>CM035149.1:10132632-10857632 GCA_020205605.1 Panax ginseng | reverse complement strand
TTGAATTAAACTAAATATTACAAATGTATCATCATTTATATAATTTGAAGTTGATACAAGTTCAAAAAATTACAACTATAATAAAATTATTTATTTTAACTTGATATTGTTCACTTCTTGTTGTGATTTGATATGCTACAACTTGAATTATGAATATGATAAATCATTAGAAAAATAAATATATCAAGATCTGATTTGGGTAATTATTAAAATAAATTAAAAAACTCTCCACCTAGACCATGCCTAGCCCGCCTAGGCTCCGCTTAATTTCCTAGACGAATTTTTTTGCTGCATGGGGCCTAGCGCCTAGGCGGGGATTTTTAGAACACTGAAAAAAATCGTCAACAAGCCCTTCAACTACTACCAGACCTAATCGCACCCCCAAGTTCTTCTAATGCAAGCAATGACCATACGTCTAGGTGCTATAACTGTCGCGGTTTTGGTCACATGTCTTTTGAGAGTCCTTCCTCAAAGATAAATGTTGCCGCTTCTCCCTCTAGGCAACTTGTTATTATTGACAAAGAGTGCGGGACGGACTTAAACAAAGAGGTTCGCAAGTAGTTAGACGTCGAATATGAGCCCGATGAGCAAAATTTAGACGTTGATGCTCATTTGAAAAGATGTTTAGGTGTTCTTCGACCTTCACTTGTTGCTCAAAAACATAATGATGATCCTCAAATCCATCGTGAGCGAATATTTGAGACGAGAATCATTTGTGCGGAATATGTTTGCTCTCTTGTGATTGATACTGGGAGTTGTACAGATGTTATCTCTGAGGAAACAGTTAAGAAACTTAGGTTAAAAGTTTAACCTCACCTGAAGTCGTATGCCCATGGATTACCAATACAAAGTTGCGGATTACCCAGAGGTGTTTGGTTACATTTTCCGTTGGTAAACTTAAAGATACTGTTATGTGTGATGTTCTACCCCGTAAAGTTTGTCACATTATCATAGAGCGTAAATGACTATGAGATCATCATGCGCAACATGATGTTCGTGCTAATATCTATTCGATTGCCAAATTCACTTTTATTTGTGCTCTCAACATGCCAAATTTGAAGCTTACAAAGACCTTCTTGTTGATCCAACGTGATTGTTCTTGTGTTGATGTTCATAACTTGACGAAGTCACATTTTTTTCAGCAAAGGAGAAATGATGTAGAACGAGCCCATTAAAGTTTGTTAGAAAGCTTTGGAAGCCAATATAAAAGGCTTAAGCCAATGAATTAGAAGTTGTATTTTAATTAGTTTCTTTAATTTGTAGTTATCTTATTAGAGTCCAATTTAAGTTAGGAAAGTTGTCTAGGATTATTATAAATAGTGATATACTTCATTATTTTGAGACATTGAATAATTAAAATTGATTGAATTTTGTGTGAGATTATTTGTGTGATCCTTCATCCCAAAACCCCATCCCCCCAATCACTATGGACCAAAGTTGTTCACTAAAGAGAAGGAAAAGAAAATTAGAAATGGGAACACAATTCCCAAGGTAACCATACCCCATTAGTTGGGAGAGTGTCAACAACAGAGACGGCGGCAGAGAGATTGCTGGAAGCAAGACCCTGATGATCAGCACATCTATCTTTCTTTTCCCAACTCGCAACAAGAGAACGAGTTCTTCCTGTATAGTAATTTCAGTATCATTAGCAAATAGCAATGCTGTACTAGATGCTACAAACAGTATCCTTGAAGAAGAATTGAAAATACCTTCTCCTTGACTTTCTATAGAACAGGCATCTCTATCTACTTTATGCGCTTGAGTCTCATCTGCAATAGAAATGGGAACTAAAATTAATAGTACGGACATGATGTGATATTATGAATTCACTATATCAAAGTCATGTTCAAACTAAACCCATGACCCTAGAACTGTAAGGGATTCCAGAAGAACAATGAAACAGGGAATAAAATTACCAAGTCCTTAAATGCACCAACTGAAAATCATTGAAAACAAAGAAAATAAGTGATGAATTTGCAGCAAAAAAGTATTCAATGTCATTGATGTGCATTGTGCAGGATGCAGCAAAAACTAAATGATGAATTCTTCTCTTATTGATGTGCCTAAGCCCCAGGTTCCTCAGTTGGCTTCTGTATCAGTCTGGCAAACGCTACAACCCCCTTTCTTCTAATAGACTAACTAATTATTTTTCTGGGGTCTTAGACTAATAAATAATTTCAACTACCAGAAAAATACCCTGATATACATTTAAGAAACAAGGAGAACTGAAATCACTCAATTAAGTAATGTGAAGGCGCACTTATGATAATTCCATACATACAACTTTCCTGCAGGTAGCTGGTAGATGACTCTGTCATGAAACTCATCTGAAGTTTAGCAGGATTGGTAGACCTATCATATTTTATATTCCTCTCAACTGCAGGATTTCCTGCACATATGGTCTTAACTGCAGGGAAAATATTCCCTTCGGCTCCACTAAATTCAGTGGCCTTCAACACCTCAGTTTCAGACTGTCCTGAAACACTTAGCCTCTCCATGTCATCTTTAGTATTGGAAAACTTTCGAAAATCGGATGTTTTTGACTGCAAGGATAGTGACATCAATCTTCTGGAGAGTCCTTCTCGTCTTAATTCAGCTGGCTGATCCAATCTTGCATTGTTTCTGGGGACAATTACATGTACAACATCCGAACTGTTGAAACTTGAAGCATTGGCTGTTGAATGGACCTTCGCCGTACTCCTCCTTGGAGCTGTTGCAGCAGGAACGGCCAAGGAGCTAACTGTAGTTGTCATTGAACCAACATCTGAATTTACCCGTTGAGGGGTAACAGGTGTAGTGCCTGTGGCTTCATCAAGTAGATACACCAAAAACAATAAAAACATGTTATAACATGTAACTAGAGGAAAAGAAAAAGGCAGAATGAAAACAACAGAGGATAAACCACCTACAAAAGTAAAACTGCAAAAATGGGCACAAGATACAAATTACAAAGTCTAAAATAAGTGCAAAACAACAATAAAATGAAGAAGAGCTTACGTGTGAAAGATTTTGACTCCTTATTGATAGGATCTGAGTTTTGCAATGCAGAAAGCTTCCCCAATGATTTTGTTTCCTTCATTACAGGATCTGAGTTTTGTGAAACGGATAGCCTGCCCAGACTAGCCTTCGCAGTATTTTCAGTCAGTACTATGCTCCCACTTGAATTAGATTTCAGTTCTGGAAGACCATTTGATCGAGGAGTATTACCAATTGCATATGGTTCAATACGCTGCAGGGGGTTAGAGGTTGTCAACATACACATCATTCTAAAATTTAGATAGAAAGATGCAGACAAAGTGCACTAGAAGATGTGCAAAAAAAGTATTTTACCGATATGTCTACAACCCATACTCCCACACAACTTTGATTGTAAGAACAGCCAAGCAGCTTCCCTTCATGAATATTAAGATCGGACAATCTAGACCATCCTACATCCACACCATCATGACATCTAATAGGTTCCCATGAGAAAACCTACAAAATTGCATAGGTAATTTGTATAGTCATGAAAAGCATACAAGATAAATTTATTATATCATCTGTCCTAGATTAGTTGACTATAAGAAGAGACTACCTTTAGACTTTCATGCAAACCACAAAGAAGTGTTCTCCCATCAGGATTGAAGGCCATACAACGCACTCCAGTGGTCTGGATTTAATACAGAGAAACTGAACAGTAAGTATGTGAAAAGAAAACTATACTGGCAATTCAAACATAAGCTGAATACAGGACCCAAAAGCAATTACGCCAATGATATACACACACACACAAATATTAATATATATATATATATATATATATATTATTTTATTTATTACCTCAGGACCAACTGATCCTATAAGCTCAAAAGTTTCAAGGTCCCAAAATTTAACAGTTCTGTCAGCTGAACCTGTGAAACATAGATTAGTATTAGAGTTAGACATAGAGGAACTTATCCACACCCACGCGTGTGAGTGTCTGTTGCAGTACAAGGTTTTGAGATGGCTGGACCATGAAAGCTACTCTTTAAAGGTTCAGTTTAAAAAAAAGAGGGTCTGATGATTTTCAAAGGATTAGATGTTATTCAACCCAACATGTGTAAGATGATAGCATGGGATAGGATTCGCTTAAGAGAATATTGCAACTGACGGCACAGATTTTCACTCGTCAATTGCCAGCGATTATAGCCTCTCGTACAGAAAATTTTCAGATCTAAACAGAAGGATGCATATATATGTGTACTGTATGATTAAGAGAATATTAATCTATTAGTTCAATTACTATATGTGACTCAACCAGTGTACTAGTTTCAATGTTATCTTTTACACAATCCATCCACCAAATCAGAATCCTGATAAATAAACCATACTGGGAAAAAAATGTGCTGCTGTACTAACATCAACCAAAATGAGAAACATTATCACTTTCGAATCATATAAAAAAATTGATGCAAAAAAGGACAGGGATTTGCATGCTACTTATTTCAAGAATAATGATGATGCATGTATCAGTAATTTTCCAACCTGTCGCCAGCAAGAACTCATGGGGATGAAAATCAATGCATTGAATCTGGCCTTCATGACTCTTAAATTCGTGCAAAAGCTTTCCAGCAGTTAGATCCCACAGCTGCCACATTAGTGATTTATCTCAGGGATTAAAAAGCATACTTCAAGGTTTTCACATCAACAAAAAAGGTAGATGCTTATGAGAATGCTTCTAGGTATGCGGCTAAGAAACTAATTTGGTGAAAAGCTAGTTACTACAATCGGTTTATGAGGATATTGCAATATCAACCACAAGGTTTTCCATATGTCAGAGCGACAAGTAGAGGGTTCGAAAATGTCACCAACATGATGAGGGTGACTTGGTGCACAACATGGGCGCACATGGAGTTAGTGACTTAAATACAGGAAACAATGGACAAGGAGCCCCAATGCATGATATACCTCCCTCTGATCAGATCTATTGTACATTCAATGCAAAGTACAGGCATCGGTTGAACAAAATTTAAAGAGGCATGTCTTTTAACCCACCCAACAGAAGCAATATGCTCCCCAAATGGATGTATATCCATGTTGCCATATACACTAGATGCAGTGTGAACAAAGAAGATAATCAATTGCAACCTTAACAATGTTATCCTCTCCACCGGAAACAACCCAACGACCATCTGGCGTAAATCTGATTGCATTGACCCCCCGGGTGTGGCCCTTGTAGGTGTGAATACATCCTTTCCGTCTGATATCCCATATCTTTAAATTTGTGTCCAACGATCCAGAAGCAAAAAATTCACCAAAAGGATGGAAGTCCAAGGATATGCAGTTTGATCGATGACCAGTGAGCGTGCGAACAACTAGAAGAAGAAATCAAACTCCAATGAATTCAAAGTTCATATAAATGACATCAAAGACTCAACGCAATCCACGTATTTAATAATCATAACTAACATACTTTTTGCCTCCTCTAGATCCCAAAGCTTGATTGTACCGCTTGCTGCCCCCGCAGCTACCAACACTTCTGAAGAATCAAAGCTGACGGAATCAATACCACTCGAATGACCTGACAAGCTCTGCACAAGGAGCAATAGGTTTCACATCAAATAGAAAATATAAAAGGTCAAAGGAAACATATAAAAAACTATTTTCAAAACCTTTCATGCATCTAGGAAGCATTATAAACATTCTCAAGGTAACAAGATGGACACATTGATATTTCGTGTAAACTTTGGAAGGGCACAGATAAGGAATCAAGCAATTAAAACAATAATTTAGTTACAATGGCTCAAAAGAGCAGGAACAGAAGTAGGAACTGACCAGAATGGCATTTGGTTTGCCAATGGCCCAAAGATTAACCTTGTGATCTTCTCCTCCAGTTACAAGAACCCTTGATGACTTCCTGCCAATCTTGAGGCAATTGACACTGGAAGAATGCGCCACAAATTCCTCTACCAAATATTCAAAGTTAAGGCTACACACTTCTGTTTGACATTTTACTTAGCCCCTAGTCAAATATGGACAGTCTTCCCCTAGTCCCAAAATCAATGCTAAAGATTTAAATATAGCAAAACATTTAAAGCCTTTCCATTCACTGTTATATCCCCTAATCTGTCTAATCTAACAAATCCTATCAATCTAGATAACTAAAAAGGCAAAAGAGATCTGCCGGACCACCCGCATAGATCAAAAAACCCAACCAAATTAAGCAGAATTATATTTAGTACATAACAAACATATAATCCTTAATAAGAAAAAATAATAAAATAATAATAATCCAATAAGGGAGGGAGGGGGGGGGAGGATACGTAGCTTATAAGCACGTTTGGTGGTCGACATGACGGAGCGGAAAGATCGAAAATTCCGCAACAAAACCCTATCCCCGCCAGCACTAGAAAAAATACAGCAGCAGCAACTCCACCTTCTTCAAATTCAGCAAGCTTCTTCTTCATACAATTCTTATCACTCCATCCCAATGTGAGATCCTCCAGATCTCGACGACAACAAAAAAATATAGAAACAAAAATAGGGGGGATTCCCAAAGTGGTTAGCGAAATGTGAGCAATTTGAACTCCCCCAGGCCCCAAGTACCAAGTTGAAAATGAGTGTTGTTGTTAGTTATGTTTCCCTCTAAAAAAAACTGCTCACTTATTCTACAAACACCATGTAAAAAAATGGCCAAAAAACCAGAAAACAATAGATTTTGAACAAGCAGAGAGAAAATCGAAAGTGAGGGCCAGGGGAAGGGAGAGATTTGCTTTCAATTTCAAGATCTCTCGACAACAATGAACAATCAATTCCAATAGTTATGTTTAACCTTGAAAATAAATAAATATATTTACAGAATCAAATTTGAAATCCGCTCCCAATATTCTATTTTACCTCCTTTTTGCTCTTCTATTCAGAACAACAACTACTAAACCTAATAAAAACACACTTTTTTTCCCTCCTCCTTAACTCAAAGGGGTAATGACAAAAGTGTTCCTTAAAGTTAGCAACTTTTTCATTTTTAATCCATGAAGTTTGAAAATAAACAATTAACACCTTTAACCCGAGCTCCATTAGAGCATTCACAACAGTTTCTCCAATCAACTCTCTATCCCCATTTTGAAAAAATATATCAAAAATCATTATCCAATAGTTTTTTATTTGACTCTCTATTTTAATCCCTATATAAAATTTTACTCCCTAGTGTGAGTGAGTCAAAAAACTGTTCCCTATATATAAAAAATGACATTTCACACCCTTATTTAAGTGGACAACTCATCAATCATACACATCTTGACATATTTTTTACTACTTCATTTTCAAATTAAAAAATTAATGTTAACTTGTTTTTTAAAAATTAATTTCAAACGTATTCAAATTTAATATTGATATAAATTTATGTCAATATAATTATAAATATTATAAAAGTATTATTAATTATAAATTTTATTATTTTCATAATTTAAATGAATCATATTAAATTTAAATTTAAAATACCACAAATTAACTTTTTAAAAGTTAATATTGATCTTATATACATTTACAGCTACAATCCATTCAATACTCACTTAATAAATTACTTAAAATTTATTTTACAGTGGAATACAATTGATAAATTGTATTTTATCTTATAAATTATAAGATTATTAGTAATTTGATGCTTTGAGTGTTGGAACTTTGGAATTTTAACTTTTAACTTTTAAATTAATAATGAATCAATATAAGGAACATGTTGGGTACATGGTGAAAAATTGAATCCTTATTTTACAGAATGACTCAATAACACTGCAAAATAAGGATAAAGATAAGAAAATTGTTGTGAATGCTCTTACTAAATCTCCATTAAAACATTTCAAATCGCAACAAAAGGACCGAGACCCATCGACTGTAACGCATAAATCTAATAAAAAATGTTTTTAATTTATTTAATGGGTATGAAGATGATGGAATAAAAGTTGAAATTTTGGTTCACCGACACGCACGAAGAGTTAGATGGGTTGAACATAGAGATGGGAAAACTCTGATTATCAGACAATACTATTTATTTTATATTGGTTTTCTTTTTGTAATTTATTGTTGTTTTATTCGTTGTGTTCTTTTGATTTATTTTAATTCATTCTTAACTTATTATTTTTATATGTTTTTTATATTATGATTAAAAATAATTTATATATTTTGTTAGAAGTGGTAAAAAAAAATTATCATTTTTAAAATTTAATTTTAAATTTTTTATTGTTTTTTCTTGCATTTTGTTGAAAAATAAATATGTATTATTGGGATAAGTATATATATTTTGCTCATATATACGTATAGGTAGACAACTGTGCTGGAGTCTTATAATTTTGACAAGTGACAAATTTCGATCATAAAATAACTGAAACGATCACAAGATTGCTTTCTTAAACAAATATTTGAGGTGTTGATTGTTTATTTCAAAACTTGTGCCTTAGAATCGAAGAACTTGCCAACTTTAGAACGCACTTTGTAATTGCAATTTTTCCCCTGCTATAATTTTTAATTCATACTTTTCAATTATCATAACCCTTTACATTTTTTTTGTGATGTTTATTTATATCCACCTTGCAATAAACTCAATAACTAATTGCATTTTATAGTTTAACTAGTTGTGTCCCGTGCTTCCGACACTATATGATGGGAGTTATCTAAAATTTTGGACGGCCCAAATAATTTATTAGGGTGAGCGGAAAATTCAAAATCAGTTGTATTTTATTAGATAGACTAGCAGGGGATACAAGCGTTGTGCGTTTAAATTAAGTAGGAAAAAAATAATTTTATAAAATTTAAAAGATAAATAGAAAGATAAAAAAATTAATATAAAAAGAACAAAACAAAAATTACCTTAAAAATCGAAGGCCAATTTCAAGAAAGCAAAAAAATTCAAAAATTATTTACAACACAACTGAGCCGACCTTTGGGTTTATATATTAGATAAGTCCAAAATTGATTTTTCATTTTCAATTACAAGCACCATAAATATTAAGAAAAAATTTACACCGTGCGAAAGGATGTAGATTATTTGAGTGCTAAAGTTTAAGGTGATTTAAAATTGAAAATAAAATTTAAGGTGAAAAATGAATTTAAAGTCTAAATGACAGTGCTCATTTGGTAATTTAGTTTCTGGCAGTGCCTGTATCTGGACCTCAGCCTGTGGAAATTTGTATTCGTTTAAACTTTGTCAAGTCCATGTAATTATCAATAGATGATACTCCAGCTTGTAATTTCTGCCACAAATTACAAACTGTCCACTTTAAATACTCGAACTAACCCGAGGCATTCTTGTTAAATTCCAAAACATACTGTAACACCCCTTTTCTGAGATAGAAAGAGAGATTATGTACAAAATATATAAAACAAATTGAGAGTTTTATGTCACAAAATGAATATTTTTAATAACTGATAAATGTCACAAGTTGAACTATAATAAATACCAAACTTACTCAAATCACAATATAAGATATGTATTAAAACTTTAATAACTAAATAACTCCATAACACAAATTAAAGTATTAAAGGCCAAACAAAATATCTAAACCACTTGGATTAAAGGAAACTCTCGTCACACTTGCCTTGATCCCCTTGATCGCTTTCAGAAAGAAAAGTACAATACGAGTCAAATGCTCAGTACGGATATAGTGTAAAAATAATTAACTAAAATAACTAATTCAATTAATTGATCTGAATTGAACGAACAAAACTAACACAATGAACTAGTAAGCTGAATAAAATAGTGGCTTAAATATGAATTACTACCCTAAACTATAGGTCATATATCCTACTTTGGCGATCAAAGTTTCAATTTTTTCAATTAGTTGATTGAACTATCAATTTTTTTCAATTGCAACAAATTGAGCCGCCACGTCAGAAATTGCTAACGTGGCTCTCGAAGTGGAGCCATTACCAGTTGATGTGTAAATAAAAAAAATTATTTTAATATCTATTTACACATTTATTATACATTAAGGATAAATTCGTCAAATCACTTATATTAATTATTTAAACTAAATAAAAACAATAAAACTATCTAAAATCTATACCATCTCAGATCAAAAACAACAAAAAATCTAAAACAACAAAATATAAAATCATCAAAAACTCCGTTTAGTCGAATATTGAATATCAAGATCTGCAACCAAAATCTAAACCATCTCAGATCGAAAAATTATATACATCTCAGATCAAAAAAGCTATATCATCTCAGATCTGCTACCCATCTTAAAAATCCACATTTTTCCTGCCAAAATCTATACCATCTCAGATCCCATAAACCACGAAGAAGAAGTCCCTCACCAACACAACAAGGATGAAACCACCGCCGCCGGCGGAAACAACCACACCTTTGTTCCTCCCTAATATCCGACAATGTCACATACTGTAAGACCCCAACTTTTATGAATAAAAATTAATTTTTCTCGAATTATATTTTTGGATATTATGATGTGGATATTATTTAATGTTATAGTTGTGGGTAATATTTATAAATTTTGTAAAGTAAGCAAGTGGTTATATAATATTCGATTGGTCGGGGAATATTCGTTTTAACAGGGGAATATTAAATGCGACAGCTCACACAATTATTGGTGGACCCCACAACGGAAGTATTATACGTAGTTAGAAAATGACATAATTATCTTTTTAAAAAAAATTGGCGGTACAGAGTGTTATCGTTAAACCATTGAACTACCCAGGAAGTAAAAAGTACAAAGAATATGTCTGTGGTCAGATAATAATAGCATTGCAGTATTAATTATTGATACTTACATGAGAAGTCATTCGATTATACTCAATTATTACTACGATGATGATTCGTCGCGATCATATCTCTCATATTATTGATTCAGCTTATCATTATAAGATCATCCGCATAATATTTTATATATTATTAAATCAATAATTGAGACGACAAAGTTATTCATATTATTAAATTATAATATTTACAATGTCTGTAAGTTACATCAATGAGAGGTTTGGTCACCTAATCAATTGCGGCATAATAGGGAGAAATCCTTATTGGAAAGCCCCTCTTCCCGAGAGCGACATTGGTTGTTAAATATTGTGAATTATAATATTAATGATGAATAAGTTCATGTTGATTAAAGATGAATTTTGTAGTTCCATTGTGTTGGGATTATTTATGTTAGTAGAAATCGACATTTATTTCGATGATAATTAATGTCTGGAGATTATATTGTTCAATCGGGTATTCAGGGCACTTTTCGTGTCAGAGTACTATTCACGAGTTAGTATTCATGAGTTACTATTCATGAGTTACTATTCATAAGTTATTATTGAGTTACATTCACTTACTATTAGGAGAATTGGTGCAAGATTGATGATACTTGCATGACTAAGTTAAAAATGGAGGTATAGATGGAGGTACTATATTGTAATTAATTTTTCACATGTTTAGAACTATTGAGTCACGTGATTTATTATTGAGTCACATGATTTTACTATTGATTCACATGATTTACTATTAGGGGAGTTGGTGCAAGTTTGATAATACTTGAATGACTGAATTAAAAATGAAAGAAAAGTTGGAGGTATTATACTGTAATATTTCGAGCCCCAAAACGTGCAATTATCGAAACTATATTTTTCTATAAATAGAAGCTCATTCTTCTTTCATTTTTCACCAATTCATTAAAGCTTTAGAGCCATTATTAGAGAGAGAAATTATTGAGAGAAAGAAGAAGAGAAGTCTGCTGCATTTATATTCTAGTATCCAGCTTCATTCTAAGGTAAGGGGTATTATTCTTTCGTATTCACGAAGAGAATTACTTTCTTTCAATACTCGTAAGAGTTGTTATTCTATTCTTCATTATTATGTTGGAATAACCTGTTTATGTGAAGTACCGCATACATGGTAAAATTCTTCTGTTATTCCATTCTTTATTATTATATTGGAATAACCTGTTTATGCGAAGTACCGCATACATGGTGAAATTCTTCTATCATTCCATTCTTTATTATTCTGTCGAAATATTCTGTCTGTGCATTTTACGCCGGACCTTGTTTCATTATTTATTATTTCGCATTTATTATTCTCGGTTTAATATCTCACATGCATGCGTTTCTGTGGGACTGGGTTCCATTATTTATTATTCCGCATTTATTATTACGCGCGGAATATCACATGCGTGCGTTCTTTGGGACCTAATTTCATTATTTATTATTCATTGGGAATAACCCGCTCATGCGGTCTCTATCGCATGCATGGTGAATCCTTACATTATTCCATTCTTTATTATTCATTGGAATAACTCATACATGTGGATTACCACACGCGTGGTGAATGATCCTTTGTATTCATTCCTTATTAAATTGTGGAAATGATCTCAGATATCGTGGATTCTGCGACAATGGTGAAAATCCATTTTAGATTTCATATATTCTTTATTATACTCGGTTGGTTAAAGTTTTTGCTTCTATACTCCATGAAATTAGTGGAATATCCTTGATATTTGCGCTTCATCCTGTATCTTTTCATGAAAATATTCTTCTGAACATTCTTAAATTTCACTCTACAAATAAGTATCATGTTGACAATTTGGACGTTATTAGTTCTTTGATAAATTAATTCTTGAACTTGTTTTATTGAATTATTATGTCATTGTCATCATCCTCATGGTTATATTGTAATGAAAGTTATCTTTGGCTTACGTGCATAGATGGACTTAGTATGATTATGACCAGGTATCATTCGGTATAATCATGACCTGTAATGTTATAAATGATATGGTAAAAGTCCTCAGTAGCCTGTAATGCATTGATGGACAGTTTTTGGTATGATTATGACCAGGGATTATTCGGCATAATCATAACCATTGATGATTTAATGAATATCCTTGACTAGTAGTACAGGGATGATTAGAAGATGTGGTTTATTTATTAAGCTGAGTCTCAGCGATAAAAGTTGATGAAAACATTTTTAAATTATAGAAGATAGTAGATTTTATTCTCTACTTAACTCTTCTAATGGATTGCTTATTTTGCTGCAGTTAAACTTGATGTCTATTGTATTTTATCAGTTTAACATTGTTGAAGACTATTGATAATTTATTCTACATTATCTTAGTCATAATATTTCTTCTTTGGGCTAGTTGAGCTCACCCTTTCTATCCTTTATTCTCTTGAAATGAGAATATAAATTTGGAGACGAGTCGGAGAAAGGGTAGCGGTCAGAGAAGATAGCATTAGTAGTCCTCCTTTATTACATTAAATAGTGTGACAATAAATGTAATGAGGACTCCTTTGAGTGTGGATATTATCAGATGACAATATTCTATTAAAACTCTCGATTTATGTATTGTCGTATATTACACGACGGTTGTATAATTAAGTTTGTATTTGTATTTTTTGTACCATGTATTTGGCGCACTCAAGATGGGTAATGTATAATTAACTTTTGTGACGCCACCAAAATAGGTATACATCACCCATCTTGAGTCGCCAAATACATGGTACCAAATTCAAATACAACTTAATAATACAGCTGTCGTGTAAACAATACGACAAAACATATGCTGTGAGTTTTAATACAAATATTATCATCTAGACAATATCCACACTCAATGAAGTCCTCATTACATTTATTTTCACACTATTTAACAGAATAGTGAGGACTACTAATGCTATCATCTAAACCGCCACCCGCTCCCGACTAGTCCCTCGCCACGCTCTCATTTCCAAGAGAATAATAAAAGCAAAAGGGTGAGCTCAACTAGCCCAAGAAGAAATATTATGACTAAGATAATGCGTAATAAATTATCATTAGTCTTCAACAATGTTAAACCGATAAAATACAATAGACATCAAGTTTAATCTGCGAAAATGAACAATAAAAGACTGGAATAATGTAAGTTCTCTTCATGAATATGAAAAAATAATACCCCTTAGTGCACAACAAATAATATCCCTTACCTTATAAAGAAGAGTACTCCGACGGTAGGGCGGGGATATACTTGAAGAAACTCGCACTACGCTCAAAGCTTTCTTAAATGCTAAAGAATTACGCTTAAGATTATAGAAGAAGAATTCTCTCTATAGTTTCTCTCTTTAGAGTTTCAGTGAATTCGTAAGAAATAATGAAGGAATAAGCTTCTATTTATAGGAGAATGGACTGAATAGTAACTAATTCATAAATGGTTCAGATTGATTTACTTTTAAACGGACGGTCCATATTAAAACTTAAACCAACGGTCCATACTGATTCACTATTAAAACTTTAAACTAACGGTCCATACTGATTCACTATTAAAACTTTAAACCAACGGTCCATATTGATTTACTATTATAATTTCAACCAACGGTCTGAAAAATTAGCACATCTCCTCATGGAATAATATTGTACCCAAAAATGATTTGGACCGAAAAGAAATATATTTTGTTCGGGTGAATAGTATTTTGTGAATAGTAACTCGTGAATAGTAACTCGTGAATAGTAACTTCGTGAATAGTACTCCGACATAAAAAGTGTCCCGAATACCCGATTGAACAATATAACCTCCAGACATCAATTATCATCGGAATAGATGTCGATTTCTACTAACACAAATAATTCCAACACAATGAAACTATCAAATTCATCTTTAATCAACACGACCTTATTCATCATTAATATTATAACTTACAATATTTAACAACCAGGTTGTTCCCAGGAAAGAGGGGGCTTTCCAATAAGGATTTCTTCCTATTGGCGCGCAATTTGGTGACCAAACCTCTCCTTGACAGAACTTCTAGACATTGTAAATATTAAAATTTAATAATATGAATAACTTTGTCGTCTCAATTATTGGTTTAATAATATAACATATTATACAGAAGATACTGTGACGGTAATTGAATCAATAATATGAGAGATATGATACATCAATTACTGTAACAATAATTGAGTATAACTAAGTAACTTCTCAAATAAGCATCAATAATCAATACCGTGTGCTACTATGCAACCACGCGTATTTTACCACCGATTATTTTATAACAACTTGCTTACTTTGCAAAATTTTCACATATTACCCTTAACTTTAACCTTTATCAATTTAACCATTTACTAAATAGAATAATTATAAGATAATTGAATACTTTCATTTCATAAAATTTGGGGTCTCATAAATACAGGTATTATTCTTGCAACCATGCCAGACATCGCATTTCTTTTACTACCGAGTAGTTCAACAGTATTAACGGTAAAACTTCCGCCGTTATTTTTATAAAACTATTTTTGTCGTTTTCTCAATCCGACAATAATTACATTATCAGGGTCCACTAATAATTGTCTTGAAGTCGTCATTTAATATTCTCTCGTTAAAACGAATATTCCCCGACCAATCGAATATTATATAACAACTTGCATACTTTGCAAAATTTATAAATATTACTCATAACTATAACATTATATAAAATCCACACCATAAGAAAATATTTCAAGAAAAATTAAATCTTTATTCGTAAAATTTGGGATTTTATAATCTCCCCTCCTTATGAAATTTCGCCTTCGAAATTTACGTGCGCATTCTGTATACCTAAGCGAGATGAGGACACTTCACGTCGATTCTAACTCTTGAGGGTAGAATATATTCCAGTGATTTTAATAGTACATCTTCATATGTTAAATTATTCGCTATCTCGTCCGGTTCTAAATCAATAATGTGGTTCGGGTCGTCCACATATTTACGTAACATCGATACGTGAAAAACGTTATGAACACGCGACATACTTGGCAGTAAAACAAGTCTATAAGCCACAGTTCCTACTTGATCGAGGATTTCAAATGGACCAATTAAATTGAGGGTTGACATTTACTCTTTTCATCAATTCTTGCTTCTAGAATAACGCCCTCTTGAACCTTCTTTTTCACATTCATCAGCTTCGGGTGTGTAGTTTGAGAGGTTTTAACTTTATCGATTAAAGTTGATTTTATTTGTATATTCGTTATCTTCACGTAGGTTCGTATATTTACACTCATAAACGCATACGATCTTCTACTCAACGGCCACCACTACCTCGTTCGACATCCACGATTGTATTGAATGGTACGATCGTAATCTTCAACAGCTCGAGCCAACGTCTTTGGCGCATGTTACGTTCGTTTTGGGTAAAGGAAATATTTGAGGGTTTAAGAAATGGGTTTTGTACTAGGGTCAATACAAAATTCGATTCCACGCTCTAGGGGTAGGCTAAGAAGTCTTCAAGAATACGTTAGGAAATTTATTAACAATAGAAATATCATTCACAACTGTGACTCTCATCCAAGACTTGGATAACACGTCACATTGATACCTATCAACTTGTCATCGTTATTCACAACATCCCCTACGAAAAGTCTGGCTTCGGTACATTCCACACAAGGAAGTCAACAACGAAAGGATCGGGCTCTTTACTTATGACTTGATATGACAATGATTGACTTTAGTGGTTTGGTTACATTGAATCCGTATAACAGGTTGGTTAGGAGTATGAAAGCTAACAACCTTACGAAAAGCATGATGAGTAGTTAACCAATCGTTTCCAAAAATCACATCAAAGACAAGTATTTTCAAAGAGATAAGATCGACAGGTAACGTGAAAGTGTTGATTTGAACAAGATTTATAAATAGTGGAGGTAACGAAGGTTTCTCCCAACTGAGTTTAAACAGATATATCAAAGTCTAACTTCTCCGGAGTTAACTTCAAACATTGAACACAACTAGGTGAAATAAAAGAATGAGTAGAACCGGTATCTAACATAGTATAGACTTTGCAAGAGTTTATGACTAACATACCCGTAATAATTTTATTCAGGTTCCTCGTCACGAAAAAAAAAATGCTCTCTCTTAAAGTACCGACTTTGGCTTGTCTGGGACATCTTTTGGCATCACTATCCCAGCTGGACTTGACTTCACCATACGACAAAATCGAGCTAGGTGACCTTCTCTTCTATAATTAAAACACGCTTTGGATTGCTGCGTACAGTTTGGACGGATGTGTCCCTCATGTCCGCATTTAAAACATACGACCGGTGGTTGTTCTTCTTCCTTTGAAACGGGTGTTGGTGCCGACGTCTTCATGTCATTGTTGAACCTTCTCTTCTTGAAATGTTCATTCTTATTGTTTTGGCCATGATTACCACCGAAGTGGTTACCATTTCTGGTATGTTGATTCCCTCCATGCTTATTGTCACCGCTTTGATGACTGTTATCACCGGTATTATCATTTTTTTGGCTACTCTCTTTTGGTTAGGCTGACTCATTATCACGCTCCAATAACTGAGCCCTATTAACAACATCTGAATACAAACACAGTTTATGAGAGATAAGATATTGACGTATCTCAGGTTTCAAACCTCTTAGAAACACTCACGTCATTCTCTCCTCATTATCAACCAAATGAGACGCAAATCGGGACAACTTGGCAAACTTGGCTTCGTACTGCGACACAGTCATGTTGTTTTGCTCCAACTTGATAAACTTCACCTCCTTCATGTGACGAATACTTTCGGTGAAAGTACTTGTCATTGAGCGACTCTTGGAACTTCTCCCGGGACATCTTGAGTCGGCCAGTGGGTATTTTTCTGATTCCCACGTAAATCGCCTTTCTTCACGCAACATAAAGGTGGCGAATGGAACCTTTTGCTCCTCGGAGCATCCCAAGACATCAAATATCTTGGTGATCTGCTTTAACCACGTCTCGCCTTTAAGTGGTTTCGCTTTCCCAAAACTCGGTGGTCCCAGCTCCTTGAATTGCTTAGCGGTGGCCGTAGTGGGTTGCCATTATTTTTACTGCGCATTATGAGCGAGGAGAGCCTTCACCGATGTTGCATGAATTTTAAAAAGCTCCTAAATGTACCCTCGTTCGTCAAATGATCAGTGTTGTTGATTACAGGAGGATTATCACCATCATGTTTTACATTGTCCTGATTATTGATCTGTGGAGACTCAACGGTCTCTTGTGCTCCATTGCTTATCTCAACATTTTCAGATGCCATTTTCAAATACTGCCACAAAACAAGGGTTAATTAACATATCACATATTATCTCTATACTCTAACCGACCAATTAAATACCAAATAAACTTAGGTAGGTCATACTAGCGAAGGAATTCCCCGTCCCTCCCTTCCTAGTTCTTGTCTCACATGTCAGCAGCAGGGATCTTATCACTAAGCTTTGACACCAACTGTGACGCCCCCAAAATAGGTATACATCACCCATTTTGAGTCGTCAAATACATGGTACAAAATTCAAATACAACTTAATAATACAGCTGTCATCTAGACAATATCCACACTTAATGGAGTCCTCATTACATTTATTGTCGCACTATTTAACAGAATAATGAGGACTACTAATGCTATCATCTGAACCGTCACTCCATTCCCGGACTAGTCTCCGCTACGTTCTCATTTCCTGAAGAGAACAATGAAAGCAAAAGGGTGAGCTCAACTAGCCCAGTATGAAATTTTATGACTAAGATAATGCAGAATAAATTATCATTAGTCTTCAATAATGTTAAACTGATAAAATACAATAGACATCAAGTTTAACTGCAACGGAATAAGCAATCCATTAGAAGAGTCAAGTAGAGAATAAAATCTACTATCTTCTATGATTTAAAAGTGTTTTTCATCACTTTTATCGCTGGGACTCAGCTTAATAAATAATCCACATCATCGAATCATCCCTACACTACGGGCCAAGGATATTCATTAAATATCACGACCACGAATTATCCATGCACTACGGGCCAAAGATAATTGTGTTTTCATCAACGGTCTTGATCATGCCATAAAATAATTCATCTTTGCTCCCTTGGCCGAAGAGAATCCATAGCCATAATCATTTCAAAAACTGTCCATCAATGCACTACGGCCAATGAGAACTTTTTCCACATCATTTGTAACATTACGGTCATGATTATACCGAATAATCCCTGGTCATAATTATACCAAGTCCATCTATGCACTACAGGCCACAGATGACTTTCAACAAAATATAAACATGAGGATGATGACAATGATATAAGAATTCAATAAAACAAGTTCAAGAATTAAATTATCCATAAACTAATAATGTCCAAATTGTCAACATGATACTTCTTTGTAGAGTAAAATTCAAGAATGCTCAGAAGAATATTTCCATGAAAAGATACTGGATGAAGCGCAAATATCAAGGATATTCCACTAATTTCATGGAGTATAGAAGTCAAAACTTTAACCAACTGAATATAATAAAGAATGGAATAACAAAGAAATCACCATGCATACGATATCAGATGTAGGCGAGTTATTCCAACAGAATAATAAATAACGGATTGGTCGGCAGTAAACGCGATGTAGATGAGGATATTCTAACAGAATAATAAAGAATGTAATAACAATGAAATCACCATGCATGCGGTATTTTGCATGTATAAAAGTTATTCTAACGTAATAATAAATAATGAAACCAGTCGGGACGTAATATGCAAGCGGGATATTCCAAATGTAATAATAAAGAATGTAATAACAATGAAATCACCGTGCATGCAGATTAGCATGAAAAGTTATTCAACAGAATAATAAATATCGAAACCGGTCCGTACAGAAAAAACGCAGACATGGATATTCCAATGTAATAATAAAGGCGGAACCAGTCCCACAGTAAAACGCATGCATGTGAGGATATTCTAATGTAATAATAAAGAATGGAATAACAATGAATTTCACCATGTATGCAGACTTGATGTAGATGGAGTTATTCTAGCGGTAATAATAAATAATGGAATAATGAAGAATTTCAAGAAGTATAGGTATAGGGTAGCAGATATCTGAGTTATTTCAATGAGAATAATAACGATCGGAATAATGTAAGTTCTCTTCATAAATATAAAAAATAATACCCTTACCTTTTAAAGAAGAGTATTAAAAGCGGTAGTAGGCGGGGATATACTTGAAGAAACTTCAGACTACGCCAAAGCTTTCTTAAACGCTAAAGAAATACGCCAAGATTATAGAAGAATAATTTTCTACGGTTTCTCTCTCAGAGTTTCAAATTGAATTCGTAAGAAATAATGAAGGAATGAACTTCTATTTATAGAAGAATGGGTGAATAAGAATTAATCCATGAAACGGTCCAGATCGATTTACTTTAAACTAAAGCGGTCCAGGAGTTGGTTTACAATAAAATATAATATATTCTATTTATAATCTAATAAAATGAATAACTTTTAAAAAAAATTTACTATACAAACACTACGCAAAGCACTATGCAAACACTATACATAATAAAATATAATATATTCTAATTATTGTCTAATAAAACGAATAACTTTATAAAAGTATTCTATTTTATATAAAAAGATTTTACTATTAGCCTAATAAAACGAATAACTTTATAAAAGTATTCTGTTTTATATAAAAACTTTTCTGTTTTATTACATTAATAATACTAATAAAACAAAACTTCATCATTATTATTATTATTAACAATATTAATCGACCAGGTCGTTCCCAGGAAAGATGGGGCTTTTCAATAAGGATTTCTCCCTATTGGCGCGCAACTAGGTGACCAAACCTCTCCTTGGCAGAACTTCTAGACATCGTTAATAATGCAAATAATAATATTAATAACTTCGCCATCTCAATTATAAATGAAATTTATTGTAAAAATATCACCATTATATTATTAAAATATAATATATTTAAATAAATTATTTTATCAGAAAAAGATAAATATTAATTTTCAACAATTGTCATATTAAAATTTTCTCCATCTATATCCACATAAAATCAATATTTTTCTCATCATATAAATCAATAATTAATTATTCACAAATAATATTACGTAATCACAATAATCGATAAACTGACATACGGTTTCGGGATAGAGGGCTTTCAATAAGGATCTCTCCTTCATCGCGTAGCAATTAGATGACCTAACCTCTCTTTAGATGTAACTTTCTAGACATTGCCAATAATGTTTTCTAATAATATTATTCGGATAATATGAATTATTGTCTAGATAATAGAAAAATCTTGTGTAGTGACAATTATTGAAATAACAATATTATAAAATATCAACGCAAAGAATTATTGAATCAATAAAATAAAATCTTGAACAGTAATTATCGTAATAATTATTGAGTAGTGCCTTCACGTAAGAATCAATAATTGGTGCAATACCGTGTCTACTTATGTTTTAACCAATAGAATATTTTAATAAAGATTAATTAGCAGTAATAACTACAATTGCTATTTATAAACAACTTATTCTTGTCGCTTTCTTTCCTCCAATCGCCGTTATGGGGCCCACAAAAGGTCGCTACGCCGCATTTAATATTCCTCGAAGCGGTAAGAATATTCCACGACCAAACGAATATTCTCCGATAAAATGAATATTTTAAAACCACTTGCTTGTTTGAAATAATTGCGTATTTCATCCATAACTAACCACATTAATCAAATCAACCCTTACTATTTCAAAATAATAAATAAAGGAAATTTTATTTTTATTTAAAAAAAATTCGGGGTCTTACAGTCGGATCGTTTGAATCTTTTTCGTAGTCATACGTACCAACTCCGGTCCTAACAACATTGCTTCACCCACCTCATCCCAGCATACTGGAGAATGACACAACAAAACAATATTGTTCAATTTTCTTTATAAGCATCAAATGTGATAAATTAACATATTAAATACTTAATACTTGCCTTGTAGTGACACAGCAAACTCATATTAAATATTTAATACTCTATTAATTTTTATCATGTTAGAAGGCAACGTTCGATATTCCAAATATCTTTGAACGCTTAGGACTTAATATAAAAATTTGTGGGGTTTGCAAGTAATTAATGTGTCTCATCTTATTTAGCGCGCATGCACATATATATATATAAAATATGCGTCATATTAATTAACATGCGAAGCATGTTTGCAAAATATATAATATATATAGTATAAATATGCACATATAGAATACTATATTCTACCCGTATTGATTATGGATTTTTATTCTAGTTTGGTTGACTAGAGCCACCAAGTGAACCAAAAGGTCAAACCCTAGGGGTGTAAGAATTAATATTTAAATATAACTATTACATTTAAACCCGGGCTCCATTACAAATGGGTCCTCAAGCGCTCCTTGCTCCTTGATCTCCAACTCTTCAAAATTAATTTTAACTATTCCTATTACAAAACTATTTAAAATAAATAAAAACCTTGATGAACAGTCAAGGGGAAGTACATAGGAGGGAGATAGAATTTACATTAAGAAAAAAAATTAGAGAAGACGAGTACACATGAGAATCTATTTAATAAAACCTATACATTCATGCATCCAACTAAAATAAAATCTAATCGCATTGGTCAATAGTCTACAATCAATCCCATTTATTATCATACATATCACCATATGCATCAATAAATAACATTCATCTCATGAATAATAAACATTCAATATATATATTGATATCATTTAATGGGTAAATTTAGTTAGTATAAAATCTAATTTTGAATCAAAATAAACTCCTTTATTTTAATCCAAATTTAAATCAAAATAAAACTCTTTTATTTTAATTTATCGAATTTTGAATAAAATAAACTATTTTATTTTAATCAAAATCTTTAATCAAAATAAACTCCTTTATTTTAATTAATTATGGAATCCAATTCCAAGTAAAAAAAAACACTCCTTTATAAAAGGAAACATAAATTCACTTTCCTATTCACAAATAAACTCCTTTATTTTGAATAATATGAAATCTTATTTCATATCTAAATAAGCTCCTTTATTTAAGGAAACATAAAATTCAATTTCAACTCCAATTAGTTATCATGGAATCCAATTCCAACTCTAATTAGTTAGCATGAAATTTAATTTTAAAATTAAAATAAACTTTTATTTTAATATTAAAATAAACCTTTATTTTAATTATAAAATAGTTAAGTTTATATATATATATATATATATATATATATATATATATCATCCTGTAACCTTTTAAAACTAATCACGTGGAAGACCTGTTACCTATTAAAGCTAACTATCATTTAGTTTATATATATATATATATATATATATATATATATATATATATATATATATATATATATATATATAATAACCTTGTGAAGCGGGAATCAGAGCCTCAGCTACTTGTTCCATGAGAAAAAAAAAATGGAATTACCGAAATACAGTAAACTTTTACAAAATCACGAAATAATTTCGCCCCTTTTTTTTTAATTTTATACAACAAATTATTCCCAATTAAATTGTTCTAAACACATATCAATACACATATCAAATCAAACAATTAATAATTCGCATAAAGGTTTGGCTCTGATGCCACTGTTAGGTTTGTAATATTCATGAACGCAATCAAATTGCACAAATTAAGCGGAAACGTATAAAAATCAGAGTTTAAAATTTTACAAACCATATACCCGGATCATCCTTTATGCACAATTATTAAATAAACGAAAAGATATGAAGAACAAGAATCATACCCTTGAAGATTCGAGCTTCCTCAGGTACAAGTTCACCACCAATCCTTTTCGCGTTCAACTTGAATCCACCGAATTTGGTTCCTTTCTTTGATTAACGTTAACCACCCAAGTGTTTGGCCTCTAGAGGTGATCCGCCAAGAAAGAATAAAGATTCAAGAAGATGGGTGTTTGGCAAAATCCTAGTTTTTCTATCTCTCATAGAAAATGGTGTACTCTCACAACTATTGAAATTACGTATTCACGTGTTGTGAAAGTATCAACCACCTCACCCATAATAAGACTCCTCTTATTTATAGATGTAGGCAACCCTCCTTAACAATTAAGGAATTGGGTTTTATTTAATTAATTAAATTTTTTTAATTAATTAAGCTCCCTAATCTTATTAGAGATAATTAATTAAACTCTTTTAATTAATTTGCCTCCTAATCTTACTAGGAATAATTAATTAAAATCTTTTAATTAATTTACCTCCTAATCCTATTAGGATATTTGAGAGTACTTTTATTAATTAATTCCCAAACTCCTTTAGGAATTAAATAATAATAATAGTAATAATAATAATAAGACTCCTCTTATTAATTTATATTTAATATTTCCAAAATATTAAATAATAAATATTAAGCTATTTAATTTATTCTATCACCATAGATTAAATTAAATATACTTAATTTATTATTATGATTATGCCATTTGCTTCTTAAATAATTATTCTTCCTTTTATGTTGTGACCCTTTAGGTTCTCCATATTAAACTGGTTGTGAATAAATCAATTAGAACAATTCTAATCTTATTTAAATAAATAAATTAAATAATTTATTTAAATAAATAATTTTTATTCTACAATACGGATAAGCTTCCCTACCGATCAACGACTTTCCAGATAATATAGATTTCAACATTAATCATAAAAGAACCTTTGAGTAAATAGTTACCGTACAATTCAATCCTTCCACCATACAATGTCCCAATTAAATATAAGACATGGAATTACTGTCAAGTCTTATTTTATTTAATTATATGTATTTCGATCCTTAAATGCACAACCCCAAATAATGCAAATTAGAAACTCCTTTCTAATTTCATTCTGCCTTGGCCAAGGACTACTGGGTTGTCATTTATCGAATCACATAGGACATTTCTCTTCTTTTATTAGAAGTGGTAGATTCTTTATTGATCATACATTATCTCCATGTACAACTTATTATACCCAAGCATACCCTTTGATATACCCTAAGGGTCTTAAGGAATAAGTCAAAGTATAACTCATCATACACAACGAATCGTGATGATCTCAAGTCCAAGGATCACTCAGTACTACTATCACTACAGAATTTCTATCGATGCACAAGTAAAAGTCCATTAGGTATTCCTTAATGAGCCACGCTCAAAGTGAACTTATTCTCTAATAAGCACCCACATACTTGCTTTAGTGTCTCCACACAAATGATCATGAGATCAATCATCCTTATCCAATGAGCAAGTAACGTATGTACCAATCTATCCGGATTCACTAATCCCCAATTTAGTAATCCAACGATTGGGAACTATTTTATTTTTAAGCTTTCTAAGAATTTAGATTTTATTAGAATGATC
Organism: Panax ginseng; assembly: GCA_020205605.1. Taxonomy (NCBI): domain Eukaryota; kingdom Viridiplantae; phylum Streptophyta; class Magnoliopsida; order Apiales; family Araliaceae; genus Panax; species Panax ginseng. The sequence continues at coordinate 10,832,598 of CM035149.1, read as the reverse complement.
ATCATCATTATTCTAAAAGCATTGCTTAAAACTATGAGTTTATCACATATTATAAAATAGCATCATGTAGATAATTAAAAGCCTTTAATAAATTAATACTTTTTATTAATAAATGAATAAGATTATTACAAAGTATATGCTTTATCATCAAACATGATTGGCTTGTGTGCATACTACTTTCAGGTAATCATGGCCAAGACAATAGGAGTGAAAAGTTCAAGAAGAGAAGGTTCAACAAAAATGGAAAGATGTCAGCACTTGCACCCGTTGTTAAGGAAGGAGAACGACCGCCGGTCGTATGTTACAAATGTGGAGGAGAAGGACACATAAGTCCAAACTGCACGATGCAGTCCAAAACATGTTATAATTGTGGAAAAGAAGGCCACCTAGCCCGATTTTGTCGTGCACCAAAGTCAAGTCCAGCTGGGATGGAGGCATCAAAGGTGTCCTGCATAAGACAAAATTGGTAGTTCAAGGGAGAGCGTTTGTCGTAACCTCCCAAAAAGTGAGGAATCCGAACGAGGTGATCACGAAGTAGTTTAATCATAAACTCTAAATAAGTTTATACTTTATTTGATACCGGTTCTACCCATTCCTTTATTTCTCCTACTTGCGCCAACGCTTAAATTTGACTCAGGAGAAATTAGACTTTGACTTATCTGTTGAAACTCGTTGGGAGAAACCTTCATTACATCCACAGGTTTATAAGTCTTGTTTGATTCAAATCAGAATCGCAGACGTTACGTGTCGATCTTATTTCTTTGAAAATACTTGCATTCGATGTGATTCAAGGGATTGATTCGTTAACTACCCATCATGTAAAAATTGATTGTTTTCGTAAGGTTGTTAGCTTTCATATTTCTAACCAACCTATTATGCTAATTTAAGCAACCAAACCATTAAAATCCATCACCGCTCATCTCAAGCCATAAAGCTATTCGCTTATTGAAAAATGGATGTCAAGCTTTCTTAGCCCATATCACTTGATTTAATAAAAATACATCGATTTGAATGATATTTCTATTGTTAATAAATTTCGACGTATTCTCAAGAACTTACGGCCTACCTCGAAGAGCGTGAAATTGAATTTTGTATCGATCTTGAAACCGCAGACAAAACCCAATTCCAAAGCCCATATCGAATGGCTCCTATTGAACTTCAGGAGTTAAAGACCCAACTGCAGGAATTGTTAGACATATGTTTCATTCGTCCTAGTACGTCTCCTTGGGGTGCTCCTATTCTATTCGTTAAGAAGAAGATGGAAGTATGCGACTTTGCATTGATTATCGGGAGTTGAATCATGTCACCATCAAAATAGTAAATTACATTACCTCGTATTGATGATCTGTTTGACCAGTTGCAAGGCGCCAATTTTTTTTCAAAGATCGATCTTCGTTCTGGATATCATCAGTTGAAGATTTAAATTGATGACATTCCAAAGACTGCTTTTAGAACTCGGTACGGGCATTTTGAATTCTTAGTCATGTCTTTTGGATTGACTAATGCTCCTGCTGCCTTCATGGACATGATGAACCGAGTATTCAAGGAATATTTGGATCACTTTGTGGTAAATCTTTATTAATGACATCCTCATATACTCCAAAACCCGTGGAAGACCATGAGCAACACTTGAGGCTTATACTTCAAAAGCTTCGTGAAAACAAGCTATATGCCAAGTCAAGAAATGCGAGTTCTAGCTTGAGGAAGTTGCATTCCTTGGGCACGTAATATCAACTCATGGAATATCTGCTTGATTAAGCAAAGATTGAAGCAATTCAAGGTCGGAGTAACCTAAGTCAAGAATCAAGAACGTAGCTTTTGGCTTAGTGGTTAATATCGAGATTCAGTAGAAGGGTTTTCTAATCGCTACTCCATTAACGCAATTTAACTCGAAAAGATACAAAATTTGGTTGGAGCGAGGAATATGAAAAGAGTTTTCAAGAACTCAAGAGTAGACTATTTTAGCACTGCTCGACAATACCATCCGCACGGAGGATTTGTCATTTACAAAGTGATGCTTCGTGCAAAGGGTTAGGATGTGTTCTCATGCAACACGGGAAAGTCATAGTCTATGCCTCACACGACAACTCAAAGAATATGAGAGGAATTATCCTACTCATGATCTAGAGTTAGCCACCGCTGCTTTTTAAGCGCTTAAGATTTGGAGGCATTACCGTATGGAGAGAAGGTGGAAATCTATACTGGATCATAAAAGCCTCAAATATTTCTTCACCAAAAGGAACTTAATACGCAAAGAATGATGTTGGCTTGAGTTGTTGAAAGATTATGATCATACCATCCAATACCATCATTAAAAAGTTTAACATAAGAATGATTTATCGAAAGTAAGATCATACATGGTACGAAAAGCGATATTATCAATAAAGGCCCATTTTGTATGACTTACAAAGGATGGAGATAGAGTTAAAGACTACAGGACCCATGTGATGATGGCTAATATACTGAGTAGAACCGACTTTAATCGATATAGTTAAAGTCGCCAAGCTACTGCACTCCTAGAGGCGACGCGTATTATGAAGAAGAAAGTGGAAGAAAGGTGCTATTCCTAAGCAAGAATCGATGAAGAAGGAATACTTCGAGTCAACTCCGCACTTTGTGTTCCTAACGATTCTCGACTTGAAGTATAAAATCATGATGGAGGCGCACAACACAACCGCTTGCAATCCATCTGGGAGTACCAAAATGTATCGTGATCTTCATCATACATTTTGGTGGAGCAATATGAAAGAGAGAGATAATATTTGTTTATCTCAAGGTGTTTAACTTGTCAACGAGTTAAGCGCGGAGCATCAAGTGCCAAAAGGTCCATTGCAACCACTTGGAATTCCGGAATGAAAGTGGGAGAACATTACCATGGATTTCGTTCATCGGTCTTCCTGTGGTTTTCAAGGCATAGATGCGATTTGGGTCATTGTTGATAGATTGACCAAGTCCGCTCATTTTTTCGCCGATACGAGAAACTTTTTACACTTGAACGCTTCTTGCTAGTATGTACATAAATGAGATTGTAAGATTGCATGGTATGCCAAGATCCATAGTTTCTGATCGTGACCCAAGATTCACTTCAAGATTTTGGGTTAGTTTGCAAAAAGCTATGGGCACGGATTTACTATTTAGTTTGGCATATCATCCTCAAACGGACGGGCAGTCGGAAAGGACTATTCAAACTCTTGAAGATTTATTAAGACTTTGTGTCCTTGACTTCAAGGGAAGTTGGGACAAGTTCTTACCATTGGTGGAGTTTTCCTACAACAACAGTTACCAAACAAGTATTGGCATTGCTCCATTTGAGGCGTTGTATGGAAGAAAGTGTTGTTCTCCAGTATGCTGGGATGAGGTGGATGAAGCAATGTTGTTGGGACCAGAGTTAGTACGTATGACTATGGAAAAGATTCAAACAATTCGACAACATATAAAATGTGACACCCCCAAAATAGGTCTACATCCCCCATTCTGAGTTTTCAATACACGGTACAGAAACAACTACAACTTTATTATTATAATAGTAAAATCGTGAGTTTAAATACGAGATATTGCCATCTGCATAATATCCACATACAAATAAATCCTCATCATAATTATTGATACATTATTTTACAACAATGGTGAGGACTACTAAACAACTCTCCCTAGAACTTTTATTCCATACCCGACTCGTCTTTTGCTATATTCTCGCCTCCCGAGAAGAAAAATGGAACAAAAGGAAAAGGGTGAGCTCGACTAGCCCAAATAAAGAATATTATGACTAAGATAATATACAAAAAAATTATCGTTAGTCTTCAACAGGAAAAATATAATAGAATCCAATAGACAACAAGTTTTAAATCAATATTCATAATGAAATAATAATTCATTAGAAGAGTTAAGTAGAGAATGCAAACTACTATCTTCTATGTATGAATTTTAAAGTTCATAAATCTATTTTTATCCCTCGTAACATCAATCAATATATATCCGGATAAAATATTCATCCTTGCACTTTACTGAGCCAAGGACATTCACCACCTTGGTCATGTTCATCTAAACACTGCTCATCTTTGCACTACGGCCAAAGATATTCATCGAAATCATTCATCTTTGCACTACGAGCCAAAGATATTCATCGAAATCATTCATCTTGCACCATCGGCCAAAGATATTCATCATAAATCATTCATCTTTTTGCACCACAGCCAAAGATATTCAATAATATCATCATTTAAGACCTGAGGATGATGAAAATATTTTTTTAAAAAAACGAATCCAATTGAAACAAAATGACAAGGATTAAGGATTAAGGATTCGTACTTTTGTTTTATCCACGCCCAAAAATACCTCAAAAATAATTATAGTGGTGTAAAATTCAAGAATGATCAAAACATGGATACAATTAAAGCTAGTATCCGAATAGATATTTTGGACGAAAAGAAAAATTTTATTTTTCGATGAATAAGTCTTGCGATTCGTGAATAAGATTATATACGTGAATAGGCCAGTATCGTGAATAAGAACCTCGACACCAAAAGTTCCAAATTTGATAAAACTTCAGATCAATATTTCAAAGATAATGATATTGAAGAAATAATATCATTACGAAAAAAATAATATCCCTTACCTCGAAAGATCAAGATTTAACTGGAATATCGGATATAGACTATATCTTGAACTTTCACCGTATAGCAATACTCAAAGTATACTCAAAATACTCACAAGAATACGCTCGATAATATAGAGAAAACTTCATTTCGGTGTGATTTTCAATTTAACCCAAGACTTTATTTATAGAAATCGCTTGAACACCAAAGCGTAAAATTTAATATAATATTAATATATATAAAAATATTATACGTATTCCTTGAAATCTTAATCTCAAAGCAATTCACACATGCCAACCTTCTAGAAAAAAAAATAAAAAACGTTTTTAAAATAATTTAAACTTCCAAAAATCAATTATTTTGAGCTTCTAACTTCAATAATTCATAATAAATAGCCCTTTTATCGGAAAAATTGAATCTCACGAGTTTTTTAGGAAATTCAATTCTCTACAACTTTGCGTAAGAAAGTTTTTCCAAATTTCCAACAGAAATTGCCAGAAATCCACAAACGAGTGATTTTAGAGGCTATACTCAAATTTCGACTAATAAATGGGGTCTACCGACATGTTTAACATGTTTTAAACATTTATTACAACAAAAATACTCTTCCTCCTCGTATACTCATATATCCCACATTCGTTGTAAAAATATCACCATTATTATATTATTAAAATATAATAATATATATTTAAATGAATTATTTTATCGAAAAAGATAAAATTTCATTTTTAACAATTGTCACATTAAAAATTTTCTCCATCTATATCCACATAAAATCAATATTTTCCTCATCATATGAATCAATAATTAATTATTCACAAATAATATTACGTAATCACAATATTGACAACCGTGCGCTTCCAGGAAGAGGGCTTTCCAATAAGAATTTCTCCTTATCTGGTGGCAAGTAATTAGGTGACCAAACCTCTCCTTAGATGTAACTTTCTAGACATTGCCAATAATGTTATCTAATAATATTATTCAGATAATATGAATTATTGTTTCGACAATGAAAAATCTTGTGTAATGACAATTATTAAAACAACAACAATATAAAATATCAACGCAAAGAATTATTGAATCAATAAAATAAAACACACCGAATAAAGAATTATCGTAACCATTATTGAGTGGTGCCTTCACGTAAGAGTCAATAATTGGTGCAATACTGTGCTACCGCTCAACAACGGCAGACATCGTGTGTTTTAACCACCGGTATTCCAACAAAGGTAAATTCAGAATAACTACGTCCGTTATTTTTAAACAACTTATATTTGTCATTTTCTTCCTCCAATCGCTTTTTAGTTATGGGGCCCCACACATGGTCGCTAGTCGTCAGAAGAATATTCCCGACAAGCATTTAATATTCCACGCACCAAATGAATATTCCCCACAACAATGAATATTTTATAACCACTTGCTTATTTTGAAATATTTGCGTATTTTACCCGTGAACTATCCACATTAATCACATCAACCCTTACTATTTCAAAATAATAATTAGAGGAAATTAAATTTCATTTATTAATTATTTGGGATCTTACAACCTCCCTCCTTATGAAATTTCATCCTCGAAATTGACGACGTACACGGTGTTTCAAAAGATGAGGATACCTCGCTTTCATTTCCGTTTCCAACTCCCAGGTCATTTCCTCTATAGCATGGTTTCTCCACAAGACTTTAACTTGTGGTATGACCTTCGTACGTAGGACATGCTCCTTCCTATCCAAGATCTTGACAGGTACTTCCTCATACGTTAAGTCTTCGGCTATCTCGTCCGGTTCTAACTCAATAACGTGATTCGGGTCTTTCACATATTTACAAATATGAGATATGTGAAACACATTATGAACACGAGACATACTTGGAGGTAACGCGAGTCTATAGGCTACATTTCCTACTCGGTCAAGAATTTGAAATGGACCAATAAATCGTGGATTGAGCTTTCCTCTCTTCCCGAATCTTGTAACTCCCTTTCATGGGGCAACACGCAACAATACATGATCCCCTATACTAAATTCCACATCCTTTCGATGAAGATCCGCATAACTCTTTTGTCGATCTTGTGCCGTTTGTATACGTTGTCGAATCATTTGGATCTTTTCGGTAGTCATACGTCTTAACTTTCGGGTCCCAACAATGTTGCTTCACCCACCTCATCCCAACATATTGGAGAGCGACACTTTTCGTCCATATAATGCTTCAAATGGAGCCACACCTATACTTGCTCGATAATCATTGTTGTTGTAGGAGAATTCCACCAATGGTAAATACTTATCCCAACTCCCTTTGAAATCTAGGACACGAGAGTCTTAATAGATCTTCAAGAGTTTGAATAGTCCTCTCCGATTGTCCGTCTGTTTGAGGATGGTATACGAATCAATCTTAAATCCGCATCCATAGCTTTTTTGCAAGCTAACCCAAAATCTTGAAGTGAATCTTGGGTCACGATCCAAACTATGGATATTGGCATGCCATGCAATCTCACAATCTCATTTAGGTACATTTGAAAGCAAGACGCGTTCAAGGAATAAGTCTCCGTGATTGGCAAGAAATGTGCAGACTTGGTTAATCTATCAACAATAACCCAAATAGCATTTATGCCTTGAGAAACCGTGGAAGTCCCGTAACTAAATCCATGGTAATGTGTTCCCACTTCCATTTCGGAATCTCAAGTGGTTGCAATGGTCCCTTAGGCACTTGATGCTCGCTTTACACGTTGACAAGTTAAACATGTTGAGATAAACTTTGCAATCTCTCTCTTCATATTGTTCCACCAAAATGTATGTCGAAGATCACGATACATTTTAGTACTTCCGGATGGATTGCAAATGGTGTATTGTGTGCCTCCATCATAATCTTGTACTTCAAATCGTAATCGTTAGAACACAAAGTCCGGAGTGGACTCAAGTATTCCTTCTTCATCAATTCTCGCCCTAATAGCTCCTTCTTGTACTTTCTTCTTCTTCATATGCATCACTGGCTCGGGCTCGGTGGCTTGAGCAACCTTAACTTTTTCTATTAAAGTTGGCTCTACGCAGATATTTGACATCATCGCACTCATTCCTCAGATATGATCTTCACTCAACGCGTCATTACCACCACGCTCTTTTTCCGGGATGGTATTGAATAGTGTAGTCGTAGTCTTTCAATAGCTCGAGCCAATGTCGCCGCCGCATGTTAAGTTCTTTTGAGTGAAGAAATATTTAAGGCTTTTATGGTCCGAATATATCTCCACTTTCTCCATATAGATAGTGCCTCCGGATCTTTAAGCGAAACGATTGGGCCGCTAACTCTAGATCATGAGTAGGATAATTCCTCTCATATTCTTTAAGTTGTCATGAGGCATAGGCTATGACTTTCCCACGTTGCATGAGAACACATCCTAACCTTTGCCCAAGCATCATCAGAGATAACAAATCCATCCGAACCAGATGGTATTGTTAGAACAGGCTCCGAAATAAGTCTCCTTTTAAGCTCTTGGAAACTCTTCTCGCACTCTTCGCTCCAAACGAATTTTGTATCCTTCCGAGTTAGATGAGTTAACGGAGTAGCGATTCGAGAAAACCCTTCCACGAATCTCCGATAATAACCAGCTAAGCCCAAAAGCTACGTCTTGAACCACCGATTTGGTTGCTCCCAACTTTGTATTGCTTCAATCTTCACGGGTCAACAGACAGATCCATGTTTTGACACCACATGCCCAAGAAATGCTACTTCCTCAAGCCGTAACTCGCATTTCTTTAACTTGGCATAAAGCTTGTTTTCACGAAGCCTTTGGAGTACCAAATTTAAACGGTACTCATGATCTTCACGGCTTTTGAATATATGAGGATGTCATCAATAAAGACAACAACGAAACCGATCCAAATACTCTTTGAATACTCGGTTCATCATATCCATGAAAGCGCAGGAGCATTAGTCAATCCGAAGACATAACTAAGAATTCATAATGCCCGCATTCGAGTTCTAAAGGCGTCTTTGGAATATCCTCGATTCTAATCTTCACCGATGATATCCGTAATCTAAGATCGATTTTTGAAAAGAATTGTGCTCTTTGAATCGGGTCAAACAAGTCATCAATACGAGGTAGAGGATACCTATTCTTGATAGTGACATGGTTCAATTCCCGATAGTCAATACAAAGTCGATACTCCCGCTTTCTTTCTTCTTTACAAATAAAACAGAGCACCCCAAGGAGATCTACTAGATTTAATGAAACCAATGTCCAACAACTCTCGTAGTTGGACCTTTAACTCTCAAGTTCAATAGAGCCATTCGATATGGGGTTTTAGAAATGGGCTTTGTGCGTGTTCAAGGTCAATAAAGAATTCAACTTCACGCTTTGGGGGTAGCGGGGAAGTTCTTCGTAAAATACGCCAGAAAGTTAATAACAACAGAATATTATTCAATTTTGACGTGTCTTTATTCAAATCCATAACATGGGCTAAGAAAGCTTGACATCCGCTTTTTAATAAACGAATAGCTTTATGATTAGATATGACAAATGATTGATTTTAATGGTTTAGTTGCTTGAATTGAACAACAAAGTTGTTTAGGAATATGAAAGCTAACAACCTTACTTAAAATAATCAATTTTGGCATGATGAGTAGTTAACCAATCAATCCCTAAAATCACATCAAAAGCAAGTATCTTTAAAGAGATAAGGTCAACAGGTAAGATAAGGGTGCCAACATGGATTAGACAAGATTTATAAACAAGTGGATGTGATGAAAGTTTCTCCTAACGGAGTTTCCCACAGATAGGTCAAAGTCTAATTTCTCCGAGTCAAGTTTAAACGTTGAGCATGTTAGGAGAGATAAATGAACGGGTAAAGACTTAGATTCTAGTAAAGTATAAACTTCAAAAGAATTTATAAATAGCTTACCCGTGATCACCTCGCTTGGGTTCCTCGCATTTTGACCAACCACAACAAACGCTTCTTCCAGGAACCGCTGACTTTGACTTTTTCGGGATGATCTTTTGAGTCACCGTCCTCATTGAACTAGGTTTCATTCTCACTGCAATCTCGAGCGTTTATATGTCCTTCCTTTCCACAATTATAGCATACAGGCTAACGTGTGGGCGCTTTGACCGATATGTCCTCTTTTTCGCATTTATAGATATGACCGGTGGTCGTTCTCCTCCCTTGGAACCGATTCTTTGTTTGGCTAATGTCGTCTTCATACGGTCGTTGTTGAATCTCCTATTTTAAAATCTCCTCCCGACTCGCTTTCTTCTATTTTCATGGCCATGATTACCACCAGAGTGGTTACCATTTTTGTCCGCCTTTTCTTTCTCCACCGATTATTATTGTTGTTTTGTTGATCGCTATCTCCCAGATGATCTTGATTGTGGTACCTCGGTTGACCGTACTCGTTATCTCGCTTCTAACAATTGAGCCCCGTTAACAACATCCGAATAGAGAAAATTTATGAGAGATGAGATCTTCGACGTATGCCGGGTTTCAAACCTCTCGTAAACATCCGCGTCATCGCTCCTCATTCTCCACCAAATGAGGTGCAAACCCGGATAACTCGCAAATTTCACCAGATCGAGACACCGTCATGTTGTTCTCGCTTCCTAATAAACTCCGCTTCCTTCATACGAATGAACACACTTTCGTGAAAGTATTTGTCATTAAATAGTTTCAAACGTCTCCCAAGACATCTTTGGTGGCGGCTAGATGGGTACGCTTCACGCACTCTCCACCAATAGTCTACCTCGCCCACGGAACATAAAGGTGGCGAATGGAACCTTCTGTTCTCTCTGTACATCCCAAGACATCGAATATCTTGGTAATTTGCTTGACCCATGTTTCGCTTATGATCGGATCTGGCTTTCCCTTAAATTCGTGGTCCTAACTCTTTGAATCGCTCAACGTGACAACCCGTGAATTGCTATCATTTCCTCCTATGTTTTGAACACGAAGTCTCCTCGCCCGATTTTGCATGAACCGCAAAAAGCTTCTAAATATCCCCTCGCTCATCATCGCTCAATTGGTGTTGTTCAGGAGGAACATTGCCCATTTCTTTGACGTTTCTCCTCGTTGGTGAGTACAAAGGCGTCTCCACGGGCCTCATTTCCATTGTTAATATTCTCAATCGACATTCTCAAACATCGCCATAAAACAAGGGTTAATTAAGGAAATCAATATATCACATAATATCCCTATATATCTTGAACAACTATCAAATAAGCTTAGGTAGGACACACTAGCTTGAAGGATTTACTTCGTCTCTCCCTCCTAGTTCTATTCCCCATCACCGCCGGAGATCATATCCCTAAGCTCGATACCAACCGTGACACCCCCAAAATAGGTCTACATCCCCATTCCGAGTTGTCAATACACTGCATGTAAAACAACTACAACTTTATTATTACAATAGTAAAGCTGTGAGTTTAAATACGATATTGCCATCTGACAATATCCACATACAAATAAATCCTCATCATAATTATTGATACATTATTTTACAACAATGGTGAGGACTACTAAACAACTCTCCCTAGAACTTTCATTCCATACCCCGACTGCATTTCTTGCTATATTCTCGCCTCCCGAGAAGAAAAATGGAACAAAAGGAAAAGGGTGAGCTCGACTAGCCCAAGTAAAGAATATTATGACTAAGATAATATACAAAAAAATTATCGTTAGTCTTCAACAGGAAAAATATAATAGAATCCAATAGACAACAAGTTTTAAATCAATATTCGCAATGAAATAATAATTCATTAGAAGAGTTAAGTAGAGAATGCAAACTACTATCTTCTATGTATGAATTTTAAAGTTCATCGCCTATTTTTATCCCCGTAACATCAATCAATATATATCGGGATCAAATATTCATCCTTGCACTACAAAAGCCAAGGACATTCACCGATTGGTCATGTTCATCTAAACACATTTCATCTTTGCACTACGGCCAAAGATATTCATCGAAATCATTCATCTTTGCACTACGAGCCAAAGATATTCATCGAAATCATTCATCTTTGCCTTTCATCGCCAAAGATATTCATCATAAATCATTCATCTTTGCACTCTGCATCAAAGATATTCAATAATATCATCATTTAAGACCGAGGATGATGAAAATATTTTTTAAAGAAACGAATCCAAAGTGAAACAAAATGACAAGGATTAAGGATTAAGGATTAGTGACTGCATTTTGTTTTATCCACGCCCAAAAATACCTCAAAAATAATTATAGTGGTGTAAAATTCAAGAATGATCAAAACATGGATACAATCAAAGCTAGTATCCGTAATAGATATTTTGGACTTAAAAGAAAATTTTATTTTTCAGATGAATAGTCCGTATTCGTGAATAAGATCATTATACGTGAATAAAGGCCAGTATCGTGAATAGTAACTCCAGACACCAAAAGTTCCAAATTTGATAAAACTTCAGATCAATATTTCAAAGATAATGATATTGAAGAAATAATATCATTCTGAAAAAAATAATATCCCTTACCTCGAAAGATCAAGATTTAGCTGGAATAATCGGATATGACTATATCTTGAACTTTCACCGTATAGCAATACTCAAAGTATACTCAAAATACTCACAAGAATAATACCGATAATATAGAGAGAAAACTTGATTTCGGTGTGATTTTCAATTCTAACCTAAGACCTATTTATAGGAAATTGCTTAGAACACAAAAAAGTAAAATTTAATATAATATTAATATATATAAAAATATTATCGTATTCCTTGAAATCTTAATCTCAGCAATTCACACATGCCAACCTTCTAGAAAAAAAAAAAAAAACGTTTTTAAAATAATTTAAACTTCCAAAAATCAATTATTTTGAACTTGAACTTCAATAATTCATAATAAATAGCCCTTTTATCAGAAAATTGAATCTCGCTTGAGTTTTTATAGGAAATTCAATTCTCTACAACTTTGCAGAAGAAATTTTTTCCAAATTTCCAATAGAAATTGACCGAAATCCACAAACGGGTGATTTAGATTTATACTCAAATTTCAATCAATAAATGGGGTCCAACCGACATGTTTAACATGTTTTAAACATTTATTACAACAAAAATACTCTTCCTCCTCAGATACTCATATATCCCACATTCGTTGTAAAAATATCACCATTATTATATTATTAAAATATAATAATATATATTTAAATGAATTATTTTATCAGGAAAAGATAAAATTTCAATTTTTAACAATTGTCACATTAAAATTTTCTCCATCTATATCCACATAAAATCAATATTTTCCTCATCATATGAATCAATAATTAATTATTCACAAATAATATTACGTAATCACAATATCGACAACAGCAGGTTCAGGAAAGAGGGCTTTCAATAAGAATTTTCGCCATTGGCGCTTGATTAGGTGACCAAACCTCTCCTTAGACGTAACTTTCTAGACATTGCCAATAATGTTATCTAATAATATTATTAGATAATATGAATTATTGTTTCGACAATAAAAAAAATACCGTGTAATGACAATTATTAAAACAAACAAAGAATATAAAATATCAACGCAAACAATTATTGAATCAATAAAATAAAACAAATGAAGAATTATCACTGTAACCATTATTGAGTGGTGCCTTCTTCACGTAAGAGTCAATAATTGGTGCAATACTGCAGTGTCTTCTGGATTCAACAACGCCAGACATCGTGTTTTAACCACGGGTATTCCAACGATTAATCTAGAATAACTACTTCTGTAGTTATTTTTAAACAAATTATATTTGTCATTTTCTTCCTCCAATCGCTTTCACGTTATGGGGCCCACACATGGTCGTTGCCGTCGTAAGAATATTCCCCGACGAGCACGAATATTCCACGACCAAACGAATATTCCCAAAACAACAATGAATATTTTATAACCACTTGCTTATTTTGAAATATTTGCGTATTTTACCCGTAACTATCCACATTAATCACATCAACCCTTACTATTTCAAAATAATAATTAGAGGAAATTAAATTTCATTTATTAATTATTTGGGATCTTACATAAAAACCTCACAAGATCGACAAAAGAGTTATGCTGATCTTCATCGAAAAGACGTGGAATTCAATATTGGAGATCATGTGTTGTTACGTGTTGCTCCATGGAAAGGAGTTACAAGATTTGGAAATAGAGGAAAGCTCAATCCTCGATTCATTGGCCCATTTATAATCCTCGGCGGTAGTAGAATCGTGGTCTATAGACTCGCCTTACCGCCAAGTATGTCTTGTGTTCATAACGTTTTCCACATATCTATGTTACGTAAATATGTGAAAGACCCGAACCACATTGTTGAATTAGAACTAGACGAGATAGAGGAAGATTTAACGTATGAAGAGTTACCTGTTAAAATCTTGGATAAGAAGGATCATATTCTACGCTCCAAGGTTATACCTCAAGTCAAAGTTTTGTGGAGAAACCACGATATGGAAGAAATAACCTGGGAGTTAGAATCTGAGATGAAGTCAAGATATCCTCACCTCTTCGATATATCAGGTACATACCCTAATTTCGAGGATGAAATTTCATAAGAATGGGAGGTTGTAAGACCCCAACTTTTATGAATAAAGATTAATGTCTCTCGAATTATATTTTTGGATATTATGGTGTGGATATTATTTAATGTTATAGTTGTGGGTAATATTTACAATTTTTGCAAAATAAGCAAGTGGTTATATAATATTCGATTGGTCGGGGAATATTCGTACGACGGCACAATCATTGGTGGACCCCACAATGGAAGTATTGTCGTAGTTAGAAAATGACATAATTATCTTTTTATAAAAATAATTGGCGGTAGTGTTACCGTTAAAACTGTTGAACTACCTTAGTAGTAAAAATAAAGATATCTGGCGTGGTTGCATAGTAGCACACGGTATTGATTATTAATGCCTACGTGAGAAGTCACCGATTATACTCAATTATTGCTCTTTGTGATCACGATCATATCTCTCATATTATTTATTCATTATTGTCACAAAGATCATCTCTGCATAATATTTTATATATTATTAAATCAATAATTGAGACGACAAAGTTATTCATATTATTAAATTGCAATATTTACAATGTTCAGAAGTTACACACAATGAGAGGTTTGGTCACTAATAATTGCGCGATAGGAGAGAAATCCTTATTGAAAGCCCCTCTTTCCTGAGAATGACCTGGTTGTTAAATATTGTGAATTATAATATTAATGATGAATAAGTTCGTGTTGATTAAAGATGAATTTGATAGTTCCATTGTGTTGGGATTATTTGTGTTAGTAGAAATCGACATTTATTTCGATAATAATTAATGTCTGGAGATTATATTGTTCAATCGGGTATTCAGGACACTTTTCGTGTTGGAGTACTATTCACGAGTTACTATTCATGAATTACTATTCACAAGTTACTATTGAGTCACATTCACTTACTATTAGGGGAGTTGGTGCAAGATTGATGATACTTGCATTACTAAGTTAAAGATGGAGGTATAGATGGAGGTACTATATTGTAATTAATTTTTCACATGTTTAGAACTATTGAGTCACGTGATTTACTATTGAGTCACATGATTTTACTATTGATTCACATGATTTAGTATTAGGGGAGTTGGTGCAAGTTTGATAATACTTGGATGACTGAATTAAAAATGAAAGAAAAGTTGGAGGTATTGTACTGTAATATTTCGAGCCCCAAAATGTGCAATTATTGAAACTATATTTTCCTATAAATAGAAGCTCATTCTTCCTTCATTTCTCACCAATTCACTAAAGTTTTAGAGCCATTATTATAGAGAGAAATTATTGAGAGAAAGAAGAAGAGAAGTCTGCTACATTTATATTCTAATATCCAGCTTCATTCTAAGGTAAGGGGTATTATTCTTTCGTATTCATGAAGAGAATTACTTTCTTTTAATACTCGTAAGAGTTGTTATTCCATTCTTCATTATTATGTTGAATAAACTTTGTTTATGCAATCTGCATACATGGTGAAATTCTTACGTTATTCCATTCTTTATTATTATGTTGGAATAACTCTTTGTTTGCCAAGTACCGCATACATGGTGAAATTCTTCTATCATTCCATTCTTTATTATTCTGTCGGAATATCCTATCTGTGTGTTTTATGCCGGACCTGGTTCCATTATTTATTATTCCGCATTATTATTCTGTCGAAATATCTTATCCGTGCGTTTTACGTCGGACCTGGTTCCCTTATTTATTATTCCACATTTATTATTCTCGTCGAATATCACGTCTGCGTGCGTTCGTGGGACTGGTTCCATTATTTATTATTATTCATTTGGAATAACTTTATGCGGCGGTCTCTATCGCATGCATGGTGAATCCTTACGTTATTCCATTCTTTATTATTCATTGGAATAACTCGTACATGTAGATTACCACATGCATGGTGAATGATCCTTTGTATTCATTCCTTATTAAATTGTGGAAATGATCTCAGATACGTGGATTACTGCGTTTATGGTGAGTGAAAATTCATTTGCGATTTCATATATTCTTTATTATACTCAATGGGTTAAAGTTTTGACTTCTGTACTGTAAGACCCCAACTTATTATAAATGAAATTAAACTTCCTCTATTTATTATTTTAAAATAGTAAGGGTTGATTTGATTAACGTGGTTAATTATGGGTAAAATGCGCAAATATTTCAATAAGCAAGTGGTTATAAAATATTCATTGTTGTCGGGGAATATTCGTTTGGTTGTGGAATATTCTTACTTCTGAATCGGGGAATATTAAATGCGATAGTAGCGACCTTGTGTGGGTCCTATAATAAAAGCGATTGGATGAAGAAAGCGACAAATAAAAGTTGTTTATAAATAACTGGCGTAGTTGTTCTCAATTAATCTTGTTGGAATACCCGGTGGTTAAAACACAAGATGACATTACGATATTACACCAATTATTGATTCTTACGTAAGAAGGCACTTTACTCAATAATTGTTACGATAGTAATCTTATTCAATATTTTATTTTATTGATTCAATAATTGCTATGTTGATATTTTATATTATTGTTGTTTCAATAATTGTCATTACACGTATTTTCCATTATCGGATCAATAATTCATATTATTTGAATAATATTATTAGATAACATTATTGGCAATGTCTAGAAAGTTACATCAAGGAGAGGTTTGGTCACCTAATTGCGGCAAGAAGGAGAAATCCTTATTGAAAGCCCCCTCTTTCCTAGGAACAACCTGGTTGCCAGTATTGTGATTCTGTAATATTATTTGTGAATAATTAATTATTGATTTATATGATAATGAAAAATATTCATGGAGCAATACGTAACAACACATGATCTCCAATATCGAATTCCACGTCCTTTCGATGAAGATCAGTATAACTCTTTTGTCGGTCTTGTGAGGTTTTTATACGTTGTCGGTGTGACGCCCCCAAAATAGGTATACATCACCCATTCTGAGTTGTCAAATACATGGTACAGAAATAACTACAACTTTATTATTACAACATATAAACTGTGAGTTTAAATACAATTATTGACATCTAGACAATATATATACCCAACTAAATCCTCATCACAATTATTGATACATTATTTTATAAAAAAAATGGTGAGGACTACTAAACAACTCTCTCTAGAACCATCATTCCATACCCCGACTCGTACTAGCTACATTTTCGCCTCCTAAGAAGAAAAATGGAACAAAAAGGAAAAGGGTGAGCTCAACTAGCCCAGTAAAAAATATTATGACTAAGATAATATACAACAAATTATCGTTAGTCTTCAACAGGAAAAAATCTGAGAGAATACATTAAACAACAAGTTTTAGATCAATATTCGCAGCGGAAAATAATAATTCATAGAAGAGTTACGTAGAGAATGAAATCTATTATTTCTATGAATTTAAAAGTCCATCAACAGTATTTTTATCCCTGTAACATCAATCAATATACATCTTGAATCAAATATTCATCTTTGCACTACAGGCCAAAGATATTCATCAGTTGGTCATGTTCACCTCAACACCTGTTCATCTTTGCACTACGAGTCAAAGATATTCATCATAAAATCATTAATCTTTGCACTACAGGCCAAAGATATTCAATTATATCATCATTTAGGACTGAGGATGATGAAAAATATTTTAAAGAAAACGAATCCAGTGAAACAAAAGAATAAATATTAAGGATTCGTATCTCGGTTTATACATGTCCAAAAATACCTCATAAATAATCATAGTGGAGTAAAATTCAAGAATGATCAAAACATGGATACAATCAAAGCTAGTATCCATAATAGATATTTTGGACGAAAAGGAAAATTTTATTTTTCAATAAATAAGGCCAGATTAGTGAATAAGGTCAGTATACGTGAATAGTGACGATACGTAAATAGTAACCCCACACAAAAAGTTCCAAATTTGATTAAAAGTTCAGATCAATACTTGACATAATGATATTGGAAGAAATAATATCATTTAAAAAAATAATATCCCTTACCTCGAAAGGCGGTCTTTCAGTTGAAACAGGATGGATATAGGTTATGACTTGAACTTGCATCAGATAGCAACACTCGTAGTATTAAAATACTCACAAGAATACGTATAATATATCGAGAGAGAAAGGGAGAAAAAACTTTAGTTTCTGGTGTGATTTTTAATTCTAACCTAAGCACCTTATTTATAAGAAATTGCTTAGAACACCAAAGCAGAAAATTTAATATAATATTAATATATAAATAAAATTTTCTACGCCAACCTTAGACTTCTGAATTCAGCAACTTAGCATGTGTTTAATGAGGCTCACAACATATAAAAAATGTTTTTATTAAAAAAAATATTTAAAACTTCAAAAATTATTTATTTTGGAGCCTCGAAACTTCAATAATTCACAATAAATAGCTCTTTTATCAGAAAAATTCGAATCTCATGTCTTTTCCATAGGAAATTCCATTATCTACAACTTTGCAGAAGAAAGTTTTTTCAAATTCCAAACAAAAATTGACCGAAATCCACAAATGCAGGCGATTTTTTTATGTATAATCAAATTTCGATCAAGAAATGGGGTCCACCGACATGTTTAACATGTTTTTAATATTTATTGTAATAATAATACTCTTCCTCCTCATATACTCATATATCCCACATTTATTATAAAAATATCACCATTATATTATTAAAATATAATATATTTAAATAAATTATTTTATCGGAAAAAGATAAAATATTAATTTTCAACAATTGTCACATTAAAAATTTTCTCCATCTATATCCACATAAAATCAATATTTTTCTCATCATATAAATCAATAATTAATTATTCACAAATAATATTACGTAATCACAACAATCGATAACGGTGGTTTCAGGGATAGAGGGCTTTCCAATAAGGATCTCTCATTCTTGTGCAATTAGATGACCTAACCTCTCCTTTGATGTAACTTTCTAGACATTGCCAATAATGTTATCTAATAATATTATTAGGATAATATGAATTATTGCTCTAGATAATAGAAAATCACGTGTAGTGACAATTATTGAAATAATAATATTATAAAATATCAACGTAAAGCAATTATTGAATCAATAAAATAAAATATCTTTGAGCGAAGAAATTCTGTAACAATTATTGAGTAGTGCCTTTTCTACGTAAGAATCAATAATTGGTGCAATACCGCAATGCTTCGTGTGTTTTAACCAATTAGAGTATTTTAACAAGATTAATTGGTGAATAACTACGCCAGTTATTTATAAACAACTTATTCTCGTCGTTTTCTTCCTCCAATTTTCGTTATGGGGCCCACAAGGTCTGCTAGCGCCGTACATTTAATATTCCCCGACAAGTAAGAATATTCCACGACCAAACGAATATTCTCCGATAAAATGAATATTTTAAAACCACTTGCTTGTTTGAAATAATTGCGCATTTCATCCATAACTAACCACATTAATCAAATCAACCATTACTATTTCAAAATAATAAATAAAAGAAATTTCATTTTTATTTAAAAAAAATTCGGGGTCTTACAACCTCCCCTCCTTATGAAATTTCCTCCTCGAAATTGACTTACGTACCTGACGTTTCGAAAAGGTGAAGATACCCTGCTTTCATTTTCGTTCCAATTCCCAGGTCATTTCCTCTATAGCATGATTCATCCACAAAACTTTAACTTGTGGTAAGACCTTTGTGCGTAGGACATGTCTCCTTCCTATCCAAGATATTGACAGGTACCTCCTCGTACGTTAAGTCTTCGGCTATCTCGTCCGGTTCTAACTCAATAACGTGGTTTGGGTCGTCCACATATTTACGTAACATCGGTACGTAAAAAATATTATAAATACGCGACATACTTGGCGGTAAAATGAGTCTATAGGCCACAGTTCCTATTCGATCGAGAATTTCAAATGGATTAATAAATCGAAGGTTTGAGCTTTCCTCACATCACCGATTCTCGATTTTGAAATAACAACTTCTTGCACCTCCTTCTTCAAATTCATCAGCTCCGGTGTGTAGCTTGAACAACTTTAACTTTATCGATTAAAGTCGATTATACTCGTATATCATCACGTGGGTACCTAGAGTTTTCATCTCCATCTCTATTATTTGTAAGTTATACGAAATGAGTCTTTGACAATATCGTACTCAGATCAGATATCGATCTTCTACTCAACACGTCAGCTACCAAGTCCGCTTTTCCAAGACAGTATGGTCAGAACATGTGCCGAAATGAGTCTCCTCTTGAGTTCTTCGAAGCTCTTCCCACATTCCTTGCTCCATTCGAATTTTGTATCTCTACGAGTCAGCTGAGTTAATGGACTAGCAATTCAAGAAAATCTTTTCACAAATCTTCGATAATAACCAGCTGCCCAAAAAAACTACGTATTTCGATTACTGACTTAGGTTGCTCTCAACTGTGACTCATATCCCAATCTTGGATAGCACGTCACAATGGCACTTATTAGTTTACTACCGCACGAATATGGTGTCCCCTACAGAGAGTCTGGCTTCGGTGCATTCCACAAAGGAAGTCACCAGTTAGAGGCTCGGGTATCAACTTCTACAGTTGGGTTTTTAACTCCTGAAGTTCAATAGGAGACATTCGATATGAGATTTTAGAAATGGGTTTTGTACCGGTTCAAAGTCGATACAAAATTCAATATCACACTCTGTGGGTAGGCCAGGAAATACGTCGGAAGATTTACTAACAACAGAAATATCATTCAAATCTGACGTATTTTTGTTTAAATCTATGAAATGGGGCTAAGAAAGCTAGACATCCGTTTTTCAATAAACGAATGGCTTAATGGCTTGATATGAAAGTGTTTGACTTCAATGGTTTGGTTTCTTAAATTCGCATAATAGGTTAGTTAGGAATATGAAAACTAAAAATCTTACGAAAATAATCAATTTTGGCATGATGAGTAGTTAAACAATCAATTCCTAAAATCACGTCAAATGCAAATATCTTTAAAGAGATAAGATCAACAGGTAATGTGATTGTGCCAACTTGGATCAAGCAAGATTTATAAACTGTAGATATAACAAAGGTTTCACCCAACGGAGTTTCAACAGATAAATCAAAGTCTAATTTCTCCGGAGTCAAGTTTAAACATTGAGCACAAGCAGGAGAGATAAAAGAATGGGTAGAACCGGTATCTAGTAAGGTATAAACTTCGCAAAAATTTATGATTAACTAATCCGTGATAACTTCATTTGGGTTCCTCACTTATTGGGAAGTCATAAAAATCGCTCTCCCTTGAACTACCCGGGTTTGACTTGTCTGGGGCAGCATTTGGTGTCATCACTACCGTTGAAATTGACTTTTCTATAGGGTATAATCCATCCTCAACTGCTTCATCGTACTCCTGTTTCATGATCTGAATCATTAATCTTTGATCCATATCGAATTGGGGTTGACCGCAATGTACAGGGTAACTCAAAACTCGATGTTGGGTTCTCTCAATTGCTGTCCAAAAAGAGAAATACATATCATCTATTTTAGCCTTCTTAGATCGAACATCTCTTTCCACAATATCAATGCGTCGTGCGGCTTTTTCCCACGCATCATTCATTCTCACTCGTTCAGTTCTTTCTTCTTTTAGCTCAGATTCCAGCTTTATCATTTTATACTCTGCCAAAGAGTGCTTCTGTTCAAGCATCACATATCGGGTAACACGAGCTTGAATTGTTGCATCCTTTTGCACCACGCATCACCTTCATAGTTCTTCAAATTTCGCTATTCTAACTCATGAATACAATTTTGCAATTCTAAATTTCGATCATAAAATTCTTCTAATAAATTCTCCTCAGGTACCTCTTCTTCCTCACTCTCAGCTGCTACCTCTGTGACTATCTCGGGTGAAACTATCAATTCTTCACTCACCACATGGATATCTCTAATTCCTTCTTCGCCTGACATCACATTATCCTGGTTGGTGATTAGAGGTGTCTCCACGATCTCGTTCACTCCATTGTTAACGTTCTCAATTGCCATTCTTAATCATCGCCATAAAACAAGGGTTAATTAAACAAATTAACATTTCACATAATATCTCTATATTATGACCGACCAACTAATAAGTTTAGGTAGGACACACTAGCGAAGGATTTACTCGCTCTCCCTCCTAGTTCTATTCCCCGATCTCCGCAGAGATCATATCCCTAAGCTCTGATACCAACTGTGACACCCCCAAAATAGGTATACATCACCCATTCTGAGTTGTCAAATACATGGTACTGAAATAACTACAACTTTATTATTACAACATATAAACTGTGAGTTTAAATACAAATATTATCATCTAGATAATATCTATACCCAAAAAAATCCTCATCACAATTATTGATACATTATTTTATAAAAAAAAATGGTGAGGACTACTAAACAACTCTCTCTAGAACCATCATTCCATACCCCACTGCATCTCGCTTACATTCTCGCTTCCTGAGAAGAAAAATGGAACAAAAAGTAAAAGGGTGAGCTCAACTAGCCCAGTAAAGAATACTATGACTAAGATAATATACAACAAATTATCGTTAGTCTTCAACAGGGAAAAATCTGTGAGAATACATTAAATAACAAGTTTTAGATCAATATTCGCAGCGGAAAATAATAATTCATAGAAGAGTTACGTAGAGAATGAAATCTATCTACTATTATCTATGAATTTAAAAGTCCATCAACAGTATTTTTATCCCTGTAACATCAATCAATATACATCTTGAATCAAATATTCATCTTTGCACTACAGGCCAAATATATTCATCAGTTAGTCATGTTCATCTCAACACCTGTTCATCTTTGCACTACGAGTCAAAGATATTCATCATAAAATCATTAATCTTTGCACTACAGGCCAAAGATATTCAATTATATCATCATTTAGGACTGAGGATGATGAAAAATATTTTAAAGAAAACGAATCCAGTGAAACAAAAGAATAAATATTAAGGATTCAGTATCTCGGTTTATACATGTCCAAAAAATACCCATAAATAATCATAGTGAAGTAAAATTCAAGAATGATCGTAACATGGATACAATCAAAGCTAGTATCCATAATAGATATTTTAGACTTAAAAGAAAAATTTTATTTTTCAATAAATAAGGCCGTGATTTCGTGAATAGTCTTGAGTATCGTGAATAGTGACGTATACGTGAATAGTAAACCCGACATAAAAAGTTCTAAATTTGATTAAAAGTTCATATCAATACTTCGGCATAATGATATTGGAAGAAAAAATATCATTTTAAAAAAAATAATATCCCTTACCTCGAAAAGACAATACTTCTAGTTGAAACACCGGATATAGACTATGACTTGAACTTGCACCGTATAGCAACACTCAAAGTATTAAAATACTCACAAGAATACGCTCAATATATCGAGAGAGAAAGAGAGAGAAAACTTCAGTTTCTGGTGTGATTTTTAATTCTAAACTAAACACCCTATTTATAGGAAATTGCTTAGAACACCAAAGCAGAAAATTTAATATAATATTAATATATAAATAAAATTTTCTACGCCAACCTTAGACTCCTGAATTCAGCAACTTAGCATGTGTTTAATGAGGCTCACAACATATAAAAAACGTTTTTATTAAAAAAATATTTAAAACTTCAAAAATTAATTATTTCGGAACCTCGACTACATTTATTGTAAAAATATCACCATTATATTATTAAAATATAATATATTTAAATAAATTATTTTATCAGAAAAAGATAAAATATTAATTTTCAACAATTGTCATATTAAAAATTTTCTCCATCTATATCCACATAAAATCAATATTTTTCTCATCATATAAATCAATAATTAATTATTCACAAATAATATTATAGAATCACAATATTGACAACAGTGCGCTTCAGATGATAGAGGGGCTTTCCAATAAGGATCTCTCCTTACTGGCGCGCAATTAGATGACCTAACCTCTCCTTAGACAGAACTTTCTAGACATTGCCAATAATGTTATCTAATAATATTATTCAGATAATATGAATTATTGCTCCGATAATAGAAAATACTGTGTAGTGACAATTATTGAAATAACAATATTATAAAATATCAACGCAGCAATTATTGAATCAAAAATAAAATCTTTGAGTAAGAATTATTGTAACAATTATTGAGTAGTGCGCCTTTACGTAAGAATCAATAATTGGTGCAATCTGGTGTATTTCTCGTGTTTTTAACCAAAGAGTATTTTTAAAGATTAATCTGCGGTAACAACTACGCCGTTATTTATAAACAACTTATTCTTGTCGTTTTCTTCCTCCAATCGCTTTCCGTTATGGGGCCCACACAAGGCTGCGCCGTCGTACGAATATTCCCCGACAGTAAGAATATTCCACGACCAAACGAATATTCTCCGATAAAATGAATATTTTAAAACCACTTGCTTGTTTGAAATAATTGCGTATTTCATCCATAACTAACCACATTAATCAAATCAACCCTTACTATTTCAAAATAATAAATAAAGGAAATTTCTTTTTTATTTAAAAAAAATTCGGGGTCTTACAGTCGGATCGTTTGAATCTTTTCCGTAGTCATACGTACCAACTTCGGTCCCAACAACGTTGCTTCACCCACCTCATCCCAGCATACTGGAGAATGACACAACAAAACAATATTGTTCAATTTTCTTTATAAGCATCAAATGTGATAAATTAACATCTTAAATATTTAATATTTGCCTTGTAGTGACACAACAAACTCATATTAAATATTTAATACTCTATTAATTTTTATCATGCTTTAGCTTAATGCGTTCGATATTCCAAATATCTTTGAACGCTTAGGACTTAATATAAAAATTTGAGGGGTTTGCAAGTAATTAATGTGTCTCATCTTGTTTAGCGCGCATACACATATATATATAAAATATGCATCATATTAATTAACATGCGAAGCATGTTTGCATAATATATAATATATATAGTTTAAGTATGCACATATAGAATACTATATTCTACCCGGATTGATTATGGATTTTTATTCTAGTTTGGTTGACTAGAGCCACCAAGTGAACCAAAAGGTCAAACCCTAGGGGTGTAAGAATTAATATTTAAATATAACTATTACATTTAAACTTAGGGCTCCATTACAAATGGGTCTTCAAGATTTCCTCGCTTTCCTTGATCTCCAACTCTTCAAAATTAATTTTAACTATTCCTATTACAAAACTATTTAAAATAAATAAAAACCTTGATGAACAGTCAAGGGGAAGTACATAGGAGGGAGATAGAATTTGTATTAAGAAAAAAATTAGAGAAGACGAGGCACGCAGACCCTATTTAATAAAACCTATACATTCATGCATCCAACTAAAATAAAATCTAATCGCATTTGTCAATAGTCTACAATCAATCCCATTTATTATCATACATATCACCATATGCATCAATAAATAACATTCATCTCATGAATAATAAACATTCAATATATATATTGATATCATTTAATGGGTAAATTTAGTTAGTATAAAATCTAATTTTGAATCAAAATAAACTCCTTTATTTTAATCCAAATTTAAATCAAAATAAAACTCTTTTATTTTAATTTATCGAATTTTGAATAAAATAAACTATTTTATTTTAATCAAAATCTTTAATCAAAATAAACTCCTTTATTTTAATTAATTATGGAATCCAATTCAAGTAAAAAAACACTCCTTTATAAAAGGAAACATAAATTCACTTTCCTATTCACACATAAACTCCTTTATTTTGAATAATATGAAATCTTATTTCATATCTAAATAAGCTCCTTTATTTAAGGAAACATAAAATTCAATTTTAACTCCAATTAGTTATCATGGAATCCAATTCCAACTCTAATTAGTTAGCATGAAATTTAATTTTAAAATTAAAATAAACCTTTTATTTTAATATTAAAATAAACCTTTTATTTTAAGATTAAAATAAACTTTTATTTTAATTATAAAATAGTTAAGTTTATATATATATATATATATATATATATATATATATATATATCATCATCTGTAACCTTTTAAAACTAATCACGTGGAAGACCTGTTACCTATTAAAGCTAACTATCATTTGGATTATATATATATATATATATAATCCTTGTGAACGAGAATCGAGGAGCCTAGGCTACTGGTTCATGAGAAAAAAAATGGAATTACCGAAATCAAGTAAACTTTTACAAAATCACGAAATAATTTCGCCCTTTTTTTTTAAATTTTATACAACAAATTATGCCCAATTAAATTGTTCTAAACACATATCAATATACATATCAAATCAAACAATTAATAATTCGCATAAAGGTTTGGCTCTGATGCCACTGTTAGGTTTGTAATATTCATGAACGCAATCAAATTGCACAAATTAAGCGGAAACGTATAAAAATCAGAGTTTAAAATTTTACAAACCATATACCCGGATCATCCTTTATGCATAATTATTAAATAAACGAAAAGATATGAAGAACAAGAATCATACCCTTGAAGATTCGAGCTTCCTCAGGTACAAGTTCACCACCAATCCTTTTCGCGTTCAACTTGAATCCACCGGATTTGGTTCCTTTCTTTGATTAACGTTAACCACCTAAGTGTTTGGCCTCTAGAGGTGATCCGCCAAGAAAGAATAAAGATTCAAGAAGATGGGTGTTTGGCAAAATCCTAGTTTTTCTATCTCTCATAGAAAAGGGTGTACTCGTACAACTATTGAAATTACGTATTCACGTGTTGTAAAAGTGTCAACCACCTCACCCATAATAAGACTCATCTTATTTATAGATGTAGGCAACCCTCCTTAACAATTAAGGAATTGGGTTTTATTTAATTAATTAAATTTTTTAATTAATTAAGCTCCCTAATCTTATTAGAGATAATTAATTAAACTCTTTTAATTAATTTGCCTCCTAATCTTATTAGGAATAATTAATTAAAATCTTTTAATTAATTTACCTCCTAATCCTATTAGGATATTTGAGAGTACTTTTATTAATTAATTCCCAAACTAGGTCCATTCCATCCAACCCATTCTGAGTCGCCAAATACATGGTACAGAAATAACTACAACTTTATTAATACATTTGTCGTGCAAAATACGACAACATATATACTGTGAGTTTAAAAAAACAATTATTGTCTTCTAGACAATATACATACCCAAATAAATCCTCATCACAATTATTTATACATTATTTTACAAAAATGGTGAGGACTACTAAACAACTCTTTCTAGAACCTTTATTCCATACCCAGACTAGTACTTTCGCTACATTCTCGCCTCCTTAGAAGAAAAATGGAACAAAAAGGAAAAGGGTGAGCTCGATTAGCCCAATAAAGAAGAATATTATGACTAAGATAATATACAACAAAATTATCGTTAGTCTTCAACAGGAAAAATATAATAGAATACAATAGACAACAAGTTTTAAATCAATATTCGCAGTGAAATAATAATTCATTAGAAGAGTTAAGTAGAGAATGCAAACTACTATCTTCTATGTATGAATTTTAAAGTTCATCATCTATTTTTATCCCCGTAACATCAATCAATATATATCCGAGATCAAATATTCATCCTTGCACTTCTGAGCCAAGGACATTCACCACCGATTGGTCATGTTCATCTAAACACTGTTCATCTTTGCACCACGGGCCAAAGATATTCATCGAAATCATTCATCTTTGCACTACTGGCCAAAGATATTCATCGAAATCATTCATCTTTGCACTACAGGCCAAAGATATTCCATAATATCATCATTTAAGACTGAGGATGATGAAAAATATTTTTTTAAAAAACGAATCCAGTGAATAATGACAAGGATTAAGGATTAAGGATTCGTACTTTGTTTTATCCACGTCAAAAATACCCTCAAAATAATCATAGTGGTGTAAAATTCAAGAATGATCAAAACATGGATACAATCAAAGTTTAGTATCCATAATAGATATTTTGGACAAAAAGAAGAAATTTCATTTTCTATGAATAAGGCAGTATTCATGAATAGTGTCGATACGTGAATAGTGCAGTATCGTGAATAATAACTTCGACACCAAAAGATAGAAATTTCACAAAAAACATCTTCACGCTTCGTGAATAAGACTTTAAATGAATAAGAACTTCGTGAATAAGAACTCATGAAATAAGAACTCATGAATAAGTAACCCGAGCATGAAAAAGTTCCAAATTTGATAAAAAGTTCCAACCAATATTTTAGCATAATGATATTGAAGAAATAATATCATTTGAGAAGAAAATAACATCCCTTACCTCGAAAGACAAGATCTTCAGTTGAAACAGGATATAGGCTATGACTTGAACTTTCACCGTATATAGCAATACTCAAAGTATACTCAAAATACTCACAAGAATACGCCGATAATATAGAGAGAAAACTTTAGTTTCGGTGTGATTTTCAATTCTAACCCAAGACTATTTATTTATAGGAAATTGCTTAGAACACCAAAGCAGAAAATTTAATATAATAATAATATATATATATATAAATTCTTACGCCCACTCTTTGAATTCTGAAAATCTGAATTCAAACCACATGCTAGACCCACTAATAACAAAAAAAACGTTTTTCATATTTTAAATATTTTAAACTTCCAAAAATCAATTATTTCGGAGCTTTAGAACTTCAATAATTCATAATAAATAGCCCTTTTATCAAAAAATTCGAATCTCGCGTGTTTTTATAGGAAATTCAATTCTCTACAACTTTACAGAAGAAAGTTTTTCCAAATTCCAAACAGAAATTGACCAAAATCCACAAATGGGCGATTTTACAGGCTATAATCAAATTTCAGTCAATAAATGGGGTCCACCGACATGTTTAACATGTTTTAAATATTTTTGGTAACAAAAATACTCCTCCTCCACATATACTCATATATCCCACATTCATCGTAAAAATATCATCGTTAATATATTATTAAAATAATATATTTAAATGAATTATTTTATCAGAAAAAGATAAAATATTAATTTTCAACAATTGTCACTATAAAAATTTTCTCCGCTCTATATCCACATCCACATAAAATCAATATTTTCCTCATCATATGAATCAATAATTAATTATTCACAAATAATATTACAGAATCACAATATTGACAACGTGGTTCAAGAAAGAGGGCTTTCCAATAAGAATTTCTCCTTATTGCCAAGCAATTAATTAGGTGACCAAAGCTCTCTTTAGATGTAACTTTCTAGACATTGCCAATAATGTTATCTAATAATATTATTCAGATAATATGAATTATTGCTTCGATAATGAAAAATACTTGTGTAATGACAATTATCAAACAACAATGAATATAAAATATCAACGCAAACAATTATTGAATCAATAAAATAAAATCTTTGAATAAAGTAATTATCGTAACCATTATTGAGTAAAGGCCTTCTTACGTAAGAATCAATAATTGGTGCAATACCGTGCGTGTCTCTCGTGTAATAACGCGTAGACATCGTGTTTTAACCACGGGTATTCCAACAAACAGTAAAAGCAGAATAACAACTTCTGCCAGTTATTTTTAAACAACTTATTTTGTCGTTTTCTTCCTCCAATCGCTTTTTCGTTATGGGCTCACACATGGTCGCTAGGCCGTCGCATGCGAATATTCCCGACAAAGATTTAATATTCCACGACCAAACGAATATTCCCAAACAATAATGAATATTATATCACCACTTTGCTTATTTAAAATATTTATGCATTTTACCCATAACTAACCACATTAATCAAATCCACCCTTACTATTTCAAAATAATAAATAAAGGAAATTCCTTTTATTTAAAAAAAATTTTGGTCTTACAACCTCCCTCCTTATGAAATTTCGTCCTCGAAATTCGACGTACGCATACACAGTGTTTCAAAAGATGAAAATACCTCGCTTTCATTTTCATGCTTCCAACTCCCGTGTCATTTCATCAATAAGCATGGTTTCTCCACAAAACTTTAACTTGTGATATAACCTCGGTGACATAGGACATGTTCTTTCCTATCCAAGATCTTGACAGTACCTCCTCGTGACGTTAACTCTTCTTTATCTCGTCCGGTTCTAACTCAATGACGTGGTTCGGTCGTCCACATATTTACGTAACATCGACACGTGAAAACGTTATGAACACGCGTCATACTTGGTAAAGAAAGCGAGTCTATAGGCCACAGCTCCTACTCGATCGAGAATTTCAAATGGAATAATAAATCAAAGGTTTGAGCTTTCCTCACATCGCCGATTCTCGCTTTTGGAATACCAACTTCTTGCACCTCCTTCTTCATATGCATCAGCTTCGGTGTGTAGCTTGAGCGGTTTTATCTTTATCGATTAAAGTCGATTCTACTCGTATATCATCACGTGGGTACCTAGAGTTTTCATCTCCATCTCTATTATTTGTAAATTATACGAAATTAGTTTTTGACAATATCGTACTCGTACTTGTATACGATCTTCTACTCAACACGTCACTTTTACGTTCGCTTTTCAGGATGGCATGGTCGAACATGTCTTTGAAATGAGTCTCTCTTGAGTTTTTCAAGCTCTTCCCACATTTTTTACTCCATTCGAATTTTGTATCTCTACGAGTCATTTGCGTTAATGGAATAGCGATTCGAGAATATCTTTCAACGAATCTCGATACTAACCAAATTTAAGCCCAAAACCACGTATTTCGATTCTCGACTTAGGTTGCTCTCAATTGTGACTCACATCCCAATCTTGGATAACACGTCACAATAACACCTATCGCTTTACTACTGCGCTACGAATATGGTCCCCCTATGGAGAGTCCGGCGGTGTATTCCACGAAGGAAGTCACCAGATAAAGGCTCGGGTACCAAATTCTATAGTTGAATTTTTAACTCCTGAAGTTTAATAGGAACCATTCGATATGAGATTTTAGAAAATTTTTTGTCTGGGATTTAAAGTCGATACAAATTCAATATCACGCCTACGGGAGTAGGCCAATGAATTCTTCAGAAATACGTCGGGAAAAATCAATAATGAGAATATTATTCAAATCGACGTGTCTTTATTCAAATCCATAACATGGACTAAGAAAGCTTGACATTCGTTTTCAATAAACAAATGGCTTTATAATTTAATATGAAAGAGTTTGACTTCAATGGTTTGGTTGCTTGAATTGAATAACGAGTTGCTTAAGAATATGAAAACTAACAACCTTACGAAAGCAATCAATTTTGGCATGATGAGTAGTTAACCTTAAAATCACATTAAAACAAATATCTCTATAGAAATAAGGTTAATAGGTAATGTGATAGTGCCAACTGAATCAAGCAAGATTTCTAAACAACGGATGTAATAAAAGTTTCTCTTAACTGAGTCTCCATAGATAGGTCAAAGTCTAATTTCTCCGTAGTCAAATTCAAACGTTGAAGCGTAAAGCAAAGAGATAAAAGAATGGGTAGAACAGAAGTATCTAGTAAGGTATAAACTTCGCAAGAATTTATAATTAACTAACCCGTGCTAAACTCGTTCGGGTTCTCGCATTTTGGACCGGTCACGACAAACGCTTCTTCCAGAACCGATTGACTTTGACTTTTCAGGACATCCTTTAGAGTCACCATCCCCATTGGACTTGGTTTCGTTATCAGTACACTCTCGAGCTATATGTCCTTCCTTTCCACAATTATAGCATACAGGAACTGTTGTGGGGCGTTTGACCGATATGTCCCTCTTTCCCGCATTTATAAGATATGACCGAGTGGTCGCGTTCTCTCCCTCGAACCGATTCTTTCTTTTACCAAGTGCCGACGTCTTCACATGGTTATTATTGAACCTTCTCTTCTTGAAATGTCCACTTGAGTCACTTCTCCTATTATCATGGCCACGATTACCATCCGAAAGTGGTTACCGCCTTTGTCCAGTATTCTTTCCTCCCATTGGTTATCATCGTTTGATGATCTAACATTGTCACCGATATGACCACAGTTGTGGTCCCTCGGTTGAACATACTCGTTATCACGCCTAATAATTGAGCCCTCACATTTACAACATCTCGAATATAAAGAAAATTTATGAGAGATAAGATATTGTCGAATCTCGGGTTTTAGACCGAAGAAACATACGCGTCATTCGTTCTCTCGTTTTCCACCAAATGAGGTGCAAACTCGACAACTCGCAAATTTTGCTTCATAATCGAGACACCGTCATGTTGTTCTCGCTTCCAGCCTAATAAACTCCACTTCCTTCATATGACTGAACACTTTCGGAAAGTATTTGTCATTAAATAGTTCTCAAACGTCTCCCAAAACATCTTTGGCCAATGGATTGGATACGCTTCATGAGACTCCCACCGATGAGTCCGCCTCGCCATACGGAACATAAAGGTGGCGAATGGAACCTTCTGTTCCTCCGTGCATCCCAAGACATCGAATATCTTGGTGATTTGCTTGACCCATGTTTCCGCCATGATCGAATCGAAGCTTTCCTTAAATTCTAGTGGTCCCAACTCTTTGAATCGCTTGGTGTGACAACCGTGAATTGCTATCATTTCTCCTATGTTTTGAACACGAGTCTCCTCGTCTCGATTTTGCATGAAGCGCAAAAAGCTTCTAAACATCCCGTCGTTTATAAATGCTTTCGGTGGTGTTGTTTTACAGAGGTACATTGCCACTGTCAGACGTTCTCCTCGTTGGTAAAGACAGGCATCTCCACGATCTCATTTACTCCACTGTTAATATTCTCAGTCGACATTCTCAAATACTGTCATTAAACAAGGGTTAATTAAGGAAATCAATATATCACATAATATCCCTATATTATGACCGACTAACAAATAAGCTTAGGTAGGACACACTAGCGAAAGAAATTACTCGTCTCTCCCTCCTAGTTCTATTCCCCGATCTCCGCCAGAGATCATATCCCTAAGCTCTGATACCAACTGTGACGCCCCCAAAATAGGTCCATTCCATCCAACCCATTCTGAGTCGCCAAATACATGGTACGGAAATAACTACAACTTTATTAATACATTTGTCGTGCAAAATACGACAACATATATCTTGTGAGTTTAAAAAACAATTATTGTCTTACAGACAATATACATACCCAAATAAATCCTCATCACAATTATTTATACATTATTTTATAAAAATGGTGAGGACTACTAAACAACTCTTTCTAGAACCTTTATTCCATACCCATTAGTACTATTACATTCTCGCCTCCTTAGAAGAAAAATGGAACAAAAAGGAAAAGGGTGAGCTCGACTAGCCCAAAGTAAAGAATATTATGACTAAGATAATATACAACAAAATTATCGTTAGTCTTCAACAGAAAAAATATAATAGAATACAATAGACAACAAGTTTTAAATCAATATTCGCAATGAAATAATAATTCATTAGAAGAGTTAAGTAGAGAATGCAAACTACTATCTTCTATGTATGAATTTTAAAGTTCATCATCTATTTTTATCCTGTAACATCAATCAATATATATCCGAGATCAAATATTCATCCTTGCACTACTGAGCCAAGGACATTCACCGATTGGTCATGTTCATCTAAACACTGTTCATCTTTGCACTACCACGCCAAAGATATTCATCGAAATCATTCATCTTTGCACTACAGGGCCAAAGATATTCATCTGAAATCATTCATCTTTGCACTACAAAGCCAAAGATATTCATCGAAATCATTCATCTTTGCACTATGGGCCAAAGATATTCCATAATATCATCATTTAAGACCGAGGATGATGAAAAATATTTTTAAAGAAACGAATCCAATTGAATAATGACAATGATTAAGGATTAAGGATTCAGTACTTTTTGTTTTATCCACGCCCAAAAATACCTCAAAAATAATCATAGTGGTGTAAAATTCAAGAATGATCAAAACATGGATACAATCAAAGCTAGTATCCATAATAGATATTTTGGACAAAAAGAAGAAATTTCATTTTTAATTGAATAGGCAGTATTCATGAATAGTGTCGATATCGTGAATAGTCCGTATACACGTGAATAAGAATCTCAGACACCAAAAGATAGAAATTTCACAAAAAACATCTTCACGCTTCGTGAATAAGACTCGTGAATAGTAATCGTGAATAAGAACTCATGAATAAGAACTCATGAATAAGAACCCGACATGAAAAAGTTCCAAATTTGATAAAAAGTTCCAACCAATATTTTAGCATAATGATATTGAAGAAATAATATCATTCGAGAAGAAAATAACATCCCTTACCTCGAAAAGCAAGATTTCTAGTTGAAAACACCTGGATATAGGCTATGACTTGAACTTTCACCAGTATATAGCAATACTCAAAGTATACTCAAAATACTCACAAGAATACCGATAATATAGAGAGAAAACTTGATTTACGGTGTGATTTTAATTCTAACCCAAGCACCTATTTATAGGAAATTGCTTGAAATAATTGTAAACAGTAATAACTACTGTAGTTATTTTTAAACAACTTATTTTTGTCGTTTTCTTCCTCCAATCGCTTTTTCGTTATGGGGCACACACACGGTCATTGCTTCTGTCGTAAATGCGAATATTCCCCGACAAAGATTTGAATATTCCACGACCAAAACGAATATTCCCAAATAATAATGAATATTATATCACCACTTGCTTATTTAAAATATTTAGCATTTTACCCATAACTAACCACATTAATCAAATCCACCCTTACTATTTCAAAATAATAAATAAAGGAAATTCCTTTTATTTAAAAAAATTTTGGGTCTTACAACCTCCCTCCTTATGAAATTTCGTCCTCGAAATTGACGACGACGATACACAGTGTTTTGAAAAGATGAAAATACCTCGCTTTCATTTCTGTTTCCAACTCCCGTGTCATTTCATCAATAAGCATGGTTTCTCCACAAAACTTTAACTTGTGATATAACCCCAGACATAGGACATGTTCTTTCCTATCCAAGATCTTGACAAGTACCTCCTCGACGTTAACTCTTGGGCTTATCTCGTCCGGTTCTAACTCAATGACGTGGTTGGTCGTCCACATATTTACGTAACATCGATACGTGAAAAACGTTATGAACACGCGTCATACTTGGTAGTAAAAGCGAGTCTATAGCCACGATTCCTACTCGATCGAGAATTTCAAATGGAATAATAAATCAAAGGTTTGAGCTTTCCTCACATCGCCGATTCTCGCTTTTGGAATACCAACTTCTTGCACCTCCTTCTTCATATGCATCATCGACTTGATTGTGTAGCTTGGCGGTTTTATCTTTATCGATTAAAGTCGATTCTACTCGTATATCATCACGTGGGTACCTAGAGTTTTCATCTCCATCTCTATTATTTGTAAATTATCTGAAATTAGTTTTTGACAATATCGTACTTCGACTTGTATATCGATCTTCTACTCAACACGTCACTACCACGTTCGCTTTTCAGGATGGCATGGTCGTAACATGTCTTTGAAATGAGTCTCCTCTTGAGTTTTTCGAAGCTCTTCCCACATTTTTTACTCCATTCGAATTTTGTATCTCTACGAGTCAGCTGCGTTAATGGAATAGCGATTCGAGAATATCTTTCAACGAATCTCCGATACTAACCAATTTAAGCCAAAAACTACGATTTCGATTCATCGACTTAGGTTGTTCTCAACCTGTGACTCACATCCCAATCTTGGATAACACGTCACAATAACACCTATCGATTCTTACTACCGCATCTAATATGGCGTCCCCTATGGAGAGTCTTGGCGGTGTATTCCACGAAGAAGTCACCAGATAAAGGCTCGGGTACCAAATTCTATAGTTGAATTTTTAACTCCTGAAGTTTAATAGGAACCATTCGATATGAGATTTTAGAAATGGGTTTTGTCACCGGATTTAAAGTCGATAAAAATTCAATATCACGCCGGGAGTAGGCCAATGAATTCTTCAGAAATACGTCGGGAAAATCAATAAAGAATGTGAATATTATTCAAATCGGCGTGTCTTTATTCAAATCCATAACATGGACTAAGAAAGCTTGACATTCGTTTTTCAATAAACAAATGGCTTTATAATTTAATATGAAAGAGTTTGACTTCAATGGTTTGGTTCTTGAATTGAATAACAAAGTTGCTTAAGAATATGAAAACTAACAACCTTATTTAAAAGCAATCAATTTTGGCATGATGAGTAGTTAACCTTAAAATCACATTAAAACAAATATCTCTATAGAAATAAGGTTAACGAGGTAATGTGATAGTGTCAACTGAATCAAGCAAGATTTCTAAACAACGGATGTAATAAAAGTTTCTCTTAACTTGAGTCTCCATAGATAAAGTCAAAGTCTAATTTCTCCGTAGTCAAATTCAAACGTTGGCAAGTAAGCAAGAGAGATAAAAGAATGGGTAGAATCCCAGATTCAAGAAGGTATAAACTTCGCAAGAATTTATAATTAACTAACCCGTCTTAAACTCGTTCGGGTTCCTCGCATTTTGACCGGCCACGACAAACGCTCTTCCAGAACCGATTGACTTTGACTTTTTCCGGACATCCTTTAGAGTCACCATCCCATTGGACTTGGTTTCGCTTCTCAGTACACTCTCGAAAGCTATATGTCCTTCCTTTCCACAATTATAGCATACCGAACTGCTGGGGCGGTTTGGTGATATATGTCCTCTTTCCGCATTTATAGCATATAATCAATTGGTCGTTTCTCCTCCCTTGGAACGATTCTTCTTTGGCGCCGACGCGTCTTCACATGGTTATTGTTGAACCTTCTTCTTGAAATGTCCACTTGAGTCACCTCTCCTATTATCATGGCCACGATTACCATCCGAGTGGTTACCGCCTTTGTCAAGTATTCTTTCCTCCCATTGGTTATCATCGTTTTGATGATCTGGCCACCGATATGACCACTGGTTGTGGTCCCCGGTTGAACATACTCGTTATCACGCTCTAATAATTGAGCCACATTTTACAACATCGAATATAAAGAAAATTTATGAGAGATAAGATATTGTCGAATCTCGGGTTTTAGACCCCTCGAAACATACGCGTCATTCGTTCCTCGTTTTCCACCAAATGAGGTGCAAACACGACAACTCCGCAAATTTTGCTTCATAACGAGACACCGCCATGTTGTTCTCGCTCCAGCCTAATAAACTCCACTTCCTTCGTATATGACCGAACACTTTCGGAAAGTATTTGTCATTAAATAGTTTCAAACGTCTCCCAAAACATGCCGATCTTGGTAATTTGGATGGGTACGCTTCACGCACTCCCACCAAAGTAGTCGCCTTCGCCATGGAACATAAAGGTGGCGAATGGAACCTTCTGTTCTCCCGCATCCCAAGACATCGAATATCTTGGTGATTTGCTTGACCCATGTTTCCGCCATGATCGAATCAGCTTTCCTTAAATTCTAGTGGTCCCAACTCTTTGAATCGCTGGGTTTGTGACAACCCGTGAATTGCTATCATTTCTCCTATGTTTTGAACACGAGTCTCCTCAAATGCGATTTTGCATGAATCGCAAAAGCTTCTAAACATCCCGTCGTTTATCGTCTGCGCTTTCGGTGGTGTTGTTTACAGGAGGTACACATTGCCACTGTTTGACGTTCTCCTCGTTGGTAAGACAGCATCTCCACGATCTCATTTACTCCATTGTTAATATTCTCGATCGACATTCTCAAAATCGTCATTAAACAAGGGTTAATTAATGAAATCAATATATCACATAATATCCCTATATTACGACCGTACTAACAAATAAGCTTAGGTAGGACACACTAGCGAAGAAATTACTCTGCCTCCCCTCCTAGTTCTATTCCCGATCTCCATTGAGAGATCATATCCCTAAGCTCGATACCAACCGCGACGCCCCAAAATAGGTCCATTCCATCCAACCCATTCTCGAGTCGCCAAATACATGGTACGAAATAACTACAACTTTATTAATACATTTGTCGCATAAAAAATGACAACATATATCTTGTGAGTTTAAAAAAACAATTATTGTCTTACAGACAATATACATACCCAAATAAATCCTCATCACAATTATTTATACATTATTTTACAAAAATGGTGAGGACTACTAAACAACTCTTTCTAGTAACCTTTATTCCATACCCCACTAAGTACTCGCTACATTCTCGCCTCCCGAGAAGAAAAATGGAACAAAAAGGAAAAGGGTGAGCTCGATTATTTCGATAAAGAATATTATGACTAAGATAATATACAACAAAATTATCGTTAGTCTTGACGGAGAAAAAATATAATAGAATACAATAGACAACAAGTTTTAAATCAATATTATAATGAAATAATAATTCATTAGAAGAGTTAAGTAGAGAATGCAAACTACTATCTTCTATGTATGAATTTTAAAGTTCATCATCTATTTTTATCCTCGTAACATCAATCAATATATATCTCGAGATCAAATATTCATCCTTGCACTACAAAGCCAAGGACATTCACCAATTGGTCATGTTCATCTAAACACTGCTCATCTTTGCACTACGGCCAAAGATATTCATCGAAATCATTCATCTTGCACTCTTTCTGCCAAAGATATTCATCGGAAATCATTCATCTTTGCACTATGTGCCAAAGATATTCATCGAAATCATTCATCTTTGCACTACTGGTGCCAAAGATATTCCATAATATCATCATTTAAGACCGAGGATGATGAAAATATTTTTAAAGAAACGAATCCGATTGAATAATGACAATGATTAAGGATTAAGGATTCGTACTTTTGTTTTATCCACGTCCAAAAATACCTCAAAAATAATCATAGTGGTGTAAAATTCAAGAATGATCAAAACATGGATACAATCAAAGCTAGTATCCATAATAGATATTTTGGACAAAAAGAAGAAATTTCATTTTTTGGTGAATAAAGGCCGTATTCATGAATAATAAGTGTCAGATACGTGAATAGTGCCGTATACGTGAATAAGTAACTCAGAACACCAAAAGATAGAAATTTCAAAAAAACATCTTCACGCTTCGTGAATAAGACTAAATGAATAATAACTCGTGAATAAGAACTCATGAATAAGAACTCGCTGAATAAGTAACTTGATACATGAAAAAGTTCCAAATTTGATAAAAAGTTCTAACCAATATTTTAGCATAATGATATTGAAGAAATAATATCATTTGAGAAGAAAATAACATCCTTACCTCGAAAGACAAGATTTCTAGTTAAAACAGGATATAAAGCTATGACTTGAACTT
Source organism: Panax ginseng (assembly GCA_020205605.1). NCBI lineage: Eukaryota > Viridiplantae > Streptophyta > Magnoliopsida > Apiales > Araliaceae > Panax > Panax ginseng. The sequence goes on along the minus strand of CM035149.1, from coordinate 10,793,324 downwards.
TCACAGTATAGCAATACTCAAAGTATACTCAAAATACTCACAAGAATACTTCGATAATATAGAGAGAGAAAACTTGAGTTTCGGTGTGATTTTTAATTCTAACCCAAGACCTATTTATAGAAATTCTTTAGAACACCAAAAGCAGTAAAATTTAATATAATAATAATATATATATATATAAATTCTTACGCCCACTCTTTGAATTCTGAAAATCTGAATTCAAACCACATGCTAGACCCACTAATAACAAAAAAACGTTTTTCATATTTTAAATATTTTAAACTTCCAAAAATCAATTATTTTGAGCTTTAGAACTTCAATAATTCATAATAAATAGCCCTTTTATCAAAAAATTCGAATCTCGCGAGTTTTTATAGGAAATTCAATTCTATACAACTTTACAGAAGAAAGTTTTTCCAAATTCCAAATGAAATTGACCAAAATCCACAAATGGGCGATTTTCTGTGCTATAATCAAATTTGATAATAAATGGGGTCCACCGACATGTTTAACATGTTTTAAACATTTTGGTAACAAAAAACTCCTCCTCCACATATACTCATATATCCCATATTCATCGTAAAAATATCATCGTTAATATATTATTAAAATAATATATTTAAATGAATTATTTTATCGAGAAAAAGATAAAATATTAATTTTCAACAATTGTCACTATAAAAATTTTCTCCGTCTATATCCACATAAAATCAATATTTTCCTCATCATATGAATCAATAATTAATTATTCACAAATAATATTATGTAATCACAATATCGACAACGGTAGGTTCAGGAAAGAGGGCTTTCCAATAAGAATTTCTCCTTATTGGCAAGCAATTGATTAGGTGACCAAAGCTCTCTTTAGATGTAACTTTCTAGACATTGCCAATAATGTTATCTAATAATATTATTCAGATAATATGAATTATTGCTTCGATAATGAAAAATCTTGTGTAATGACAATTATCAAACAAATGAATATAAAATATCAACGCAAAGAATTATTGAATCAATAAAATAAAATCTTGAGCAAGAATTCTCGTAACCATTATTGAGTAAAAGTGCCTTCACGTAAGAATCAATAATTGGTGCAATACTGAGTGTCTTCTTGTGCAATAACGCCAGACATCGTGTTTTAACCACGGGTATTCCAACAAGTTGTAAACCAGAATAACTACGCCTAGTTATTTTTAAACAACTTATTTTTGTCGTTTTTCTTCCTCCAATCGCCGTTATATGGGGCCCACACATGGTCGCTTGTAGTCGCACGAATATTCCCCCCGACAAAGATCTGAATATTCCACGACCAAACGAATATTCCCAAATAATAATGAATATTATATCACCACTTGCTTATTTAAAATATTTGCATGATTTTACCCATAACTAACCACATTAATCAAATCCACCCTTACTATTTCAAAATAATAAATAAAGGAAATTCCTTTTATTTAAAAAAATTTGAGGGTCTTACATTCCCTACCGATCAACGACTTTCCGGATAATATAGATTTTAACATTAATCATAAAAGAACCTTTGAGTAAATAGTTTCTCAGATCTGATTCAATCCTTCCACCATACAATGTCCCAATTAAATATAAGACATGGAATTTCATCAAGTCTTATTTTATTTAATTATATGTATTTCGATCCTTAAATGCACAACCCCAAATAATGCAAATTAGAAACTCCTTTCTAATTTCATTTCGCCGCCGCCGAGATCATTGGGTTGTTATTTATCGAATCACATAGGACATTTCTCTTCTTTTATTGAAGTGGTAGATTCTTTATTGATCATACATTATCTCCATGTACAACTTATTATACCCAAGCATACCCTTTGATATACCCTAAGGGTCTTAAGGAATAAGTCAAAGTATAACTCATCATACACAAGATACTATGATGATCTCAAGTCCAAGGATCACTTCATACTACTATCACTACAGAATTCTATTGACAAACAAGTAAAACTCCATTAGGTATTCTCAATAGCGAGCCATGTTCAAATTGAACTTATTCTCTAATAAGCACCCACATACTTGCTTTTTAGTGTCTCCACACAAATGATCATGAGATCAATCATCCTTATCCAATGAAGCAAGTAACGTATGTACCAATCTATCCGGATTCACTAATCCCCAATTTAGTAATCCAACGATTGGGAACTATTTTAGTTTTAAGCTTTCTAAGAATTTAGATTTTATTAGAATGATCATCATCATTATTCTAAAAGCATTGCTTAAAACTATGAGTTTATCACATATTATAAAATAGCATCATGTAGATAATTAAAAGCCTTTAATAAATTAATACTTTTTAATAATAAATGAATAAGATTGTTACAAAGTATATGCTTTATCATCAAACATGATTGGCTTGTGTGCATACTACTTTCAGGTAATCATGGCCAAGACAATAGGAGTGAAAAGTTCAAGAAGAGAAGGTTCAGCAAAGATGGAAAGATGTCAAAGACTTGCACCTGTTGTTAAGGAAGGAGAACGCAATGGCCTATCCGATATTACAAATGTGGAGAGAAGGACACATAAGTCCAAACCGCATTGCGATGCGATCCAAAACATGTTATAATTGTGGAAAAGAAGGCCACCTAGCTCGATTTTTGTCGTGCACCAAAGTCAAATCTGGTGGGATGGAGGCATCAAAGTGGTGTCCAGCATAAGACAAAATCGGTAGTTCAAGGGAGAGCGTTTGTCGTAACCTCCCAAAAAGTGAGGAATCCGAACGAGGTGATCACGAGAAAGCTAATCATAAACTCTAGCGAAGTTTATACTTTATTTGATACCGGTTCTACCCATTCCTTTATTTCTCCTACCACTCAACGTTTAAATTTGACTACGGAGAAATTAGACTTTGACTTATTTGTTGAAACTCCGTTGGGAGAAACCTTCATTACATCCACAGTTTATAAGTCTTGTTTGATTCAAATCGGTAACCGCACGTTACGTGTCGATCTTATTTCTTTGAAAATACTTGCATTCGATGTGATTCTAGGGATTGATTGGTTAACTACCCATCATGTAAAAATTGATTATTTTCGTAAGGTTGTTAGCTTTCATATTTCTAACCAACCTATTATGCGAATTTAAGCAACCAAACTATTAAAATCCATCACTGTCATCTCAAGCCATAAAGCTATTCGTTTATTGAAAAATGGATGTCAAGCTTTCTTAGCCCATATCACGGATTTAAATAAAAATACATCAGATTTGAATGATATTTCTATTGTTAATAAATTTCCCGACGTATTCCCTGAAGAACTTCCTGGCCTACCCCCAGAGCGTGAAATTGAATTTTGTATCAATCTTGAAACCGGTACAAAACCCAATTCCAAAGCCCATATCGAATGGCTCCTATTGAATTTCAGGAGTTAAAGACCCAACTGCAGGAATTGTTAGACATATGTTTCATTCGTCCTAGTACGTCTCCTTGGGGTGCTCCTATTCTATTCGTTAAGAAGAAAGATGGAAGTATGCGACTTTGCATTGATTATCGGGAGTTGAATCATGTCACCATCAAAATAAAAATGCAATTACCTCGTATTGATGATCTGTTTGACCAGTTGCAAGGTGCCAATTTTTTTTCAAAGATCGATCTTCGTTCTGGATATCATCAGTTGAAGATTAAAATTGATGACATTCCAAAGACTGCTTTTAGAACTCGGTACGGGCATTTTGAATTCTTAGTCATGTCTTTTGGATTGACTAATGCTCCTGCTGCCTTCATGGACATGATGAACCGAGTATTCAAGGAATATTTGGATCACTTTGTGGTCGTCTTTATTGATGACATCCTCATATACTCCAAAGCCCGTGAAGACCATGAGCAACACTTGAGGCTTATACTTCAAAAGCTTCGTGAAAACAAGCTTTATTCCAAGTTGAAGAAATGCGAGTTCTAGCTTGAGGAAGTTGCATTCCTTGGGCACGTAATATCAACTCATGGAATATCTGTTGACCAAGCAAAGATTGAAGCAATTCAAGGCTGGGAGCAACCTAAGTCAGTGACCGAAGAACGTAGCTTTCTCGGCTTAGATGGTTAATATCGGAGATTCGTAGAAGGGTTTTCTCGAATTGCTACTACATTAACGCAGCTAACTCGAAAAGATACAAAATTTGGTTGGAGCGAGGAATATGAAAAGAGTTTTCAAGAACTCAAGAGTAGACTCATTTCAGCACCTGTTCTGACAATACCATCTGGCACGGAGGGATTTGTCATTTACAGTGATGCTTCAGGCAAAGGGTTAGGATGTGTTCTCATGTAACATGGGAAAGTCATAGTCTATGCCTCACGACAACTCAAAGAATATGAGAGGAATTATCCTACTCATGATCTAGAGTTAGCCACTGTCGTTTTTGCGCTTAAGATTTGGAGGCATTACCTGTATAGAGAGAAGGTGGAAATCTATACGGATCATAAAAGCCTCAAATATTTCTTCACTCAAAAGGAACTTAATACGCAAAGAATGATGTTGGCTTTGATTTGTTGAAAGATTATGATCATACCATCCAATACCATCATGAAAAAGTTTAACATAAGAGGTTTGATTTATTGAGTAGTAAGATCATATCTTGCGTGCTGAGTGCGATATTATCAACGCAAAGGCCCATTTTGTATGATTTTACAAAGAATGGAGATAGAGTTAAAGACTATAGGGACCCATGTGATGATGGCTAATATAATGGTAGAGAACCGACTTTAATTGATAAAGTTAAAAGTTCAAGCCATGTAATCTGAGACTTAGAAATGATGCGTATGAAGAAGAAAGTGGAAGAAGGTCTTTATTAGGAAGCAAGAATCGATGAAGAAGGAATACTTGAGTCAACTCGGACTTTGTGTTCTAACGATTCGACTTGAAGTATAAAATCATGATGGAGGCGCACAACACACCGTTTGCAATCCATCTTGGGAGTACCAAAATGTATCGTGATCTCCATCATACATTTTGGTGGAGCAATATGAAGAGAGAGAGATAGCGCTGTTTATCTCAAGGTGTTTAACTTGTCAATGAGTTAAGGCGGAGCATCAAGTGCCAAAAGGTCCATTGCATGGTATGCCAGTATCCATAGTTTTTGATCGTGACCCAAGATTCACTTCAAGATTTTGGGTTAGTTTGCAAAAAGCTATGGGCACGGATTTACTATTTAGTTCGGCATATCATCCTCAAGCAGACGGCAAATGGAAAGGACTATTCAAACTCTTGAAGATTTATTAAGACTTTGTGTCCTTGACTTCAAGGGAAGTTGGGACAAGTTCTTACCATTGGTGGAGTTTTCCTACAACAACAGTTACCAATCAAGTATTGGCATGGCTCTATTTGAGGAGTTGTATGGAAGAAAGTGTTGTTCCAAAGATATCTTTGGGATGAGGTGGGTGAAGCAATGTTGTTGGGACCAAAGTTAAGACGTATTATGACTATGGAAAAGATTCAAACAATCCGACAACGTATAAAAACCTCACAAGATCGACAAAATAGTTATGCTGATCTTCATCGAAAAGACGTGGAATTCAATATTGGAGATCATGTGTTGTTACGTGTTGCTCCATGGAAAGAAGTTACAAGATTTGGAAATAGAGGAAAGCTCAATCCTCGATTCATTGGCCCATTTATAATCCTCAAGCGGTAGTAGAGGCGTGGTTACATAGACTCGCCTTACCGCCAAGTATGTCTCGTGTTCATAACGTTTTTCACATATCTATGTTACGTAAATATGTGAAAGACCCGAACCACATTGTTGAATTAGAACTAGACGAGATAGAGAAAGATTTAACGTATGAAGAGTTACCTGTTAAAATCTTGGATAAGAAGGATCATATTCTACGCTCCAAGGTTATACCTCAAGTCAAAGTTTTGTGGAGAAACCACGATATGGAAGAAATAACCTGAGAGTTAGAATCTGAGATGAAGTTAAGATATCCTCACCTCTTCGATATTTCAGGTACATACCCTAATTTTGAGGATGAAATTTCATAAGAAGGGGAGGTTGTAAGACCCCAACTTTAATGAATAAAGATTAATTTCTCTCGAATTATATTTTTGGATATTATGGTGTGGATATTATTTAATGTTATAGTTGTGGGTAATATTTACAAATTTTGCAAAATAAGCAAGTGGTTATATAATGAGGCTCACAACCTTAGACTCCTGAATTCAGCAACTTAGCATGTGTTTAATGAGGCTCACAACATATAAAAAACATTTTTATTAAAAAAATATTTAAAACTTCAAAAATTAATTATTTCGGAACCTCGACCACATTTATTGTAAAAATATCACCATTATATTATTAAAATATAATATATTTAAATAAATTATTTTATCGAGAAAAAGATAAAATATTAATTTTCAACAATTGTCATATTAAAAATTTTCTCCATCTATATCCACATAAAATCAATATTTTTCTCATCATATAAATCAATAATTAATTATTCACAAATAATATTACAGAATCACAACATCGACAACCCGTGCGGTTTCGGGATAGAGGGCTTTCAATAAGGATCTCTCTCACTTGGTAGCGCAATTAGATGATCTAATCTCTCCTTGTATGTAACTTTCTAGACATTGCCAATAATGTTATCTAATAATATTATTCGGATAATATGAATTATCGTTAGATAATAGAAAATCTTGTGTAGTGACAATTATTGAAATAACAATATTATAAAATATCAACGCAGCAATTATTGAATCAATAAAATAAAATAATCGAGCAAGTAATTATCGTAACAATTATCGAAGAAGTGCTTCTTCACGTAAGAATCAATAATTGGTGCAATATTGTGTGCTTCTTCGTGTTTTAAACCACCGAGTATTTTAACAAGATTAATTCTGTAATAACTACGCCTGATTATTTATAAACAACTTATTCTTGTCGTTTTCTTCCTCCAATCGCTTTCATTATGGGACCCACACAAGGTCGAATTTGCCGCATTTAATATTCCCGAATATTCGACAGTAAGAATATTCCACGACCAAACGAATATTCTCCGATAAAATAAATATTTTAAAACCACTTGCTTGTTTGAAATAATTGCGCATTTCATCCATAACTAACCACATTAATCAAATCAACCCTTACTATTTCAAAATAATAAATAAAAGAAATTTCATTTTTATTTAAAAAAAATTCGGGGTCTTACAACCTCCCCTCCTTATGAAATTTCGTCCTCGAAATTGACGTACGTACCTGACGTTTCGAAAAGGTGAAGATAACCCGCTTTCATTTTCGTTCCAATACCTAGGTCATTTCCTCTATAGCATGATTCATCCACAAAACTTTAACTTATGGTAAGACCTTTGTGCGTAGGACATGTCTCCTTCCTATCCAAGATCTTGACAGGTACCTCCTCGTACGTTAAGTCTTCGGCTATCTCGTCCGGTTCTAACTCAATAACGTGGTTTGGGTCGTCCACATATTTACGTAACATCGGTACGTAAAAAATATTATAAACACGCGACATACTTGGCGGTAAAACGAGTCTATAGGCCACAGTTCCTATTCGATCGAGAATTTCAAATGGATTAATAAATCGAAGGTTTGAGCTTTCCTCACATCACCGATTCTCGATTTTGAAATAACAACTTCTTGCACCTCCTTCTTCAAATTCATCAGCTCCGGTGTGTAGCTTGAACAACTTTAACTTTATCGATTAAAGTCGATTATACTCGTATATCATCACGTGGGTACCTAGAGTTTTCATCTCCATCTCTATTATTTGTAAGTTATACGAAATGAGTCTTTGACAATATCGTACTCGTATACGATCTTCTACTCAACACGTCAGCTACCAAGTCCGCTTTTCTAAGACAGTATGGTCAGAACATATGCCGAAATGAGTCTCCTCTTGAGTTCTTCGAAGCTCTTCCCACATTCCTTGCTCCATTCGAATTTTGTATCTCTACGAGTTAGCTGAGTTAATGGACTAGCAATTCAAGAAAATCTTTTCACAAATCTTCGATAATAACCAGCTGCCCAAAAAAACTACGTATTTCGATTACTGACTTAGGTTGCTCTCAACTGTGACTCATATCCCAATCTTGGATAGCACGTCACAATGGCACTTATTAGTTTACTACCGCACGAATATAGTGTCCCCTACAGAGAGTGCGGCGGTGCATTCCGAAAAAGTGAAGTCGGGTTAGAGGCTTGGGTATCAACTTCTACAATTGGGTTTTTAACTCCCGAAGTTCAATAGAGCCATTCGACATGAGATTTTAGAAATGGGTTTTGTACCGGTTCAAAGTCGATACAAAATTCAATATCACACTCGTGGGTAGGCCAGAAATACGTCGGAAGATTTACTAACAATGTAAATATCATTCAAATCGGCGTATTTTGTTTAAATCTATGAAATGGGGCTAAGAAAGTTAGACATCCGCTTTTTCAATAAACGAATGGCTTAATGGCTTGATATGAAAGTGTTTGACTTCAATGGTTTGGTTTCTTAAATTCGCATAATAGGTTAGTTAGAATATGAAAACTAACAATCTTACGAAAATAATCAATTTTGGCGTGATGAGTAGTTAAACAATCAATTCCTAAAATCACGTCAAATGCAAATATCTTTAAAGAGATAAGATCAGCGGTGTAATGTGATTGTGCCAACTTGGATCAAGCAAGATTTATAAACCTGTAGATATAACAAAGGTTTCACCCAACGGAGTTTCAACAGATAAATCAAAGTCTAATTTCTCCCGAAGTCAAGTTTAAACATTGAGCACAATGTTAGGAGAGATAAAAAGAATGGGTAGAATCCCAGATATCTAGTAAGGTATAAACTTCGTAAAAATTTATGATTAACTAATCCGTGATAACTTCATTTGGGTTCCTCACTTATTGGGAAGTCATAAAATCGCTCTCCTCGAACTACCCGGGTTTGACTTATGCTGGGCAAAGATTTGGTGTCATCACTACCGAATTGAAATTGACTTTTTTATAGGGCATAATCCATCCTCAATCGCTTCATCGTACTCTATTTCATGATCTCGAATCATTAATCTTCGATCCATATCGAATTGGGGTTGACCATGAATGCATGTGGTAACTCAAAACTCGATGTTGGGTTCTCTCAATCTTCAGTCTCAAAAAGAGAAATAGATATCATCTATTTTAGCCTTCTTAGATCGAACATCTCTTTCCACAATATCAATGCGTCATGCGATAAACTTTTTTCCCACGCATCATTCATTCTCACTGCTCGCTTCTTTCTTCTTTTAGCTCGATTCCAAACTTTATCATTTTATACTCTGCCAAAGAGTGCTTCTGTTCAAGCATCACATATCGGGTAACACAAGCTTGAATTGTTGCATCCTTTTGCACCACGATCGCCTGCCGTTCTTTAGCCTGCTATTCTAACTCATGAATACAATTTTGCAATTCTAAATTTCGATCATAAAATTCTTCTAATAAATTCTCCTCAGGTACCTCTTCTTCCTCACTCTCAGCTGCTACCTCTGTGACTATCTCGGGTGCAACTATCAATTCTTCACTCACCACATGGATATCTCTAATTCCTTCTTCGCCTGACATCACATTATCCTGGTTGGTGATTAGAGGTGTCTCCACGATCTCGTTCACTCCATTGTTAACGTTCTCAGCTGCCATTCTTAAATACTGCCATAAAATAAGGGTTAATTAAACAAATTAACATTTCACATAATATCTCCATATTATGACCGACCAACTAATAAGTTTAGGTAGGACACACTAGCGAAGGATTTACTCGTCTCTCCCCTCCTAGTTCTATTCCCCGATCTCCGCCAGAGATCATATCCCTAAGCTCTGATACCAACTGTGACGCCTCCAAAATAGGTATACATCACCCATTCTGAGTTGTCAAATACATGGTACTGAAATAACTACAACTTTATTATTACAACATATAAACTGTGAATTTAAATACAAATATTATCATCTAGACAATATCTATACCCAAATAAATCCTCATCACAATTATTGATACATTATTTTATAAAAAAAAATGGTGAGGACTACTAAACAACTCTCTCTAGAACCATCATTCCATACCCCGACTGCATTTCGCTATTACATTCTCGCCTTACGAGAAGAAAAATGGAACAAAAAGTAAAAGGGTGAGCTCAACTAGCCCAAGAAGAATACTATGACTAAGATAATATACAACAAATTATCGTTAGTCTTTAACAGGAAAAACTGTGAGAATACATTAAATAACAAGTTTTAGATCAATATTCGCAATGAAAATAATAATTCATAGTAAGAGTTACGTAGAGAATGAAATCTATCTACTATTATCTATGAATTTAAAAGTCCATCAATAGTATTTTATCCTCGTAACATCAATCAATATACATCTTGAATCAAATATTCATCTTTTGCACTACTGTGCCAAAGATATTCATCGATTACGGGTCATGTTTCATCTCAACACTGCTCATCTTTTGACTACGAGTCAAAGATATTCATCATAAAATCATTAATCTTTGACTACTGTGCCAAAGATATTCAATTATATCATCATTTAGACCGAGGATGATGAAAAATATTTTAAAGAAAAGCGAATCCAAATTGAAATAAAAGAATAAATATTAAGGATTCGTATCTCGGTTTATACATGTCCAAAAATACCCCATAAATAATAATAGTGGAGTAAAATTCAAGAATGATCAAAACATGGAAACAATCAAAGCTAGTATCCATAATAGATATTTTGGACGAAAAGGAAAATTTTTATTTTTAGGTAAATAAAGGCCAGATTAAGTGAATAAGGTCAGATACGTGAATAGTGACGTATACGTGAATAGTAAACCCGACATAAAAAGTTCTAAATTTGATTAAAAGTTCAGATCAATACTTCGGCATAATGATATTGGAAGAAATAATATCATTTTAAAAAAAATATCCCTTACCTCGAAAAGACAAGATTTCTTAGTTAAAACAGGATATAGATTTATGACTTGAACTTGCCAGTATAAGAACACTCAAAGTATTAAAATACTCACAAGAATACGCTCAATATATCGAGAGAGAAAGAGAGAAAACTTGGGTTTACGGTGTGATTTTAATTCTAAACTAAGCACCCTATTTATAGGAAATTGCTTAGAACACCAAAGCAGAAAATTTAATATAATATTAATATATAAATAAAATTTTCTACGCCAACCTTAGACTCCTGAATTCAGCAACTTAGCATGTGTTTAATGAGGCTCACAACATATAAAAAACGTTTTTATTAAAAAAATATTTAAAACTTCAAAAATTAATTATTTCGGAACCTCGAAACATCAATAATTCACAATAAATAGCCCTTTTATCAGAAAAATTCAAACCTCATGTCTTTTCCATAGGAAATTCCATTATCTACAACTTTACAGAAGAAAGTTTTTCCAAATTCCAAACAGAAATTGACCGAAATCCACAAACATGCGATTTTACAGGCTATAATCAAATTTCAGTCAAGAAATGGGGTCCACCGACATGTTTAACATGTTTTTAACATTTATTGTAATAAAAATACTCTTCCTCCTCATACACTCATATATCCCACATTTATTGTAAAAATATCACCATTATATTATTAAAATATAATATATTTAAATAAATTATTTAATCAGAAAAAGATAAAATATTAATTTTCAACAATTGTCACATTAAAAATTTTCTCCATCTATATCCACATAAAATCAATATTTTTCTCATCATATAAATCAATAATTAATTATTCACAAATAATATTACGTAATCACAATATCGATAAACCGTGCAGCTTCAAGATAGAGGGCTTTCCAATAAGGATCTCTCCTTACTTGGGCGCAATTAGATGACCTAACCTCTCCTTAGATGTAACTTTCTAGACATTGCCAATAATGTTATCTAATAATATTATTAGGATAATATGAATTATTGCTCCGATAATGAAAAATACGCAGTAAAGGACAATTATTGAAATAACAATATTATAAAATATCAACGCAAGAATTATAGAATCAATAAAATAAAATAATTGAGCAAGAATTATCGTAACAATTATTGAGTAGTGCCTTTCACGTAAGAATCAATAATTGGTGCAATATTGTGTGCTCTTCGTATTTTAACCACCGAGTATTTTAACAAAGATTAATCTGCAGAATAACTACGCCAAGTTATTTATAAACAACTTATTCTCGTGCTTTTTCCTCCAATCGCTTTCGTTATGGGGCCACACAAGGTCTTGTCGTCATCGCATTTAATATTCCCGACGGTAAGAATATTCCACGACCAAACGAATATTCTCTAAAAAATGAATATTTTAAAACCACTTTGCTTGTTTGAAATAATTGCGTATTTCATCCATAACTAACCACATTAATCAAATCAACCCTTACTATTTCAAAATAATAAATAAAGGAAATTTCATTTATATTTAAAAAAATTCGGGGTCTTACAAATGGATCGTTTGAATCTTTTAAAGTAGTCATATACGTATCAACTCCTAGTCTCAACAATGTTGCTGCTCACACCCACCTCATCCCAAAGATCTTTGGAGAATGACACAACAAAACAATATTGTTCAATTTTCTTTATAAGCATCAAATGTGATAAATTAACATCTTAAATATTTAATATTTGCCTTGTAGTGACACAACAAACTCATATTAAATATTTAATACTCTATTAATTTTTATCATCTTAGAAAGCGTACGTTCGATATTCCAAATATCTTTGAACGCTAGGACTTAATATAAAAATTTGAGGGTTTGTAAGTAATTAATGTGTCTCATCTTGTTTAAATAAGCATACATATATATATATATATAAAATATATATTATATTAATTAACACGCAAGCACGTGTTTGCAAAATATATAATATATATAGTATAAGCATGCATATAGAATACTATATTCTACCCGGATTGATTATGGATTTTTATTCTAGTTTGGTTGACTAGAGCCACCAAGTGAACCAAAAGGTCAAACCCTAGGGGTGTAAGAATTAATATTTAAATATAACTATTACATTTAAACCCAGGCTCCATTACAAATGGGTCTTCAAGCGCTCCTTGCTCCTTGATCTCCAACTCTTCAAAATTAATTTTAACTATTCCTATTACAAAACCATTTAAAATAAATAAAAACCTTGATCAACAGTCAATGGGAAGTACATAGGAGGGAAATAGAATTTACATTAAGAAAAAAATTAGAGAAGACGAGGCACGCAGACCCTATTTAATAAAACCTATACATTCATGCATTCAACTAAAATAAAATCTAATCGCATTGGTCAATAGTCTATAATCAGTCCCATTTATTATCATACATATCACCATATGCATCAATAAATAACATTCATCTCATGAATAATAAACATTCAATATATATATTGATATCATTTAATGGGCAAATTTAGTTATTATAAAATCTAATTTTGAATCAAAATAAACTCCTTTATTTTAATCCAAATTTAAATCAAAATAAAACTCTTTTATTTTAATTTATCGAATTTTGAATAAAATAAACTATTTTATTTTAATCAAAATAAATTCCTTTATTTTAATTAATTATGGAATCCAATTTCAAGTTAAAAAAAAACACTCCTTTATAAAAGGAAACATAGATTCACTTTTCTATTCACAAATAAACTCCTTTATTTTGAATAATATGAAATCTTATTTCATATCTAAATAAACTCCTTTATTTAAGGAAACATGAAATTCAATTTCAACTCCAATTAGTTATCATGGAATCCAATTCCAACTCTAATTAGTTAGCATGAAATTTAATTTTAAAATTAAAATAAACCTTTTATTTTAATATTAAAATAAACCTTTTATTTTAAGATTAAAATAAACTTTTATTTTAATTATAAAATAGTTAAGTTTAATATATATATAAATATAACTATTATATATATATATAATATAAACCAAAATCATCCTCGTAAATTTAAAACTAATCACGTGGAAGACACATTACTATTAAAGCTAACTATCATTTAGCTTATATATATATATATATATATATATATATATATATATATATATATATATATATAATATAATCCTTGTGAAGGTGAATCGGGAGCACAGCCACTTGTTCATGAGAGAAAAAAAATGGAATTACCGAAATCAAGTAAACTTTTACAAAATTATTTAAATAATTTCGCCTTTTTTTTAATTTTATACAACAAATTATGCCCAATTAAATTATTCTAAACACATATCAATATACATATCAAATCAAACAATTAATAATTCGCATAAAGGTTTGGCTCACGATGCCACCGTTAGGTTTGTAATATTCATTGAACGCAATCAAATTGCACAAATTGTTTTTAAAGCGTGTAAAAATCGAGTTTAAAATTTTACAAACCATATACGGATCATCCTTTATGCACAATTATTAATTAAACGAAAAGATATGAAGAACAAGAATCATACCCTTGAAGATTCGAGCTTCCTCAGGTACAAGTTCACCACCAATCCTTTTCGCGTTCAACTTGAATCCACCGGATTTGATTCCTTTCTTTGATCAACGTTAACCACCCAAGTGTTTGGCCTCTAGAGGTGATCCACCAAGAAAGAATAAAGATTCAAGAAGATGGGTGTTTGGCAAAATCCTAGTTTTTCTATCTCTCATAGAAAAGGGTGTACTCTCACAACTATTGAAATTACGTATTCACGTGTTGTGAAAGTGTCAACCACCTCACCCATAATAAGACTCCTCTTATTTATAGATGTAGGCAACCCTCCTTAACAATTAAGGAATTGGGTTTTATTTAATTAAATAATTTTTTTAATTAATTAAGCTCCCTAATCTTATTAGAGATAATTAATTAAACTCTTTTAATTAATTTGCCTCCTAATCTTATTAGGAATAATTAATTAAAATCTTTTAATTAATTTACCTCCTAATCCTATTAGGATATTTGAGAGTACTTTTATTAATTAATTCCCAAACTCCTTTAGGAATTAAATAATAATAATAGTAATAATAATAATTAGACTCCTCTTATTAATTTATATTTAATATTTCTAAAATATTAAATAATAAATATTAAACTATTTAATTTATTCTATCACCATAGATTAAATTAAATATACTTAATTTATTATTATGATTATGCCATTTGCTTCTTAAATAATTATTCTTCCTTTTATGGTATGACCCTTTAGGTTCTCCATATTAAACCGGTTGTGAATAAATCAATTAGAACAATTCTAATCTTATTTAAATAAATAAATTAAATAATTAATTTATTTAAATAAATAATATTTATTCTACAATATAGATAAGCTTCTCTACCGATCAACGACTTTCCAGATAATATAGATTTCAACATTAATCATAAAAGAACCTTTGAGTAAATAGTTACCGTACAATTAAATCCTTCCACCATACAATATCCCAATTAAATATAAGACATGGAATTACTGTCAAGTCTTATTTTATTTAATTATATGTATTTCGATCCTTAAATGCACAACCCCAAATAATGCAAATTAGAAACTCCTTTCTAATTTCATTCGCTTGCCGAGGACTCACTGGGTTTTCATTTATCGAATCATATAGTACATTCTCTTCTTTTATTAGAAGTGGTAGATTCTTTATTGATCATACATTATCTCCATGTACAACTTATTATACCTAAGCATACCTTTGATATACCCTAAGGGTCTTAAGGAATAAGTCAAAGTATAACTCATCATACACAAGATACTATGATGATCTCAAGTCCAAGGATCACATAGATTACTATCATTTATAGGAATTCTATTATCGATGACAAGTAAAACTCCATTAGGTATTCCTTAGCGAGCCCGTTCAATTGAACTTATTCTCTAATAAAGCACACACATACTTGCTTTAGTGTCTCCACACAAATGATCGTGAGATCAATCATCCTTATCCAATGAGCAAATAGAACGATGTACCCAATCTATCCGGATTCACTAATCCCCAATTTAGTAATCCAACGATTGGGAACTATTTTAGTTTTAAGCTTACTAAGAATTTAGATTTTATTAGAATGATCATCATCATTGTTCTAAAAGCATTGCTTAAAACTATGGGTTTATCACATATTATAAAATAACATCATGTAGATAATTAAAAGCCTTTAATAAATTAATACTTTTTATTAATAAATGAATAAGATTGTTACAAAGTATATGCTTTATCATCAAACATGATTGGCTTGTGGTGCATACTACTTTCAGGTAATCATGGCCAAGACAATAGGAGTGGAAAGTTCAAGAAGAAGGTTCAACAAAGATGAAAGATGTCAACACCAAAGACCCGTTGTTGTTAAGGAAGGAGAAGCGGCACGGTCAGTATGTTACAAATGTGGAGAGAAGGACACATAAGTCCAAACTGCATGATGCGGTCCAAAACATGTTATAATTGTGGAAAAGAAGGCCACCTAGCCCGATTTTTCGCGGCACCAAAGTCAAGTCCAAATTGGGATGGAGGCATCAAAGGGTGTCCTGCACAAGACAAAATCGGTAGTTCAAAGGAGAAGCGTTTTGTCGTAACCTCCCAAAAGCGAGGAACCGAATGAGGTGATCACGAAGAAAGCTAATCATAAACTCTAGCGAAGTTTATACTTTATTTGATCCGGTTCTACCCATTCCTTTATTTCTCCTACTTGCGCCAACGTTTAAATTTGACTCGGGAGAAATTAGACTTTGACTTATCTCGTTGAAACTCCGTTGGAGAGAAACCTTCATTACATCCACGGTTTATAAGTCTTGTTTGATTCAAATTCCAGAATCGCATCGCGTTACGTGTCGATCTTATTTTTTGAAAATACTTGCATTCGATGTGATTCTAGGGATTGATTGGTTAACTACCCATCATGTAAAAATTGATTGTTTTTGTAAGGTTGTTAGCTTTCATATTTCTAACCAACCTATTATGCGAATTTAAGCAACCAAACCATTAAAATCCATCATTGTCATCTCAAGCCATAAAGCTATTCGTTTATTGAAAAATGGATGTCAAGCTTTCTTAGCCCATATCACGGATTTAAATAAAAATACGTCAGATTTGAATGATATTTCTATTGTTAATAAATTTCCCGACGTATTCCCTGAAGAACTTCCTGGCCTACCCCCAGAGCGTGAAATTGAATTTTGTATCGATCTTGAAACCGGTACAAAACCCAATTCCAAAGCCCATATCGAATGGCTCCTATTGAACTTCAGGAGTTAAAGACCCAACTGCAGGAATTGTTAGACATATGTTTCATTCGTCCTAGTACGTCTCCTTGGGGTGCTCCTATTCTATTCGTTAAGAAGAAAGATGGAAGTATGCGACTTTGCATTAATTATCGGAGTTGAATCATGTCACCATCAAAAAATAATTGCGTTACCTCGTATTGATGATCTGTTTGACCAATTGCAAGGCGCCAATTTTTTTCAAAGATCGATCTTCGCTCGGATATCATCATTGAAGATTAAAATTGATGACATTCCAAAGACTGCTTTTAGAACTCGGTACGGGCATTTTGAATTCTTAGTCATGTCTTTTGGATTGACTAATGCTCCTGCTGCCTTCATGGACATGATGAACCGAGTATTCAAGGAATATTTGGATCACTTTGTGGTCGTCTTTATTGATGACATCCTCATATACTCCAAAACCCGTGAAGACCATGAGCAACACTTGAGGCTTATACTTCAAAAGCTTCGTGAAAACAAGTTATATTCCAAGTTGAAGAAATGCGAGTTCTAGCTTGAGGAAGTTGCATTCCTTGGGCACGTAATATCAACTCATGGAATATCTGTAAAGATTGAAGCAATTCAAGGCTGGGAGCAACCTAAGTCAGTGACCGAAGAACGTAGCTTTCTCGGCTTAGATGGTTAATATCGGAGATTCGTAGAAGGGTTTTCTCGAATTGCTACTCCATTAACGCAACTAACTCGAAAAGATACAAAATTTGGTTGGAGCGAGGAATATGAAAAGAGTTTTCAAGAACTCAAGAGTAGACTCATTTCAGCACCTGTTCTGACAATACCATCTGGCACGGAGGGATTTGTCATTTACAGTGATGCTTCAGGCAAAGGGTTAGGATGTGTTCTCATGCAACATGGGAAAGTCATAGTCTATGCCTCACGACAACTCAAAGAATATGAGAGGAATTATCCTACTCATGATCTAGAGTTAGCCACTATCGTTTTTGCGCTTAAGATTTGGAGGCATTACCTGTATGGAGAGAAGGTGGAAATCTATACGGATCATAAAAGCCTCAAATATTTCTTCACTCAAAAGGAACTTAATATGCAGCAATGATGTTGGCTTGAGCTGTTGAAAGATTATGATCATACCATCCAATACCATCATGAAAAAACGAACATAGTAGCTGACGCATTGAGTAGAAGATCATATGCGGGTACGAGTGCGATATTATCAACGCAAAGGCCCATTTTGTATGACTTACAAAGAATGGAGATAGAGTTAAAGACTACAGGGACCCATGTGATGATGGCTAATATACGAGTAGAACCGACTTTAATCGATAAAGTTAAAGCTACTCAAGCTCTGGACTCCAGAAGTGATGCGTATGAAGAAGAAAGTGGAAGAAAGGTCTATTCCCAAGCAAGAATCGATAAAGAAGGAATACTTCGAGTCAACTCCAGACTTTGTGTTCCTAACGATTCTGACTTGAAGTATAAAATCATGATGGAGGCGCACAACACACCGTTTGCAATTCATCTTGGGAGTACCAAAATGTATCGTGATCTTCATCATAAATTTTGGTGGAGTAATATGAAGAGAGAGAGATAGATAGCGTTGTTTATCTCAAGGTGTTTAACTTGTCAACGAGTCAAGGCGGAGCATCAAGTGCCAAAAGATCCATTGCAACCACTTGGAATTCCAGAATGAAAGTGGGAGCACATTACCATGGATTTCGTTATTGGTCTTCCCAGGGTTTCTCAAGGAATAGATGCGATTTGGGTCATTGTTGATAGATTGACCAAGTCTGCTCATTTCTTGCCGATACGAGAAACTTTTACACTTGAACGTCTTGCTAGTATGTACATAAATGAGATTGTAAGATTACATGGTATGCCAGTATCCCTAGTTTCTGATCATGACCCAAGATTCACTTCAAGATTTTGGGTTAGTTTACAAAAAGCTATGGGCACAGATTTACTATTTAGTTCGGTATATCATCCTCAAACGGACGGGCAGTCGGAAAGGACTATTCAAACTCTTGAAGATTTATTAAGACTTTGTGTCCTTGACTTCAAGGGAAGTTGGGACAAGTTCTTACCATTGGTGGAGTTTTCTACAACAACAACAGCCACGTGCAAGTATTGGCATGGCTCCATTTGAGGCGTTGTATGAAGAAAGTGTTGTTCTCCAGTATGCTGGGATGAGGTGGGTGAAGCAATGTTGTTGGGACCAGAGTTAGTACTTATGACTATGGAAAAGATTCAAACAATCCGACAACGTATAAAAACTTCACAAGATCGACAAAAGAGTTATACTGATCTTCATCGAAAAGACGTGGAATTCAATATTAGAGATCATGTGTTGTTATGTGTTGCTCCATGGAAAGGAGTTACAAGATTTGGAAATAGAGGAAAGCTCAATCCTCGATTCATTGGCCCATTTATAATCCTCGAGCGAGTAGGAACTGTGGCCTATAGACTCGCCTTACCGCCAAGTATGTCTCGTGTTCATTACGTTTTCCATATATCTATGTTACGTAAATATGTGAAAGACCCGAACCACATTGTTGAATTAGAACTAGACGAGATAGAGGAAGATTTAACGTATGAAGAGTTACCTGTTAAAATCTTGGATAAGAAGGATCATATTCTACGCTCCAAGGTTATACCTCAAGTCAAAGTTTTGTGGAGAAACCACGATATGGAAGAAATAACCTGGGAGTTAGAATCTGAGATGAAGTCAAGATATCCTCACCTCTTCGATATATCAGGTACATACCCTAATTTCGAGGATGAAATTTCATAAGAAGGGGAGGTTGTAAGACCCCAACTTTTATGAATAAAGATTAATTTCTCTCGAATTATATTTTTGGATATTATGGTGTGGATATTATTTAATGTTATAGTTGTGGGTAATATTTACAATTTTTGCAAAATAAGCAAGTGGTTATATAATATTCGATTGGTCGGGGAATATTCGTACGACGGCACAATCATTGGTGGACCCCACAATGGAAGTATTGTCGTAGTTAGAAAACGATATAATTATCTTTTTATAAAAATAATTGGTAGAAGGTTACCGTTAAAACCGTTGAACTACCCAGGTAGTAAAAGTACAAGATGTCGCGTGGTTGCATAGTAACACATTGTATTGATTATTGATGCCTACGTGAGAAGTCACTCAATTATACTCAATTATCACTACTGATGATCACGCGATCATATCTCTCATATTATTTATTCGGTTATTGTCACAAAGATCATCTGCATAATATTTTATATATTATTAAATCAATAATTGAGACGACAAAGTTACTCATATTATTAAATTGCAATATTTACAATGTCTAGAAGTTACATCGAGAGAGGTTTGGTCACCTAATCATGCTTTGATAGGAGAAATCCTTATTCGAAAAGCCCTCTTTCCGAGAATGATGACTGGTTGTTAAATATTGTGAATTATAATATTAATGATGAATAAGTTCGTGTTAATTAAAGAGCTAATTTAATAGTTCCATTGTGTTGGGATTATTTGTGTTAGTAGAAATCGACATTTATTTCGATAATAATTAATGTCTGGAGATTATATTGTTCAATCGGGTATTCAGGGCACTTTTCGTGTTGGAGTACTATTCACGAGTTACTATTCACGAGTTACTATTTATGAGTTACTATTCACAAGTTACTATTGAGTCACATTCACTTACTATTAGGGGAGTTGGTGCAAGATTGATGATACTTGCATGACTAAGTTAAAGATGGAGGTATAGATGGAGGTACTATATTGTAATTAATTTTTCACATGTTTAGAACTATTGAGTCACGTGATTTACTATTGAGTCACATGATTTTACTATTGATTCACATGATTTACTATTAGGGGAGTTGGTGCAAGTTTGATAATACTTGGATGACTGAATTAAAAATGAAAGAAAAGTTGGAGGTATTGTACTGTAATATTTCGAGCCCCAAAATGTGCAATTATTGAAACTATATTTTCCTATAAATAGAAGCTCATTCTTCCTTCATTTCTCACCAATTCACTAAAGTTTTAGAGCCATTATTATAGAGAGAAATTATTGAGAGAAAGAAGAAGAGAAGTCTGCTACATTTATATTCTAGTATCCAGCTTCATTCTAAGGTAAGGGGTATTATTCTTTCGTATTCATGAAGAGAATTACTTTCTTTTAATACTCGTAAGAGTTGTTATTCCATTCTTCATTATTATGTTGGAATAACCTGTTTATGCGAAGTACCGCATACATTATTCCATTCTTTATTATTATGTTGGAATAACTTGTTTATGCGAAGTACCGCATACATGGTGAAATTCTTCTATCATTCCATTCTTTATTATTCTGTCGGAATATCCTGTCTGTGTGTTTTACGCCGGACCTGGTTCCATTATTTATTATTCCGCATTATTATTACGTCGAATATCTTATCCAAATGCGTTTCTGTGGGACACCGTTTCCCTTTATTTATTATTCCACATTTATTATTCGTTTAATATCTCGCTCGTATGCGTTCGCCTGGGACCGGTTCCATTATTTATTATTCATTGGGAATAACCTATCATGCGGTCTCTATCGCATGCATGGTGAATCCTTCGTTATTCCATTCTTTATTATTCTGTTGGAATAACCTGTCAATGTGGATTACCACATGCATGGTGAATGATCCTTTGTATTCATTCCTTATTAAATTGTGGAAATGATCTGTATACGTGGATTACCGCATGACGGGTGAAAATCTATTTGCAGTTTCATATATTCTTTATTATACTCAATTGGTTAAAGTTTTGACTTCTGTACTGTAAGACCCCAACTTATTATAAATGAAATTAAACTTCCTCTATTTATTATTTTGAAATAGTAAGGGTTGATTTGATTAACGTGGTTAATTATGGGTAAAATGCGCAAATATTTCAATAAGCAAGTGGTTATAAAATATTCATTGTTGTCGGAGAATATTCGTTTGGTCGTGGAATATTCTTATTGTCGGGGAATATTAGTACGACGGCGCAGCCTTGTGTGGGTCCCATAACGAAAAGCGATTGGATGAAGAAAACGACAAATATAAGTTGTTTATAAAAATAGCAGTAGTTAGTTATTACCGATTATCTTGTTGGAATACCCGGTGGTTAAAACACAAGAATGGTACGATATTACACCAATTATTGATTTTACGTAAGAAGGCACTATCAATAATTGTTCTGATGAATTCTTTATTCAATATTTTATTTTATTGATTCAATAATTGCTATGTTGATATTTTATATTATTATTGTTTCAATAATTGTCATTACACAAGATTTTCCATTATAGGATCAATAATTCATATTATTTGAATAATATTATTAGATAACATTATTGGCAATGTCTAGAAAGTTCGCATCAAGGAGAGGTTTGGTCACCTAATTGCTACCAAGAAGGAGAAATCCTTATTGGAAAGCCCCTCTTTCCTAGAATACGATCTGGGTTGCCAAGATTGTGATTCTGTGAATACAATAGACATCAAGTTTAAGCTGCAATGAATAAGCAATCCATTAGAAGAGTCAAGTAGAGAATAAAATCTACTATCTTCTATGATTTAAAAGGTTTTTCATCACTTTTATCATTTGGGACTCAAATTTTAATAAATAATCCACATCATCGAATCATCCCTACACTACGGGCCAAGTATATTCATTAAATATCACGACCACGAATTATCCATGCACTACGGGCCAAAGATAATTGTGTTTTCATCAACTGATTCCGATCATGCCATAAAATAATTCATCTTTGCTCCCTTCGCAAGAAGAGAATCCATAGCCATAATCATTTCAAAACTCGTCCATCAATGCACTACGCCAATGAGAACTTTTTCCACATCATTTGTAACATTACGGCCATGATTATACCGAATAATCCCTCGGTCATAATCATACCAAGTCCATCTATGCACTCACAGCCTGAGATGACTTTCAACAAAATATAAACATGAGGATGATGACAATGATATAAGAATTCAATAAAACAAGTTCAAGAATTAAATTATCCATGAACTAATAATGTCCAAATTGTCAACACGATACTTCTTTGTAGAGAGTAAAATTCAAGAATGCTCGGAAGAATATTTCCATGAAAAGATCTTTGGATGAAGCGCAAATATCAAGGATATTCCACTAATTTCATGGAGTATAGAAGTCAAAACTTTAACCATTTGAGTATAATAAAGAATGGAATAACAAAGAAATCACCATGTATGCGGTATCATTATAGGCAAAGTTATTCCAACAGAATAATAAATAACGGACTCCAGTCCCCAGAAACGCGATGTAGGCGAGGATATTCTAACGAGAATAATAAAGAATGTAATAACAACAAATCACCGTGCATGCGCAGCTTGCGAGACAAGTTATTCCACGTAATAATAAATAATGAAACCGGTCGGGGCGTAATACGCAATCAAGCAGGATATTCCAATAGAATAATAAAGAATGTAATAACAATGAAATCACCATGCATGCGCAGATTGCGATGTAAAAGTTATTCCAACGTAATAATAAATATCGAAACCAGTCCGACGTAAAAGCGCATGCAGATGAGGATATTCCAATGTAATAATAAAGAGCGGAAACCAGTCCCACAGAAACGCATGCATGTGATATTCCAATGTAATAATAAAGAATGGAATAACAACAGAATTTTACCATGTATGCAGATTACTTGATGTATGAGTTATTCCAAAGAGAATAATAAATAATGGAATAATGTAAGAATTTCACCAAGTATAGGGTAATTACAGCGTAAAAGTTATTCCAACGAGAATAATAACGATTGGAATAATGTAAGTTCTCTTCATAAATATGAAAAAATAATACCCCTTACCTTTTAAAGAAGAGTATTAGATGGTAGGGGAGGATATACTTGAAAAAACTTGCACTACGTTTCAAAGCTTTCTTAAACGCTAAAGAAATACGCCAAGATTATAGAAGAATAATTTTCTACGGTTTCTCTTTAGAGTTTCAAATTGAATTGTAAGAAATAATGAAGGAATGAGCTTTTTTATTTATGAAGAATGGATGAATAGTAACTAATCCATGAACGGTCTCCAGATCGATTTACTTTAAACGAATCTATTCGTATTGGTTTACAATAAAATATAATATATTCTATTTATAATCTAATAAAACGAATAACTTTTAAATTTTTTTACTACGCAAAACACTACGCAAGCACTATACAAACACTACGCATAATAAAATATAATATATTCTAATTATTGTCTAATAAAAGCGAATAACTTTATAAAAGTATTACATTTTATATAAAAAGATTTCTTATTAGCCTAATAAAAGCGAATAACTTTATAAAAGTATTACATTTTATATAAAACTTTTCTGTTTTATTACATTAATAATACTAATAAAACAAAACTTCATTATTATTATTATTATTAACAATATTAATCCACTGTGTCGTTCCGGAAAGAGGGGCTTTTCAATAAGGATTTATCCCTATCATGCCAAGTAATTAGGTGACCAAACCTCTCCTGGCGTAACTTCTAGACATCGTTAATAATGCAAATAATAATATTAATAACTTCGTCGTGTCAATTATAAATGAAATTAAACTTCTTCTATTTATTATTTTAAAATAGTAAGGGTTGATTTGATTAATGTGGTTAATTATGGGTAAAATACGCAAATATTTCAATAAGCAAGTGGTTATAAAATATTCATTGTTGTTGGAGAATATTCGTTTGGTCGTGGAATATTCTTATTGTTTGGGAATATTAAATGCGATCATGCCGTTAACCTTGTGTGGGTCCCATAATGAAAAAGCGATTGGATGAAGAAAACGACAAATATAAGTTGTTTATAAATAATCAGCGTAGTTATTCTAATTATCTTGTTGGAATACCCGGTTAAAAACACAAGAAGATGCGATATTACACCAATTATTGATTCTTACGTAAAAGCGTACTACTCAATAATTGTTACGATAATTATTATTCAATATTTTATTTTATTGATTCAATAATTATTATGTTGATATTTTATATTATTGTTGTTTCAATAATTGTTATTACACAAGATTTTCCATTATCGGATCAATAATTCATATTATTTGAATAATATTATTAGATAACATTATTGGCAATGTCTAGAAAGTTCATCTAAAGGTGAGGTTTGGTCACCTAATTACGCCAAGAGGAGAAATCCTTATTGGAAAGCCCCTCTTTCCTGCAGAAATGTTACCGGTTGCGATGATTGTGATTCGTAATATTATTTGTGAATAATTAATTATTGATTTATATGATAATGAAAATATTCATTTTATGTGGATATAAGTGGAGAAAATTTTAATATGACAATTGTTAAAAAATTAATATTTTATCTTTTTCTGATAAAATAATTTATTTAAATATATTATTATATTTTAATAATATAATAATGGTGATATTTTTACAATGAATATGGGATATATGAATATATGAAGAGGAAAAATATTTTTGTTACTAAAAATATTTAAAACATGTTTTTCATGTTTGTGGACCCCATTTATTGACTGAAATTTGATTATAGCCTGTAAAATCGTCCGTTTGTGGATTTCGGTCAATTTCTGTTTGGAATTTGGAAAAACTTTCTTCTGCAAAGTTGTAGAGAATGAAATTTCCTATGGAACGGATATAAGGTTCGAATTTTTCTGATAAAAGGGCTATTTATTATGAATTATTGAAGTTCTGAAATTCCAAAATAATTGATTTTTTAAATTTTAAATATTTTTAATAAGAAAAACTTTTTTTTTATTTAGGTGAGGTGGGTCATTCTTGGTGGCTGATTTTTTGAATCAGATTATGTGTGCGTAAGAATTTAATAAATATATATTAATATTTTATTAAATTTTCTACTTTGGTGTTCTAAGCATTTTCCTATAAATAGGGTGCCTTAGGTTAGAATTGAAAATCACACCAGAAACTGAAGTTTTCTCTCTCTATATTATCGAACGTATTCTTGTGAGTATTTTGATACTTTTTGCTATACGGTGCAAGTTCCTTCAACGTTATATCTGATATTCCAGCCAGAAGTACTATTCTTTTCGAGGTAAGGGATGTTATATTTTTTAAAAAATGATATTATTTCTTCTAATATGATTATGCCGGATTATTGGTAAGATTTTTCTTATGAAATTCTTGTCTTTTATTGTCGGGTTTACTATTCACGTATACAACACTATTCACGAATACGGCACTATTCACAAAAAAATTAAATTTTTATTTTTTATCCAAAATATCTATTATAGATACTAGCTTTGATTGTATCCATGTTTTGATCATTCTTGAATTTTACTCCATTATGACTATTTATGAAGTATTTTTGAACTCGGATTGTTTAAAGTACGAATCCTTAATATTTGTTCTTTTGTTTCACTGGATTCGTTTTCTTTAAAATATTTTTCATCATCCTCAGTCTTAAATGATGATATTCTTGAATATCTTTGGCACCTGTAGCAAAAGATGAATGAATTTTGATGAATATCTTTGGCACTGTAGTGCGAAGATGAGCGCAGTGTTGAGATGAACATGATTAAGTGATGAATATCTTTGGCTGTAGTGCAAAGATGAATATTTGATTCAAGATATATATTGATTGATGTTTGAGGATAAAATATTGATGATGGACTTTTAAATTCATAGATTATAGTAGATTTCATTCTCTACGTAACTCTTCTATGAATTATTATTTTCACCATGAATATTGATCCGAAACTTGTTTTCATTGTATTTTATCAGATTTTGAAGACTAACGATAATTTGTTCTATATTATCTTAGTCATAATATTCTTTACTAGGCTAGTTGAGCTCACCTTTTTCTTTTTTGTTCCATTTTTCTTCTCAGGAGGCGAGAATGTAGCGAGTTCTGGCCAAGGTGTGGAATGATGGTTCTGAGAGAGTTGTTTTAGTAGTCCTCACCATTTTTGTAAAATAATGTACCAATAATTATAATGAGGACTTATTTGGATGTGAATATTGTCTAGATGGCAATATTTGTATTTAAACTCACAGTTTTTATGTTGTATTAATAAAGTTGTAGTTGTTTCTGTACCATGTTATTGATGACTCAAAATGGGTGATATATATCTATTTTGGGGGCGTCACATATATACTCCATGAAATTAGTGGAATATTCTTGATATTTGCGCTTCATCCAGTATCTTTTTATGGAAATATTCTTCTGAGCATTCTTAAATTTTACTCTACAAAGAAGTATCATGTTGACAATTTGGGCGTTATTAGTTCTTGGATAAATTAATTCTTGAACTTGTTTTATTGAATTATTATGTCATTGTCATCATCCTCATACTTATATTGTAATGAAAGTCATCTTTGGTTTTACGTGTATAGATGGACTTAGTATGATTATACGATTGAGGATCATTCTAAGATAATCATGACCGTAATGTTATAAATGATATGGTAAAAGTCCCTCGAAATTGTGAATGCATTGATGGGATGAGTTTTAGTATAATTATGACCGAGGATTATTCGGTATAATCATGACATGTTGATGATTTAATGAATATCCTTGGCTCGTAGTACAGGGATGATTAGAAGATGTGGTTTATTTATTAAGCTAAGTCTCAGTGATAAAAGTGATGAAAATATTTTTAAATCATAGAAGATAGTAAGTTTTATTCTCTACTTGACTCTTCTAATGTATTGCTTATTCCGCTGCAGTTAAACTTGATGTCTATTGTATTTTATCGGTTTAACATTGTTGAAGACTATTGATAAATTATTCGCATTATCTTAGTCATAATATTTTTATCTTGAAATTTAGATTGAGCTCACCCTTTCTTTCACTTCGTTCTCTTGAGAAATGAGAATATAATTTGGGATGAGTCAGGAAAAGGAGTGATGGTCCGGAAGATAAGATTAGTAGTCCTCACTATTCTCATTAATAGTGTGACAATAAATGTAATGAGGACTCTTTTGAGTGTGGATATTATCAGATGACAATATTCCTATTAAAACTCTCGATTTATGTATTGTCGTATATTACACTATTTATGATTGTATAATTAAGTTTGTATTTGTATTTTGACTACGATTTGTATGACTCAAGCAGATGAGTGATGTATACCTATTTTTGGGGCATCACACATACCCTTTCTCCATCCATGGCTTCAAAACCTCCAAAACTTCCGGATGAACCCCACCAGCGTCATGAATCACAAAATGGGATTTTCCCCCAAACATCCTTATATGATAAGCCAGCCACTCCCTAACTCTCTGTGGACTTAAATTTTCATGAGAGAAGATCCACAATAGAAGTAATCATATTTAGGAGGGGCAGTAAAAACTAATGGGTTTAAAGTATTTGGAGCTTCAGAAAATCAGGCCGAAAATCACGCAGAACGAGCAACTTCTGAGTGAGGTTTTTTGTGAGTTCAAGAAGGATCTCTTGGCAAATGAAGCTACTGGAACATCGCTTTCTGAGGTATTGCAAATCCAGATTCCTATTGCAACAGATGAAAACCCTATTGCAGAAGAAAAAGTGCTTC
Source organism: Panax ginseng (assembly GCA_020205605.1). NCBI lineage: Eukaryota > Viridiplantae > Streptophyta > Magnoliopsida > Apiales > Araliaceae > Panax > Panax ginseng. The sequence continues at coordinate 10,764,605 of CM035149.1, read as the reverse complement.
CACTGGTAATTTTACCAAAAAGTGTTAGCTCAGAGAGTCTAAGCTCAATGGAGTGGTTACATGGAAATCCAATGAGGCTCAGAGAAGAAAAAGTTGTTATCTTAGAGAGTCTAAGCTTAAACAGAGAAAGAGAAAACGAAGAGGATGAAGTCAAAGTAATTTTTGTTAGGTTTTAAAGTGATTTGATGAATTTACCCTTACTGTATAATAAATGTTTAAATAAATATTAAAATAATCTTTTTTATTTACACATCAGTTGCCTAATGACCTACTTTCGAGATAATACGTAAGCAATTTTTCGACGCGGCTCAATTTATTGCAATTGAAAAAAATTGATAATTTAATCACCTGATTGAAAAAATTGATACTTTGATCCCCGAAGTAGAATATGGCCTATAGTTTAGGATAGTAATTCATATTTAAGCCTAAAATAGTTGGGTGTCATTTCATACCGTGCTTAGAACAGAACATAAATATTCCTTGCCACACATGCAAGTCAAGAATGTCACACACACAATCAAAATAATGTCACACATGCAATTACACATCGGACATCGCAATCTAGATGCATACAAAATCAAAAAACGTGTTTGACACAAATATTACCAAACCGCATAACAGAACATAATAGAAAACTAAGGTCGACTCATGTGCCTCAACAAAATATGGCCAACTTCTATTGGAACACAGAACGGAAACGTCGTGAACTAATTAAACCGTCACGAAAGGTGTCATGTTTCGGTGCTAAGAGGAAATGCCTGTAATACCCCACATGTAGTTATAAATCAAGTATACCTTACGATATATTATAACAAAGATACAATGTGACAACACATGCGATATCATACCAACAAAAGAGGTTCGAATATATACATGTCAAGTCAAAACGAACCATCAACACAAAGTTTTCAAAATATACTGACGTGTACATTTATACAAATATCAAAATAAATATCTGATATGATTAACTAGTTCAAAAAGTACAAATTATGAAATTCCAAAGATCAAAATATACTATCATATAGATTTAACTATGATCAAAATATCAAAACAATATTCGAATTCTAAACGAGAAGCAAAACTAACAAAATAAAATTTAAAAGAATATAAGTAGTACGAAATTCGTTAATGTAATACCCAAAAAGTTCAAATATAATTTATTAGTGTCGGTCAATCCGATCTATTCATAAAAACAATTTGTATTTATTAATTAAGCACAATCATACGTATTACTATTTCATAATATATATACAGAACCTAACCTTCATATTATTATATTAGATTACTATATCATGACTTTATTCTTTTAATAACCGAGCTGTCAAATACATGATCAGGACTCTAAAATTTAATCTATCTAATATAGTGCTTATGTATTAACAATATAAAAATTAAATACTACATAACCCATTAACTTAACGAAAATATATTTGTTTTTTGTTTTTGTTTTTACTTCCCTATGCATAGTACACCATTACTAACTAATATAAAACTCAAACTCATAAATAAAGTTAAAATAAAAAAATATAGACACAGTTTTACAATCTACTGATCTCATTCTATTACATAAAACTTTAACTACGTACACAATATATACATACTAATTGAACTTGCGCCACCAAAAGTAGCCAAGGGTAATCATAATTAATAAAACATTTACTCTTGATTTTACACCAATTTAATAATAGAAATTAATATTTTTATATAATTTTTTAATATTTTTATCCTATAACGACGTTTTCACTATACGTATCTAACGATACTTTTCATATAAAAATATTAAGAAAACACGTGGCTAAAAACACTACCGAGGCTACTAGCATGAAAACTATCGAACAATCAAAATTATGTATAATCAAGGTGATAGCATCTACTTTTGAATCAACCCATAGCAACAATTTGTAAGTTATAAGCTAACCTAATTGTCAAATTGGGTTTAGCTTCCTTTACCCCAAACCCTTTTCCCTTCTCCATTACAGCGACTTGGTTCTTTTCTTTTTTCTTTTTCCAGTTCGTGTCAAAATAAAGTTATGTTTAGTTATTTATTTCTTATAAATATATCTCACTAACTCTCCAAATATTAATAGGATTCAATTCAGTAGTATAAAATATAGATTGGACCCAATTTTATTAAATTAATGTTATCCATTAATTATTATAAGGATGAAATATATATTCTATTACATTTTTGAAAAAAAATACAATAATAATATACTCATAAAATATTTACACAATTAATACAATTTCATATTTATTTACAATATTAGTGCAATTAAGATTCCTTAATTTAGAAGAATTAGTATGCAATTATGATTTCTTAATTTAGTGATTAGTTATCCCCATGGCTTCTTCTCGCTCTCCTCATCTAGAACAACTGTATTAGTTAGTCATTCCCTTTCTTCTTCATTCAACGTTTTCTTTCAAGGATGGAAAGAGGAATATTGAGAGAGGTGGCATGTTCGTGAGTGCGTTTCGAGGTGGGGGACATCGACGATGTCGGTCAATTGGCCAGAGGAAAGGAGTTCACCGAGCTTGGAGACGACGAAGGCAAATGACTATGGAGCCCAGAATGAGAGGACCATGTGCTCATGGACGTATTCCACGACCTTATCGGCGGCGAGCTTCTTGAGGTTGTCTTGGGTGAGGACCGGAGATGGGGATGAGGAGGAAAAGGCTCTAATTGATGGGGTGGGTAGTTTAAGGGAGGGTGTGCGCAGGATAAGGTGAGTGGTGGTGGTGGTGTGGCGGCGGAGGGAAGGAGGGGAGAGGACGGATAATGTTGCCATGGAGGAGGGCGGTGGTTTGGTTGAGGAGATGAATGGAGAGAGAGATGGGAGGTGGGAATTTTTCTCTTTACCTTAAACTTTTGTCTTCCGACTTCTGCTGCTATCTCTGCATTAGTATTTGAAGGAACACATTGAACACACATTAGTTATGTTGGGTATGACGAAGGAGGTCAGTTGACAGAAACTGTCCGGCGTGTCCGCAGGAGGTCATATGCAGTTATTTTGTTTGATGACATTGAGAAAGCCCATTCTGACGTGTTCAATGTGTTCCTTCAAATACTGGATGATAGTAACCAAACCTTCATATTAAGGTAACCAAACTGTCATATCAAAGTAACCAATCAATCTCCACACTTTCAATTTTTTCTTAGTGCAGTTGGTAACCAAACCTTCAGATCAAGGTAAACAAACCTTCATACCAAAGTAACAAAACCTTCATACCAAGGTAACCAATTCAGATCCACACCTGCAGTTTTTTCATAGTGCAATTGGTAGCCAAACCTTTAAACCAAGGTAACCAATTCAGTTTTATTAAGTTACCAATTTCATTTGAATGTGATGCAGTTGGTAGCCAACCATTCATACAAAGGTAACCATTTTAGTATTTATGAGTAACAAAATAGTCATAAAAAAAATTTCAGAACAGTAAATGTTACATCTATTTATTTTTAAACTTTTTGTAGGGCGAATCTTCTTCTTCTTTTTATTGGCGTTTTGGACAACGGAGATTCGCGGCGGAGTAGCGGAAGAGAAGCCGACGGGAAGAGAGAACTAAAAAACTAAAAATTGAAACAGAGCCCAATTTACATGTAAAGATATTTTATTTATTTATTTACTTATTTGTTAACTATTATTTCAAAGTGTATGTGAGGGAGATGAATATTTGAATTTGAATATTTGAATTATTATTTTGAATTTGAATTTGTTTTTGTTGTTAGATCCCAAATATTTGAATTTGAATTATTAATTATGGCAGTTATTTTTCCTTGATTTTAGGTTTCCTTATTAATGTGAATTGTACTATTTTTGTAATATGGGTCCTAATTACACTCTTTTTGTAATTATTTTGTTAATGTACTAATGGTGTAATTACTTTCTAATTGTTGTATATTTCTGTAAAGAACCCTTATTATAACCCACAAAAATTGATCCAAACATTTTATAAAGTCCAATTAAAGTTCCTTTATTTATTATAGCCCACATAAATTAAATAATTAGTTTGATCAAATAAAAGACAAAGGCCAATCAATATATTTTAAAAAATATAAATTTATTTATTTATTTTTACCGAATATTACATAAACTAACCAACAAGATGATGCCATAATTCCCTTTGTAACCTCAGTGGATATTGAAGCCCGACACAGTAAATAATAATATTTTCTTCCGTTTCATAAAAAGAATTTTATTTTTTTAAAAAAAAGTTATCCACAAAAAGTGTTATTCTTTTATTGACAATTTGTATAAAATGATACAATGTCAAGTTTATTATTATAAATATGAAAATATTTTAAAATATTTAGCATCACTTGGTGGAAAAATGCAGCACAATAAGAATAATTTAAATTGATCCCATGAAACACTTCTGCCTAGATGCCATTTTGTCGTGTAAGAACAATATACTCCCTCCGTTCTTTAATATAATTCGTTTTAGAGAAATATTTTTGTTCCTAAATATAAGTTATTTGAGAATTTCAAACAAGCATTAATCGCTTAATTTTCAATATTGCTCCAAGTAATAAATATAATTTTGATTCTCTCATTATTTTTTGCCCAATAAATTACCATTCTCTTTTTCCAATACAAGGGCAATATAGACAATTGATAGTATATTTAATGTTTTACAATCATTTCTTTAATACTTGTACACAATTCTAAAACGACATATATTAAACAAGTGGGGGAGTATTCAATAATTGTGGAAGGGAAAAGAACAGATACAAAATATATAAGGCGACACTTCCACGCTTGTGTCATTAGTGCGCCTGACACTATAATAATAATACACTGAACTATTTTCAAGCAAATCTGAAGTTTAGGCATGGAGTGGTTGTGGAGCTCTACTCTTTGCTCGATTTTGATTATTTTGCCCGTCTTACTCTGGCGTTGGACGAGGAATTCCGGCTCGAAGCTACCTCCGGGGCCGAGAGGTTGGCCAATAATTGGTAACATTTTTGACGTTGGAACGTTACCACATAGAAGCCTAGCAGTACTAAAACAAAAATACGGCCCAATTGTGTGGCTAAATCTTGGCGCCATAAACACCATGGTGGTTGTCTCAGCCGATGCCGCGGAAGAGTTGTTCAAGAACCATGACCTGTCGTTCATCGAAAGGACCGTGATTGAAACAACGAGGTCACATGACTACTACAAGAGCTCAATGGGTGTAGGTTCATTTGGGCCGTATGTTCGATCTTTGAGGCGGATATGCACCGTTGAAATGTTGTCGAATAAGAAAATCAATGAAACAGTGTGTATAAGGCAAAAATGTGTAACTGATCTGTGTTGGTGGATAGAAAAACAAGTGGATTGTTCGGAAGGTGGGATTGAGGTGAAAAAATTTGTTTTCTCGTCAGTATTTAATATGATTGGAAATATGATCTTATCTCGGGACTTGGTGGATCCGACTTCGGAGATGGTCTTGGAGTTTTCTGCAGCCATTACTGGGATCATGGAGTGTGTGGGGTGTCCAAATGTTTCGGATTTTTTTCCTTGGCTTAGATGGTTTGACTTGCAAGGATTAAGGAGGAGAATGGACCGAATTTTGGCAAAACTAGTGGAAATTACTTCTCGAATGGTGAAGGAGCGTCTGGAAGAGGGAGGAGGAGGACCACAAAGGAAGGACTTCTTAGACATGTTGCTGGATTTTGAAGTCATAAACGAAAACGATGAACCAGCTAAATTATCAGAGTTTCAAATCTCCATATTCCTAATGGTAAGTTTAATCCCCTTATCTACATATCATTTTATCAATTAAATTTTATTATTAATCGCAAGTGGGGTGGGGTGGGAGCAGGAAATGTTTATTGGCGGAACAGAAACAATTAGCACCTCAATTGAGTGGGCAATGACCGAGCTTTTTCAAAATCCTGAAGCAATGATCAAGATTAAAGCCGAGCTTGGTAGAGTCGTGGGAACAAACAAAAAATTTGAAGACAGAGACATTGATAATCTACATTACTTGCAAGCAACTGTGAAGGAAACACTACGCTTACATCCTCCAACTCCGCTTCTACTTTCAAGAAAGGCGCTACGCAATACAAACTTCATGGGGTATAACATCCCCAAAAATACACAAGTTTTTGTGAATGCTTGGGCAATTGGAAGAGATCCAGAATGTTGGGACGATCCTTTGTCCTTCAAACCCCAGAGGTTTCTAGACTCAAATATTGGGTATAATGGTCAACATTTTGAGTTTATACCCTTTGGGGCCGGGAGAAGGATTTGCCCAGGTATTCAATTGGCTCATCGTGAGCTGCCACTAATTTTGGGTACGTTACTTCATCATTTCGATTGGGAGCTTCCCAACAATGTCACTAGTAAGACGGTGGACATGACAGAGACAATGGGGCTAACAGCAACAAAACTCAAACCCTTGAAAGCAATACCAAAGCGGTCGGTCCATGGCTTAAACTAAATTTAATTTGCTTTATCTTTCTCATTGTTTAATAAACTAAAACTAGTAGTACTTGGTGTTTGCTAATAAACTAAAAAAAGGAACTTTCCCATCACGGGCAAGACACCTTAGCGTGTGTATGTAAATCTGTATTATATTCGGGTTGGAGCTATAAATAATATACCCCTGATCTTGATAGCGTGTTTTTGATCTGAATGATCTAGTTAAGTCACAAGTTGACTTATGCGGGCTATATACGACATAATATCAACACATATCATAATATGTATTAAACCTAACTAATCCAACTACCATTCATCACCGTAATAATATTTTTTAACTCGTCGAAAGTCATTATTTCCAGGAAATTGATATTTTCACGAGTTCTTTTTCACATGAATATGAAACTATTATTTTTAAAATATCAATTCCTATTTACATTGCCTGATTATTACAATACATGTGGCAGCTGGTGTTTTATCTTCATCTTTCAAGGCTGAAAGGTTTGTATAAGGGGGTCAGCATTTTGAATTGATACTCCTTAACGCTAGGCGAAGGGTTTGCACAGGTCTTCTGTTAGCTCATCGATTGGCACACCTCATTTTAGGTTCATTGCCTCACCAATTCGACTGGGAGCTCGACAGACAATTGACATGAAACAAATATTCGGGATAACAGCAAGAAAACTCAATCCCTTGAAAGCAATACCAAAGAGACCTACTGTCTAACGTCTAGTTACTAGTGAAGAAAATTCACTCTTCCCGTGTGATTCTCCTTGTTAATCAAAATTAGTAAGCTCAAAGCTTTCCCTTGTTTCTTATGTTCTTTAACTTTTTACTTCAGTTAAGCATATAAATCAAAGCAATTGGCAACGAGTCGAGTAATCCATAGGCTTAATACATTTATGATTGTATATCTTTGTTTTTTAATATAAATATTCTCTACAGTTTCTTTATTTGGACTTCTTTAGTTGTTTAAAAACTGTGAGGGAGGTAACATGATCAATAAAGCTATAATATTCATCAGGTAAAAAATTACTGGATCAAGAGTAGATTATGCACCTACATAACATGATCTCTTGTTGAAATGTGAAAATTCACATAATAAACTCAAGCCTTCGCTAAATGTATAAAGATAAACAGAAGGCTTATCCTAATAACTTTGCAGGATCTTCTAAGATAGTCTGATCCTGCTTCATTATGCTATATCGACATTTTATTCAGTCTAGGAACATAGCTACCTTGTCTTTAAGACTGCTCTTCTTTTTGGTCAAGGGGACCAAGAACTATTTCCTGGTTTTGTTTTCTTAATGCATGGGCAAATACCATATCATCTGTTATTACCTCAACCTTCTTCTCTTCCTCAAGGGCCTTCTTAAGCAAAGGACCGAGAAACAAATCCAGCATGTCTTGAGTAGGATCACCCGTCCTGCTGGGATTGACTAAAGTTTTATCACTTGTCAAACCCCCAGCTGGATTAAGACAAGAAGCTGTTTCTTTATGTGTGGGTGATCTCCTACTGGTTTCAGGAGCGCCGAGCGAGCCTTGTGGCTCGTTTCCACAGAAACTAATTGCTGCATATTCACTTTCTGCTATCCGTCCTCCATCTGATGGCTGTTGTTCCTCCATATCTTCATCATCCTTGACAAACTGCACAAGCACAAGCATTGCAACATCTCTCGTAAATAAATTCACTGTGAAAGTTCTACAATAAACAGAAAAACCTCAGTTACAGTAGAAGTACCTCAATTTAAGTAATTAACTCTAATTGTAGACATCATTACCCAATATTACACGTTTAAACAGAAGCACCACCGACTAATGTCATAGCAAAGTTATAAGGCAGTATACAAAAAGTACATTCGATGTGCTTGTTCTTGCATTAACAAGGAGAAGTAAATTACCTCTTTAGCAATGCTCAATAAATCTTCCAAAGTCAAATCCTCATCATCCTCATTCGATGACGCAACTTCAATATCCTCACTACTTTCAATCCCCAAACTCTCTGCTTTTCCCCTTCTTCCACGAGCAGATTTCTGAACAGTTCTCCCACTCCCACCACGCTTTCTCTTGTCAAACCCAGTTTCTTGGATATCATTACTATTAGGAAACCCATCTTTTTGTCCGCCTTTTCTCTTTCTTTTCACCGTTATACATTTTACCACTGAATTAGATTGCTCTTCTTCTAAAGCATTCTTGCAAGCAACAGAGACTTCTTTTACAGGCGGCGCAGGTCTTCTAGCTCTTGACTTGGGCTTAACTTGAGGTTCAATTCCTTCCTTTTCTATGGTCACTGCACCATTTTCGGATTTTCCTGCTTGGTCTGCAGCAGATAAACCCAACATCCACATTGGCAGTCGCCGCTTTTTACTATCATCTGAAACAAATCCACTCATATTTTTTCCTTTGGGGGAAAATCTCTCTAGTCTCTTAGAACTATGTCACACTATTAAAAAGGCCAAAAAAATTGCATCAAGCTCAACTCTTTCCTAACAAAAAGACTCATAATTATTCACATAATAAGAGAGCATAAAAAAAATAATTCAACAATTACATCAAAGCTTAATTTCCAAGTTCAGATATGTAGCATCAATTTAAGGCAATATGAAGACCCAATTCAAATTTTAATTTATATTTACTTTCTAGGGAAATCGATAGAACCCTGTTAATCTAATGCCGAAGGAAAGGAACTGAAACAATAAGGAGGCCAAAAGCTCAAAAGAATTATACACATCCATGCGTACCTTTATATTAGGGTTCGATCAAAAAGTAAGATTCCATATTGATTGCTGATTCAGGCTGGCCGATATGGGAAAGATAGATTTAAGATCTGTATGTAAACAAACTGCGTGAAACGAGAGTGGCTTTCGTTGAACTTGAAAGATGGTTTTTCCCTAGAAGCACTATATCCAAATGAACATATTTTTTTATGTATATCTAAATAACATCCAAATCATTTTATTTTCTAAAAATTATAGTTTCCAATTTTATTTGAGAAAATTACCTTTTTCGACTGTTTTTCGAAAATAAGTTTGATATTCCCAAACAAAAAATAGTCTAATTGGTCCTTTGTCTTTGAACATAATTACTCACTCTATTAAAAAAAATTAAAGATATATTTTAAATTTTAAAAGTAATTTTGAAATTTATTTAAGTTAATTTTATGATATTTATTTTGTTTAAAAATCCTGATACATTAATTAGATCTGAGATATCAAAAAACATGCTTTGATACATACTCTTCAATTGAAGTTATGTGAACATGTTTCATTTTTTAATTTTGTAGAGAGAACTAACCCTTTCAATTTTTGATATAATTAACCGTTTCCAAAAAAGGGGAATTGATATTATGTTTTTGCAAGTAAAAAGCTTTTATTTGAAATAAAAAAAAAATTCTTGAACCTTTCCAAACTATATATATATATGATTATATATATATATATATATATAGGATTAATGGAAACATACATGCTTAGCTGTATTGATTCTCAAATGTACAATGTCACTATTGTAAAGTGAGCTACTATATCTACGATTCTAATAACTTAACTCTAATATCGTTATCATTGTGTATATTTGATTTTTTCCTATATATATGTATATATATATTTTGGGGAATGACATCCATTAACCCCAATAATACTAGCTCAACCACATTTGCTTGTGATGTGATACCTTGAGAACTCACTAAATGGATAATTCGAGTAAAAAAAAAGGAGAGAGAGTAGTTTTACAAATCCGAACCGAGCACCAAAACTAGAAACCAACAAAAATGGAAAAACTTTACACCAAGAAACTTGATATTCGCTAGCTCTACAAATGCCTTGAAAAATGAAAAAGATTATAACTTGCCTAATTGAAGAATATGATAATTCAAATAAACAATTGAGTAGTACTAGTACATAATTTTAAGTTATCAAAAACACTTTTTATCATTCGATCATATGCTCAAATGTTCATCCCTGGGCAAGCTCTGAACAGTATCTGACCATCTTCCCGGAGAATGATCACTGCTATTTGAAGACACTTGAGCTTCTGCTCTTGCATCTCTAATCATCCTCAGGACGTCTCTCATTCCCGGCCTATTGTCCGCTGCAAGAGCCACGCAAGCCATTGCAATGTTCAAAAGAGCTGCAAGTTTCTCCTCTGATCCCTCATTACTGGACCCAGGTTCGTCCCCGGACTCTATCTCTTCTTCTCTTACTGAACGAACCCATTGCGGAATGTCCGAGCCGTGCTCTTGCACAAGGTCTTGGAAAGGTGTCTTGCCCGTGAGGAGCTCCAGGAGAACCACGCCAAAGCTATAGACATCGGCTTGTTGGGTGAGCGGTCTTCTTGTGTCACGACATTCAGGGGCTCTGTAGAAGAGGGAAGAAGCACTGGATTCCTCTGCTGAATCGGGGTTTCTAAATGAGGTGAGACCATAATCGGTGAGGCATGACTCAAAGTCCGATCCTAACAGTACATTAGAGGATTTCAAATTCCCGTGTGTTAGGCCAGGGTTCTGGTGGATGTAATTTAATCCGGTAGCCAAGTCTTCTGCTATCTTAAGACAGGATGTCCAGTGAAGAGGCTTCCCACCAGCTGAAGCTCTTGATCCTGCAACAAGAAAAGGTCACCCGGAATAAAAATTAACCTATTGATTTTCAAATGGTCTGAGCATTGCACAATTGTCTAGTTCTAACTGTATTGCCAGGTTCTGGTACAAGAAATCCCATCAAAAATCAGAAAGGATGGATTTTGGAAGCCCTCAGATATAGTTAATATCGTTATGCAACTAATTAATGTCTTGGAAAAGTAAAATTGATCTTGTCAAAATTAATGTCAGTAGAATAAATAGTCCTAGTAGCTTAAAGCTTCTGTAAGTTAAGGACACATTAGATATTAGTCATCCTCGTGTTTCACATCTTAAACGTTGTAGGAGTAGTAATATGAATGAACATTATATGTATGGATTTCTTCAGATTCTGCTATTTACAGAAATGGATTTTGAAAATGTAACAAAACAAGGTATATTTAATGCTTGAAATTAAGGGTAAATTTGGGTGAGAAATATTTTTGGTAGAGGGAGGGAGCAGTGGTCGGTTAAAAGGCCAACCATGTTCAGTTTAAAAAAGAAATGTCTCAATTAGGTGGCCAGCTTTAGGCTAAAGCTTACCTCACCATATTACAAAAATATAAGTAGAAACTTTGACAATAATTCCAAGACATATCAACAGACGAATAATGGTGTGAGTGGGACAATACCACCAGATCTAAGTAAATGATTAGTCAATTACTAGTATTCAACTGGAAAGCGAAAAGTAAAGCAGGCCTATATCGAGATGAGGGTGATGGATTGATAAGGAAATGTTATGAATAATAATTGAGCATACATACATACATATATAGCCGAGCCGACGGTAGCAGCATTTACATTATTCTCCCAGCAGATCTACATGAAATTATTGTAATTTGGAAAGATCAAACCTTTCTGAACACAATAAGAGTGTATCAACTGTCAAGTATACTCCAGGTATTAGAGGTTGTTGGAGTGGTTTATTGTGGGGATAGAAAGACATATGAGGACCATAATCTATTTTGTACCAATATAAGAGCATGCAAGCTGTTAGTTGGATGAACATTGTATCTTACATATGTAAGGCTGTAAATGAATTGAGTCGAGCCGAATATTGAGTTGTTCATATTTGGTTTACAAAGTATAAAATAAGGTTTGATTGAAACTTGTTTAGCTACCGAGTCGAACACGAGTAGTTTAAACTTTTCGAACGAATATCAATAGAAAATTGCAATTTGAGGATGTTTGAGTAATTTATGGAACATTAAAATTTGTTCATATTTGAATTATTTATATTTTGAATCGTTTCGACTTCAAACTCTATTTGAACTGTTTATTATGCATGCTCCCACACATAAATCAAAGTCGATAAAAGCAATTAATTTGACGTATGAGGGCAGATAATTTGATTGAGAAACTTGAGGATTTGAAATTTCTAAACAATCAAAATTATTTTCTAATAATTATCGTGGAGGCCCGCGTTCTTAGTATTAGTAAGTTGTTAAAAGAAAAATATTAAAATCCAAGTATCGTGTGTGCAAATATCCATCCGGATTAAACTAATAGCAGCAAGTAGTATCATTGTTTTGTTGCTACCTAATAGTACTAATTTTATGTTAAAGGGGAGGAATTAATTCTTCATTTCTAGTGGAGTACATGTCTGTTAGCTAATTTTATTAATTTTTCATCAAAATCTGCGGAAATCAGACTGAAGGGGTTGACAAAAGGTGTTGTCATTTATTTTGGGTGTGCACCAACTACCAAGAATCCCATTATTTAAAATGTCTCTCTGAGATTTTAGAGATAATTACCCTAACATTTATATTATTTTCAGCATTCCATGAAAAGGTTAAAAATTAAGGATGTTCCAAATTTATTCTTAAAAATACTACAGAGTGAGTATCAATTAAACAGCCCTTGGGAAGATCATAGGAGAACTTGAAATTATATATATATATATATATATGAAATAGACTAGGCAGCAAAAAAAGAAAGGAGGATGAAGATGATCTAGTAACGGCAAGCAGCCACAGAACTGGTTAGGCATCTGAACAAAATAGTTGACCAGTTTTTGCACTTGGGCATGCATGGCTAAGTAACCCCCCTCCCTCCCTCCCTCCCTCCCTCCCTAAATGGTAGAAATTATTGAATCATTATTGAGTGGAAGTAATTTCATCTTCTTCCACTTCAGTTTAATCGTTAAAAAAATTATTTTATCTTCTTCCTCTTTTCCTTTTCAGTTGAACATTCAAACGTACCACTCTTTTCCATTTTCTCAGTGGTAATTTTGAACAAATAAATGCGCATGATGTTTACTCAATTCAGCTAAAAAGAAGTTATCAAAGTGTTGTTGAGCCAAACATATTATGAATGTTTTCATGTTAAAAGATTGATCTATTTTATGAGTAAATGTATATAATATAAATAACACCAAAACTAATTTAAGAAAATAAAAAACATTCTAGAGAGATGGAGAGAAACATACCATGAATGAGAGAGAAAAGGCTGCCATTGGGGAAGTAATCAAACACAAGGAGTCGTTCTTCCTTGGCCTGAAAATAAGCCCGGATAGGTACCAAATTTGGATGCCGGAGCTTCCCAACCACCTCCATATGCCGCCGGAACTCCTCCACCCTCGGGTACCGCGCATCCTTCAGCCTCTTCACCGTCACAATAAACCCAGATTCCATCACCGCCTTATATGTACTCCCCATAGTACCCCTCCCCAATGTCTCTGCCGACGCCTTCAACAAATCCTCCAAGCTATAATTCATTTGCTGATCCCCTGGTCCGCAGAACACCAAACTCCCTACTCCCTCATCCCCTTCCCAAGAAAATCCCCCTCCTTTTCCACCGCCGCCGTCCTCCATCTCCTCCGCCGCAGCTTTCCCTGCCTCGCCGCCGCCTTCAACCGCTTTACTTCTCACTTCCCCCGTCTTACTTTTCTCTCTCTTTTTCACACAAATCACTAATAATCCAACCAAAATGCATAATAAGAGAAATCCACCAACACTTCCTACTATTATCCATATGAGCTTTTTCCTTTTGCTATGTTTTGATTCTGGTTCTGTATTTCCATCTGGGCTTATCGACGGAGGCAACCCGTCATTACTTTTATTGCATGGACGATTAATTTGCTCGCCGCATAAATTGATGTTGCCGGAAAATGATGACAAATTGAATCTAACCAATGCCGGTGTCGCCGGAATCTCACCGGAGAGTTGATTGTTTGAGACATTAAAGAATCTAAGACCCGTTTGATTGAACCCGGGGATATCACCGGTCAACCGGTTATCCTGCAAGTATAGAACGTATAGCCGCCGGAGATTGAGGAGTGACTCGGGTATGTAACCGTTAATTTGGTTTCCAGACAGAACCACCACTTTAAGGCGGTGGTGGAGAGAAATGGAAGCCGGGAAGTCGCCGGAGAAGTTATTGTCGTTGAGGAAGAGAGATTTAAGATTAGCTAGGCCGGAGAGATTTGGGATTTGGCCGGAAAGTGAGTTGTCTTTGAAGCTAAGAACACGAAGTTGATCTAACTTATTAAGACTCTGTTCATCTAATGTCCCACTCAAGTTTAAGTGCTCTAAAACAAGCTTTGTGATCCTCCCGTTCACACATTCTTTAATCCCTTCCCATTTGCAAACATTTTTTCCAATCCATTTTAGTGAGTTTAACGGATCAATCGAAGATTTCAAAGCAATAAGAGCTTCAGCATCACTAGCTGATCTAGCAGCAGGAACAGAGAACAACAACAGCTGCAATGGGAAGATTAAAAATAAAGAGAGAAAAGGGTACCTTAAAAAAGGATGATTTTCCATGAATGATGATGTTCTAGTCATTGATGAAAGCTGAAAATTAAGACGAATTTGAATACAAGTTTTGATTTGGGTTCCATAAGGAATGACATTTCTTGTCCAGAATCTTGAAACTAAAAAAAATATTTGAATCTGAAAGAGCCAAACAAATCTTCTCCTCCTCCTCCTCCTCCTCCTTTTTTCTGGCTTTCAGTCGCGCTTTTTATCAGTATGGCTCGCTTTCAAAAGAAAAAAGGGAACCCAAATCTCAAGATCTACAACTTTCACTTGATCTGTAAATAATTATTCATCAATGGGTCCGTCCACAAACCTTAATTAAATAAAGGCGCCAATTAAGTGTCATTATCAGCACCCAAAAGCTAAAGCTTTGACCACCTAGCTAACAAACGTGACTGCCTTAAACCCAAAAACCCCGAGCCAAAAACGTAAAATTAAAAGGCCTTTAGCAAATCACATAAAGAAACAGAGAGCATTTAAGCTCCAACAGAGCATGGAGCTGAAATCACTCCATGAAAAAATTAATGGGTAAAAAAGGGGCGAGATTGATTATTGGGGGCTGGAATTTCTTGGTTTCTTGAACTTCTTTGTTCACCAAACTCACGGACAAATGGCTTATTAACCTTCCTTTCACGTGAAACTTTCAGACCCAAAATTACCTTTCCTATTTCTCTCTCCGAATATTGTTTTTTGTAAAGACACATATGAATACAATAATAATACTGTTTCCAAAAACTGCAGAAACCTAATATGTTAGCAATTTCTTGAACATGATAAAAACCTTGGATCCATTCCAATACCCCACTCTGAAACCCACGATTAGCTATGGGTTTCTCAAAAAAATTACTGACAACTTTCGTAAATAAATGCTTGCTTGGTCTTGAATGTAAATGCAGGTGTAATAATTTAAGAGAGAGAGAGAGAAATTAAAGGTGAGAAGAGAATAGGTATGTTTTTCAGTCTTACCAAATGGGTGAAGAAATTGAAGAGGGTCGGGTGGTTCAGTAGCAGTAGGGTACCTACATTTAAGCCAGAAATCCTACAAAGAGTGTGGTCAAAATTATTATTGAATTATAAATAATTTGACGGAAGCTGGGGACAATGACCTGAGTTAACATTTTTTAATAATTTTATATTTTCGGTCAAATACACACATATATATATATATATATATAATAAATAATATATTTACTATATTATATATAATATATGATATATGATATATATTTACTATAATATAATAAATAATAATATATGATATATATTTACTATATTAACTCGATAAATTTTTTAATCACAACTGTTCATAAATAATTAATTTGATTAATTAATTTTTAAAATAATATAAAATTATATTATTATTTAATTTAAAATATTATAGAGAGATATACATATATTGAGAGATATGAGTCATGTGATTAAAATTTGATTGACAAAATTATAAATTTTTAATTTAATTCCGTATAGTAAAAATTTTATAAAATTTTAATAAAATCAATTTATATATAAAAATTAAAAATTTATCTTATATTAAAAAATAATTATTTTTTTAATAGGATCAATTGACCCTACAATCTTATATGTTGCTTCGCCATTGCCTACATTTAAGTAGCTAGCTAGCTCATACTTAACCCCGCCACATTCTGGATTTTAATACTATTGGTATATAACTATTTCTTACGTTCCAAAATATAATTGAAAATTTTGGTGTGATAGATAATATTCACCACTAAAAGGCAAAATCTTCTTCTTATAAGTTATTTTTTAATTGTTGAATTTGGAGTTGACTTATTTTTGGACTATAAGTTATATTTGAAAAATAATAAATTCTAACTTCTTAAAAAATGACTTATAAGTTATTTAAAAATAAATAGGTTTGACCAAATATAAAGACTCTTTTTGCCTTTATTTTAATAAATATAAGTCAAGTCAAATATTTTCTTTTTTTACTTTTATTTTTTAAGTATATCAACACCCTTTAACATCTAATATTCATAATTATTTTAATTTATAAATCAAAATTTTAATTTTACGTGTCTCTTTTTTTCTTTTTACTCCCAAACACAAATAGTTTTTCACATTTTTATTTCTTACTAATTATCAATCAAAGATTTTAAGTTCTTCTATGTGAAAATGATATAAAATAATTGTATCTAATTTTTTTATTTATAAGTCAACTCCTTGTTTGTATTGGTAGTTGTTGGATTCACGTCGTGACAGAGTGGCGTCGTGACAGGACAGGTATATCAAGGCCATTAAGAATGGGCCGGAGACCTGTTAGATCTGTTCCGTTGGTAGCCGGATATATTTCCGGAGATCCGGGCCGACAATGACTGTAGTACTAATTTTACTTGGTTTTAGAGTATATTAAAAAATGACAAAATTATTTATATTTAAATTAATATTTAATTATATAATTTTCAGCATACAATTAGTAATTCTATATAAATATTCATAGAAAATTAAAATATAACAATTAATATTAAAAGTATTATAAATAAATAAATTATTTAACATAAATAAATATTTAATTTGAGATTATTTGTAATAGCTAAGAATTTTTATTCTGAGATAAATGACTAATATTTTAATGTATTTGTGACACCCATATCTAAGATTACATCTTTGACTGTCTGTCTGTCTAGTTCACGTGTATAAGACTGAGTATGACGTCTACTATTCAATTCTATCTATATATGTGTATGACTGTAAATTTCTGGGAAAGTAAATAAGTAATTCGTTACAATACCAGATTCTGTTGTATCCAATATGTTTTTAATAACTCTATGCAGACAAGAATTTTAGATAGAAAAATTAAATTAAAAAAATAAATAATTTTATTTTTGAGAATAAATTTATTATAATGTATAATTATTCGCAAAAATAAATTAATTTTATTTTTTCGATCTAATTTTTCTGTCCAAAACTCATGTCTGGTAAAAACACTAATATGTTTCGGGACATAAATCACCACCTTCTAAAATTATAAATACTTATATTATATACGAGAGTTATTAGCATTAAGTTAATTTTAATCAATTAATTAATACAGTGTGAACATGTAGATCGAGAGATGTGATCTCTCTACATTTAACATTGATTAATCAATCGATCAGATCCTATTATATATATAGAGAGAGAGAGAGAAAGTGGGTTACTGGTCCCAAGCCCGTATTTTAGTCGTCCTGATTATATATATATGGAACTTAAATTTTATATAATCTGAGTGTTTTGAGTGTGATTTGGATATATATAGCAAAATATGTAGACATATTTTGTTATATATATCCAAATTACACCCAAAACACTGTATTATATAAAAATTCAAGTTTCATAATTTTATTTTTTTTAATTGTATAAAAAAAAAAAAAAAAAAGAAGTCTTTTTACTAAAATGAGATCCCTGATAGGATTCTGATTATATATATATATATATATATATATATATATATATATATATATATATATATATATATATATATATATATATATAATATTAAAATCCTAAATTTCAAATGCGACCAAGTACATATCCCTGATAGGAGTCTTTATAGACCAAATTTTTTTTTTTATAGTTTTAATAATTTATCGTCTGTTTTATAAAAGACGTCGTTTTGTTCGTCAATAATGCTCCATTTGTTAACTGTTTTTTTGAAACAATGCAAATCCATTTGTTTAATAAATCTCATTTATAAAGTTATAAAAAAATTAAAAAATTAATCGCCAACCCAGTTTTCGATCACTGATGCTCCATTCATTTTAAAATCTCATTTATAAAGAAAATTAATATTTTTAGGTGTATTTTTTACACCATCACATGAACATACATGAGTAAAAATATAAACGAACCGAGTCGATCTGAATATTGAATTGCTAAAATTTAATTCATTTAAATTTTATATAAAAGATAAAATAAGATTAAATTGAGAACTCAACCCAACAATTTAAACTTTTCGAATCGAATATAATCCGAATATCAATAAAAATTATAATTTGAGAAAGTTGAAATAATTTATGAATTTTAAAATGCTGCTCATATTTGACTCATTTATATTTTGAGTGAAATTTCGAATCAAACTTTTAATCGAACAAATACAAAATCTATCTAAACTGTTTCTTTCATTTTACGACCTTAACAATGAGTCACACCCTAATGTGAAAAAAAACCATGTAAAAATATCAAAACACACATAAAAATAGTACTCAACTTTATAAATTGTGATGTAAACTTATTTTACTTTTTAAATAATAATTTGTTAATAGTAAAGTTATCCCACAACAAATTTGAAAACATTATGTTAAATTATATTTTATTATAACTTAGAAGTATAATCTTTTCGTAGAACGATTTTTTTTTTTACAAATAAGATTATTTAACGAGATACATACATTTTTTTTTTTGTGTGAAATGGACGGGGTTAACAATCATGGAATTGATAATTATTATATTAATTCAAAATAAATACTTGCATCAATTTTAAAATTTTGAATTTCAGAAATTGACCAAGAAAAACGCGATATTGACACTGTTTCTAACACAATTCACGGAATTGACAGAAAAGCGTCATTAGAAAAACACAGCACAAAATGAGGTATATTCAGTTTAGTTCAAAATATATGCAAATATTAACGGAGAGGCAAAAACCTTCAAGCAGCCTGTGAAGACCGGGCCCGAGCAGCTGCTCTCTCCAAGGCCTTTAACCTGTTAGCTTCTATGCGAGTTTTTTGTTCTTCTGAGACGGGAGTTTCAGCCGAGCCACTACCTACATTACCAAGTGCCCGACTTGGTGCTTCTTTCAGAGCTGATGTATCAGCAGCAGTAGCAATGTCATCATGTAAGGTCTGTGAACGCTCCTGCAAGCAAAATCAATCGTGAGATGCTGACTGAACTTGGATGCTCAAATAATCAATTCAAACTGTGAAAGAAATAACCTACACTTAACCGGCCTTGTCATTCATATTCACTGAATTCATCCAATCCGATAAACATTCACTGTTTTAACATTTTTGGTTGTACCGTGTATAATATGTAGTATGTGCACTTTGAATGCACAAAAAATAGTGTGTGGAAACCAAAGACTTCTTCAAGATGGAATGATGTTATATAAATAACACCCATGCATATGAACTCAGAATTACAAGTTACAGCTTACAAAAATGTTGTAGAAACAGACCACCAGATGTAACTTACCAACAATAACACCAAAGCAGCAGTATTGAGAACATTAAAACATCAGTCACTATGTCATTGAAAATCACTGCTTTCGACTATGTTTCTCATAAAGTTGATATTAGATATTACAACATTTTATCTTCTCCTTTTTAAGATA
Organism: Panax ginseng; assembly: GCA_020205605.1. Classification (NCBI taxonomy): domain Eukaryota; kingdom Viridiplantae; phylum Streptophyta; class Magnoliopsida; order Apiales; family Araliaceae; genus Panax; species Panax ginseng. The sequence goes on along the minus strand of CM035149.1, from coordinate 10,744,502 downwards.
TCCATTATTAGCTACATATGGAAGTTTAAAAGTAACTACTTTGGTTTACTACAGTAAAAAAGACTCTTGCCACCAAATGTCAATATTCAGCAAAATACACATCGCTGGTGAACTCCAACAAACAAATGATGAAAGGGAAGCATATAGAACCAGTATGAAACAGAACTATTCTTACTTCAGTCGCCTTCTCATAAATCTCATGAAGCATTGCGTCCTGAAAATCATCAGTATTCTGGTTTTGCAAAGGATTGGTATCCTGAAAAAGACTTGGATCCTCTTCGTCTATGGCTTCTGCAGCAACACATACTGATCAGAAGATTTCAAGGATCACTAAGCGCACACACTCCAGACAATATCATAGGAAACATATACCCATGTGCACACACACACACCATATATGAAATATGTTGTGGTGAGTGAACATTAAGTTGGATGAGTGAAAAATCCTCAGCGTAGAAATCACAAAGCCATTTATCTTCAAAACGGTACAAACGAATATCATTTTGAAGAGAAGATCGGGAGCTCTTATGTATGTTGTTTGGTCATTTTGAAACCAGCAGGGTAAACAAGAAATAAGATTGATGTCTAAAACCAAAAGTAGATTGAAAAAGGGAATATATGAATGCCAAACTTTTCGTTACATCAATTATGCTTTTAAAAAGCTATTTGCTATATGAACTTTTATTGTGTCGTCCAAACAGTATAAGACAATTTACTAGATCTGTAAGCTAAGTTCTACAAGTCCTTGAAGTCTTAAGAGGCTTCCATATCTGGTATGATATATCTCAACATTGGAGAATCAAGAAAACCACAGATTGGAAACATATCGTAAGTGTTATCTTCAAAGAATGATGAAGAAAGTCAAGGAAAATAACACAAAGCCAGTGAAAGTTGATTTAAATGCAGTTTCATATAGCAGTTACTCCAGGCTCCTGCACCCATGTTGGAGGAAAAACTCACACATTTATCCCCAACAAAGAATGAGATTTCTAACTATTCCATACCATAATCTATTAATCATAGAACAATTGCTGTTATTCAAACCTAAGCAAGAAACAGAATCACATAAATGCATGAAAAACTAAGAATCTGCATGAATCATGATGCAGGTGCTAAATTATTAAAGCCTAAGTTTCTTAAAGATAACCAAAGGAAAAAACTAGCAGAGGCTTCTAAATTAATGAAACCCTGAAGTTTGCAGCAAAAAGAAATTAAAAGGTAAAATTAAGGTTATAATGAATACCATACATAACCATCATTACTATTATTTATAACAAAAATTCAAAACACAGATTTTAAACTCCTAATCACTAAAGTTATCTAATATCAATCGTACATAACAACTTAATATTATTAAAAGGAAAATATAAACCTTGTAGATATAAATGCGAAAAATAATTTGATACAACAATGTGAACACTGGCCAGATAAAGTGATTTGAAAAGTAAACACAAATGCTACCTTGTTCCTGATTTGAAATGTCAGGTTGAACTGGGTCTTCATGTAGTTTGGTAGGATCCCCTCCATGGGCAACTCTTTCTTGCAATTCTTTAAGACATAACTGCTTGAAATATAGGGAATCAATTAGATAAAAGATGACTGACAGTTTAAGAATAGAAGCACGGTGGATTTAAGTGGTTGCTGGATACTCAAGTTGATGAATTATATATCATTACATGATCTATAGCTAAGTTTTAGATTTAACGCATCGCCTTCCTCTTTCCAATTGAGAATCGGCAAACTACCAGTTATCACCATCAGAAAACTTCTTTTATTTTTCTATTTTTTTAAATAAGTAATGAGATATTGAGTATAGTTTAAGTAATGAGAGAAACTAGTCCAAATAATGTGTACTATAAGCTCGTTGTGATTATGCCAAATGAAAATAAACTTACAGCTCCAGTCACAATGTTCATAATGCAAAATGTACCAAGGAACATCTCTCATCAATATAGATCTTAGTGGAGCCCAAAAGGTACAATTAAAATTTTGAAGGATATATAAGTATATAATTGACATAAAACTTGATACTTGCTTAAAAGTAATAAGACCAGAACTATACAAGCCATTTAAGACTGAATATGTAAGGAATAGTGAACACTTAGCAAAAAAATATCTATATAATGAAAATAATCAGGTAAATAAACCTAAACATGTCTTTCATTAAGGGAAAGACAAAAAACAAGCAAATATTTTTACCTTGACACGTTTTGTTGAACCAACTTGTTCTACCTTGTGTACAAACTGATCAAATGAGTAGTAAGGAAGCAAATGTGAGTGCCATTCAGAATACAAGCCAAGTAGGTTCCCCAAGTCACGGACCTGCAGATAGTTTGTATATGCCTTGGACTCTTAGATAGACGACGACTAATGAAGTTATGCAGGCATAACAATATACCAGAATTATGAGCACAAAATAAACATGCCACTAGTGAACTAAGTAGTGTTGATCTGTTTTATATAAGGGTGTTGTTGGGTCATGATATTTCACCTATTGGGCCGAACAGATTGGGTCTATTTATTTGGTTAGTCCACCAGGTCATCGTTAATGGACTTTAGAGTTATTGGGCCTAGTCACTATATTATTTCTGTTAAGTTCTTACAAGATCGGGTCGGGTTAGTGGGCTGACCCATTAGATATTAAATATCTCCATCTTTGACCGGTAATGATGAAAAAACATGATAGTTGACTGATATATCTGCCATGCATTAATGTGGATGGGATCCGGGGACGGCCGGCGGTAGAAAACAGTGACCACAGGTAGTGGGTGGGCTGTGTGCAGTTGATAGAAACCATAAGAATCGGGTGGTCAGGTCGGTGAGTGGGTGGTACGAAGAACCTGCTGTAGAAAGTATAACATAGCAAGAAGGTCTTCTAAGAAAAGGTGACTGATAATTTCATCTCTCTCAATATACTAGATATTTTATCCTCCATTGTTAACCCTTGTGATCGCCTGTACTGACTCTCACGCCTGAGCTATCCCCCAACGGTCGAAGCCGTCAAGCTTTTGGTGTTGACTGTGTTTAGTGTGCAGAATCATGACGTCTTACGTGATTGGGACATGGCAGAAGATCTTGGCGTTAACAAGTGTAAATGAACCGAGTCGAATTGAATATTGAGTTGCTCAAATTTGGTTTACAAAATTTATCGAGTATAAAATAAGGTTTGATTGAGGTTCGTTTAGCTATCGAGTCGAACACGATCTCGAATTGAGCCCAAGAAGTTTAAACTTTTCGAATGAATATGATCTGAGTTTCAATAAAAAAATTGCAATTTGAGGAGGTTCGAGCAACTTATTGAACTTTAAAGTTTGCTCATATTTGAATTATTTATATTTTGAGTCGAGTTCGAATCGAATTTTTAGTCAAGCGAGTACGAATCGAGCCTGAACTGTTTGCTTGTTTGCTTTTTTAACAGCCTTAGTTTTATATATTCAAATGCATCCGTAATTACGAGCAAAATGTCCATTTTTTACATTGAAAACACATTTTATATTGAAGTGCTACTGGAAATCTTACACTTATTTGACATGTCCCAATATTTACAAAACTATGCATTTAGAAAAGAATGGTTGAATTCTTATTGAAACGCCTCATTTAATTAAAACAACGAAATGGAAAAGTTGGATTTAGTCACTTTCATTTTAATCACAACAAAAAGTGTTTCAAATGATGTTTCATCATTACATTGGTTGGGTTACTTGGGTACACTTCTTGTGATTGGCTATACTATAAAATATTATTAAAATATTCAATGCCAATATTTGAGACTCCTAACATTAACCTTTTACTTTTTCAATTTAAGTTAACTCTTCTTTGCACAAAATGGAAAAATGGATTTGGGACAAAGAAGAACATTATAGATCTAACCCACAGTCAAAATCAATATCAATCATCACCATACCTCCTCTATTGGTAATTCTCAATATAAAATATAAACCAATTTAAATTACTGAAATAACTCTATTAAATCAAACCAATTACTGGATTTCACATTATATAAATCAATATATAATACATACAGATATACCTTGCATATTCATACATATATATATATATATGGTTGAGAAAATAATGAATCAATATGCAATTTGGGTGGAAATACCTCATGTCCGCGGCCGTGATACTTGAAAGCTTGAGGAAAGTGACGGAGAACATAACCGAGGCCATCGTTAGAGAGAAGAACCTCCGGCGTGAGCTTTGGCCTAGATCTAGGAAGTTTTTTCGGCTTCTCAGTAGACTTAACTGTTCCTGGATCACCTCCAGTTTTGAAAGCGTACGGTGTTGATTTTGAGTTGTTCAAATCAGTGTTTGAGCCAGAGATAGGGTTTGAATGGCAGTCTCTGGACCAGTGACCTGGCCGACCGCACTTATAGCACCCTGTGGGAGCTGCACCACTACCTCCGCCGTGCTCCATTTCTAGGTTAACTTTGGGGTTTGATGTGAATTTTGACCGGTAAGGAACGTTTATTTGAAATGAAATGACATGGGAATTAGGGATATCTTCATGTGATCATTTTTGGCGGGAAAATAATGGGAGGGAAATCAGATTGGGTTCGTTAGGACGGGTCTTTATTTCAGCCAGCAGCCCAGATGAAGGAGTAATATTCTTTGGGCTTCAGTTGTACTACCAAGCAAAATAGCTTTTGGAAACCAAATAAATACTACTCAAACCCGAATTATTTGGTTTATTTTAGGGCCTTAATGGTGGGTGGGTGGGTGTTGGTGAACATCATGGATGGTCCGGAAAATCCAAATACAAAAATGGAATACTGAGGAGAATTAGATTGAAGAAGAACAATGACATTACTAAAGAGATTAGTTTCTCCTCATTCAAAGAACAGCTTTGGTTCATTTCGATTAAAAAAATCATTTTCTTTTTCAAATTGCCAAGTAATGAGGTAGGCCTTATTTTGCTTGAGACGGAATAGTGTAGTGTGTATAAATGATAAATTGACGTTTAAATATCACTTAGTGGAGATTTTTAAATATAAGTGGAGATTGGTTGAAACTCGATTATAATAAAAAGATCAAAAACTAGCGGTTGAAAACTCTCGGTTATCAAAAAAAAAAAAAATTGTTAATCCAATTCCAAGTACAAGATTATACCCGTAAATTAATACTCCTAAAAAAAGATAGATAAGACAATCAGATAACCATAACTGAATATTGGCCGGACTGGACTTTACATTAAAATTACAATGATACACCATAAATCAAACACTTCCAGCAGAGGATTTGATTTCTGCAATTTTTCTAGATTTCTTTTAGTCTGAAAGGTGATTACATCAACATCTCATTTTCATCAAGCAAAATTATATTATTATTAATGAAAAAGACAATTGTAACGCATGATCCCTACAAAAAAAGAAAAGAAAAAGGGCAACTCTTTTCCTTTTCTAAAATTTCAAACTACTTGGTACTTACTATTTGAGTTTCTACCATAAGTTTCTTTATATACAGAAAATCTCATCACCTATTTAGGTGTTGGATTACATTGCTCCCGAGTCGGAACCCTTTCATCTCTCAGCAGTTAGCAGACCAATCATAGTTCTGGTAAACAATAGTAACATGCCCCCCATCACCCAAAAGATGTGTCAAAAGACCTGCCTTAGTTGCATCCAAGTATTTCATTATCCACTTTAAGATCTCTTTTTCTTCTCCAAAATCCATATCGAACCTGCACAAAGATATACAAATATTAAGAAACTCCAACAACGGAAATTTTATTCAGTGGTGCCTATTTTTCCATGCAAACCTTGCATGATCCTAGCAAAACTCACCATTTGATGATCCGAGTGAGATAGACAGTCCTCTTTGCTAGATCCACCTCCATTCCACCATTTTGGAAGAACTCTTTAGCTGCATATCTTAATTCGGATTCGACTCCTTGGGGCGTAAAGAATCTCACTGTTGGGCTTGATCTTGTACCATTGCAGAGTCCAAAATGAATCAGTGGATTAACCTTTGGAAAAGCAAGCTGGGGAAAGAAAAATAAAAGAAACAGTTTGTGAATCTTGTCTGATCATGCTTTAGTATTCAGATTGTACAAACATTTTACAAGTTACAACTGTCTTTTGTTCATAGAAGACTTCGGTAAGGATTGATTTCACCTCATCTTCTCAAACACAAGAATGCAAGATGCATTTGGCCAAAAAAATGCATTTGAACAAGAATGCAAGATGCATTAGGTGTCAGGATTTTGGCCGAAAAAAAACATAAGAATGTTATACAAATAAGTAAACGCCGCATTTGGCCTTGCTCTTTTCAACCATTTCCATTATATATGCATTTGGCCTTCCAGTTATAACTTTGCTGGTAGAATTGGAATTCATATTATAACATAAGACCCCAGAATTGGCACTTTTCACCACAGAACTGGCAAATAACTGATAAGAGATTGTATACACTCTTCCAACCCTTACTAACTAGGGGAGTTCTGATGCGAACTCCATACTAGGCCATAAGGAATAGTCCTATGTCGATTGCAAATGCAACTTGGTGTGGATTGATATAGATCTTAATCTCTCTCCTTGGGTAACTAACTTTTTAAGGTGGGTCAAAGATGCTAAGGTTTGTATCATTGGTGCTTTCATTTATAACCCATACTTGCAAGTCGGGAATCATAAACGGAGTGACATGTGGAAAGGGCTAGAAGCCGAATTAAAATACTGATAGGTGCAAAGGGCGTCGGGTCAGTGTCGCTAGGATGAAGCCGCCATGGATGCGCCGAGGAGGACGTCGGCTTTGTAAGGTGAGTGTATTGATGCAAACTCCATACTAAACCTTAAGGAATAGTCCCACAGTTAGTGTGGGTTGATATAGGTCTTAATCTCTCCTTTGAGTAGCTAGTTTTTCAAGGTGGGTCAAAGAGGCTAAGGTTGTATCAAGTTCACTGGAAATCCAACCCAAAAGATGATAACAGATGAAGGACCAAAAGAAAGAAGAGGATAACCGAAGGGTAACAACATGCAAGTATTTAATGGAAAGGTAAAAGAAGAACTATGAAGTGAACATCAATTGGTAAAAACACAAAAGTGGATCTTTTCTTAGTCATTCCCCAAAAATCTTGATATAATCACCCTTAAAATTAGTTCATACTAGAAATTTTTAGGACATTGACTGCAAGGGGATAATGCTCCTGATCCAAGATATTCATGCAAAATTGAAAAATAGAGATAAAGAAGGATTCATTCTCACCTCTAAACGTTTGTCTCCAGCACCATAGGGTTTTACCAATGTGTAAGGTGCTCTTCGATTACTTCTGAGGATCCCATTTTTAATTGCAGATAGGGAGTAAGGGTGGCCACCAATTAAGTAGAGAAAGTCAGAATTAAATGATCTACGGTCGACAACTCCCCCAGGATGTCCGATTCTAATCACAGCATGGATGGTCATTGCATTGAACAGGTTCAGAAAGAAGGCCAGCTTCTCATCTGCTGAAAGGGACAGGATGTTCACTCTGTGAAGATCTTGTACCAAATTTACGTATCTGCAGTTGTAAATGAGAAGAAGAAAGCTCAGAGAAGATATCATATATTCCAATACAGAAACTTTAGCAATCACCTAAAAGAAAAATGAAATTCCAAACAACAAAACCCCATATTATTGCAGAACATGCCTCCATGCTTGGTTTTATTCTGTCATTTTTTCAGACAAAGTACATGACTAGAAGTCATAGAAACATATCATTCATTGTGGAAAGGGACTAGAAAACACCAAACGATTCCACCAAGAACTTTGTTGCCTGTCTATATAGACTAAGAAAGCAAACTATGATAAGATCACTAACATTATCCACCATGAAAAAAAATCTACTTGCACCAAGTAATTGTCTTTAAAAAACTAATTTTTTGTCTTTGTCTTTATATATGCAAACGTATACAATGGGGTAAGAAAGCAGGTAGGCAGGTGTGGGGACGGAGGACAATAGAATCCTGTTAATAAGATCCTGAAATTATGCACCCTTTTTCAGGGACACATGAGATATGCACATGAGATGTCCTACTAATGAGGAAATGACAATTTGTGAGTGAAAATGTTAGTTGAAGAAAATTTACTACCACAGAAGAGTGTCTACATCCAAGAGCATGTTACCTTGAGGTTTTTAAGATGCTTCTTTTTAAGAGATGATTACACCTCTTAAAGTAAAATGAGGCCATCATAACAAAACTTGAAATTTTCTGTTGGAGCATTTTAATTATTAAATGACTTCATGAAATGAGTTGAAAACTAGTATTGTATCTCATACAATTACAAAAAGGAACTGGTTTACTTTGCTGTCAGCATATTAATTATATACTGCTTGTCTAAAGTAATCGCATAATCAAGATTCTAGACAGGATGACCAATAGATTGAATTGGTCTCCTAATACTATTGCACACAAGTTGAAGGCATGGGTCAAACAATTTAGCTATTTAGTCTATACTCAATTTCTAGGCATTGGATTTCTTAACATTACTGACGGTCAATGTTAGAGCATTTTATGCGAAAAAATAAAAATACTATATGCAAAACATAATAATAGAAATGAAAATAAAGCAAGAGAAGGATCCCATACAACCAATAGAGGTAGAGGACATTAGGTCTTCAGCCATTAGGTTCAGCGCTAGAAAGTAATTGGTAGTTCTATTGCATTGTGCAAAGATAATATGAATGGATAGAAGGTTATATCTATAGAATGAGGTCAGTGAATTTTATGAAGTAACATGTGTAAACTACCTCCGGAATTCCTCGCTATTGCTGATTGCAACATAATCAAGATGCTGTCGGTCATCAGAAGCATAGGATTCAAGTATTGCAGACATTAACTTGGCAAGCCTTTGGCTAACCACAGCAGCAGCCTTAGGCTCACTGTCATTGGTGGATCCTCGGAAATTGAAACATCGAGGAATGAACGGCTCGTGCTCAAGAAATCGGTAGTAGTGGTTTCCATCTTCAAATTCATTTTCTCTGTACAAGAACAGAAAAGAAGAATATTAAATGTATAAAACTAACTCGTACTATATAATAAGTTCCCACTTTTCCCAAAAATTATTCTTACCTAAAGACGTGATGCACAAAGTGCTTTTGTACCAGCTGCTTTCCAATCTCAACTGCCTAATAGTGTTCCAAAAAAATTGGAAGTTAATAACAAGACATGCAGTGGAGAAAGAAGCACAAGCATGAATTTCATCTGAAAGAAGCAAACAGTAAAACAGATATGGGGTCCAATAGGCAATAACACATTCATATACGTATTATAGTAAATATACTGACACTTTTATGTAGCCATGGTGATGAACATTCGTAAATATCTCCGTGAGATTCCCATTGAAACTACAGCCATCTCATTAATAATTTTTAAAATTTGAGATGAATAAAAAGTTCAATAAATGCCTTTAGCTAGGAACAAGAGGTAGTTGGGAGATAAAATAGCTGGAGCTTCTAAAGACGACCATTGTGAACACAGAAATTATTTTATTGATTATTACAGTATAAGCTGTTACAGAGCTTCTAAAGAACGACCATTAAGTGTCTTTCTTTGAACAGACGACCATTTTGTAGAATAGATTATCATAGGTTGAAAGCTGTTTTACCAGATTAGTAAACAGGTAAGCATGTACAAAGGATGTGTAGGATTTATGATACTATTTAATATCACTAACAACAACAAAAATAATTATAATAACCAGGTGAGGAGCACATAAGTATTAAGTGTCTTTCTTTAATATACATAGAGTTGGCTTCCAAATTCAAACTACTGAGTTTGTTAAATAAATATGATGAAGCTCGCTAAAGTCCTAACTGCTAGAACTAGTGAACTCAAAACCATGTTGCATCATACATGGCGGAAGCGCGGGGATGGTGGGCAAGAGTCAACCATTTAAAAAAAGACTTTTTCCATGGTGATGTCAGAGAAGTTGTATCACTCAAATTGACAATATTTAAACTGGCATTGAACCTATCAGAACCTAGTTAAGAAGCGTAACATATTTGTTTTTAACTTTTAATCATACCAATTTGAAATAATCAAACATATCTAAAGGATTACGAGACAATGGCGTCTGCCTATTCTACAAGGTTATTTATGAGAAATGCTTGCTTACAGGTTAATACATATAGACCAGTTATAAAATGAAATTGGTCTAGGGGACTTTAACAATTTTTTGGAGAACAGACAGATTTACTCTGCCTCCTCTCAGAAAATTTTCAAATAGTGGTTAAATAATTTAGAACAAGAGGTTAAAAGTGACTATGACAGATAAATATGATTAACATAAGTAATGCATTTGGATTTTAAACCAAAACTACATAACACATCACTAGAAGTATAGGCACAACATTTTCAACCAGAAGGATGAGATACAAGATAACGAGAGTCTATAAATTAATACAACTTATACAGATTAAGTTGGATATTAAAGATTTCTCCCAGGAGAGACCGCAAAAGAGGAATGCCTAATGAAGTTTAAGTGGAAAGGGTTATGAAATTAAAACTACACCTGCTAACAATGTGAATTTTACACAGAGCTCCATCCAAGAACCTATCCCCAAAAAAAGAAAAGTACAAAACTGCTTCCAAGTAAAATGCTTTCTTGCACTAATTCATTACAGATCCTATCCCAAAGTCCAATCCCTACAAATCATAATATATCACCAATTGTTGCTACCCCTCACCTAGAATTTTATAGAAACACTCAAAAGTCATCATACAATAGCATGCATGCTTCTCATTATTAATGTTGGAATGGTTCCTTGTAGTCCCCACAGCCTACAGAGTTTCTTATTATTAATGCCTGGCTCTATATAGTCCTTTAATGTGGACATACCTATGCATAAAAAATTAAGACACTTATGTTTATGGAATACTCAAAAACAAATATAGGAGAGCAAATCTTCAAGATATACTTATTAAATAACAAATAAAATACTACATATATTTAACGAAGAAAATGAGGAAGCCAGTTTCAACACTCCCTACCGACTTTGATTTAAAAATTTAACTAATTAAAACAGAATCATATCAAATTTTAACATACAAATCAATAATGCTACTATGGGGTATTATTTTGTATGCAAAATAAATCAATTTTATCAATCATATGATCAAACCATGCAATTTAGTACTAAATTGAAGGGGGAAAAATACCTTCATCCTTTCGCAGCCCACATAATGTTTCATAATAACCTCCACCATCTCAGCTCCAGAGAAGCAATTCTTCACGATTTTCATCTTCATCAGACGGTCCTGAATTGGTAACCTTTGCCTTAATATCCCAACAATCTTCACCATCTCATCCATCCAGTCCTCCTCGGGATCATCAAATCCATACACCGGCAGCGCAGGTGCATTGGCCGGACATTTCTTAGATAACAATTCCTTCAGCTTGTCTTCCAACATCCCACTATTCCTCAGAGAATTCAACACCACCAACCCCCCAAACAACTTCTCGTTCAAAAATATCTGCGGGACTGATGAACTGCCTGTTCTCTCTATCAGTTCCTTCTCTCTCATCGGAAACACGTCAATATTAATTTCCACATACCTGAAGAAATAGCATGTCAATAATAAATACGCTACATAGGAATTATTACCAATCACCAGTGTATTACCTTAAATTTCTCTCTCTGAAAAAAGATCGAACTGCACTGCAATCCCTGCAGTTGGACTTAGAAAAAAAGGTGATTCGACCTTTAAATTCCATTTTCTCTTTCTCATCTTCTTCACTACTGTTCTTCAACTTCACAATCACTTTGAGTCCGGACAAATTGAACTCCGTGACGTTGTTCAGACTGAATTTCTTCGTGATCGATGAGGACAAGCTATTACTCTTCTCCCGGAAGAATTTTCCGATCATCGGCATCTTAACGCCGGGTGTACTCTCCGGCAGCGAATGTGAGCGGTTAATCGTCAGACCTGGTGGTGCCTCGGGCTTTGGAAGCAGCGAATGAGGACGAATCAAAACTTGCACCTCGCCGCCATTGATTTTGGATCCAACGGCTACTGCTTCCCCAGTCACGCTGTTCTCCGTCGAATCTTCGGCGGCTTTCTCGGTTGCCGGCGTACACACACTCTTCTCAATCTCGATTTTCGAGATTTCAGTAGATGTATCTATATCATCACCAACTGTACCACCAGACGACAAATTCACTTCCTCTTTCTCCTCCTCGTGATTATCGTCAAAAGAATCCTCAGAGGAATCAACGTGATTGGTCGTATTCTCCTCGTGACCGTATCTTTCCAAAATATTTCCGTTGCTAATTTTCTCACCGTTGCAGGCATTTTGCATAATCAATTCATCCACGGAAGAAATGAAAACGTTGTCGTATACGTCGCCGTCGAGAGGGACGATTTTAGCGTTCCCGGAGGTAGGAACAATAAGATTGCTGCAATCGGATAATTCCATTTCCGTTAATACTAATTCCCTTTCTATCTCTCACACTGATTGGGGAAATACAGGAAATGAAATAATCTAAAGAGGAATCGTCGAAATGTTAATGCTAAGAAATGGAAGCCATGAAAATTAAAAGATTAGAAAATAAGCAGTACGTAAGAGATTTATGAATCTACAGAGGGAGATTAAAGATATTATGAGGAATAAGAAGATACTTGTATGAAATTTCTATATATAGTGATTGAGGAGGAAGAGGAGAGAGATGGTGGAAACTCAAAATTCAAAAGAAAGGAGAAAGGTACGAAGGTGGTGCCATATGGGAAACATTGTTGGCTCAGTCAGCTACTAGTATCAACCGGCTATCGGACACAAACGTCTCTCGCCGGCGTTGGTCCCACGTCATTTCTTTTTTAATATAGATGGGCATAAATCATTCCAAAAATAATAACCTAAACAGTTCATAAATTTAGAAGAAACAAAAATATAAAATACATAAATTGGACTTCAATTTATTGGCTCATGTCATCCAGAAGCTTACCTATATTAAATGTGTGTAAATCACCTTAAATAACTTGTTTAAATTGCAATTTATTATTTTTACTTTTAATTTCCACCGTCAAATATTCACGTGAAAAAGAAAACTTATTGAATTCAATAAGAATAAAAAGCCTATGTTTGGTTTTTTTATTTTGGTATTTTCGCATATGGAGTTTATTTTTTAACCAAATTAATATTAATATTTAATTAAAAAACAAATTTCACATACAAAAATATTAAAAAATATTGTGAAAATATCGATTATTTTTATGAATTCATAATATCGGTAATGAAGAATGCATTTAAATTGAGAATTTTAGCGTAACAATGGGGGGAGAGAGAGACTTTTACATTTGATCTGGTCTCGTGACTTGAAGAAAATTAGTTTAAAGACGCCACAATCGATGGAGAAAAAGTAAAATTTTAAGATTTGACCAAAATTCAAACTTTGTCCAAGTATTTTTGTATAATAATATATATATATATATATATATATATATATATATATGATTGGATTATTTAAATTTAAATAATCTCTCTAATAGACATTTAAACACATGATCATTCAAAAGCTAAAAAAAAAAGTGGGTTAAATTAAAAAAATTCATAATATAACTGTCAATTAGAAATTAATAGACAATTAATGATGGTATTGTTAAAAAAGAGAGAGAGCCGTTGATGATGATGATAACATAATAGTATGAATAAACATCCGAATTATGTATAACATTAATATAATAAAATAAATGAATATTTTTCCATATTTATTGCAAATGATTATATTTATTTATAGAGTTTGTCGAATGAATTATAATTGACACGTATCACGTTTATCATCGTAATTTAATTTGGTCACGTATTTTTATTTATTTATATATCATGTTAGTATACCATTTTTTCTTTATCAAAATTAGAAAAACTCTATGCAGATATGATAATTTTAATAAGAGATAAAAATATAAATAAATAAAATTATAAAACACTAATATTTAATCTTTATGTCCAATTGCGTGGAAGAAGTCTCGAAATTAAAATTGGTGCGACTATTGTTGCGTTAACGTAGGAGTTTAATGGTACCAACTTCTTAAGAATCGTGGGTTCGACCAAGCCTAAATTGATTACGTTTGATTGAGGGGAAGTAGTCAATTGATCCTCCAATTTCTTATTCCTATTCCTATTCCTATTCCACTCATGACCAATCTATTCCACACACGGTTTAATTTATACTCGTTCATGATTATGATTCTCAATTGACAATTTGTTAAAAAATAACCAAGTCTAAGATGCAGCAGTACTAAGCTATTTCCTCCTAATTAAGATGGATTTATGCATGCATTTCTTTGCAACAAAGCTTGGTGGTTACTCATTTATATATTTTCCATGAAGATTTTTTATTGATTTTTTTAATTGTTCTTCAATCCCAAAAAAATATGATTATAGTGTAACATTATAAGATTTTAATAATAAAATTAAATTAAATTATATGCAATTAGTAAGTTAAATTATGAAATTAATAATTAATAGTTAATGCTAGACAACCAAAATTCTTTTTTATGGTCCTACAAACTTTAATGTTTAATTACTTAATCATACAATAAATTTTAACTTTAAGAACATTTTTAGAATTTTTATTTACTCAACTTTAGACTATAAATAACTAAATATTAAAAATAGAAAAAAAATATTATAATTACATAATAACTAATATAGGAGATATTTAGTTAATTAATGTTAAAAATAATTATGTCTTATATATTGTGATTAAACTTTAGTTAATTTCTAAAATTAAAAGTCATAATGATAACTTATTACTCTACAACAATTTTGCTCATAAATAACTATATATTAAAAATATAAAAAATATTAAGAGAAAATAATAATTAATATTAAAAAGTGTAATATATATATAATTCAAAATATATTAATGATTAAATTTTAATTGCTAATTTTATTCGAGATAGGACATATTTGGTTAATCAATGTTAAAAAAAGCACCTTACTTATATAAGTTACCATTAAAAATAAAATAAAACCATGATTATAACGTATTAATGTACAACAAATTTATGTCAAAAGATTGAAAATAAAAACTAAATATTAAGTTTAAAAACTATATAAATTGAATATTCTATTAAAAACAACAACAAAATAAACATATTCCTAACATTGAATTGCAAGTCTTTGATAATTGTTTGTTTGAGTAAAATTTGTAATCATTCTATAATAAGTTAAATTTAAATTCTGAAAAATATTTTATAATAATTATATATATATATATAGAATAAATAACGAATTAAAAACAATGTATTTAAAAAAATAAACCGGTGCGGGGCACTTAGGTAGTTAGGAAAAAAATGTTTGCGTTGTTGCCAGTGCTTCGGCATTCACATAAGTTCTGGATTTACAGAATATTCTAAAGGCCCAACTCAAGATAGGGTTATTACTATGGGCTTCGTAATGCCTTCTATTGTTTATTCTATAAACTTATTGTATATTCTAAAGTCAAGACAGGTTTATTACTATGGGCTTCGTCATGCCTGCTATTGTTTATAGAAGATTCAGTTTTTCTGATGACAACCAACAAGATATCCCCTTGGGTAATCAAAAGGGGGTTGATGGAGGAGAAGGCCATTTAATTTTTTGGAAGTTGATTTCTCAAAATCTACGTGGGTTATATATTATGGGCTTTAGCCCAGTTGAATGAATCGAATGACAATGAAAATAAGTTTGTTAACCTTCCTTTACTATTTTGGTGCCCATTTGAAAGGGTGTAAATACTAAGATTCGATTTCACTCCAAAAAATTAATTTATAATTCCGCAAGAGATTTATAATCTCGCGTCAAATTCGACTTAGATCATTAATCGCACCTACTTAGCTCGTAAATTTTCAACTCGTTTACAAAGTGAGTTATCTTCAAAATGAGTTTTGAATATGAACTATTTCACTTAAAACTGAACTACTGCATATTAAATTGATTACTAATCTAATGTTTATATATGAAAAACTTCACTTTTATTTATGTAAAGAAATTACAAATAATGTAATACAAATTGACATGCACAACTCAGTGATTTATTTAAGTACAAGCTTACACAATAACATAATACACTTTATAAATTGCAAAAGTTGGTATAAATATAACATATTTAGCTTCAAGTATGGATTAAATTGATATTTGAGTATGATTCATTGAGCTAAGTATGGTTCATGAAAAAATGCAGTATTGAAACCATAATTTAAGCGAACACTAGTATACTCGAATTCGACTCGTGTATTATTAAATGAAAAATGAGTATAAATCAAATTTGACTCGAATCAATTTCAAATTCAAATTTTAAATCATATTTTTAAGTCCATCATTGATCGAGCAACTCAACTACGCTTACACCCCTACCCATTTGTAATTAAAACGATAAATTTGATCAAATCAATTATTTTTGAAGCATCCACTAGTAGTTAGTAGTCACTGGATATCATATACTGACTCCGTTCGATTTTATTTATTTTAATTAGTTTTTATAATCAAATCAATCAATTTTAAATTTAATAATTAAATAAATGTATTAAAATTTTTAAATCAAAGAAGTTGACTTTATTAGTATATTCGATATATTTTCTTATGATAATAATTTTGTGTTTATATGTAATAAATTTTAAAATAAATTTTTGTTTTAAATATGATTAATTTAACCATAAAAAGTCAATCAAGACAAATAAAATTAAACGTAAAAAATATAAATTTTTTTTTGTAAACGGGATCTATAAAATTATTTGATTTTTGAACGATCACAATACGTTATAAGATTAGATTATTTTTTATAACGTTTACTATGAATCAATCCATATATATTTATATATCATCAACATGCGGCTGTACGTACAAGATAAGGAGATAACACGTGTTTCACGTTTTTCACGTGCTTAAGGAAATAATACTATTATCATCTATGTGATGATTTATCTATTGAATAAGCTGGCTGCTGCGTACAATTATTTGTTTGTGACAAAATGCTAAAATAAATCTCAATAATTAATTAAAGTATTTCGATCGATCTGCATGTGTCCCTGTTTTCACATTTATGCGATGCATGCGGTGGCAGATATTAATTATGCAGGTCCATTACGAATGAGCTAGTTAATTCAGATCAAAGAGATAATCACTGCTAGGAATTAAAACGTACAAGAATACTTCACGGAAATTTGTGATAATTTTTTAAAACAATAATAATAATTTGGGATAAATTTTTTAAGTATTCACAAAATAATATTCTATATATAATGTCTTTTAGTGATGATTAATCTTACTATCAATATATTATAATTGTGATGACCATGTCAATCATACCAATTTTTTCACTCAAAATAAAAAAAAATTTTGTGACGCACTAAGTTATCACTTATAGATATACCTTTTTCGTAATTGCATTTAAGTTATCACTAATATTTTAATGTAAGGAATAATCAAAACAATATTTTATGACGATCATGACAAAAAAGAAAGATTTTTGTGACGATTTTTATTTGCAATTACAAAAAGAATGTATTTTGTGATGGAATTTTTAAGTCATCACAAAATAATAAAATATATGATGGCTCTCAGTGATGACTAATTTTACCATCATTATAAAGTATTTGCGACTGCCATTGCAATCACCAAATCTTATGTGGAAGTAATTTTGTTTAGTAAGTCAACTCACATATGTTTCTTTTTATATTTTATTTTAAAATTATAATCATGATCTAGGTTTTGGTGTAGTAGTAATACTCATTATTTAGTTTGCAAATGGGGAGAGGGTTCGAATCGTTTGCGTGATTGCCAAAATCATCACGTAAAACCTTTCACGATGAGCGTACACAAGACAACTATTGTGATGCTTAAAGCCGTGCCTTTTGTGATCGTTTTTCTACTTTTTATGATAAATTTTGACCATCACAAATGATTATTTTTTTAATAGTGAATTAAGCTTCCTCACTCAATCCCCAATCCCAACGTCTATATTATAATTAATTATAATTTTGCCCTTATTATTATGAAAACACGAATCTAACTCATTCACATATCTTAATTACAAACAATTTGATGTAATGAAATATAAATAATCTTAATTATGCCAATTGAATTAAATTAAATTCTCAAAAATATAATTGAAAATTAATCTAAAAGGAAAAATCAAGGTATAAATTAAATAATAGCACGTGGTGAAGGGGAAAGTGATGGCGGGTGCACACCTGGTGAAGGGGGGTCAGCCACATGCATGCATATCGATTCATTGATGAGATGATATGATATGAATATCTTTGCATTAATTGGTAACCCAAGTCGTATCTTTAATTTTTCTATAAATAGCACCTTAAAAAATGATAATGTATATATATATATATATATATATATATATATATATATATATATGCAATCGATCTGATCTGATCTGATCATCGGTTAACCTAGCTACCTACCATAAACACACACATATAGGATCTAGTAACAGTACTTAATATATATGGCTGCTCTCAACCTTGTTTCTAATTCCAATCCAAGTAGTATTAATCTTGTTTTTCCTGGAGGAGCTGCAGGCCGTAATAATAACTTCCAACTACGGCGCTCAGCAGCCGGTGGGGTGAGACGCGGAAACCCATCTCTTGGTATTGTGAAATGCTTAGACAACAAAAGTATTCTTCCGGTGCCCTTGGAACCAATACCCCAAGGAGAAATCACTTCAATAAAAAGAGATTATTTCTCTAGTAATTTCCAGTTTGGTGCCTCCACTTCTGCTATCCAGGTCCATCGATATATTAATATTAATGAATTAATTAATGCTCCCCTCTCTCTCTCTCTCTCTCTCTCTCTATATATATATATATATATATATATATATATATATATATATACATGATAGTAGTACATGATATCTAGCTATGTATTTATAATTAACTCATGTATAATTTCTAATTGAATGCATGCATGCAGACTGAAGGAAATCTAAATGTAGGAGGGCGAGGACCGAGCACTTTAGACGAATTCATTAAAGCCGATGAGGGATTTAATGCAACTGATTCTTACAACCTTTATCTGGTAATATTGGAGATTCTCATTTGACATACGTACACTTTATTTTCTCAAGCACAACTATATACATTCATTTTTGTTAATTTAGGTCCTACTAATATTTTTCATAATAAATTTTAATTTTATTTTTCTTGGTTGTCCCATAAATTTAAAATAATATAATGTTAATTATATAAATAGATTTTATATGTCAAACACAATTACATAAAATTACAAAAAAATTACTAAATAAAATTGGGGGACCAAACCAAATCTATACGAAACTCATGCAGGGCAGGCTGCAGCTATGTAAGGCGTATAAAGTGTTAAATAATACTATAAACCTAGTGGGGGTCATGAAAGTATGCAACTATGTATAGAGGAATTATTTTTAAAAAAAAAAAACCTAGTTGGGGTAAGTTGCACTCACTTGCCACCCCCATAGCTCCGGTGAAACCAATTTATACCATACACTACTGTTTTCCTTTTCAAGTATTTTATTCTTAAAATGTTTTGTTTGCGTTTTTACCCTTATAATTTTGAAGACAAACATTAATTACTACAAGGAGCATAATTTTACACTAAAAAAAATTTGGTCATAGCCGGGAATGACCCACTGTCCATCGCCAATGACTCGTTTAATAATGAAATTAAGAAGTTATAGGCGGCAGCCACCCTGTTGCCATTAATAAGTTGGTCTGTCGACGATGAATAATTAAAAATTTTAAATCAACCTGTTCATTCTAGTGGTACAACCCAAAAGAAAAATATACTTGAAAAGAAAATATATTTACAGTAGTAGGTTCTTACCACTGGTTAAACTATTACTATGGAAAGAGATTATTTATTAGTAATGTACATATATATCAATTAATTAGATATATAGGTACGTACGTAGATTATTAATTGAAAGCTTGATCGATGTGGTATATATACAGGAAGATGTGAAGGCTTTGAAGGACATGAGAATGACTACTTACAGATTCTCGATTTCTTGGACTAGAATTTTGCCAAGTACGTACGTACATATGCATGCATTCATCTGATCTACTTCTTATTATTAATTAGTTAATTAGCCTCTCTTCTTTTTCTTTTTTTTTAATTCTTCAGAGGGAAACCTGGAAGGGGGAATAAATCCAGAGGGAATTGACTTCTACAACAAATTGATAGATGAGCTAGTTGATAATGGTAAGCATGCATATATATTACATATGATTGATTACCTTTAATTAATTCTCATGTGCTTTTTTGTAGACTTTTTACTTCCTTCTTTTTTTTTAATACAGGATTTATACAATTTTTATTTATTTATAACGCTAACTACTTATTTTCTTCATCATATATGCATGAAGGAATAATTCCTTATGTGACCCTAAACCACTTCGACATACCGAAAGCTCTGGTAGAATCATATTCTAGTTTCCTTGACAGACGGATTATGTAAGCCTTAATTACATTTTTTAATTTCCTAATTTATATATATATATATATATATATATATATATATATATATATATATATATATATATATATATATATATATATATAACTTGTCAAAACTTTTTTACGTTCTTCTTCTAGGTTAATTACTTGAGATCAATCAGTGCTCCATAAAAAAACGAGGATCCATGAATTCTAGTAATATGTCTTCATCGTTAAACATTTAATTAAAACTCTGTACGTATGAGGCATTTTTAATTATTAATTTATTTTGCAGAAAAGATTTCAAAGATTATGCAGATGTTTGTTTTAAGAATTTTGGCGACCGTGTGAGGTCGTGGAAGACATTTAACGAGCCATATTATGTGGGTTCATTTATGTGGACGTTATTCTGCCCATCTATACCTCAAGATGGTGCATTTATAGCTACACATAATTTGATTTTAGCTCATGCTCATGCTGTAGATCACTACAGAACTAATTATAAGGTACGTAGTAAAAATATTGAACAAATTGCTCTCGGTTTTTTTTTCACCGGAGAAGTGGACCATTTATATATATTAACCTACATATATAAATTTGCACCTTAATTAATTAATCAGCCGCAACAAGGTGGAGAAATAGGAATTTCACTGGCATTCAAGTGGATTGAGCCATTCTCCAGTACTAGCCCCGAGGATAAGGACGCGGCACAACATGTCATAGACCATGAATTTGGATGGTAATTAAGTTATTGTATTAATTTCCACACACACACACACACACACACACACACATATATATATATATATATATATATATATATATATATATATATATATATATATTGATCTAATTAAACATATTTTTCTTAACTTGTCCCCTTATTATTGATATAAATATCAATTGATCAGGTATATGGATCCATTATATTCTGGTGAATATCCAAAATCAATGAGGGACGAGATTCCTGAACTCCCTCATTTCACTGATGAGGAAACAAAATTAGTTAAAGGTTCCTATGATTTTCTTACACTTAATCACTATCACACCTATTATGCAAAACCCGCTGAGAATTGGAGCGTCGACCCCCTAAAAGGCTTTGTTCAACATTCATATTTTGTCAAGGAAGGTAAATTAATGATCACCTTAATTACAATTGTAATTAGCTAGCTAGTATACATGATATGACCCTCCTTTTATATATATATATATATATATATATATATATATGAGAGTAGCGTGCGGGAGTCCGGACTTGAACTGGACTCTCTCTCTATATATAAACCCCATCAACCTGTTCTAACCGTGGCTAATTTTTTGCCCCCAGACAACGCAGAAGGAAAACACCGTCATATCTTGGTAAATTAAGACTTTCAATAAATTTTTACACAAATAAATTCATGCAAATTTGAATGCAATATATATAAATTATAATTACGCAGTGTTAATAATTAATTGGCCAGTACTAAAATACATGGAGCTTAAATTTTGCAGGGGAATCCTGCAGGCTTTCGTGCTATGCTCTTGTATGTCAAAGAAAATTATGGAAACCCTACAGTTGTAATTACTGAAAATGGTTAGTGAGTTAACATGTTAAGTTCTAGACTTCTAGTGTTTCTCTCTAACAAAATAAATAAATAAATATTTTGTTAATTTTACAAAATAAGTTTCATTTATAAAACGTATGAATATTAGGGATAATTTTATTTTTCCATCTATACCTCTAAAATAATAACTTCTTTCCTTAGTAGTCTTGTACGATAAAAAAAATATGATGACAAACTTGTTATATATAGTATATATCATGCATGTTATATTATTATCAATAAAAAGTAAATTTTTTTTATGTAATACAAAAATTTTAGGAATACAACTATTTTTTGTGAAACAAAATAATCAGAGTATATATATATACTCCATGGATGAGAAATTTTAAAAATTAGTTGAGTGATTTAGAATTAATTAAATTGTTTTGATTTGATCACAGGATGGCGTGCAGATCAAGTATTCACAACATCCATACAGGCATCATTGGCGGCTGGAAATGTCGATGACATAATAAAAGCATTAGTTGATGAAGATCGTCTTTACTATGTCCAAACTCATCTTATTGCTGTTCTTGAGGCAATAAGGTAATTAATTTATAAATGTCTCATCTCTCTCTCTCTCTCTCTCTCTCTCTCTCTCTCTATATATATATATATATATATACACACACATACTACTACTACATATATCAATCGATGATCATTCCCTTGCTATTTAACAGTTAAGATGAATGACTGTTTAATTAAATTTTTGTAGAGAGGGAGCGAATATAACAGGATATTGTGTGTGGTCGCTGTTGGATAACGTGGAACCGGTTGCAGGGTATTATGCCACACGATATGGGCTGATGTTCACAGATTACTTGGACTATTGTAAGCGTTATCCCAAGACTAGTGCGAAATGGTTCGGCAAATTCCTCAACCCCGCATTATCATCGGTTGCATACACACCTAAGCGCCCCGCCCCGACAAATATTAGTTCATCTTAATTTGCAATTTACAGCGAGTGATATATATATATATATATATATATATTGTCATGCATGAGTACTGTGCATGTTTAATTGTACGTGCGTGTGTTGTCACCATTTAAAAATCAGGTTATTAATTGTATGCATAACTACTATATATCATCTATGTGATGATTTCTCTCTTGAATAAGTTGCTGCATACATACAATTGTTTGTGACAAAATGCTAAAATAAATCTCAATAATCAAAGTATATTTTTCGATCTGCATGTGTTTTATTATCCCTTTTTTCACATTTATCGACAAAGTACCTGAACGTGTGCATGTGAATTAATGAAGATATATACGTGCTTATTGAAGTATATATGATCTGGTCTAAATTGTTTCACCCTAACCAAACAATCACTTAATTGCACATACATACATACCTTGGTTAGCTCCCTGCCTCCCTCCCTCTCCAGATTAATTAGATTCACCTCAATTAATATCCTCTGAAATTTATCTATTTATATATATATATATACAGTACTGTAAGAAATTAAGCATAGATCGATCTTTAGCGGAATAGAATTATGGATGATAAGGACAAGGTCGATCCAACCACCGATTTAATTCCCGCCCGAGTGGAGCTGAGAACACAGTTAGCTAGTACGTACTCCATACAAACGGATAATCGGGACTCATTCACCTTCACCAAGTAAGAAAAATTAATGTCTCTTTAACCGGACATGCATGCATATATGCTTTAAGAGAGCAGACACGATCATCTCAACCATATTTCTTGCAAAAGTAAATTATTTGATCATTATATACATTAAATATAAATAATAATGTATATAATGACATGCATATATGACTTTTTATATGAAAATGAACATACATCTAATATGTTGTTAGTATTAAATAAATAATTACTTGTTAGCTAGCTTAGTATCCCATCCAAGTGATTTGTGTACCAGTGCTTTTTTTTTTTTTATCAAATAAAAGATTATGGTTGAGATGTTTAGCAACCAAATGTTGGTTATGGGTTCAAACTATTTCTGTGCAAAGCAAAATTGACTTTATTAGTAAGAAAAGGCAAACATCTGGTTCCAAAACCCTGTCATGTACGGTCACACGGTTTTCCCATACCCATCCAGGTTAACCAGGCTAAGCCGGTTTATTTGCTTAAATGACGAACCGCCCAAGCTAGTTGTCTCCAGGTTGACCCGCCAATTCTGATAACATTGCTTCCAAACATTTATTGTTAGATATTTCTCGATCCCTCCAGGAATTGCAGGAGGAGACTACAGTTACCCTTCAAAGTTGAGCCACGCACAGGCTGAATAGTAGATAATTGCTAATTTGCTATGGTTTGAACTACCTCTATAGTCCCAAATATGATCTAAAGCGGGAAAAAAATTGATAACACAAAACACATTCTCAATTTGCTCGACTAAATAACTTCACTGATCATGTTATTGAGCTTATAGCAGCAACATTCCAAAATGTACGTCAATGCTAAACATAAAATCCAATCAGAATTGTATACCTGTGCGTATGTCAACAGAAGCTAGCAAGGTCACCCGACCCATTTCCTACATATATTGTATTACCATATAGATCTTCAGCAACTGCTTTAATTGGGATCTCCCAGAAATCAAAACAGATAACAGGTCTGCAATGTCATAGAGACGCACCTGAAGAATAATTTTTTTCTTTTACCTAAAGTATCCTTTTTGATTACTAATCAATTGAAGTATTTCTCCACTCTTTTATGACCCCAATAATTGTTATTTCATTTTTCTATGACATCAATAATTGCTATTTCATGCATCATTAAATTCTCTAGTTACATTTTTTTATAACTTTCACATTCCCAATAAGTACATTAAATACATTATGAGGGTATAAGAAGAAGAATAGGATGAATATATATAAGACATTTAATATGGGACGGAGGGAGCACTATTTATATACTACCTCCATTCCATAATAGTAGTAATAGTTTTTTTAACTTTATGTACATGAATTAAGAAACTCATTTAATATTATTATTTAAGAATATAAATATACACATTTCCAACTAAATTATCATCTTTGGTCAACAAGTTAGACTAATTGATCATATATTCTCTACACGTTTCTAAGGATTAAGAAAGCGAGACACAGAGAGTGAAGGAAGCCATTTTTTATTTTCTCATCCTTTCTCTTTCTTGGGTGACTTTTAATTGTGACTTGGGGTGACTTTCAAATTTATATATATATATATATATATTCTGTCTCTTTTCGTTAACGGCTATTACGATAATACGAACAATCGTCATATAATAAAAAATTATTTTAGAGACATTATTTGAATAATCAATTTTTCAGTCGTTGATCATATATATACCAAAAGAGTTTAGATTATGCTCAATTTCATTTCTGCTATTAAAAAAAATAACGGCAAACATACTTTCTGTATACTCCTATAAGAGAAATTACCCAAATATCCTCACTTATTCCGAGTCCCGAAAAGAAAAGAGTCAGTTAAATCGGGACATAGAGGGTGTAAAGTCAAATGTGTAAGGGTAGGTGAGAAGAAAGGCCTCAGCCGGGTCCAGTGGCGTCCGATCCTAACGGCCGGTAACATGGAATTTTTTTATTCACAATTATAAGAATAATAAATAAAAAATATTAGAGCAAATTTGAACAAAAAATTGTAAAAGAAAATATATTTTTTATTAAAAAAACACCGTAAACAATTTACACGATAAAAAATATACTTTCTTTTATAATTTTTTGTTCAAATTTGCTCTATTTTATTTATTATTATTATAATTGTGATTAAAAAAATAGGCCGGACCCCCCCTACCCTACCCCACCCCACCCCACCCCAACCCAACCCAACCCAACCCAACCCAACCCAAATTAGCCTCAGCAACAGCCAACAAGTGTGTCAAATCATAAGGAGTTTTGTGCAAGTGAAAAATAATTCATAGCAAGTATTTGTTATAGATGAAAATTGAATAAATAGTATCATATCCGTCCATTTCAATAATCAAGGGTGCAGATTAAAAATGAACACTGACCGTCCGCCAGACGAAGTAGCGGATTCTGGAAACAAAAGTTTTTGACTAATTTGCCATCTCATATCCGCTAGAATATCTCTGGCTCCTGCGATTTTAGAGCCTAAACACTCCCTGCAATTGTTGAAGTCGTGTACCCTCCCTGCGATTCCCTCCCTTTTGCCCTGCGACTGTTGAAACCGTGTTCCCTCCGTACGATTCCCTCCCTTTTCGCTGTGTGTTCCCTCCCTGCGATTCCCTCCCTTTTGACTTCGCATAAACCCTCCCTCCGACTGTTGAAGACTAAACTCTCCCGCCGAATGTTGAAGAGCAAACCCTTCGCTGTGTGATTCCATCATCTGCTGCGATTTCGAGTAAACCCTTTCTTCTGCTGTGAAAATCTGACCTTACTGCGATTTCTGACCGATTGCGAGCCTCTCTCCTTTTTCGTGCAATTCATCTGTCAAATTGTCAAAACCCTTAATCGATTGACCAGATATTTTTGCTTTTGCTTTTGTACATGCACAAAACTACTTTGCACTATGCTTGTTGTCAAGTAGCACAAAACTACTTCAAAGACATTGTATCTTTTTATGTTTTTCACTTTGTCATTAGGCTGCACCTTGCTCCTATAATCAAGTAATAGGAATCCCCAAAGTAATAATCAAGACAATCTTACGTTGTTGTTTGATAAGCACAATCACAATTCATTGCATAATGGATTATGTAGCATAGCCTTCTTGAGATTATAATTATTTTTTCTCATTATTGACTTTCATGTTGCAGTCATTTTTGTTGTGAGTGGTCTGCAGGGTAAAATACCAGGATTTGACACAAGTCGGTAACTTTGTTCTCTCCTAATTTAGTTATGCATTTCTATTGAATTGTAGTCTGATGTTTCATTGGGTGAACCATTGATTTTACATCATTTCATTTTGCCACCAGTGATACTGGTCTTTATCAGATTGATGGCCAGAGACCACTCAAACTAGTGAATTGGCTGCACTATGAATTCCTGACATGTAAAATATTTTGCAAATTACTAATTTTCACCAATACTTGGGACTAGTAAATTGGGTTTTACCTTTGCTCCTGCTCTTGCTTTGTGGTTCTTTAGTCTGGGAGTTATTGGGATTTACAACATACTTAAGCATGATATCTCTGTTGTAAGGGCGATCAATCCAGCTTACATCTATTTTTTCTTCAAGAATAACTCTGGCAAGGCATGGTCAGCTCTTGGTGGTTGTGTTTTATCCATATGTCTCTGATTCAGTTACTGGAGGAACTCCCGCTGTCAATGAGGGTGTGAGGAAAGTGGTAAGACAATTTCATAGTTTTTATATGTGCTGAAATTGGTGAGAGAAATTATTTTGTTCTTCTTTTTCTTAAATTTCATTAATATGGCTTTCCTTTTTATTTAGCTTCAACTTGAAAGGAAAAGATTACAAAATCGTACGTGGTGCTGGTCAATGACAATGTTAGCAACTTTTGATTGTAGGATAGCGAGGAAAATCTCCTTCAGGTATGAGTCATGATTGGTATGTAGATTGTGCTCAATGGCACACCGGGGAGAACATATTACCTGTTGGCCAAAACAATCTAAAGCTTGGTAATGAAAGATTTATGTGATTACATATTGTTAGCTTTCCCTTTTATTATTCCAATTGCTGATGTTTGCATGGTGGTGTGTTTGCGTGTGAGTCCACTGATGCAGCTTGATGTTTATATAGTTACAGATGAAGTTCAATTATGATGAGCTTCTAATTCCCATACAGCCAAAAGTACCTTCTATTTGAACTTTCTTATTGAAATTGGCTTGATATTATTTTCAGACGAACGCGAAGAAAATATAGTAGATGCTCAGAAGCTTTGATCTTTATTGTGTGTACTCACAGATTGACATATGTTGAGGTGAGAGCAGTGCACCGAAGGTGTTGCGAATTTGTTTATGAGAAGATCATTCATGTTGTTTTTAGCAAGCACCCTTGATGATCTGGGTGGAAGAACTTTCTTACCTCTGCTTGCCAATCAGATACGTAGCAGGTTGACTTAATTCTCCAGCTTTGTTAGTTGATATAGAATTGCCTCTGTGACACTGCTTGCATTGTAAGGTGTGGCATAATGGCCTTCTTTTTAAGGAACGGTTTCTGTTGAAACTCGTGTATGTAACATATTTTTCTTGGCACATTGTAAATGACTTTCTTATAATTAATTTTGATTACCAAAAATCATGGAATTATTCATGTTATTATTAGTTTTATCATTTTTAATCTTTGTATTGTGTTTGCAATCTTTGGATTATGTTGCAACATGGAACTCTGTTGTAGTTTTATGTGATGATTTAACTCTGCTGTAGTTTTCTTATAATTATTGTGTTTGCAATCTTTGGGTTATGTTTCAATTGGTTTTCTAGCTTTCTTACATGTAAAAAATTGGTTGGACAAATTGTTGGAGTTAGCATATTTATGAGTTGTCCCAATTTTTATTTCAAATCCACAACTACGTACATATGTTCTATAAAATTTTTCCACCTCTTGGATAGTAGAAAAAATCTGACCCTCATGGATTTTGTGAAACGTTAATATGCGATTGGTTCGTGTTATGAACATCAATATTATTCATGTCAATATTATCATGAGAAGAATTTAAAGAACTTGAATTAAACATATCTTCAGCCATAATTGAAAATTTACTAGGATGATTTTGACCTGCAAAGCTTTGCTTGATTAATTGCGCAATTTTGAAATTTTGTGTGATTTTTTTTATTTTAGGCCGAAGGCTATCCCATTTTTTATTTTTTTTTGATTTGGATTTGATTCCTTATGTGATATGAATTTTTTGGCATATTGGATTGTTGCTTTGATTTGATTGCATACGAGCCTCTCTCCTTGTTTAATTGCCGCTTTGATTTGATATATACTGCCTCTCTCCTTGTTTAATTGCATGAGGCGTTGATCTCAGTCATTGATTTGATTGCATACATCCGTTTGGGGGGCTAATTTGGGCATTAGAAAATTTTTTTATCATCCGCTCAATGATATAGCGGATGTTGGTTAATATTTTTTACCTTCCACTCTTGAAGTAGCGGACGGTGGTTTACCATATTTAATCTGGATCTTTGATTATTGAAATGGACGGATATGATATTATTTACTCAATTTTTATTCATAACAAATACTTATTATGGATCATTTCTTATATATATATATTTTGTCTCTTTTCGTTAACGGCTATAACGATAATACGAACAATCGTCATATAATAAAAAATTATTTTAGAGACATTATTTGAATAATCAATTTTTCAGTCGTTGATTATATATATATACCAAAAGAGTTTAGATTATGCTCAATTTCATTTCTGCTATTAAAAAAAATAACGGCAAACATACTCTTTCTGTGTACTCCTATAAGAGAAATTACCCAAATATCCTCACTTATTCCGAGTCCCGAAAAGAAAAGAGTCAGTTAAATCGGGACATAGAGGGTGTAAAGTCAAATGTGTAAGGGTAGGTGAGAAGAAAGGCCTCAGCCGGGTCCAGTGGCGTCCGGTACTAACGACCGATAACGTCTAATTTATTTTTATTTTACCCACATTTATAAGAATAATAAATAAAAAATATTAGAGTAAATTTGAATAAAAAATTATAAAAGAAAATATATTTTTTATTAAAAAAATACTATAAACAATTTACACAGTAAAAAATATATTTTTTTTATAATTTTTTATTCAAACTTGTTCTATTTTATTTATTAATTTTATAATTGTAATTAAAAAAATAGCCCCCTCCTCCCTCCTCCCTCCCTCCCCTCCGCTCCCCTCCCTCCAATTAGTTTGTCATAGTGCCCTCATCACTATCCCCCATTTTCCCCACCCCCAACGGCTTTATAGATAATAGTAATAATATAATAAATCCCATCTTTTCTGTCTCTCTTTTATCTCTCTCTTTTCTTTTGCTTAATTGCAAGAACTGGAAATTGAAGCACAAACAAAATAGCGTGTAGTTTCCAGGTGATCAATACCCAAACTTTGTCTTTCTGCATATTCATTTTTGTTTCAACAATCCCCAATTTTTTAATTTTTTTGGGTGCCTTTTATTCATTTTCTTTTGCTCTGAAACAAGATGGTTAAAGGTTCACTCTTGATTTATGGCTGATTTCACTAGGCCCTTTTCTTTCTTTGTGCATTTGGGATTGTTTTTCTGATATGGGTGTACTGGAATTATGGGTAATTTTGTTTCTTTTTGGGGTTTTTTTTCAAGTTGAGGGTTTGAATGCTCATAACCTGACATGCAATTCAAATGATTTGAAGGCATTGGAGGGTTTTATAAATTGTTTAGATTCAGTTAGTGATGTGCGGAAATTGAATGCAAATTCATCTTTTTCCTCCAATTGCTGTGATTGGGTAGGCATCACTTGCAGTTCTTCCTCTTCTCTTGGATTGAACGATGAATTTGACTCTGGTAGGGTAGTTAAGTTAGAACTTGGAAGGAAAAGATTAATGGGCAAGCTCTCAGAATCAATTGGCAATTTAGACCTGCTTAAAACCCTTAATTTCTCCCACAATGTCCTCAAAGGCTCAATTCCAACATCACTGTTGCATTTGCCCAATTTAGAGGTTTTGGACTTGAACAACAATGCCTTTTCTGGGTTGTTTCCGGTGAGCATCAATCTGCCATCAATTCGAGTTTTCAACATTTCTCAAAATTCTTTTCAGGGTTTGGTTCCTGCTGGTATATGTAACAACTCACCCCGTATTCAAGTTATTAATTTAGCAGTGAACTATTTCAATGGAAATATTCCATTGGAGCTTGAGAATTGCAGCTCACTGGAGCACTTGGACCTTGGCTCAAACTGTCTCTCAGGTACTATACCGGATGATCTGTTTCGGTTACCAAATTTGACTACATTGACTCTTCGCGATAATAGGCTTTCTGGGCAGTTGAGCAACAATATTGGTAATCTCTTTAAGCTTGTTCATCTGGATATTTCATCAAATCAGTTTTCAGGTAGTATACCGGATATTTTTCTTGGGTTAAATAAGTTGCTGAATTTCATAGCTCATTCAAACAAGTTAACTGGTAAAATACCCGAGTCATTGTCGAATTCTCACACTATTGTTGCACTTTGTTTGAGAAACAATTCATTGGATGGCCGGATTTATTTTAATTGCTCGGCAATGACTAATCTTGTATTGCTTGATTTGGCTTCTAATCGATTTCATGGGTCCATTCCTGATAACATACCCTCTTGTCCACGATTAAGAACAGTAAATCTTGCCAGGAACAACTTCACTGGTCAAATCCCAGAAAGTTTTAAGAACTTTAGTAGTCTGTCTTCTCTTTCTCTCTCAAATTCCAGTATCTATAACATTTCATCTGCCCTTGAAATTCTACAGCATTGCCAGAACTTAACAACTTTGATTCTCACCTTGAATTTTCATAAAGAAGAATTGCCTTCTGCTCCTAGTCTGCATTTCAAAGCACTTAAGATTCTAGTAATTGCCAACTGCAAACTCACTGGTACCATTCCCCAGTGGTTGAGTGTTTCCCGACAGTTGCAATTGTTGGATTTGTCTTGGAACCAATTGGGAGGAACAATTCCATGTTGGTTTGGCAGCTTCGATAAGCTCTTTTACCTGGACTTATCAAATAACTCTTTCATCGGGGAGATTCCAAAAGACCTTACTGGGCTACTGAGCTTCATCTCCAGGAATATCTCTTTGGAAGAGCCTTCACCAGATTTTCCTTTATTTATGAAAAGGAACAAAAATACCAGAGGGTTGCAGTATAATCAGCTTTGGAGCTTTCCACCAAAGCTGGACCTTTGTAATAACTTCCTCAACGGATCAATCTGGCCAGAATTTGGGAATCTGCGAAAGTTACATATTTTGGACCTGAAATACAACAATTTATCAGGAAGCATTCCTGATACTTTGTCAGGCATGACTAGTTTGGAGACTTTGGATTTGTCCCATAACAATCTGTCTGGGAAAATACCTCCTTCTTTGGTGCACCTCAGCTTTCTGTCGACGTTTAGCATTGCATACAATAAGCTCTCTGGCGCAATTCCTATTGGAGGCCAATTTCCAACCTTTTCGAACTCAAGCTTCGAAGGGAACCAAGGTTTATGCGGCGAACGTATTTCCCCCTGTCAAGTTACTACTCAATTTCATCGTAGATCAGCTGTAAAATCAAAGAGAAAGAGAGGAACTATCATTGGAATGGCTGTTGGGATTGGCTTTGGGACAACTTTTCTTCTTGCTCTCATGATTTTGATTGTTATGCGGACAACTAGCAGAGGAGAGGTTGATCCCATGAAGGTGGCTGATGGCAATGAAAATGGTTTGGAAGGGGTCAGATCAAGACTAGTGGTATTTTTCCAAAATAAGGAGAATATTAAGGAGCTCTCACTTGATGACATTCTGGAATCCACACACAGTTTTGATCAAGCAAACATTATTGGTTGTGGGGGCTTTGGCTTGGTCTACAAGGCCACCCTCCCTGATGGTACAAGGGTTGCAATCAAACGGCTCTCTGGTGACACTGGTCAGATGGACAGAGAATTTCAGGCTGAAGTTGAAACACTTTCAAGAGCTCAGCATCCAAACCTTGTTCATCTTCAGGGGTATTGTAACTATAAGAATGACAGGCTCTTAATATACTCTTACATGGAGAATGGTAGCTTGGATTATTGGTTGCATGAGAAAATAGATGGACCTTCATCACTAGATTGGGATACCAGACTTAAGATTGCTCAAGGGGTGGCAAGAGGGCTTGCTTACTTGCACCAATCATGTGAACCCCATATCCTCCACCGCGATATAAAGTCAAGTAATATCCTTCTAAATGAGAAGTTTGTAGCTCATTTGGCTGATTTTTGGTCTTGCGAGGCTCATACTCCCATATGACACCCATGTCACCACTGATCTTGTCGGGACTTTGGGATATATTCCACCTGAGTATGGCCAAGCTTCTGTTGCAACTTTTAAGGGGGATGTGTATAGTTTTGGGGTTGTTCTTCTGGAGCTTCTTACTGGTAAGAGGCCAATGGATATGTGTAAACCGAGAGGAAGTCGGGATTTGATATCTTGGGTTATTCAAATGAAGGGGGAGAAAAGAGAAAGTGAAATATTTGATCCACTCATTTATGACAAAGAACATGCTAAGGAAATGTTGTTGGTTCTTGAGATTGCTTGCCTCTGCTTAAGCAAAAACCCTAAAATAAGGCCTTCTTCCCAGCGACTAGTTTCGTGGCTCGACAACTTTGACATCAACATTTAGCTTAGTTCTGTGGTAGTGGAAAACTCTCTGGTCTTATGGTAAGCCAATCACCTCAGTCATTATTTTGAACAAGTTTCATGGTTGAAGCTTATGCAGTGGTGCGTCACATAAATAGCATAGTCCTGTTGTATAAAATGTACATACATGGGAAAATTTGTTTCTTTCTTTAATTGAAGAGAAATGTTGCTTCTCAAACATGTACAAAAAATACTTTGAGTTTTGTTATTATGTGGTTTTTCATGGTCGGTACTAAATAAGACACATTTTCTCAATGTTTGTAGTTCTGGAATTTCCATTATTACTTATTACATGATATCTCCAGTTTGTTGCAGACTATTTGAGCTGTCACAAATCTAGTTGAAATGGTAGCAACTTTTTGCCGTTTGTGTGATGTGACATAGTCAAGTTCTTGTACTTAAAAAAACGTTTCTTAGAAGTGAGTCCATAAGTCTGTTAAGTAAAATCGGTTATTTAAGGTTGCAAGAACTGGTTTGTTCCTGTTGGAAATAGAAAAACTTTATTTAGAAAAAAGAAGATATAGCTCTCCCTGCCAAAATGATTTGTAGTCCATATTACTTGCTCTGAGCTTTCGTTGTTGAATGTTGCATAGATTTTTCTTCTCTCTATTAGACAAGGAGCATCATTCTTTATCATGTTCTTGTAAGAATTTCTGGCTATATATAGAAAGAAGTTGCTCCAGCCTTTAGCTTTCAGCATCACATCAGTTGCTACATGCAGTGTCCTCGTGCCATTTATGTTAAACAGATGGTCTTAACCTTTTAGCAAGCATGTATCCTCATGCCATTTGTGTTAAGCAGATGGTCTTAACCTTTTAGCAACAATTAAGG
The DNA here is from genome assembly GCA_020205605.1 of Panax ginseng. Taxonomy (NCBI): domain Eukaryota; kingdom Viridiplantae; phylum Streptophyta; class Magnoliopsida; order Apiales; family Araliaceae; genus Panax; species Panax ginseng. Next base: position 10,710,441 of record CM035149.1, on the reverse strand, counting down.
AGTCATAATGATTAATGACTTTGAATTGTCCGGGTGCGTGATTAGTGGGATATTACGTGTGCCTGGGGTATGTAACCAGAACACATCTTGAGATTAGTGGTTTAGGATTGTCTGAATGAGTAGTTGGTGAGATGTAATTTGATGGAATTTATATGCTGTTTCATTTCCCTTCTACGAAAGTATTTGTTATTATAGAAGTTTGATTCAATTTGATTTTAATTTCCTTGATTCATTTTCCGTAGATCTTTGGCTTGGAATACATGGATATGTCTTCGTAAATCTTTGATGGTTCTAAATTCAAAGTTGAAAAATCAAAGAAATATATTCGCCGAATTTTGAATAAAATACCAAACCAAAGTAGTAGTATTAAAGTTTGTCAAAAAGGTCCAGGAGAATTGGATGTTGTTAGCCAAATATGGTAATTAATCTTTGTTAAAAAAATTCAAAGAGAATCTGCTGAGGGTGTTAGCCTCTATTTATTTAATTTTCACATGAATTTACTTAAGAGTCTTGTTATTGTATGTATTGCGATCAATTTGTGCATAATTACAATTGTCAATATAATACTCAATCACGTAATTGGTCGACATAAACATTTAACATTCGCAATATATATCATTTTCTTTACTTAATTGCTAAGGCTTGCATTATTCATGGTTTATTTTTCTTTCCAAGAATATACTACTCCCTCCGTTCTTTAATATAAGTCGTTTTAAAGAAATGTTTTTGTTCGTTAATATAAGTCGTTTGAGAATATATTAATACATTAAAGACTACTACTAATAAATTCTCTTATCTCCCAACTAATTGAAATAATTAAGTATTAGTTCTCTTTGTTTACGTTATTTTCAACCAAAAAAAAGAGTATTAGTTTCTTTGTTTGGTAATTTTTCTAGAATATTAAGAATTGACTAGTATGCTTTGACATAAATGATACTCCATATGTCTTGGTGTTGTTATTCTAAGATTAGGGTTTGAACTTTGAAGGTTATAATTATAACAAAACCTTGGAGTTAAAACAAGTAACAAAAAATAATTGCACCAATTCAACTTTGATTACAATCTGTCCCTTTGACTTTGTACTAGCATCCACAAAAAAAAAAAAAAAGAAGCTTCTTACAAACAAACAAGCATATCACACAAATTACATCAAAATGTACGTTTTATCTCATGAACATGGAAGAAATAAACATCATCAATAATTGGACTCTTCCATCTCATGTACAGCTTGAAGCGGACCACTTCCATAAACGAACCCGCTGTCTGAAAAGCTAGCCACGGGGCCATTCCCAAAAAGACATACCTGTGGCTCTATCTGGTTCAACCGGTTCCATTCACTATCCGACAACGTCCAACTGAAAATGTCTATGTTTTTCCTTATGCGGTCAGGCTTTACGCTACATGGTAGAACACTTGTCCCTCTCTGAAGACCCCACCGCAAAATAATCTACAATAGATCAAAGCCAACAGATTGTGACTGAAAATGTAACACAAAAGGCTAAAAACAAGGGAAACAATAGTGATGAGGTTTCCATCACCATTTACAATGGAGGAACTGCAACTCCAATCAAAAGATTTGGTAGTGTGATTTAAGGCTTGAGTTCTGCCTACCCTTTTTTAATGGTTAAGATTTTCACGATCTAAGCTACAACGCAAGTGCAAACACTTGAAGAGGCTAAAGTTGGAGCTTTTAGTTCAGAGTCTAACCATAATAGATGAGATTCGGAAACTACAAAGTCAAGTGACCTTTATTACTAATTTGCTACAAATCATTGTCATACATTATAAGGTGAATCATATCCCACCATATAGTGCATTTGGATCCTCAGGCTACAAAGACTATCAGCAAACAAACATAACTCAACTCAACTCAAAAATGCCTTTTATTTCAAAACTAGTCGGGGTAGGCTGGAAATGAACAGCAAATTTAACTGCTATAAAATATCACACTATTTAAGATGACAAATCTGGCTGTGTTTTCTTCATAATGTAAGATATGGGTTCAAACAAGATACCAAGTCCTAGATCACATGCTTTTACTTTCTCAACCTAAAATCAGTAATAAAAAGATTGAAACCTTCATCACAACTTTGTACAAGTGTTGTTATGTAATTCACTCCCAATAGAAGCTGATATGATGGTGTGGGTCACATCTAGAGGCTATGCAGGTCAAACACAATCTTAACTAGTCAAAAGATCAAGTTTTTATTTCGTCTTTGAATCCTAATCCTGGTAAAATAGTGAGAAGTTCAACAATCTCTGGTTCTGGATGTGTAAGCTTTTCCTATTTAACAGTAAAGTGTGAAAAGAATTTTGGAAGCTTCTGAAGGTTTTGGGATGACTGATGTAACCTTTCCCTTGGATGTTGATTCATTCTAGGCGATGCTCCTTTATTTTTGTTCTGACCTTTTTAGTACATGCAATCTGACCTTCTGCACCTTTCTTCTCAATCATAAAATCATACTTTGAGAATAACAGCAATAAAGGTTCAATTCTAGCAAAATAATAGCACAGATGAATTTTCACAGCACAGGGAAAACACATGTGCATGTACTTACAATGGGCCCCATAAAAATTTAATTTTGTACACTTGATTTTGTAAATAATGATATCCATTTAAGGACCCCAAAAAAAGTGTAATTTAAACATTCTTCAATGTCAGGAGGTTACAATAAACAATCTTAACACAAAATGACACAATCACACAAGATGGAATAAATTTTAACAAAAATTTATTAAATATTCAACATGGCTCCATTGATTACCAGTTAAAAACTTAAATTTGAAAACTACATTTATATATTATCAAATGGCTCCAAAATTTGAGAACTTCTGTTTTCTTTAGAAAGAAAAAGCTGGATTGTTTTCATATGAATGCAAGCCAGAACCAGCAGTTAGCTCTCTGCATGTTGCAGGAAGGGATATGCATAAGAGTGATAGTACATTGAAAATTAAATAATTTTCTGAGTTGCATGAATTGGAATCCAACATGGAGCACAAAAGTCGTCGAAAAGGAAGATTCAAATAAAGCAAATGAAATTAGGATAATTGAGTCAATTATACCTGTTCTGGTGTTTTTTTATGCCTGTCTGCTATTTCTGCTACGACTGACAATTTCAACATTGGCCCGTGAACTGATCTTGACCTTCTAAATGAAATGCGAGGAGTTCCAGGCTCATCTTCCTCACCTGATCCACTTTCAGAGAGCCCAGGACTGGAAGTTGGTACTCCTAATGGTGTGTGAGCAGATACATGAATGCCTCTTGATTGACAAAATTTTACAAGTTCGTCTTGCCTCCAAAAAGGATGCAACTCCATCTAATAAAATGAGTCATAAATCAGTCATGATACCAAAAATTTCCTGCTAGCAAATTCAGCTAAAGAATATCACGGGGAAGCAATTAACAAGAAATCAATAAAACATGGGGTGAAGTAGAAGCCTGTAACGCGTTAACTTAACATTCCAACATCTCGTCTAAATAAAATTAAAAATAAAAGTTGACTATATGAAAAGATGTTAAAGGAAACTAAACGAAAGTAATACTAGAAATAAAAGATAAGCAGCGATCAAACTTCGTAGGCAGTTGATTTTGTTAATTAGCAGGATAACATAATTCAAAACTAACCATTTTCAGGCTATAGATAAATGGATTAGAAAAAACAAGGAAAGCCCATATTCAACTTGGGATTTTCAGCATGGCATCAGTAAAAAGGGAAGATGATGTGAAGAAACTTAATCGTTGCAAATAACCACGAGTCCAAAACAAAAACTTACTTAGACAATTTAAAATGTTTTTGAAACTCTGAACAGTAGTTTGAAGAATGATTAGTAAACAATTCTTCTTTCTTCTTCTGGAAGGAAGCATTGTTATCCTTCCTTTGGGTAGAAAAGTGACCGACTGTTGGTCATGGTCCACCTCCAAAACAACAGTGAAATCTCAGACTACTTATTAAGTCCTAATTGTACAACACAAATTTATGTTTATTTGCCTAGAACAAATAAATGACAATGAGACCATCCTTGAGCTGATCAATTATTGGGTAACATTTAGGAAGTTTATTATGGATCATAACAGTAAGGATTCAACTACTTGCAAGTGAAAAGTTTCCGTCAGCTAATGAGTTGACTGAGATAATTTTGTTATTCCTGATTCATCGGTCCTATTTCATCAAATACCTTCACCAAACTATTAAGTCTATCAACAAATATTTATTTGCCTAAAAAAGAGTAAGAAGGGGTGGGAGATTTGAAAAAAGGAACAGTGGAAAATCACTAACCTAAGAGAGGAGGAAAGATGCAAGATGAGAACTTCAATGCTAGATGATGAATTGTCTTCCCAATTTCATGGCCAAAATTGCACATCAAGGCACGTGTTTTAATAATATTTAGTTCTTAGCCTATGTTGCCTAAACAATGACAACCCTTGGAGGACCACAAGTTATTTCAAATATATAAAATAGACATAGTCACACAACTTTCATATTGTTGATCATTATTGTTGTCTCTATTAACTTTTTAGAAACCTAAAAGACACTAAATAGTGGAGTTCTAATACATCTGAACGCGTAACAATTGTCAAACAAATTTAGTTAATGTTATAAATAAAAACAAGAACATGTTACGGACCTGATTGACTGCTGGTACAATTTTGGCAAATCTAAGCAATTCTTTCATCTGTTGCAGACTGAAATTGCTAACTCCAATTGCTCGAACAAGACCCAACTGAACCAGACCTTCCATTGCTTCCCACGTTGTTTTCAACCGGTTCAAAAACTGCCTACACTCACTCCCAGATTGTGCAGGAGGATCAGTAGCATCCCCAAACGCGGAGCTCTCAGGCCAATGCATCAAATACAAATCCAAGTAAGATACCCCAAGGTTCTTAAGAGATACTCTAACAGATTTTTCAATCTTATTAATAGAATTCATAGTACAATACAACTTAGAGGTCAAAAAAAGATCCTCCCTCTTCAATGAACCTTTAAATGCTTCAGCTAATGCTTCCCCAACTTCAACCTCATTCCCATAAAGATGTGCACAATCTATGTGACGATAACCAACTGATAATGCAGTTTTTACTGCTTCAACACAGAGGTCACCACCGCTCTGCCAAGTCCCAAGCCCTATAGCCGAAATTTTGGCCCCAGTATTCAACACAAAGTAAGTTCCTGAAGTCCCAGACTTTCCTTTCATCCCTTTAAACTTCTTGAGATGAACAAACAGGTAAAAAAAAAAGGATTATACGAAATGACCCAGTAACCCAAATCTCACAGCAAAGCAGACTTTAGACCAAATCCAATCGGAAAAATCAAATCTTGGATGCCCAACTTTCTCAAAATTGGAAGTGACAGATGCAAACCGGTCAAAACCCAAGATACTAGAATACCCAAAGGATCTCAAAACAAAGTTAAGAAATAGATAGTACCCAGTTCAGATAAGTATAAGATCCTGGAGGAAGAAGACAATGAAACAGAAACAACAATCTTGAAGTTCACATCAGTTACTTGTTCAATTATGTGAACAAAACCCAATATTGCGGATCATAAGAACAACCAAATTAATAATACTGAAAGAATATTCTTGGACAGTTCATCAAACAAGAAGATTGAAAAAACAAGCCAATACTGACCTTTCTTTGCAGGGAATTAGACCTCTATATTGTGCTTCATTGTCCAAATAAGGATATATTCAAATAAAGAGTGGTCAACAAAGGCAACACAGGGCAAGAAACCAACAAAATACACAACAATCACTCGGCTATTCATTTTCTCTCTCCTATTAAGTCTCTATCCTAACGAGAAAGAAAAGACAATTGATAACAGAGGGAGTATTATTTTATGAATTAGGCAGTTGTTAGCATGAATTTAATTTTGGTCAATTAATTAATATAATATTAATAAATAAATTGGAGGTTATTTATCTTGTATCAATATATTATTAATCAATTAATCAATTTAATATAATTTCATGGTAAATTAACAATGATGATATTTTTTTGGTAGTATTAAAAAAAAAAAGAAGAGAAATATGAAGGTGTTCGGGAGCGTTTTACCGACCCTCCATTGGGCCGAAGATTCAATACTAGAAGGGCTGGAGAGACCGATGGGCCGAAGCCCATGAAGGTGTTGGAGGTGTTGAATTCGGCATTTGAGCCCTTCGGGACCATAAGCCGAACCTCGTGTCTTTGTGATGTTCGGGTCGGGTCTTGAGTTCTTCGGGTAGAAGCCCGAGGTTAGATTATAGGACCGTTTGGGCTCAAACTGCAGTGGGCTCTCTCGCTGCGTCAGAGTCCAGCACTATTCATATGCATATAAGGTAACTCCAAAAGGTGGTGATGAGATTGGACTCTACTTGCAGACCTTTTAAGGAGATGGCGTTGGACCCAAGTTATGGTAATTACCATATACTTAGAGTCCTAATCCATTGGAAGAAGGATTCTAAGGTGGTGAAGTCTTATAAATATGAGGCCTGAGTTATCATTATGAGGTAATACCCATTTTAAGCACTAAATACTTATCCTCCATTGTTAAACCTTGTAATTCAACTTGACTTCATTCTCACACCGAGTTATCCCGTGGCGATAAGCCGTCGACTTCTCTGTGTGATCCGTTATCGCGTGGTGGAGTTACAGCGTGGATTACGTGATTGGACGCCGTGAAAACTCAAGCGTTAACATTGGTATTAGAAGGAGGCGATCTTAAATAACAATCACAATCAAACCCTTTTCGAAAGAGGAACTATGGCGAGTGTGGAGTATGCGAGGTTCCAAGCCGTGAAAAGGTTAAAATACACCGCATCACGGTGTGAGAGGATCGGTGAAAGACGGTGGGCTCCGAACCCAGGGATCGAGATGGAGCCATTTGCCTCGGACGAAGACTCTTCCATGAGAGAGCAAAGATACATGACGAACTGTGGTCGGATGGGCGAAGCCTTAATTCATGAGCGGCGTTGAGGCGCAGGGGAAAGAGTCGTAAGCTTGAGGGTGATCGAGATCGAGAGAGAATTCATCTGCGAGAAAAAGATGCAAAGAAACAAAGATGCCATAATGATCCTACGTCTTCAAGCAGGAAGAGCTCGAGCTATGAGATGGCCAACGCTTCCCGGAGGAAGAAGGCGTCCTCTAAGAGGCGCAGCACCATACCGGTCTCGTCACCCCACCCCGAAGAAAGTGAAAGGGAAAAAAGTAGGTATAGAAGTCGTTCGAGGATGGTAAAAGCCGGGAGAAAAGCCGGTCGGCAGGACGACGCCCGAGCACCGGCTCTGGCCCAGGCAGAGGAGAAGAGAGGAGATTCTTAACGTGAGAGGACAGACCCATTCGTCCCCTCACGGCGAAGGAGAATCAACCCCCCGCGTCAAGAGTGCATTTGAATTGGAGAAAATTTGTTGTTGGTCAAGAGTCGGACGGGAAGGCCGACTATATATAGGTCACCTTCTTCTCCGAAAATTAATCAGAGATAAGCGGACCCTAAAAGGAAGATGCCCCGATGGAGACTTATGATGGGGTGGGGACCTTACGACCATTCGATGGGTATGACAGTTGATGACGATTATGGCCACTCTGATGCGAAAAGTGCCACATGTTTCTTATTACCACGAAGAAAAGCACCGGAATGGATGGGAACCTTGGCGTCGGGATCGATAAATTCATGGAAAGACCTTCGGGAAAAATTTCATGCACGGTTTGGGAGTAATAAGAGACGGGGAAGATCACAAAGATCCCTCATGCAGTCAGCAGAGATCGAGATGAGCCTCAAGTGTATGTTAAGAGATTCGGGGGAGGGTAGGGGTTGGTGGTGAGGTGAATTCCCCACAAGCTTTGGGATTCTTTCACAACGGGCTTGACATCGGAAAATCAAAGAAGTTCGATGAAGGACTGGTGATCAACCCCCTACCGACCGACAGAGGCCTTCCATAGGGGCGAAGATCACATATCAATCGAGTAAGCGATGGGGAACTTCAAACCTCAATCCCACGGAAAGCACCGAGATCGGGACAAGCAGAGCTATCAAGTCCGACAATCGGGGAGGTGGATAGCTACAAGAAAACCTACAACTGGGAGGCGGTGGAAGGCCACCCTTCCCAAATAAAGGGGTCAAGGTGGTACACCGCACTCAATATCTGATCTAGCCAAGATATTGGAAGCGATGCGAAGCAAGCCCTTTTGAACCACCATGTCAAACGATCCGAAGCCGGGGAAGAGGGTCGGAACAAAGTATTCATGCGTACCACCGTAGTCGGGGTCACACGATGAAGATTGCACCAACTTGAAAGACTTAATAGAAAAGAATGTCCGAAGCGGGAAGTTGGTACAAGACGTAGTTGGTCGAGAAGGGCCTGGAAGCCTCTCGAGAGAGACAATGAGCCCACCCGACAAGCATGTACCGCAACCGAACCCAAGCTCGAGGAGTTATTGATGTGATATCGGTAGTGTCCGTAGGGCGTGTGATTGGCGAGAAAAGGAATGGACATCTCGCGTGCGTCTTATCATTGGTGGGTCTCGCCGAAAAGGACGAAAATATATCAGCACGATCATCTCCTTCTCGCACGACCACTACCCCACGTAATCGATCGAACCGCATGACGGAGGCCTTTGGTAATCACGGCTCGAGTCGGGCCGGTGGACATGAAGAGGATGATGATCGATAAACGGGTCTTCGGTTGATATACTACACACACGCATACCAACGGATGAATCTAGGAGGAAAGAAGATGGAATTAGGAGGAGAGGCTAAGTTATACGGCCGATGGCGACCGGTTCATGTCATGGACAGGCACAATCACGTTATCAAATAAGTTCTAAGTTGACGTCCACACCCATGAGGCGTAAATCATGGTAAAAAATTTTGTCGCATAAGTGGATTTGAACACAACGTCATTTTGGGAAGGCCCACCTTATTGGCAATCTAAGCGGTAACATCTATACCCCACTTCAAAATCAAGTTTCCGGCTAATCGAACGGGATAGAGGAAGTAAACGGGGATCTCGACATCATAGAAGATGTTATCGGAATACCTTGATTTCTCTCGAAATTGGGTCGATGGCGGTAAAATGCAGACGATGACCATCGAGATCAAGCCGTTCACGAAAGCGCGATTGAACCCATGGCTCTACCAAAGCAGAAGAAGCAGAGGATGTTGAGTTGGTACCGGAAATCCGGACAAATTGGTCAAGATCGGAAGGATTATCCGAGCACCGCGAATCCAGGTCCGGTGGAATTACTTGGTGTATCCGACATCTTCGCCTGGGAACTAAAGTGACATGCGGCGTAAGTGAATCAATCGCATTACATAAACTTCATACCTGGCCGAAAGGAAAAAGTGAATCTGAAAGAAGGATCTTTTGCCGGAAAGACATGTAAGATTATAGACGAAGAGGTTACCAAATTGTTAGGCGGGGTTCATCTTTGAAATTGACTATCTGAATGGGCGAATGTGGTATTGGTACGAAGCAAAATGGGAAGTGGAGGATGTGCATTGACTACAGAGACTGAACAAGGCTCGCCTAAAAGACTTCTACCCTTACCCAACATAGACAACCTAATTGATGCCACTTGGGTATGGAATGTTGAGTTTCATGGACGCTTTCTCGGGATATCACCAAATCTCGATGCACAAGGAGGATACCGAAGACTAGCTTCATCACTCATCTAAGCTATATATGCATATCGGAAGATGACCTTCTGACTACTAAACGCATTGAGAAACCTACCAACGAATGATGAACTTCGTGTTTAAAAGCGGTTGGGCGGTATGGAAGTGTATGTGGACGACATGATCGTCAAGAAAGCATGTCGATACCGGATCATCATCTGGAGGACTTTAAGATCGCTCAAAAGCGGTGGCAACACAACCGAGACTAAACCAGACCAAATGCACCTTCGGATTGGGTTCAAGAAAATTCTAGGATATCCGTCAAGAATGGCAGAATCGAAGCCAATCGAGAAAAAATCTCGGCGATCTTAGACATGAAATCTCCAAAGACATATAAAGATGTCCAACGGATGACGACGGTCAATTGTTGCTTCTTCGGAGATTCATGTCAAGGTCACCGAGAGATGTCTACCAACACGACACTCTCAAAGGCCCGAAAAATGACAAGAGTTTCAGTGGACTTCGAGAATGTGAAGACGTTGTTCCAGAGATCAAGAGATATTTGGGTTCGGCAAACATTATTAATGAAACCGATCCCCACGTAACCTTTATACTTATACTTGGTCTGCGAGGCGATGGCGATAGGAAGTGGCTTTGGTAAGGGATGAGGGAGATAAGCAATTCGGTGTACTTATGTCGCCCATGTTCTCCGAGACGCGGTAAACGAGATACCCGAACTTGAAAAAATTTGCTTACGCCTCATAATTGCTAGCGAGGAAACTCGGGCACTATTTCCGTGGTTCGGTTGATAGGGTCTACATGCATCAACCTTTGAAGAAGATTTTGCACAAGCTTTGAAGTATCGGTCGCCCAAGCCGCATTTGGGCAATGGAACCGACACAATTTGTTATAAATATCGTCCCGAACGGCAATCAAAAGCGGCGGACATTGGTCGACTTCGTGGTGGTTGAGTGTTCTTTCACCTAACCGGAGGCGAATATAGTAAGCCGAAACACAACCAATCCAGACCTCATGGACTCTATACGTAGACGGATCGTCAACTGTGGATGTCAGTGGAGCAGGGGTCATCCTAACAAGTCCCGAAGGGTTCAAGGTGCAGCAAGCTATTCGGTTTGGGTTCAAGGCCACAAATAACGAAGCAGAGTATGAGGCCATCTTAGCAGGGATACGATTGGCCCAAAGCCTAGAGGTCCAGCGGTTGATCATCTACTGATGATTCACAAATTTGGTGGTCAAGCGATTATCGAAGTAGTCTGAAGCCCGGGGCAAGGATGACCAAATATTTGGTCGAGCTAAAGGATAAGCTTTTATGACTTCACTTCATACAGATTGTCGTGGGGTGGACCCGGTCGGAGAATACGATAAAGCAGATGCCTTCGCAAGGCCGACAACAATCAAGCAAGCTCTTTCTTGGATCGGTGTACTTGGAGTTTCAGTAAAACCCAAAGGTGTCAAAGACAAGTCTTGGCTTGACCTGGCTCAATTGTGGCTCACACCTTATATCTCATACTTGGCCAATGGGACCTCCTTCGGACCGAATCCTAGCTGTGTAAGTCAAACATCAAGCTCGAACTTCACCCTCATAGATGGAGATCTATACCGAAAGGCCTTTATTTCTCCATCGCTTCAAATGCTTGACTCCTTCAGAGGCGTACTACACGCCGGAGAGATCGTGAGGGAATCTGTGGGGATCACATGGGAGCAAAGTCATCGGCGATAAGATTTTGAGGCGAGGGTATTCATGGCCAACCATCTACATCAAGCAAAGAAAGGAATTCGTTAGAGGTGTCCCAAGTGCCGGTGAACAAAGAATATCCTCGCACCAACCCCCGAGGAACTATATTCCGCCTTGTCCCCGATCCCGATTTTGCTATGTGGGGAATCGACATTACGGGGCCTCTCGCCAAAAGCTAAGGGACAAGTTAGCTTTGTGATCGTGGCTATTGATTACATGACAAAGTGGGTCAAGCCAAACCATCAGAAAAGATCACCAAACAGAGTGTTTGAAGTTTTTAAAGAAGGGTAGTCATTGGTTCAGTATCCCGATGGCAAAGTGGTCTCGATAATGGCGGAGCGGTTGTGGGGGTCTAAGTTTGAAGGCTTTTTAAAAGAATTAGGGATCGACAAGATCGCAAGACTTTGGTTGCCCATCCTCACCAAAGCGGCCCAGTGGAAGTGACCAATCAAACCCTACTCAATGAGATTAAACGCAGATTAGATGCATTAAAGGGTCGGTGGGTTCAAGAATCGCTTATCTGTTTTGTGGGCGATCGAACTACCCCAAGGACTACAACTGGAGACTCCCATTCAGTTGGCATACGGACCGATGCACTCATTCCTCGTTGAGATCGGATCTCCAACTCTTCGAGTCGTACCCAATACAAAGAGCTATATAATGACGAGGGTTTGAGAACAAATTTAGATTTATTAGATGAAGTTCGGGATTCAGCCATGATGAGGTTGGCGATCTATCAGCAGCGAACATCCCGACACTATAATCAGAAGGTGAAGACAAGGAGGTTTCCAATACGAGATTTGGTCCTCCGGAGTTGGAGGCATCAACCCCAAAACACTGCAAGCTAATGCCCAATTTGGGAGGGACCTTATGAGAGGTGGTAGGAGTGCCGGAAGCCGGAACTCTACCGGGCCGAGTAATGGACGGTTCGGAGGTAAAGAATACATGGCGTCTTTGGAAGACTTATAAAATTTTACCAGTAATAGTTATGTCGTTCTTATTTTTATCCATGTAATCGCTTCAATTCAAATGATATAAATGAAAGTTCCCATTCCTCGCCAATGTTTAACTTCATCTATATTCATATATTTCACGTTTACTTGAACAGACATACGCTTGGGCACTATCCGATCAAGAGCTTGGAAAAACTCCACCGATCGAGATAAGTCCCGAAAGCATAATCGACAAGAGTGTAATAAATGCTTACAAGATGGATCTCAGCACTATCCGATCGAGAGGTTAAAGGCAGACACCATCGATCGAGATAAGTCTCGGGTATAACTGATGACCTCTAAAATCGGATAAACTCTAAGGACGATCCGATCGGAAGGTTCGGTGGACATAATCGATCGAGATTAGTCATAAGTGAAATGATAATAAGCATTCATGGCAAAAAGTATATCTTATTTATACTTATAAAATTTTTATTTTTACAAACCCGATGGCCGCCACGATCTAAGCAAGTACAAAAAGGAAAAATTTTCTATATTACAAATCCTACATATCACTTCTTCGGCGGGGGTCATCTTGTTGTCCACGACTCCTCATCCAGAAGAGTCGAGACGGAGACATCAAGCCCAAAGACCATTAACTTTGCTTTAGCCTTTTCCCGATGAGTCTCATACCCTTCACCAAATTGGGTTATGACCTTATCCTTCAAGGCTTCAGATTCCTCGATTCGGCGATGGCTTCATTGTCTGCTTCGATCATCTTCTCGGGAAAGGCGTTGACCAGTAGAAGATCAAGGTGTTGTTCTCCTTGATCAAGAACATCATCTTGTCGTGCATCTCGGAGAACTTGTGTATATCTTGTCGATAGCGCCTCCCGATCCTTGACATCTTGGAGCAGACGACCCTCTCCGTAAGAAGAACCTTTATCTTTCATGCTCAGCCTTCTTCGACCCGGCCCGCGCGCCGGCACTTTGGCGTCGGGTCTCAAGATGAGAATCCTGCTCCTTCTTCAGTCCGATTGCAGACCCGAACTTTAGCCTCCAAAGAACTCCACCTCCGTCCCAAGTCGAACTTCTTTCTTTGTGGATCTAAGAGGGAGGATGGTTTCAGGAGAAATATAAGCGTTGGCTGCGAGAAACACATACATCAAGACAAGAAGGAAAGGTCAAAGTTAATAGCAAAGAACCAGATTGACAAAGGGAATTACAGGTCTCGAGCTCGAACATAGGCCACCAAGAATTTGACGGAGAGTACCTTTAAACCGGCCGTCGTCATCTGGGAAATTTGAAGTGATCGAAGAGGTAAAAGGAAGACCTCGACGGGCTCTTGGGCCAACAGTGGTCAGTGATCCCAGTAAGAAGCCGAGACCGGAAGAAGGAGTGGTGAATCTGGTCCAGCACAGGGACCACCATCTCTCTGTCGTTTGACCGACGGAACCTTCCGACAACCGAGGCCTTTTTGATCCGGGGTTCGGAGGAACCTCTTGCCATCCTCCGAATCCTCGACCGCCTTTGGCCGATTGACGGAGGGGCGGCGGAGAGCTTCGGCTTGGCAGAAAGGCGTGAACGACTTTGGTAAGCGCTTTGATGGTCATTGAGGCTTTTGGACTTTTTCAAGAAGTCGTCTTTCCGTGCGGCCATCTTCGCCGCCCTCTTTGAGTGGTTGGGGCTCGGGCCCTGAAGTGGACCCCAATGACAGTTCATTGATGGGGACCGTATCCTCCTCGGGAGCATCGCTTCGGTCCACTGGGGTCGGATGAACCGGGGGGTGACGGTGGCGGGGATGAAAGGCGTGCCGATAACGCCTCCGGCTTGAAAATGGTCACCTTGACGGGGACAAATGGGTTAAGGCATGGAAAGTTTCGTAAAATAGGAGGAAAAATAATGAAAATGAAGGATACTCACGGTAGTGTTTATACAACCGAAGCTTCGTTCATCGAAGCCCCAGATTCCATTGGGTCCTTTGCCATTGCTTGTAGAACGTCCTCAAGGCATCATTTCGGCCCTTCGAGAACTTTGAAATCTTCGCCACTGGTCAATTTGGATGGGCCTGTGGGGAAGGAGTTGGAGGTCGGTGCCTCGGCAAAAACCACTCGCTCATGCCACCCCTTGTTGCTTGAAGGGGTCTTGATCGGGACGGTGCGGTGGGGGCGTTTGTTGAGTTCACAAGACCGCTCTTTTCAACCACTAACGGTGAACAGGCAAAGAATAGATCGAGCCCGGATCGAGACCCACCTCTTGGCAGACGGCTATGAAAGAGACTAAGTGGATGTATCGCGTTCAAGACAAGTCGCGTGAACCCGACTCCCACAAAGCTCAAGGAAGAAATGAAATCGTGAAGTTGGGAACCGAACCCCCGTGACTAGAACGACTGGGGACGACTACCCACTCGCCCTCGGACGCCAAAACATCTTCTCATCCAGGCATAGGCACTCAAGTTGGTATTCTTCAGAATCTTAAAAGGAATGGGATGTCGAAATCTGTGAGGGGTGATGGTGGAAGGAGTATGAAGGTGAGAAAACTCCTCCGACGAATAGTATGCATTTCGAATCCTAGCCTCGGTGTCTACCGGACTAGGCAGGATCGAAGGAGTGGGGTCGGCAGGGGCATCCTGCAGTACGACATCTAGAAGGTCGCCGGTGGTGTGGCGGAGGTATGTGATGATAGGCTCAATTAGTAGGAATAGTCTTTGGATTTGGCCATTTAAAAAGAATGTGATGCAAATAAGAAGTTTTGGAGGGGAGATAAGCAAAAATAAGACTCAAACGACGAAGACAGTTGAGGAAAATGGTGCAGATTGGGTAAGAGATAAACTTTCAGGAAATCGCCACGGAGAATTTGAAAGCAAAGAGTCAAGAAAAGTGATAATGAGGGGAAGGGAGTTTTATAAGAGAGACGACATGGAACCCCAAGGCGGCTATTAAATCCGGAGGTGGGCCCAGCGTGAAAAGGCGCAACGTTTCAAATATCGAAGTGGATGTGACGGCCCATGCATTCATCATTATCTCTGTCATGACTGCTCAAGTCCTCGATTTTTCAAGTCTCCAATCATAAATATGTTATGATTAGAGACTGGGGCAATGTTCGAGCGCTTTCATCGACCCTCCATCGGGGTCAAGATTCAATACTAGAAGAAATTTGAGAGACCAGATGGTAAAGCCCGTGAAGGTGTTAGAGGTGTTGAATTAAGATTTGAGCCCTCGGGACCATAACCAACCCGGGTCTCGTGATGTTCGGGTCGGGTCTTCGAGTTCTTTGGGTCAAGCCCGTGTTAGATTATAGGACCGTTTGGGCTGCGCGATTGGGCTCTCTTGCGTGCAGTAGTCCGGGTACCTATTCATACGATATAAGGTAACTCCAAAGGTGGTGATGAGATTGGACTCTACTGCAGACCTTTTAAGGAGATGGCGTTGGACCCAAGTTATGGTAATTACCATATACTAGAGTCCTAATCCGATTGGGAGAAGGATTCTAAGGTGGTGAGTACTTATAAATATGAGACCTAGGTTATCATTATGAGGTAATACCTATTTTTAAGACTAAATACTTATCCTCCATTGTTAAACTTTGTAGCAGCTGTCAGACTCATTCTCACATCGAGCCTATCCGTGCAGATAAGTCGTCAAGCTTACGTGTGATTACATTCAGCATGCAGATTCTAGCCGTGGATTTTGTGACGGACGACCTTGGCCGTAAACTTGGCGTTAATGGAGGGAAAGATGAAGGAATTGACAAAGAATATTCGGGAAAGCTAACCACCCCACTACCTAACTAACAGGAAGGACAAATTCATTCATTTGAGGGGGAGAGATTTTCATACTTTTCTCTGTTTGGGTCCAAGTGGGGGCTGAGGAGAAAGAGGGATCGTCCACGTGGACCAATAGGCAGAGTACACGATTGTAGAATGAAAGGACAGTTATCTTGTAGACTTAGAGATGGAGATGGAAGAGCTTCAAAAGTCTAAAAGGTGGAACTAATGTAATAATAATAGTACCGGTAGTGTTTCAACAAGAATTTTGATTTTCCATCCAAATCCTTCTAGTAGTATATTTTCTACAGTTTTTCTTTTTATTTTTCTCTCTTTTTTTACTATATTATCTTGTCATTATTACTACTTCATTTCAAATTGAAAATATATTTTGATTTTTTAGGAAATGATTGGCTGACATGATTTGGCAATTTTGTTATTCCTTTTTTTTTTTGTTATATACTTGTGTACTTCCTTTATATGAGGTTAGTTATTATTGTAAATATCTTAGTAACACTATAAAAATATTGTAATTTCAAATGAGAAAGTTAATCTTAATTATGAAATATTTTGTGCTTGTAATTACTCACCCTCATGTGAATTTGAAAAAAAAAAAAAAAAGAAGTCAAATTCAATACGAATTTAGGTGCTTTTAGTTAAAAAAAACTATTATAAAATAACTAAAGAAATACTAATAATTACCATATTTGTTATTTTAAAAATTAAATGAATCCAACCCTATCAATCTTTATTTTCGAATGATATTCACAAATTGAGTTAAAAATAAAGTTAAAACATATCTAAATTTTTGGAAGAGTGTATATTCATTTGTGATTAAATTAGTGTCACTGAGATTAGTAAGGTGTTTGGAGAGTGTAGAACGATTTATAAGAGCGTTAGAGCATTTATAATAGTTTTTTTTATCTTTATTCCTAATTTGTAGTGTTATTGAGTTATTCTGGAGGTTAGAGATTCAATTTTTCACTATGTGCCCAACAGATTCCTTATATTTATTTTTTAAATAATAAAATTTAAAAGTTAAAATTTGAAATTTGAAAGTTCCAACGCTCAAAACATATTTTGACAGCCGTAACTATTTAACATTTGTATTGGCTTCATGCGTTAAAGCTTATGATAGATTTAATATGCTACAACCTCTTGTTTTTAATTATAAAATCTCTATTAATTTATTAATCTTTTTTGAAGTAAGTATGTGATATTTTTAAATTTAAATTTAATATAAATTTAATCAATACATATTGTAACTTATTTAGAAAAAAATACTACTACTTATAAAATTTATTATTTTTATAATTCTTAACAAAATTATTAAATTTGAGAATGCATCAAATTGACTTATAAAATTAATAATAATCTTATAATTTATATAAAAAAGAGTATAATTTATCAATTGTATTTTACTGTAAAATAACTTATTTTATTTTAAATTTTAAGTAATTTATGGAATGAATATTGAATGTATTATAGTTGCAAATGTACATTAGATCAATATTAACTTTTAAAAAGTTAATTTGTGATATTTTTAAAATTTAAATTAATATAATTCATTTAAATTTTATAAATAATAGTACTTTTATAATATTTATAATTATATTGACATGAATTAAATAAATTTATATCATTTTTAAATTTAAATACGTTTGAAATTAATTTTTAAAAAATAATTCAATATTAATTTTATAATTTAAAAATGAAGATGAGTTCGATAATAATTAATGATTTGTCCACTTAGATGAGTGTGAAATGTCATTTTGCATATATAAAAAACGGTCTTTTGACTCCCTCGTCCGGAGGAGTACAATGTTGTGCTTAGCGGCGTGTTGTTAGTCACTCGGAACTCGTGTTAAAAAGCTAGTTTGTGTTGAAAACATGGTATTCTAATTTCTACATATGCTGAACACCCACCCGAGAGAGATGAAACTTGTGTATCGGCTGCTGGTTTTTACCTGATTGAGTTGCACAAAAAGCTAGCATCAATTATCATCCAAGACAAACATCATTACGTTCCTCGTCTTGCTTCCATTCTCATTACAACATCAAACTTATCCATTGTGGAATCCTCTACATTGTACATCATCCATGTCTTGTTCAGCGAATCGGGTGATATTGTGTGATCCCACGCTTTGGAGGCAACTTCCTCAAAATGAAAAGAACCAGACTAGAGGGTAGTATCTCCACCAACTGCCAAAGTTATAATTATACATGTATTACTAGCATTAATATGAATTCATGTAAGCTATGAACTTACCGTGTAATATATGAAGTTCAGAACAGGGTGATCCACAACATCAAGGTTTGCTGCTTTATCGAATGCATTAAAGCACATCTGCACATAAGATGTGATATACATAAAATTTAGATAAACAACAATACAGCACGAAGCATCAAAATAATTGAACTTGTTTTCCAGCAATCTTAGTGTCAATTATCACTATCACTAACTGGAAGACTAAAAACCATGGGGGCAGACGAAGCAGAAGAGATAATTTGCAATGAGCACACACGGACCCACCATTATGCATCTAATGAGGAAGCATGTAAAACATACGGTAGTGACGTAGCCAACCTAAGCAAGTCAAAAATACACAGGTAAGTAAAAATATTAACATGAAAATGCATCAAATGAAAAGGCACCAAATAACTACCTCCTGTAGCTTCTTACGTCGCCCTTTTGATTCTACAGGGAATCGCTGCAACATCAAGAAGAGCCTGCATTAAGATGAAAATCAGAAACAGGTAACATGAACCATGTTTACGAGAAAACTAAATACATGAAAGGTCGACCTTATGTCTTAGGATGCATGTGGACCGTCACAGTGGGTGAAATAGAGAGGAGGGGAAAAAGGGGTGGCAGTGTGAATTAAACTCTCTATTTTGCATTTTAGACATGTAGTAAGTATGAAGTTGACCAAGATAGACGTCTATTGATGATTGATATTTCCTAAATAGGCAATAACCTCACGCATTGCAGGATGACATAAATGCACAGATATTTATAAAGATGCATAAAGTTTGGCAGCATCATGGATACCAAAGAATTAAATTACCTTCCACCATAAAGGAGAAACCCTAAGGCTGCAAACAAAGATACACCTGCCAATGCATATATGTTAGGAGCAGCTTAATAAAGCAAACAGATTTCAGTATAGCATAAATATCAAGACAACAATAAAATTGTAAATACTATCTAAACACGAACCAGCAAAGAACAGCTTTGATAGGATGACCAAAACTGGGACAGGATTCCACCATATAACCAACCACAAGACAATCTGGGAGACATTCAAAGCAAAAGGGTTATTCATACAATCAATGCATCCTCACAAACAAAAAAGCAACTTTGCAGGTCTATGTATATATATACACACTAATTTGTATTAGTGTGTATGATGTTGCATTCCCATTACATTCAAACATGAAAGCGGAATTACGAAATCAACTGCATAAACAACTATCAAGGATTCGTCAGCCTTAACTACCTGAAATAGAAGTTTTTTGCTAGAATGGACTTATAAAATATTTCCTCCTATCACACTTTCTATCAAAAGTAGTAATCGAAAAGGAGCTAATCAATATTATTGCAAACAACCTTCCAACAATGTGGCTACTATAGCAGGAGAGATGCTAATCACATGGCAAAAGATTTTAGTATACTTCATGAACTACGGCCGACTGATTTTGTAATTAAATTTATGTTTAAATTGCGTTTCATTGATGTAATTTTAGGATCGTTGAGTTTCCTAAAGATGTCCTACATCAGAAGCTTGGTAATAAAATTCTAGGATGTCCATCTACGGTAGAAGTGGTTAAATTATAATAGTAAGCTATATGTAATCAAATTATAATAGTAAATACCTTAAGTTTAGTAATATAGTTCTTACATGGCCCTTACTTGTTTATGTTTTTTTGGTAGTTTTATAGGCACTAGGTTCAATCACACAAATTATTTATACAGTTATGCTGATATGACTTACTTTAAACCTATGTCAGCAATACATGGAGCCAGAGAGTAAAAGCACTTCATTGAAGATACAACCTTTTGAAAGCATCACAGGAACTTATTGTTAAATGATTATGTTTAGCAATTATATAAGAGTGAAATCTATTTTTTATTTGTATATACTACTGAAAAGGTGCATAAATATTATATTAGTTACTTGTTATGTAGCTCAGCGGTGAAGAATTTATTCACCTAACGGTTGAAGAGTCGGAGGTTAGAGACTTGACACTAACTTTTTATTTGTTTTAATAAGAGGATGCACAATATGCATTAAGTAGAGATCCTATGCGATAAGTCGCATATTTAACACCAACAGTGAGAGCAAGTAGTCACCGATTAATTAGGTGACTAAGAATTAAAATGAAAATTCATTAAAAGAACATAATATGGGGTGATTTGGGTCTATCCATAATATGAAATACCAAAGGAAATCCATGGAAGCCATCTATTTGCTAACTATAATTGACTCAAAGTGCAGTTGAGTTGCACGTTGACGATGCATGTAATGTGGGTCAAAAGCAATTTCTATTTTAGAAAGAAATTGTGTTTAAGGTGTTGGTAACATAATTAATATAATTAACACATCTTTCTATACTCTACTAGTAAAAGTGTTTAATCTAATTGCACTGCTCCACCAAAGGGACATTGAAAACTGATTCTTTATTTTTTATTTTTAAAAGTATAATGAGATAAAATGATTAACAAAAGAAGCAAAAGCAAATTATTATTTTTTACCCAAAAAATAAAAATAAAAATAGCATATAATATATTATATCCTTTTCGGAAAACCAAAGCAATGTTCCACATAGGAACCTAATTAAACCTTGGGAGGGCTGGTATAAAAATTGAAAAAATGTTAACCTGAATGGCATAAACCACCCCGTTGATTGTCAAGAAACTTGGCCTGAGCCCATCTGTAGAAACAGCACGTGCCTGTGAAATGATTGATCCATCAGAAACATAAAAAAAACTGAGATAACCAATCAGCAGTAAAGGTAAAAGCTGCAAAAACCTACCTGATAGTATATTTCAGCCCAAAATAAAACCAATAGTGCATAAGTTGTGAAAAATGCAAGACTTGGCACATCAAGCAACATGTGTCTTAGAATCTGGTAAACATCACATTGATCAGCTAAGATTACAATTCTCGGATATACACAGGTGTTCAGATTCTAAGATCGTTCTTAACCTCTGGTTGCAACTTCTGAACATCTTGTCGGAAAACAAAAACTATAGATCGAACTGCAAAAAGTAAGCAGCATACTCAGAAACCATGACAAGTTTACAAAATAAGATCAAATCAGAGAGAGAGAGAGTAGCAACTTAAAGTGCAGTAGAACAAAAAATTACAAACCTCCGTTAACCAAGAAATTGAGAAAATGGAAAACCTTTTGAGTGGTCCATCCATACTCGGGCACTCTCAATTGTATCCGAAACAGTTGTACCTAAAACATTGAATAGCTAAATAATTCCTATTCCAGATCATCAAGGTTACTCAAATATTGTCTCCGACTATCCTGCTTGATTGCCAATTGAATTGTGATAAAATTATTTATCATCTCATTTTCATCATAACACAATAATTGGAGAACTGCCACTTTCTCAATATACAGCTAATTAACAAAATAAAAAAAAAAACTTTTATGTAACTAACAACAACTTAAGGGCTAGTTCATCTTTTGTTGCTAGATCATGATTGAGAGTTTGTCTAAAAGGAGGACAAAGGTGGCAAGAATCAAACTAATTTGTTGGATGCCTTATTTTTATTAACTGCAAAAACTATGCTTATATCCTCCTGTCTCTATTGCTAACTCAAAACTAGGCTCAAATCGATTCATACCTTTCATGTTTAGTTCATCTTTAAAAGTTGCCAGTTTTGATCTGCCAATATTTTGAACAGAACAAGCATAAATAGCATTTGGTTTCATTGAAAATCTATTTTGAACAGAACAAGCATAAATAGCATTTGGTTTCATTGAAAATCTCAAGTACTACCCGCAAAAGCTCAAAGACATATTAAATTATTTAAGTACTGTAGTAATATTGAGTTTTTCCTTTACTTTGGCTTTTGTAACTTTCGAATCAGGCAATTAAACATACTTTTCGTTCATTGTATCATAAATATGAAATGACAGGTAAATCTGTTGGTCAAATCCTCACCCATTTTTTGCCCTCCCTATTTTCTATTACCCTCAACCCTTTGAATTTGGCCTTCCCATTTTTGTTCCCTCCCCTCAGTTTTTTGCTATAAAAGGCAGCCAAATGAGGAGAGAGAGACACACCAACACAAGCTCTCATCCAAGAGTAGAGAGAAAATGGAAAGCATTTCTAAAGCTTAGGAAAAATAGAGAGAGAAAGATAGTTCAAATAAATGGGTGTTTTATTTGGGTTTCATCACATAGTTATTGTGGTGAAATAATTTGAGTTTGTACTCAAATTAAGATATCATTGTATTCTCTCAGATTATTATAGTGAATTGTTCGTAATTTGTCCCGTGATTTTACCTCTTAGTTTTAGAGGGTTTCCACGCAAAATCTTGATGTCTCGTGCTTGGATATTTTCTTCTCATTATTTCCTGCAATGGTTATTATTTTGGTGAAACTACAAATTTAATCTGTTTGGCATATGCTAATATTTATTCCATCTAATTTATCAAACACAACAGTACTTGGGAGGTGATTTTTCCAAACAATTGGTATCAAAGCTAAAAGGTTATTTGCTCGGTTGTTTTTTGATAAATTTTATGAAGGAATCAGTCGAAGCCCGGAATGGAGAATATCCTTTATTGCAAAGATTTGTATGATCTGTTGGAGCTCGAAGGAAAGAATCCCACAGCTAAATATGAGGTTGATTGGAAAAAGATGAACAAGAAGACTATTGGTCACATCCGACAATGAATTGATCAAAGCGTGTTCCATCATGTTTTATAGGAGATGGATGCTCATATTCTATGGACAACATTAGAGAGTCTATGTAAGAAGAATGCAAAATATAAAACTTTTGTGATTCGAAAAATTGTGAACCTAAAATACAAAGACGGGAGCAATGTGTAGGAGCATATAAGCGAGTTCTAAGGTTTGGTGAACCAACTGTCCACCATGAAGTTTGAATATTGATGAGATTTAGACTCTTTTACTTCTCAGTTTGTTGCCAAATAGTTGGGAGACTTTAGTGGTCTCTAAATAATTCAGCTTCGGAAGGAAAGCTGACCATGCAGATGGTCAAGGATAGTCTCCATAATGAGGAGACAAGACGAAAGGAGCAATGTGTGAATTTTGAGACACAAACACAAGTTTTAGTCGCACAGAGTAGCAACAGAAATAGAGAGAAGAGCTCTCCTGACAAATTTAGGAGAAAGTTGAGAGGAAAAGAGATAATTTGTTTTCACTGCCAAAGACCGTGTCATATAAGGTGAGAGTGCAAATTTTTAAAGAAGGAACAGTATAAGGAAAAAGATGAGAATAAAGATTCGATTGTGTATCTATCCGACGTTAATGCAGCCATTGTTAGTGATGGTAAACCCAAGTGCTAAGTTAATGAATGGTTTATTGATTCGGGCACTTCGTTCCATGTTACTTTGCATGGTGAGATCTTCAAATCCTACACTAGTGGTGATTTTGGCTATGTACATATGGGAAATGGTAATGCATCTAAGGTTATCGACATTAGAGATATTTATCTGAAGACTAACAATGGTGACATGTTGATGCTTAGAGAAGTCAAATATGTTCCGGATATCCGCCTTAATTTGATGTCTCCTGGTAAGTTTGACGAGGATGGTTATAGCATATCTTTTGGTGAAGGTCAGTGGAAGCTCACTAAAGGGTCTCTAGTGGTAACTAGAGGAAAAAAGGTAAACACTCTTTACACAATGCAGACACATGTGGAAGGTGTTAAAAATGGGGGAGTTAGGTGGAAAAAAATGTGGTACAAAGTCATGCAAGATGGAAGAAAATACTTACATGAGAACCATGAGAAGGAAGCTCTTCACTTTCAATAGGTATCAAAAGTGAAGAAGGAAAGTGATAGCTCGCAGCCAAGGTACAAAATGGTTGTGAAAGAATTTGACAAGCAAAAAATTTGTCAAGTTTGAGTTAGATCCTCCCATCAAGATGAACCATGCCGATCAGATAAAATTGGACACAAAGAAAGTTGAAAATTCCAAGAAGCTTGAGTTGAGTCAAGGCTTCGTTGGGATTAACTCCAAGTGAGGAGTTATGGTTTGGTATGCAAATTCAGTCTTAGAATGTTATACAAAAGCAGATATGACAAGTTCTGAAGAGAAGAAGATTATTTCGGTATTTATTTACTTTTGCAGGGGGAGCTGTTTTATGGCAATCTAAAATGCAAAAATGTGTTGCCTTGTCTATTAATGAGTTGACAATGAAATATTATGGTTGAAACGAATTTTCCAAGAGCTGGTTTTGACAAAGAATCGACTCCAAGTGACGAAATCATGGTGAATATCTCCTTTAATAGGTTCGGAGGGAGAGATTGTTCAAATCCTCACCCATTTTTATCCCTCCCTATTTTTTATTCCCCTAAGCCCTTTGAATTTGGCCTTCCCATTTTTGTTCCCTTCCCTCAGTTTTTTGCTATAAAAGGCAGCCAAATGAGGAGGGAGAGTAGCACTCATTCGAGAGTAGAGAGAAAAAGGAAAGCTTTTCTAAATCTTAGGAAAAATAGAGAGGAAGATAGTTCAAATAAAAGAGTGTTTTATTTGAGTTCTAGCACATAGTTATTATAATGAAGTAATTTGAGTTGTACTCGAAACTCGAATTAAAATATCGTTGTATTATCTCAGATTATTCTAGTGAATTATTCGGTGTTTGTCTCATGATTTACTTAAAATCTTGGTATGTCGCTCATTATTTCCTGTGATTATTATTTTGATAGAACTACAAATTTAATCTATTTGTTATGTGTTAATATTTTATCCATCTAATTTATCAAATACATCAGTATTTGGGTATTTGGGAGGTTATTTTTTCCAACAAAATCGTCATTATTCAATACCAATCTCCAAACCCCATAACATACATAAATAACCACGTGTAGCGTAGGTACTTCATAATCAATGAATCATAAAACCGGGAAACGAAAATACCAGAGCAACGGCTGCAACAATCCCATAAAGAGCGGCGAGAACGTGAAATATTCGATTCTGCCAATCTTGTGAATGATTTACGAGGTTCCACCAATTAGAGGCATCTTTAAGGGTATACGCCATCACCGCCGACGGGCTCAAGAAGGGCAGCTCCATCGCCGGAGATCGGGATGATTTTCCCGATAAAATCAGGTAATAAATGTCCTCTTCCAAGGGAGGAAGGAAGTGAAATCAGATTGAATCTCGTCGCTGCTATTTCACTAGTGATTTTTATTGTATTTTCTCTCTCCTGTTTATTAATTTTCGGCGATTGGAAATTGAAAATGGCCGGCGACAAAAAGGAGAGGCAAAGGAGAGGCAAGTAACGTATGAGGAGAGGTTTATAATAGAAAAGGAACAGCTAATAACCGGTGGCTCACGCCCCCCCCCGCGTACAATTCCACGTGGTTTGGTTATGGTACGGTAGATTTCATTTCATTAGTATTGCGGCTTAATATATCAAACTTTCCTAACTGGGATGATAATGGGTTTGATTTAGATACAAAAAAATGATATTATGAATATTTATATTAATTTTTTGATTATCAGTTACTACCTCCGTTTCTAAAAAATTGTCGTTTAAAATTTTGACACATAAATTAAGAAAATATCATTTACTAAATAAAATTTATTTGAAATTCCATCACTATCCATTTATAGGAAGTTGAAAACTATTAATACAAGAGAAATAATTTATTGGGACAATGAGGGAAGATAGGGGTAATATAGAAAAGTAAATAATTTGTTCTCCTCGAAAGTTGTAAACGACAAACTTTTTGAAACAATTTTTTTTCTTTTCTAAAACGATAATCTTTTAGAAACGGAGGGAGTATTATAGATAATTACTATTTTTTTAAATATATATCAACTTTTTTATATTCTATATATTTATAAATTTTATAATTATAATTCAATACAAATTTATTATAATATATAACAAAACTTATATATTATAGTAACATAGAAAGTGATCTATATGCTTTAACTTTCTCTGAATAAGTTGTTTATTATTTTTTCAGTAAATTTTATGTAATTTCTTAACATAAATAAATAAAATTGAAATGTAAATATTAGCTTTTCAATAGCAACAGAAAATCTTAGTGTCTCGTCCTGTAACACTTTCATATGAGAGATAATTTTAAAAAAATTATGACTAATTTTATGAGAGCCCAGATTTTACAAATAAAGATTTAATTTTCTTGAAATATTTTTTTCAAAATTATGGTGTGGATTTGATATAATGTTATAATTGTGGGTAATATTTATAAATTTTGCAAAATATATAAGTTGTTATAAAATATTCGATTGATCGAGGAATATTCGATTGACTCAAGACAATCATTGGTGGACCCAAGAATCTAAATTATTGTTGATTGAGAAAATGACAAAAATATTTTATAAATACTACGGAGGTGTTATTATTAAAACTATTGAACTACCATTAGTAAAAAAGACAAAGAATGTCTGGCATCAGTTAAGTAGTAAGACACTCAGATTGATTATCGATGCTTACGTGAGAAATCACGGTTATACTCAATTATTGCTACAAATAATTCTCACGATCATATCTCTCATATTATTGATCCAATTATTGTCACAAAAGATCATCTCGCATTATATGATATGTTATTAAATCAATAATTGAGACGATAAAGTTATTCATATTATTAAATTATAATATTTACAATGTCTGTAAGTTACATCGAGGAGAGGTTTGGTTACCTAATCAATTGCGGCCAATAGGGAGAAATCCTTATTAGAAAGCCCCCTCTTTCCTGGGAACAACCTGGTTGTTAAATATTGTGAGTTATAATATTAATGATGAATAAGTTCGTGTTGATTAAAGATGAATTTGATAGTTTCATTATGTTGGGATTATTTGTGTTAGTAGAAATCGACATCTATTCCGATGATAATTGATGTCTGGAGGTTATATTGTTCAATCGGATATTCGGGGAACTTTTCGTGTCGGAGTACTATTCACGAGTTACTATTCATAAGTTACTATTCACGAGTTACTATTCATGAGTTACTATTTATGAGTTACTATTCACCCGATTACTATTCACTTTAGTATTGTGCATTCGGATATTTGGGTACAATATTATTTCATGAGGAGATGTGCTAATTTTTCAGACCGTTGGTTGAAGTTATATTAGTGAATCAATATGGACCTGGTTCCGTCTTTATTATTCTCGTTGGAATATCCCATCGTGTGTTTTACAGGACTGGTTCCGCTTTTATTATTTACATTGGAATATCCCGCATCATGTATTTTACATTGGACTGGTTCCGATTATTTATTATTCTCGTTGGAATATCCGCCTATGCAATATCGCATGCATGGTGATTTCTTTTGTTATTCCATTTTTATTATACTCGGTTGGTTAAAGTTTTGACTTCTATACTCCATGAAATTAGTGGAATATCCTTGATATTTCGCGCTTCATCCAAAGATCTTTTCATGGAAATATTCTTCAAGCATTCTTGAATTTTACTCTACAAAGAAGTATCATGTTGATAATTTGGACGTTATTAGTTTCTCGGATAATTTAATTCGTGAACTTGTTTTTATTGAATTCTTATATCATTGTCATCATCCTCATGTTTATATTTTTTTTGAAAGTCATACATGGTATGTAGTGCATAGATGGACTTGTATGATTATGAATGAGGATTATTCGTAAGATAATCATGGACCGTAATGTTACAAATGATGTGGTAAAAGTCTTCATCGGTCCGTAAGTGCATTGATGGATAGTTATTGGCATGATCATGACCATCGATGAATACACGAATATCCTTGGCCCGTAGTGCGCATGGATAATTTGTGGTCGTGACCCTAATGAATATCATTGGTAGTAGTGCGGGGATGATGTGGATTATTTATTGTCGAGTCTCAAATTTATAAAAATTGATGAAAACGCTTTTAAATCATAAAAGATAGTAGATTTTATTCTCTACTTGACTTTTTTTAATGGATTCGCTTGTTAAGCAGCTTAAACTTGATGTCTATTGTATTTTATCGCTTTAATATTGTTGAGGACTAATGATAATTTATTCGCATTATCTTAGTCATAATATTTCTTACCGGGCTAGTTGAGCTCACCCTTTCTTCATCGTTTCTTCTGTGAGAAATGAGAATATAATTTGGACGACGAGTCGAGGAACAAATTGATGATTCAGGATGATAAGATTAGTAGTCCTCACTATTCTGTTAAATAGTGTGATAATAATTATAATGAGGACTTATTCTGAGAGTGGATATTGTCTAGAAGATAATATTTGTATTAAAACTCACAACTCTTGTTGTATATTTAAAATTGTATTTGTATTCTGTACCATGTATTTGGCGACTTAAGATGGGTGATGTATACCTATTTTGGGGGCGTCACAAATTCTCCTAGATTATATAAAACGTCAAACAATTTAGAAAAAATAAAATTCTCTAAAAAAACGTCATATATTATGGGACGGGGGAGTAAGTCAATAAGAGATTCTAATTTAAAATAATTGTAAGTTGACTCGAGTAGTATTCGAGTTAACTCATAAATACATAGATCCATTTTTTAGAATTGAGACTTTAGATCTTCTATATTTAACCGTGTAAAATCTATTTGGGTAAATAGCCCAAATAAATGCCACATATATACTTTGTATAAATAGCCCTCTATTCCCTCCTTTTTTTTTCTTCATCCTTCGATTACTCATATTTTTTGAATATCATTTGGACAAGAAAAATTAAGAAAATGGAAATGAAGAACTATTGTTTAAAAAGTACGTGTGTTTCAACAACTTCAAGAGTAACTACGTCAATAAACAATATTTTCACATGTTTTAAACAATATTTTTATATGAATAATTTTTTTGTTGTTCATTTTATTTAATAATATAAATATTTTGATCAAAATATTATTATTTTTAATATAAACAATAGTTAATAAATAAAGGGCTATTACACTAGTTACCCCTAAATTGTCACGTGTTAAATTGTTTGCTTGTGAATGTCAATTAGAAGCCTTTAATTGCCATTTGGCAATACAAGGTCAACTTCAAACTGTTTTCAGGTTGATTAATGTCGATTGATTGTGTGGCCATCTTGATTTGGACACTATTAGAATATGTGTCTTTTGCCACATGCATTCTTCTTACTATGAATAATTGAAAATTAAAAATGGGATTATAAACTTATACTAATATTGTCTCTATCCAATAATTTTGGAATAATCTTATAATACCCTAAAACCTTTAGATACTATCAATTACACCCTTCATTAATACTACATTTGTGAAAGAAATGCCAATGGGGCTTGAGAAATGACATCCTACCAAACTGGACCACTTTTAAAATGCCCATATTCCTGTTTTGAGTTTGATAATTGTCCTTTATGGTTTGGAACAAGTACACTTTTTAGTATATTTTTTTAAAATAATTACAATAATAGTGCATTTCTAAAATATTTACATAATTAATACATTTAAATATTTTATTTATACAATTAGTATTTCTCTTCATTACAACTGTGCTGTAATTGAGAAGAACTTCTTCTGCCATTGACAGCGAAAATTTAAAAATTAGCTTCAAAAATTGAAATTAATGAGAAGATCAAGCATTACATAGTTTGGAAACAAGGGGTTTAGAGAGAGAAAAATTGGAGAATTTTTAGAGTTTTTAGAGAGAGAGAAATTAAAACGATCCCATCTTACACAACTGGATCTCTCTTATCCATCCAACACAAATGTCTCTCACCTCACCTCTGATGTAAATGACCTGGACCAATAGGGAAATCCCAATTCATTGGAATTGGGATATGGATGGAATATAATGAAATAGAGCCACTTTGAGGTTCCCTCATTTTATCCCAATTTAAATCCCTCAAGCTCAGCTCCTCATTCCTCCATGACTTCTCACTAATGTCCCTCCTCTTCGTGAACTCCTCTGAAACCCCCCAATTGGTGCCCACTTTTCTTCCTCCAATTCAAGCCATGAAATTCCTTTAGGGCCGAGTTGGTCGTGCAACTCGTCTACTATAGTCCCTGTTGGCGCTGCCTTTGTCGTTGTCATTCTCAGATATAAGATACATGTGACGCCCCCAAAATAGGTATACATCACCCATCTTGAGTCGCCAAATACATGGTACAAAATTCAAATACAACTAAATTATACAACAAATGGGTATAGACGACAAAATACATCTTTGTGAGTTTTAATACAAATATTGTCTTCAGTATAATATCCACACTCGAAAAAAGTCTTCATTACATTTATTGTCTCACTATTTAATGAATAGTGAGGACTACTACCTAATACTATCATGGGACCATCACTCCGCTTCTCCGACTCGTCTCCACCACGCTTCTCATTTCTGAAGAATATCAAAAGAAAAGGGTGAGCTCAACTAGCCCAAAGAAGAAATATTATGACTAAGATAATGCAAAATAAATTATCATTAGCCTTCAACAATGTAAACTGATAAAATACAATAGACATCAAGTTTAACTGCAGCGGATCAAGTAATCCATTAAAAGAGTCAAATAGAGAATAAAATCTACTATCTTTTATGTTTTAAAAGGTTTTTCATCACTTTTATCGCTGGGACTCAGCTTAATAAATAATCCACATCATCCCTGTACTACGGCCAAGGATATTCATTAGGGTCACGACCACAATTCTATGCACTACGACCAAGGATATTTGTGTATTCATCAATGGTCATGACCATGCCAACAACTATCCATCAATGCACTACGGGCCAATGAGGACTTTTATCACATTATTTGTAACATTACTACCATGATTACAATCAATAATCCTCGGTCATAATCATACCAAGTCCATCTATGCTCTACAGGCCATAGATGACTTTAAAAAAAAATATAAACATGAGGATGATGACAATGATATAAGAATTATATAAAATAAGTTCAAGAATTAAGTTATTCAGGAACTAATAACGTCCAAATTGTCAACATGATACTACTTTGTAGAGTAAAATTCAAGAATGCTTAGAAGAATATTTCCATGAAAAAATACTGGATGAAGCGCAAATATCAAGGATATTCCACTAATTTCATGGAGTATAGAGGTCAAAATTTTAACCAACTGAGTATAATAACGTAATAGAATAACAAAAGAAATCACCATGCATGCGCAGATTAAGATGATAAAGTTATTCCAACAGTAATAATAATACGGAACCAAAGTCGTGAAAATCACAACCGACAAGATGTTCCAATGTAATAATAAATAATGAAATAACAATGAAATCACCATGCATGCGAGATTGTGACAGACAAAGTTATTCCAATATAATAATAAATACGTAATAATAAAGATTTTAACTAGGTCCTGTAGAAAACACACGCACAAGATATTCCAATAGTAATAGTAAAAGACAGAATAATAAAGAGCGGAACCAGTCCGGCGAAAGCACAGGCAGGATGTTCCAACGGAATAATAAAGACAGTAATAATAGAAAGCGGAACTAGGTCCTGCCAGAAAGCACGTATACATGATGTTTTCACTTAATAATAAAGATGTAATAATAGAAGAATGTCACCAAGTATAGGGTAGCACAGATACAAAAGTTATTCAATGTAACAATAAGAAATGGAATAACAACAGTTCTCTTCATGAATACAAAAGAATAATATTCTTACCAGAAAAAGAACTAGATATAAGAGTAGGAAGAAGTAGTAATACTTTTCTATAGTTTCTATAATTTTTCTCTCCGGAGTTTCGTTGAATTTGTAAGAAATAATGAAGGAATGAGCTTCTATTTATAGTAGATCGAAGTGTATCTTTGCATAAAGGAAAAATAATTTCGCAGATTTATTTCTTCAACCAAATACAATAAAGTTAATCAACTAACCAATAAAATCACAACAAAAATTAAAATATAATACATATATATAAACACATGTTTTCAACTTATATATATCAATATTATATATACACCACTTAATGTTTCTCCCCCATAACCAACATCAATCCCCCACCCACCCAATAATCAAATTCACTACACTCTTACACATCACTATCACACTACTACTTTTCCACCATTTCCCACTCCCACACACATCACACACCTATCACTTTCACATATCATTTTCTTCCACTATATACTCAAAAACACACATATACTTCCATACATATACTCTTCCATTTCCAAAATTATTTCCCAACACATATGGGCCCCACATGTGGCCCCCACCTTTAAATAATTTTCTACCGATTATTTTGAAAATGGATAAATGGAGATTCATAAAATAAGCAAAACTTACACAAATACCTCATAAAAATCACATTAATAATTTTAACAACATTTATCACCTTTATTATAATTCACAATATTAATCGACTGTGTCGCTCTCACAGAAAGGGCTTTCCAATAAGGATTTCTCCCTATCAGCGAAGCAATTAGGTGACCAAACCTCTCCTCGCGCGTAACTTCTAGACATCGTTAATATTGTAATTTATAATATTAATAACTCGTCATTTTAATTATTGATTTAATAATATATAAAATATCGACAATAATTGAATCAAATAACGTGAGATACTATGCAACAATTACTATATCAATAATTGAACAAAACCGAAAGTGACTTCTCACGTAAGCATTAATAATCAATACCAGGTGCTACTACGCAACCACACGACATCGTACTTTTACTACTGAGTAGTTCAACAAAGATCAACCAGTAAAACTTCCGCCGTTATTTTCAATAAAATATTTTTGTCGCTTTCTCAATCAAATAATAATTCCGCCATGGGGTCCACCAATGATTGTGCCGTCGTACAAATATTCCCCGACACTAAGAATATTCCCCGACCAATCGAATATTATATGACAACTTGCATACTTTGTAAAATTTTCAAATACTACCCACAACTATAACATTATCTCAAATCCACACCATAATATTAAAAAAAAATATTTCGAGAAATTTAAATCTTTATTTATAAAATCTGAGGTCTCACAATCTCCCCTCCTTATGGAATTTCGCCCTCAAAATTTACGTACGTACCTAATATGCCGAACAGGTGAGGATACCTTGACTTCACTTCAAATTCTAACTCTTGAGGTATAACCTTTGAGTGTTGAATACGATTCTTCTTATCCAAGATTTTAACATGTATCTCCTCATACGTTAAATCTTCTGCTATCTCGTCTGGTTCTAAATTAATAATGTGGTTTGGGTCATCCGCATATTTACGTAACATCGATACGTGATAAACGTTACGAACACGCAACATATTTGGCGATAAAACGAGCCTATAAGCCACAGTTCCTACTCGATCTAGGATTTCAAATGAGCCAATAAAATTGAGGGTTGAGATTTCCTCTCTCTTCGATTTTGATTCTAGAATAATGCCTCTTGAACCTTTTTCCTCACATTCATCGATTTGGGTGAAAGTAGCTTTTGAAATGCGCTTTAACTTTATCGATTAAAGTCGATTCTACTCAGATATTCGTTATCTTCATGTGGGTCTCTAGAGTTTTTAACTCTATCTTCATCATTTATATGAAATGAGTCTTTGTTTTAATAACATCGCACTCAAACGATACGATCTTCTACTCAACACGCCGCCTATCACGCGTTTGTTTTCCCATGATGGTATTGAATGGTACGATCGTAATCTTCAACAGCTCGAGTCAACGTCTTTGGCGCATGTTACGTTTATTTTAGTTGCATAAATATTGGAGGGTTTAAGAAATGGGTTTGGTACTGGGGTCAATACAAAATTCGATTTCACGCTCTAGGGGTAGGCCAGGAAGTCTTCAAGAATACGTCAGGAATTTTATTAACATTAGAAATATTATTCAAATCTGTGACCCTCATCCAAGACTTGGATAGTACGTCACATCGATACCTATCAACTTGCCATCTTCATTCACGATGTCGCCTACAGAAAGTCTAACTTTGGTGCATTCCACACAAGGAAGTCAACACTGAAAGGATCGGCTCTTTACTTATGGCTTGATATGACAATGATTGACTTTAGTGGTTTGGTTACTTTGAATTCGCATAACAAGTTGGTTAGGAGTATGAAAGCTAACAACCTTACGAAAAGCATGATGAGTATTTAACCAATCGTTTAAAAAATTCACATCAAAGACAAGTATTTTCAAAGAGATAAGATCGACAGGTAACGTGAAAATGTCGATTTGAATCAACAAGATTTATAAATAGTGGAGGTAACGAAGGCTCCTACTAACGAAGTTTCAACCAATAAGTCAAAGTCTAACTTCTCCTGAGTCAAATTTAAACGTTGAACGCAAAGCAAAGAGAGATAAAATAATAGGTAAAACCCCAGATCTTATAAGGTACGGACTCAAGAAGAATTTATAATTAACTAACCCGCTAACTTCGTCGGGTTACTCGCTTTTGAGAAGTCACAAAAACGCCTCCTTGAACTACGGGTTTTGTCTTTTCCTCGAACGGTTTTTGGTGCCTCCATCCTAGTCGAACTTGTCTTTGGTGAACGACAAATCGGGCTAGTGACCTTCTTTTCCACAATTATAACATGCTTTGGACGACATCAGCAGCTTTGACCGATATGTCCCTCCCTCCGTGATTTGAAACATATGATAGTGGTCGTTCTCCTTCCTTAACAACGGTCTTTGGTCTTGCCGACGTCTTTCCATCATTGTTGAATTTCCTCTTCTTAAAATGTCCATTCTTATTGTTTTGGCCATGATTACCACCAAGTGGTTACCATTTCTCGCATGTTGATTCCTTCACGCTTATTTTCACCGCTCGACGATCGCTATCACCGGTATTATCATTTTGCCACCGCTTCTCTTTTGGTTGGGTTGACTCATTATCACGCTCCAATAATCGAGCCCTATTAACAACATCTGAATACAAACACGCTTTATGAGAGATAAGATATTGACATATCTCGTGTTTTAAACCTCTTAAAACATTTCGTCATTCTCTCCTCATTATCAACCAAATGGGACGCAAACCGGACAACTCGGAGAACTTAGCTTTGTTTTCATGACACTGGCCATGTTGTTTTGCTCCAACTTGAGAAATTCCACCTCTTTCATGTGATTTAATACTTTCGGAAAGTACTTGTCATTGAACAACTCTTGGAACTTCTCCCAAGACATCTTGAAGTCGTCAGTTTGGGAACGTTTTTACGATTCCCACCAAGAATCGCTTCTTTATGCAACATAAAGGTGGCAAAGGGAATCTTTTGCTCCTCGGAGCATCCCAAGACATCAAATATCTTAGTCATCTACTTTAACCACGTCTCCGCCTTAAGTGGTTTCGCTTTCCCAAAAACTATGGTGGTCCCAAGCTCCTTGAATTGCTTAAGCGGTGACCTAACCGTAGGTTGCCATTATTTTTACCGCATTATTAATGTGGAGCCGCTTACTTTAATGTTGCATGAATTCTAAAAGCTCCTAAACGCATCGTCGTTCAATCAATTGATCGGTGTTGTTGTTTATGGGAGGATTATCGCCATCCCGTTGTTTCATTGTCCTCGATTATTGATCCGTGGAGAATCAACGGCCTCCTGTGCTCCATTGATGTTCTCAACATTCTCGGATGCCATTTTCAAATACTGCCACAAAACAATGGTTAATTAACATATCACATATTATCCCTATACTCTGACTGACCAATTAAATACCAAATAAACTTAGGTAGGTTATACTAGCGAAGGAATTTCCCGTCTCTCCCCTCCTAGTTCTTGTCTCACATCTTAGCCAGGGATCATATCCCTAAGCTTTGATACCAACTATGACGCCCCCAAAATAGGTATACATCACCCATCTTGAGTCGCCAAATACATGGTACAAAATTCAAATACAACTAAATTATACAATAGTCGTGTATAGTACGACAAAATACATGCTGTGAGTTTTAATACAAATATTGTCTTCTAGACAATATCCACTCTCAGAAAAAGTCCTCATTACATTTATTGTCACACTATTTAATGTAATAGTGAGGACTACTAGCTAATACTATCATCCGGACCATCACTCCATTCCCCGACTGTCCAAATTTACGTTCTCATTTCCTAAAGAGAACAGTGAAAGAAAGGGTGAACTCAACTAGCCCAGCAAGAAATATTATGACTAAGATAATGCAAAATAAATTATCATTAGCCTTCAACAATGTTAAACTGATAAAATACAATAGACATCAAGTTTAACTGTAGCGGATCAAGCAATCCATTAAAAGAGTCAAGTAGAGAATAAAATCTACTATCTTTTATGTTTTAAAAGGTTTTTCATCACTTTTATCATTGGGACTCAAAATTTTAATAAATAATCCACATCATCTCTCAGACTACTGGCCAAGGATATTCATTAGGTCACGACCACAAATTCCATGCACTACTGCCAAGGATATTTGTGTATTCATCAATGGTCATGATCATGCCAACAACTGTCCATCAATGCACTACGGGCCAATGAGGACTTTATCACATTATTTGTAACATTTCGGTCATGATTACACCGAATAATTCCTGGTCATAATCATACCAAGTCCATCTATGCTCTACAGGCCATAGATGACTTTAAAAAAATATAAACACGAGGATGATGACAATGATATAAGAATTCAATAAAACAAGTTCAAGAATTAAGTTATTCAGGAACTAATAACGTCCAAATTGTCAACATGATACTACTTTGTAGAGTAAAATTCAAGAATGCTTAGAAGAATATTTCCATGAAAAATACTGGATGAAGCGCAAATATCAAGGATATTCCACTAATTTCATGGAGTATAGAAGTCAAAATTTTAACCAACTGAGTATAATAACGAATGGAATAACAAAAGAAATCACCATGCATGCGGTACTTCGCATAGACAAGTTATTCCAACAGAATAATAATAACGGAACCATGTCAGGTGAAAATACAACCGGGATGTTCCAATGTAATAATAAAGAATGAAATAACAATGTAAATCACCATGCAAGCAGATTGCATGAGATAAAGTTATTCCAATAGAATAATAAATACGAGAATAATAAAAAGGCGGAACTAGGTCCGTGTAAAACACATGCGACAAGATATTCCAATAGAATAGTAAAGATGTAATAATAAAAAAGGCGGAACTGTGCAGCGAAAGCACGATGCGAGGATGTTCCAACGGAATAATAAAAACGCAGAATAATAGAAAGCGGAACTAGTCCCACAGAAAGCATGTACATGATGTTTCAACTAATAATAAAGACAGAATAATAGAAGAATGTCACCAAGTATAGGGTAGCAGCAGATACAAAAGTTATTCCAATGTAACAATAAGAAATGGAATAACAACATTTCTCTTCATGAATACAAAAGAATAATATTCTTACCGTAAAAGAACTAGATATAAGAGTAGGGAAGTAGCAGTAATACTTTTCTATAGTTTCTATATAATTCTCTCCGAGTTTCAATGAATTTGTAAGAAATAATGAAGGAATGAACTTCTATTTATAGGAGAGTGGAAGTGTCTTTGCAAGGAAAAATAATTCTGCAGATTTATTTCTTCAACCAAATACAATAAAGTCGATCAACTAACCAATAAAATCACAACAAAAATTAAAATATAATACATATATATAAACACATGTTTTCAACTTATATATATCAATATTATATTTACACCACTTAATTTTTCTCCCCCATAACCAACATCAATCCCCCACCCACCCAATAATCAAATTCACTACACTCTTACACATCACTATCACACTACTACTTTTCCACCATTTACCACTCACACACACATCACACACCTATCATTTTCACATATCATTTTCTTCCATTATATACTCAAAACACACATATACTTCCATACGTATACTCTTCCATTTCCAAAATTATTTCCCAACACATATGGGCCCCACATGTGGCCCCCACCTTTAAATAATTTTCTACCGATTATTTTGAAAATGGATAAATGGAGATTCATAAAATAAGCAAAACTTACACAAATACCTCATAAAAATCACATTAATAATTTTAACAACATTTATCACCTTTATTATAATTCACAATATTAATCGACTCAGTCGCTCTTCAGAAAGAAGAGAACTTTCAATAAGGATTTCTCCTTATTGGCGCGCAATTAGGTGACCAAACCTCTCTTTGGCGTAACTTCTAGACATCGTTAATATTGCAATTTATAATATTAATAACTCATCATTTCAATTATTGATTTAATAATATATAAAATATCGACAATAATTGAATCAAATAACGTGAGATATTATGGAACAATTACTATAGCAATAATTGAACAAAACCGAGTGACTTCTCACGTAAGCATTAATAATCAATACCGTGTGCTATTATGCAACCACGCCAGACATCGTATTTTTTACTACCGAAAGTAGTTCAACAAAGATCAATTCAGTAAAACTTCCCGCCAGTTATTTTCAATAAAATATTTTTATCGCTTTCAATCCGAAAATAATTTTGTTGTGGGTCCACTAATGATTGTGCCGTCGCATTTAATATTCTCCGACACAAAGAATATTCCCCGACCAATCGAATATTATATGACAACTTGCATACTTTGCAAAATTTTCAAATACTACCCACAACTATAACATTATCTCAAATCCACACCATAATATTAAAAAAAATATTTCGAGAAATTTAAATCTTTATTTATAAAATCTGAGGTCTCACAGTACAGTTGGTAGTCAAACCTTCATACAAAGGTAATCAAATCAGTTTTATTGGGTTACCAATTATTTATAAAAAAGTTAAGAACATTTTTCAAGTGTTATCTGGATTTGTTTTCTTCAACGTGTGCAACCATTAACAGTTTTATTGGGTTCTACAATTGTCGCCGTCGGTACATATTTTTTTCATAATGCAGTTGGTAGTCAAATCTTCATATAAAGGTAACCAAATCAGTTTTATTGGGTTACCAATTAATTATAAAAAAGTTAAGAACAGTTTCCAAGTGTTACCTAGATTTATTTTCTTCAACATGTGCAATCATAACAGTTTTATTGGGTTCTGCAATGGTCGCCGTCGGTATATTTTTTTCTTCCATAGTACAGTTAGTAGCCAAACATTCATACAAAGGTAACCAATTCAGTTTTATTGGGTTACCAATCGGCGAAAGGCAACGGTGGAGAAGATAAAGAGACAGGTGGTGTGTAGTAGTGAGATCGAAGGTAAAAATGAGAGGAGGACTGGGAATCGAAGAAGAAAATGAAATAGAATAATAATATTATGAGTAGAATGAAGAGAGAGAAAGTGAAGGAGTACTTTCTCTCTCTAAAGAGATAATTATTCACTGAAATCTCCATTGTCATTGTTGTTAATGCTCTGTAAATTGTAGAGAGAGAAACAGATGTAGAAGAGAATGGTAGAAAATTAGTAGTAGTAGTAGTAGAAATCGCCATTGTTGTTGGTGCTCTATAAATTGTAGGGAGAGAAACATAGATGAGAGAGAATGATAGAGAATTAGTAGTAGTAGTAGTAGTAGTAGTAGGTGGTGGTGGTGATATGTGAAGTCTTTGTTGTTGGTGCTCTGTAAATTGTAGAGAGAGAAACAGATGTAGAAGAGAATGATAGAGAATTAGTAGTAGTAGGAGGTGATGACGGTATGTAATTTCGTTCAGTCAAAACGAAAGGACTGGGAAAAGTTTGAAATATTATTATTGTGTTGCACTATTTTTGTAATTATTTTATTGATACATTACTCTTGTAATTATTTACTAATTATTGTATAATTGTTGTATATTATTGGAAAGAACCTTTATGGTTTTTCTATTTGTTTTATTTTGAGAGATGAAAGGGAAGTGTTGGGGTGGGCCGGTGGGGTGGAATACATGGGCCTATATGTTGGGAGTTTATTGTTCTCCTATATAAGAAATAAATAACTTTTTGTAAGTAATGATGGCCTAAACTCTGGTCCAAACCTTTATGGCGTTGGCCTCGTTTGATATCTACTTTCTAAATATAAACTAACTAACAACTAGGAGAACATGAAATAATACCATCGTCTACTTGAAACTTAGGCTTAATTGTTTTAATAATAAAATACTCTTTATTTATGTTCAAGTTTTGCATTTTCTAAAAAACAGAGGTGACATAATTACAAGAATTTGATCAATAGTGAAAATAATTACAAAAATTAAAACATCATACATAAAGCATATTATAAAAGTGGGTAAACATCAATATCTTATATATAAATACAGTAAAGACGATCCCAATTTAAAGTCGACTCTTAATCAATTTGAGTCAATTTAGTTCAATTTCATTCTAATTGCTGTGTTATTTACCGAGTTGGTCGAATCTAGCCTCTTCCTCTTCCTCTTCCTTCCTCATAATCATCGGATCTTCCTATTCCTATTCCTTACGATCTTCCTCTTTCTCTTCCTTTCTTCCTGTCTTTCCCGCTAATGAGTTTGGAGGAGAATTAAGAGGAACCGAATTTTAACTCCCAACATGAAATCATCTCAATCCTCGCCGAATAGCAGATCACCACCGTTGATGAAGGATTTCCGCCTCTAATTAGGCTGATGAATTTTGTTTCCGAATACCAGGTTAAACTTTCATTATACTACTAATTGATTCATCCTCTTCTTTTTTTGTACTTTTTCTCTTGATGATTTCTAAGAAAACCCTCGATCCCCACCGATTAGCTTTTTCTCTTGGTGATCAAATTAGCTTTTTACCGAGCTCACGGGCATCAAGAACTCTGGTGCGCAAAAAAGGAAAAATACTATCACTGGTAAGTTTAGATTTTTCCCATATTACAAATTTCTTTCTCTTAGATTTTGATATTGTGCATGAGGTGTTTGAATTCTATAATTTTTGAAGTTACCCTTTTTATTTTTCAATGAAATTTAGCTTTAATTTTTGAAGAAATTTAACTTTTTAAAATCCATAAAAGGGTTTAATCAACATTATTCTCCGCTTAGTAAAATCTGGCTTCGAAACTCGCCGAAGGTATGAGAAAATTCAACTCATTACTTTTTTGTATTGCTACTTTGAGGTTTCATAAATTGAGTGAAATGGTTTTACAGAGCTTAAGCATTGTAACATAATTCATTTGGGTAGTATAGTTAGAAATGTAGTTGAACTATTTGATAAAATGAGGCTAAGAGAATGTTCATATGTGTTAATATTCATCTGTCCTAATTAATGTGCCAATGAAGATGAAAATTGTCCATCTCTATACATTATAAAATTTGAGACTGAAAGGTGATATTTATTGCATTATAGGAATAATATATCGAGTGTCGAGTTCGCACGTGGTGATATTTATTACATTATAGGAATAATAATAATGGTAGTAAGATTTGTGGCGATAATAATAGTTTTGAGGGGGGAAGGGGGAAGGGGAAGGAGAAAAGGATGTTTTTTGTATTATTGGAAAGCTCAAAAACCGAATAGCGAAAAAATTGTGCAATCAAAGGATCAAAGAGTAAGATATGTGAAAAAGGGTGAGGCTACTGCAGATGATGATGATGGGATTGAGGATGGTTGTGACGCCCCCAAAATAGGTCCATTCCATCCAACCCATTCTGAGTCGCCAAATACATGGTACATAAATAACTACAACTTTATTATTACAACATATAAACTGTGAGTTTAAATACAGATATTGCCATCTAGACAATATCCACACGCAAATAAATTCCCATCATAATTATTGATACATTATTTTACAAAAATGGTGAGGACTACTAAACAACTCTCTCTAGAACCTTCATTCTATACCCCGACTAAGTACTCGCCACATTCTCGCCTCCCCGAGAAGAAAAATGGAAAAAAAAAAAAGGGTGAGCTCAACTAGCCCGAAGAAGAATATTATGACTAAGATAATATACAACAAATTATCGTTAGTCTTCAACAGGGAAAAATCTAATAGAATACAATGACAAACCAGTTTTAAATCAATATTCGCAATGAAATAATAATTCATTAGAAGAGTTAAGTAGAGAATGCAAACTACTATCTTCTATGTATGAATTTAAAAGTTCATCGCTCATCTTTTATCCTTGTAACATCAATCAATATATATCTGGAATCAAATATTCATCTTTGCACTACAGGCCAAACATATTCATCAGTTGGTCATGTTCATCTAAACACATGTTCATCTTTGCACTACGGGCCAAAGATATTCATTAGAAATCATTCATCTTCGCACTACAGGCCAAAGATATTCAATAATATCATCATTTAAGACTGAGGATGATGAAAAATATTTTTAAAAAAACGAATTGGTGAAACAAAATGACAAGGATTAAGGATTAAGGATTCGTACTTTGTTTTATCTATGTCCAAAAATACCTCAAAAATAATCATAGTGGTGTAAAATTCAAGAATGATCAAAACATGGATACAATCAAAGCTAGTATCCGTAATAGATATTTTGGACTTAAAAGGAAAATTTTCATTTTTCGATGAATAAGCAAGATTCGTGAATAAGACCAGTATACGTGAATAGTACTCCCCGACACTAAAAGTTCCAAATTTGATTAAAAGTTCAGATCAATACTTCCTAAGATAATGATATTGAAGAAATAATATCATTTGAGAAGAAAATAACATCCCTTACCTCGAAAGCACAAGATTTAAATAAACACCAGGATATAGGCTATGACTTGAACTTGCATCGATCGATAGCAATACTCAAAGTATACTCAAAATACTCACAAGAATACGCCGATAATAGAGAGAGAAAACTTCATTTTCGGTGTGATTTTCAATTCTAACCTAAACACCCTATTTATAGGAAAATGCTTAGAACACCAAAGTAGAAAATTTAATAAATTAATATTATTTATTTTTTTCTACATCTTCCTACGCATCAAGCATCTGAATTCAGCAACTTGACATGTGTTAAAGATGCCCACCAAACACAAAAAAATGTTTTTCTTATTTAAATTATTTTAAACTTCCAAAAATCAATTATTTCGGAGCTTCGAAACTTCAATAATTCATAATAATTAGCTCTTTTATCAGAAAAATTCAAAACTCACGACTTTTCATAGGAAATTCCATTATCTACAACTTTGCAGAAGGAAGTTTTTCCAAATTCCAAATAGAAATTGACCGAAATCCACAAATGGGCAATTTTACAAGCTATAATCAAATTTCAGTCAAGAAATGGGTCTACCGACACACAAAATCTGTTTTTAATATTTATTGCAACAAAAATACTTTTTTCCTCGTATACTCATATATCCCACATTCATTCTAAAAATATAACCATTATTATATTATTAAAATATAATAATATATTTAAATGAATTATTTTATCAGAAAAAGATAAAATTTTAATTTTCAACAATTGTCACTTAAAAATTTTTTTCCATCTATATCCACATAAAATCAATATTTTCCTCATCATATAAATCAATAATTAATTATTCATAAATAATATTACAGAATCACAAAGATCTTTGCAAACTGTGCCGCCGCCTCCCAGAGAAAGAGGGCTTTCCAATAAGGATCTCTCCTTACTACGCCGCAATTAGGTGACCAAACCTCTCTTTAGACAGTAACTTTCTAGACATTGCCAATAATGTTATCCAATAATATTATTAGGATAATATGAATTATTGTCTCGATAATGGAAAATACCGTAATGACAATTTATTGAAACAACAAGTAATATAAAATATCAATGCAAAGAATTATTGAATCAATAAAATAAAATAATTTGAATAGTAATTATCGTAACAATTATTGAGTAAGTGCCTTCTTTACGTAAGAATCAATAATTGGTGCAATACCATGTGCCATCGCTCAACAACGCCAGACATCGTGTTTTAATCACCGTATTCCAACAAAGATAATCAGAATAACTACGCCATTATTTATAAATAACTTATATTTGTCATTTTCTTCATCCAATCGCTTTCAAGTTATGGGGCCCACAAAAGATCGCGCCATTGCATTTAATATTCCAGGACATTACTTATATTCCACGACCAAACGAATATTCTCCGATAATAATGAATATTTTATAACCACTTACTTATTCAAATATTTGCGTATTTTACCCATAACTATCCACATTAATCAAATCAACCCTTACTATTTCAAAATAATAAATAGAGGAAAATAAATTTCATTAATAATAATTTGGGGTCTTACAACCTCCCTTCCTTATGAAATTTCGTCCTCGAAATTGATGTACGTACTGGTGTGTTTCAAAAGATGAGAATACCTCGCTTTCATTTCCGCTTTCCAACTCCGTGTCATTTTCTCAATAGAATGGTTTCTCCACAAAACTTTAACTTGTGGTATTACCTCTAGACATAGGACATGTTCTTTCCTATCCAATATCTTGACAGTACCACTCCTCGACGTTAAGTCTTTGGCTATCTCGTCCAGGTTCTAACTCAATGACATGGTTCGGTCGTCCACATATTTACGTAACATCGACACGTAAAAAAAGCGTTATGAACACGCGTCATACTTGGTAAAAAGCGAGTCTATAGGCCACAATTCCTATTCGATCGAGAATTTCAAATGGATTAATAAATCGAAGGTTTGAGCTTTCCTCACATCACCGATTCTCGCTTTTGAAATAACAACTTCGCACCTCCTTCTTCAAATTCATCACTCCCGTGTATAGCTTGAACAAATTTTAACTTTATCGATTAAAGTCGATTATACTCAGATATCATCACGTGGGTATCTAGAGTTTTCA
Organism: Panax ginseng; assembly: GCA_020205605.1. Taxonomy (NCBI): domain Eukaryota; kingdom Viridiplantae; phylum Streptophyta; class Magnoliopsida; order Apiales; family Araliaceae; genus Panax; species Panax ginseng. Next base: position 10,665,568 of record CM035149.1, on the reverse strand, counting down.
TCTCCATCTCTATTATTTGTAAATTATACGAAATGAGTCTTTGACAATATCGCACTCAGATTTGTATACGATCTTCAACTCAACACGCCGCCTACCACGTTCGCTTTTTCGGGATGGCATTGTCGTAACATGTCTTTGAAATGAGTCTCTCTTGAGTTCTTCAAGCTCTTCCCACATTCCTTGCTCCATTCGAATTTTGTATCTCTACGAGTCATTTGCGTTAATGGAATAGCGATTCGAGAATATCCTTCAACGAATCTACGATAATAACCAACTAAGCCTGTAAAGCTACGATTTCGATTCGACTTAGGTTGTTCTCAATCGTGACTCATATCCCAACCTTGGATAACACGTTACAATGACACCTATCGGTTTACTACCAAATGCGAATATGGCGGCCCCTACGAGAGTTCTCGGCTTCAGCAGCATTCCACAAAGGAAGTCACCAGATAGAGGCTCGGGTATCAACTTCTACAGTTGGGTTTTTAACTTCTGAAGTTCAATAGGAGCCATTCAATACGAGATTTTAAAAATGAGTTTTGTACCGGGTTCATAGTCGATACAAAATTTAATATAAGGCTTTGGGAGTAAGCCAAGAAATTCTTCAGGAAATACGTCAGGAAAAATCAATAACAACAGGAATATTATTCAAATCTGACGTGTCTTTATTCAAATCCATAACATGGACTAAGAAAACTTGACATCCGTAATAAACGAATGACTCCATGGCTTGATATGAAAATGTTTGACTATAATGGTTTGATTGCTTGAATTGAATAATGAGTTCTTAAGAATATAAAACTAACAACCTTACGTAAAGTAATCAATTTGGCGTGATGAGTAGTTAACCTTAAAATCACATCAAAAGCAAATATCTCTATAGAAATAAGGTTAACAGGTAATGTGGTAGTGCCAACCTGAATCAAGCAAGATTTCTAAACAACGGATGTAATGAAAGTTTCTCCTAACGGAGTCTCCATAAATAGGTCAAAGTCTAATTTCTCCGTAGTCAAGTTCAAACGTCGGTAGCAAAGTAAGAGAGATAAAAGAATGGGTAGAAACAGGGTATCTAGTAAGGTATAAACTTCGCAAGAATTTATAATTAACTAACCTGCGTGCTTAACTTCGTCGGGTTCCTCGATTTTAACCCAGTGGCCACGACAAACGCTCTTCTAGGAACCGTTGACTTTGACTTTTCTCGGGACATCCTTTTGAGTCACCATTCCTATTGGATTGGGTTTTGATACCGCATAATCTCGAGCGATATGTCCTTCTTTTCCACAATTATAGCATACCTTAAACTGTTGTGGGTAGTTCATACGATATGTCCCTTTTTCCCCAAGATTTGTAACATGTCTGACCGGTGGTCTTTCTCCTCCCTGGAACCGATTCTTCTTTGGTGTTGACGTCTTCACATGGTCGTTGTTGAATCTCCTCTTTAAAAATCTCCTCCGACTCGCTTTTTCTGTTTTCATGGCCACGATTACCACCAGAGTGGTTACCGCTTTGTCCGTATTCTTCTTTCTCCATTTGGTTATCGTTATTCGATGACTCGCTATCTTCTAGTATGATCCTGGTTATGGTCCCTCGGTTGAACGTACTTTCATTATCTCGCTTCTAACAACCTGAGCCCTCATTGACAACATCCGAATAGAGAGAAAATTTATGAGAAATGAGATATCGACGTATCCGGGTTTCAAACCTCTCGTAAATATCCGCATCATACGTTCCTCATTCTCCACCAAATGAGGTGCGAACTCGATAACTCGCTGAACTTCGCCTCGTCTTCGAAATCGTCATGTTATTCTCGCCCGCCTAATAAACTCCACTTCCTTCATATGATGAATACTTTCGTGGAAGTACTTGTCATCGATTGAAAGCTTTCAAACGCCTCCTTGACACGCCGAAATTTGGATGGTACGCTTTACTGATTCCCACCGATGTCTGCCTCGTTACGGAACATAAAAGTAGCGAATATAACTTTCATTCCTCCGCATCCCAAGACATCGAATATCTTGGTAATTTGTTTGACCCACGTCTCCGCTTTAATCGGATCCGCTTCTGCACTCGTGGTCCCAACTCTTTGAATCGCTTGATTTGTGACCACCGTGAATTGCTATCATTTCCTCCTCAGTATTTTGAACACGAGTCTCCTCGTCCCGATTTTGCATGAACTCGTAAAAAGCTTCTAAACATCCCCTCGTTCATTATCCGCTTTCGGTGGTGTTGTTCACGGGAGGAACATTGTCACTGTTGCACATTCTCCTCTCGTTAGTGCACGCATGAGGCATCTCCACGGTCTTATTTACTCCAATTGTTAATATTCTCGATCGACATTCTCAAATCATCGTCATAAAACAAGGGTTAATTAAGGAAATCAATATATCACATAATATCCCTATATACTTAACCAACTAACAAATAAGCTTAGGTAGGACACACTCAGCGAAGGATTTTACTGCCTCTACCCTCCTAGTTCTATTCCCCGATCTCCCATGGAGATCATATCCCCAAGCTCGATACCAACTGTGACGCCCCCAAAATAGGTCCATTCCATCCAACCCATTCTCGAGTCTCCAAATACATGGTGCGTAAATAACTACAACTTTATTATTACAACATATAAAGCGTGTGAGTTTAAATACGAGATATTGCCATCTGCATAATATCCACACGTAAATAAATTCCCATCATAATTATTGATACATTATTTTACAAAAATGGTGAGGACTACTAAACAACTCTCTAGAACCTTCATTCCATACCCCACTAAGACTCGCTACATTCTCGCCTCCCGAGAAGAAAAATGGAACAAAAAGGAAAAAGGGTGAGCTCAACTAGCCCAAAAGAATATTATGACTAAGATAATATACAACAAATTATCGTTAGTCTTCAACAGGAAAAATCTAATAGAATACAATAGACAACCGCTTTTAAATCAATATTCGCAATGAAAATAATAATTCATTAAGAAGAGTTAAGTAGAGAATGCAAACTACTATCTTCATGTATGAATTTAAAAGTTCATCGTCTATCTTTTATCCTTGTAACATCAATCAATATATATCGGAATCAAATATTCATCTTTTTGTATTGTGCCAAAGATATTCATCAGGTTGGTGGTCATGTTCATCTAAACACCTGTTCATCTTTGCACTACGGCCAAAGATATTCATCAGAAATCATTCATCTTTGCACTACAAGCCAAAGATATTCAATAATATCATCATTTAAGACTGAGGATGATGAAAAATATTTTTAAAAAAACGAATTCAAATTGAAACAAAATGACAAGGATCAAGGATTAAGGATTCGTACTTTTGTTTTATCCATGTCCAAAAATACCTCAAAAATAATCATAGTGGTGTAAAATTCAAGAATGATCAAAATATGGATACAATCAAAGCTAGTATCCGAATAGATATTTTGAATAAAAGGAAAATTTTATTTTTCGATGAATAGTCTTAAGATTAAGTGAATAAGACCAGATATCGTGAATAGTAACCCCGACACTAAAAGTTCCAAATTTGATTAAAAAGTTCAGATCAATACTTCGGCATAATGATATTGAAGAAATAATATCATTTGAGAAGAAAATAACATCCCTTACCTCGAAAGACAGTACTTCTAGTTGAAACACCGGATATAGGCTATGACTTGAACTTGCATCGTATAGCAATACTCAAAGTATACTCAAAATACTCACAAGAATACGCTCGATAATATAGAGAGAAAACTTCATTTCGGTGTGATTTTCAATTCTAACCTAAACACCCTATTTATAGGAAAATGCTTTAGAACACCAAAGTAGAAAATTTAATAAATTAATATTATTTATTTTTTCTACATCTTCCTACGCATCAAGCATCTGAATTCAAAGAACTTGACATGTGTTAAAGATGCCCACCAAACACAAAAAATGTTTTTCTTATTTAAATTATTTTAAACTTCCAAAAATCAATTATTTCGGAGCTTCGAAACTTCAATAATTCATAATAATTAGCTCTTTTATCAGAAAAATTCAAAACTTACGGCTTTCCGTAGGAAATTCCATTATCTACAACTTTGCAGAAGGAAGTTTTTCCAAATTCCAATTAGAAATTGGATAGAAATCCACAAATGGGCGATTTTACAAGCTGTTTATAATCAAATTTCAATCAAGAAATGGGTCTACCGAAACACACAAAATCTGTTTTAATATTTATTGCAACAAAAATACTTTTTTCCTCGTATACTCATATATCCCACATTCATTGTAAAAATATAACCATTATTATATTATTAAAATATAATAATATATTTAAATGAATTATTTTATCAGAAAAAGATAAAATTTTAATTTTCAACAATTGTCACTTTAAATTTTTTTTCCATCTATATCCACATAAAATCAATATTTTCCTCATCATATAAATCAATAATTAATTATTCATAAATAATATTACAGAATCACAAGATCTTGCAACCAGTAGTCCTCAAGAAAGAGGGGCTTTCAATAAGGATCTCTCTCATCGGTGGCAATTAAATTAGGTGACCAAATCTCTCTTTAGAGCGTAACTTTCTAGACATTGCCAATAATGTTATCCAATAATATTATTCGGATAATATGAATTATTGTCTCAGATAATGGAAAATACTGGTGTAATGACAATTTATTGAAATAATAAAGAATATAAAATATCAATGCAAAGCAATTATTGAATCAATAAAATAAAATAATTGAATAGTAATTCATCGTAACAATTATTGAGTAGTGCCTTCACGTAAGAATCAATAATTGGTGCAATACAAGTGCTTCTCGCTCAACAACGCGTATTCTCGTGTTTTAAACCACGGGTATTCCAACAAGATTAATTCGTGAATAACAACTACGCCGTTATTTATAAACAACTTATATTTGTCATTTTCTTCATCCAATCACTTTTCGTTATGAGGCCCAATAAAAAGATCGCCTTGGCGCATTTAATATTCCCCGACTGCATTTAATACGCCACTTACCAAACGAATATTCTCCGATAATAATGAATATTTTATAACCACTTGTTTATTCGAAATATTTGCATATTTTACCCATAACTATCCACATTAATCAAATCAACCCTTACTATTTCAAAATAATAAATAGAGAAAAATAAATTTTATTAATAATAATTTGGGGTCTTACAATGGTAATGATTTGTCTTCAGTGGTGGGGGAGACTGTTGATGATAGCATGAGCGATGCACGAAATGGGGATGGGGATTCAAAGAGTGATATTGTGGATAGGTATGCTTCAATGATATTTAAAAGTAAAGATACAAATATAAAACCATCAAATGAGAGGAATCATATGAAGAAGAAGGTAAAGAAGAGTGTACATTCTGCTGCTTTTTTGAAACGCCATTTGCAGCAACAGATTATGTTTAGTATGAGTTCGAAGCAAGATTCAGAGTTTGTGTCTTTGGGTTTGAGGAGGGATGATTCAATGAGTTTAGTTAATCAATCTCATGATACTGGGGACTACTTAAATATCGATATTCGGCAGAATCACCACTGATGGCACGACTTAAGTCCTTGAAATTGCTGAAAGGTAGTCGTAAAGATGACTCTTCTTATTCGTATAGTACCCATGCAATGTCTATGAGTTCTTTTAATTTGTATCGTGTTAGGAATATTTCGAGCACAATTTGGTCATGAATCAAATTCAAGTGAAGTTTTAGATTCTTTAATAGATTAATACTCATTCGGTTTCAACAACAATTTATTTTTTTTATTTAGTATATTGCTTCTGTCACTGATTTTTTTTCTTTGGCACATAGATTTCATATATACTCCAAGCATAGATTTCATATATATACTCAATTAAGGCTCATTACACTACTTAATTCAGCGGTGATTATACTAATTAATTGAATTTAGAGCATATCTTTCTAATCTCTCATTGAGTTCCAGTCTTAACCTCAATGCTACTCATTTTGATCATAGCTTTCTGAAACTCAAAATCAAATCTGCACCCAATAACCCTCTAATGCTCCCTGCATAATTTTTAACTATCCTTTGCGTTTTAGAATCACCCCAAAGCCTTTGATCGGACTCTATTACTGCATTGCCATCGCGCACGTTCTTGAAAAAGCTCACGTCAAATTTCTGCTGGGAATCTATGTATTGATTAAGATTTTAAATAAGAGTTTGGATATTTTGTCAGTTTGAGTAGCGATAATAGTATAAAGAAATTACCAACTAATGTAACAAGATCATGGTCATCAAGGCCTTTGGTTGAGAATTTCTGTCTCTGGGCATCAACGGAGTCAAAAGGAGAAGCCAAATTTGAGACTTGAGATGACACAGATATTCTACCATCTCTTCTTCCTGTAGGCACATTCCAACTTGGGCCATCACTCTGAGATATGACTACAGATTAATTAAAACGTACATATGATGTGTATCAACTATGCATTTAATGCAAATGAGTACTTATCCTTTTTTATTTCTAATTTCCATTGGTCTAAGAGGAGCACACCATGACACCAAATCGTAGAGGGGCATGTGGGAGTTGTTATTCCCCATCACTTTCTGATACTCTGAGGAAGAAAAGAAGCAGCATTTTGTGTGGAAGCCAAACAATGTATCATAGACGACGTGTGGAGCGCCCTTGAATTCCAATAAGAAGATAGTGGATCCAGGACTGCTCAGGGTCTAATTCATTTGCTAACCAGTAGCGGTGATGGCAAAGGTGGATCATCACTTGGTTCGTTTATGCTTTGCATGAGAATGGGGGTTCTGCTCTTTTTGGGTTTAAAAACATGCGTCTATTTGAGAGATGATTTTTGCATCAGATGCTTCTGTTTTGGGGGCTCCATTATGTGCTTTTAAATTGTATTGTGCATGGAGCTATTGAGTTGTTATACATTGCACATAAAATGAGATTATGATCTTGATGATTAAATTGATGTTTTTCTTTGTTGCTGGTTTTTTGTTTTAATTGATTTGTTATGGGAATTGAAAATTCGGATTGCCTCACACCTTATTATATATTAGTATTGGTTTCTTGATTTACTAATATTTGAATTTTTGTAATGTTTTGTACAGAATTTATTTCACCACCACAACGTTCCTTCTTTGAATGGGGTGATAAGCCGAATGAGAGTTGCTGTGACGCCCCCAAAATAGGTTTAATCCATTCAACCTATTCTGAGTCGTCAAATACATGGTATAGAAAACAACTACAACTTCATTACTACAATTGTCGTGCAAAATACAACAACACATATACTGTGAGTTTTAATACCAACTGTGACTCATGTCCCAACTATGGACAACACCTCACATTGATATATTATATAAAGGTACAGTCAATAACTGTTTTAGAAATTAAAATCTTTGGAAAGTGCTCAAGAAAACCTTCGTACATAGGAGGCCATGAATCTAAGTTATGATAGATATCATATGTCCAGAGAATTATCATTGGTTGATCCAATAGACCCCAAAGAAAAACGAGAAGATTACTATCATGTTCCTTCCAATGGTGAGTCTTCTCTTGACATATAACTATCTCCACTGTCTGCGATTGAACATTATGTTTCAACCCAACTCCAAGATCATATAGGTAGTGTTTCAGAGATATACTCAAGCAAGTGGATGTGCACAACCCTTTCTTATGATAACATGAGATTGTATGTCATTAGACATCTTGTATGATAGTGACAAAACACCCTTCCTTAGTTGGGTTTGCCTCACCCTATTCGGTTCACCAAAATTAAATATCAAATGACGTATACAATACGACACATTTATCTAAAGTTCTCAATAAAATTATTTCCATACTATTTAGGGAGAACCTCAACAGCTATAGACCACCGTTCTATTCCCCTGTTATCCCCGCTCGACCCAGCTACACTCTTATTACCTGAAAGGAATTGTGAAGCAAAAGGATGAGCACAACTAGCTCAGTAAAGAATATCATGACTAAAGTAATTAAATTATAAATAGCCTTCATCAGTAATAAATCAGAGATTTAGAACATATGGTAGATGATAAAACTTTTTAACCATAGTTGCAGCGGAATGAGCAATCTATTAGAAGAGTCAAATAGACTATAAAGTCTATTATCTTCTCCATGTTAAAAGTCCACCAACAATGTTTTAACCCTGTAACATCAATCAACAGATCCTGTTCACAGTTATGTGAATAACTCATAATCATAATCGTAGTTCTAAATTCCTCTTCTCATCCAGGATGAAGATAATTTACCTCACCTGTCTTTACCTGAAATATCAAAGATCATGGTTATACCAAATCACAATTCCTGTTCATAATCATACTAATAAGTTCATCTTTGCACTACGAGCCAAAGATATTCATCAACAGTTCATCTTTGCACTACATGCCAAAGATATTCAACAACAGGTCATCTTTGCACTACAGGCCAAAGATATTCAACAACAGGTCATCTTTGCACCACGGGCCAAAGATATTCATCAATAATTGATCTTTTACTACACTGGCCAAAGATATTCATATATCTCAAAGAAACATACAATCATTTAAGAATTTATATAAACCATAATTATAATCATGTTGATCAATTCACCTTTGCACTTAAGCTAAAAATATTTAATTGTAAATTCAGTGGTCATGATCATACCATTCAACGATTCAACTTTGCACTACTGGCCAAAGAGAACCCATAGTCACGATCATACCAATAATCTACCCATCTTTACACTTAAGTCAAAGAGAAATTTCATTATCGGGATTATAAAATGTTATATATAATAATAAAAATAATATGATCAACTGCATTTAATTTCAAAAGTAAGATTCATAAATTAATGATTTCATAACACCTTAATCCAAATGTTATAAATCACTTAATAATATCATAATCTAATATTGTTAATATTACCACAATATTTTAATCATTTCTTAAACTTATAAACAATTTATTTTAATTATTTACACTTTACTAATTAATGCATTTAATCATCCTAAAATGCCAAACTTGTGACACCCCCAAAATAGGTATACATCACCCATTCTGAGTTGTCAATACATGGTACAGAAACAACTACAACTTTATTATTACAACAGTAAAACTGTGAGTTTGAATACAAATATTATCTTCTAGACAATATCTATACCCAAATAAATCTTCATCACATTTATTGATACATTATTTTACAAAAATGGTGAGGACTACTAAACAACTTTCTCTATAACCATCATTCCATACCCCGACTCGTACTCGCTACATTCTCGCCTCCTGAGAAGAAAAATGGAACAAAAAGGAAAAGGGTGAGCTCGACTAGCCTAGTAAAGAAGATTATGACTAAGATAATATACAACAAAATTATCGTTAGTCTTCAACAGGGAAAAATATAATAGAATACAATAGACAACAAGTTTTAAATCAATATTCGCAGCGAAAAATATTAATTCATAGAAGAGTTACGTAGAGGATGAAATCTACTAATATCTATGAATTTAACAATCCATCATCAATATTTATATCCCTGTAACATCAATCAATATATATCTGGAATCATATATTCATCCTTGCACTACAAAAGCCAAGGACATCCACTAGTTTGGTCATGTTCATCTAAACACTGCTCATCTTCGCACTACGGCCAAAGATATTCATCGAAATCATTTATCTTTTGACTACAGCCAAAGATATTCATCGAAATCATTCATCTTTTGCACTATGTGCCAAAGATATTCCATAATATCATCATTTAAGACCGAGGATGATAAAAATATTTTAAAAAACGAATCCAAAGGAAACAAAATGACAAGGATTAAGGATTAAGGATTAGTACTTTTGTTTTATCCACGCCAAAAAAAATACCTCAAAAATAATCATAGTGGTGTAAAATTCAAGAATGATCAAAACATAGATACAAACTTTTTCGAATAGATATTTTGGAACTAAAAGAAAATTTGTATTTTTCGATGAATAAAGGTCGTATTCGTGAATAAAGATCAGATATCGTGAATAAGGCCGAGATATCGTGAATAGTAACCCCATACACTAAAAGTTCCAAATTTGATAAAACTTCAGATCAATATTTCAAAGATAATGATATTGAAGAAATAATATCATTACTGAAAAAATAATATCCCTTACCTCGGAAAGGCAAGTACTTTAGCGGAATCTTTGGATATAAGTTATAACTTGAACTTGCACAGTATAGCAATACTCAAAGTATACTCAAAATACTCACAAGAATACGCTCGATAATATAGAGAGAAAACTTGAGTTTAAGTGTAATTTTCAATTCTAACCCAAGACCCTATTTATAGGAAAATGCTAAGAACACCAAAGCAGAAAATTTAATATAATAATATTATATATATTACAATTTTCTACGCACACTTTGAATCATCTGAATTCAGCCACTTGCATGTGTTTAATGAGGCTAATCAACACAAAAACGTTTTCCTATTTTAAATATTTTAAACTTCAAAAATCAATTATTTCGGTTCTTTGGAACTTCAATAATTCATAATAAATAGCTCTTTTGTCAGAAAAATAGAATCTCGCGAGTTTTTATAGGAAATTCAATTCTCTACAACTTTGCAAAAGAAAGGTTTTCCAAATTCCCAACAGAAAATGACCGAAATCCATAAACGAGCGATTTTTCAGGCTATAATCAAATTTCAGTCAATAAATGGGTCCACAAACATGTTTGACATGTTTTAAACATTTATTGCAACAAAAATACTCTTTCTCCTCGTATACTCGTATATCACACATTCATTGTAAAAATATCACCATTATTATATTATTAAAAATATAATAATATATTTAAATGAATTATTTTATCGAAAAAGATAAAATTTTAATTTTCAACAATTGTCACATTAAAATTTTTTCCATCTATATCCATAGAAAATTAATATTTTCTCATCATATGAATCAATAATTAATTATTCATAAATAATATGTAATTACAATATTGACAACCGTGCGGTTCCGGAAGAAGAGGGCTTTCAATAAGAATTTCTCCTTACTGGCGCGCAATTAGGTGACCAAACCTCTCCTTAGACAAAACTTTCTAGACATTGCCAATAATGTTATCTAATAATATTATTCAGATAATATGAATTATTGCTTCGATAATGAAAAATACCGTATAATGACAATTATTGAAACAACAACAATATAAAATATCAACGCAAAGAATTATTGAATCAATAAAATAAAATATTGAGCGAAGAATTATCGTAACCATTATTGAGTAGTGCCTTCTTACGTAAGAATCAATAATTGGTGCAATACCGCGTCTTCTTGCGCAACAACGCGCAGACATCGTGTTTTAACCAACGGGTATTCCAACAAAGGTAAAGCAGTAATAACTAATTTGTTATTTTTAAACAACTTATTTTTGTCGTTTTCTTCCTCCAATCGCTCGTTATGAGGCCCACACACGGTCGCTACTTGTGGTAATATACGAATATTCTCAAGCGCATTGAATATTCCACGACCAAACTAATATTCTAAACAATAATGAATATTTTATAACCATTTGCTTATTTTGAAATACTTGCGTATTTTACCCATAATTATCCACATTAATCAAATCAACCCTTACTATTTCAAAATAATAAATAGAGGAAATTTCATTTTATTAATAAAAAGTCGGGGTCTTACAACCCCCTCCTTATGAAATTTCGTCCTCGAAATTGACGACGTACCTGGTGTTTTGAAAAGATGAGGATACCTCGCTTTCATTTCCGTTTCCAACTCCCGGGGTCTTTCCCTCTATAGCATGGTTTCTCCACAAGACTTTAACTTGTGGTACAACCTTCGTGCGTAGGACATACTCCTTTCTATCCAAGATCTTGATAGGTACCTCCTCATACGTTAAGTCTTTGGCTATCTCGTCCGGTTCTAACTCAATAACGTGGTTCGGGTCTTTCACATATTTACTTAATACGAGATATGTGAAACACATTATGAACACGAGACATACTCTTGAGGTAGTAGCGAGTCTATAGGCTACATTACCTACTTCTGGTCAAGAATTTGAAATGGACCAATAAATCGTGGATTGAGCTTTCTCTCTTCTAGAATCTTGTAACTCCCTTCCATGGGGCAACACGCAACAATACATACATCCCCTATACTAAATTCTACGTCCTTTCTATGAAGATCCGCGATAACTCTTTTGTTGTTTCTGTGTTGCTTTGTATACGTTGTCGAATCATTTGGATCTTTTCAAGAGATCATACGCATTTAACTCTCGGGTCCCAACAATGTTGCTTCACCCACCTCATCCCAACATATTGAGAAGCGACACTTTCGTCCATATAATGCTTCAAATGGAGCCACACCTATACTTGTCTCGATAACTCGTTGTTGTAGGAGAATTCCACCAATGGTAAATACTTATCCCAATCGCCGCCTTGAAATCTAGGACATGAGTCTTAATAAATCTTCAAGAGTTTGAATAGTCCTCTCTCGATTGTCAAATCTGCTTTGAGGATGGTATGCGGCCGAATCTTGAATCTGCGCTGCCCATCGCTTTTTGCAAGCTAACCCAAAATCTTGAAGTGAATCTTGGGTCACGATCCGAAACTATGGATACTGGCATGCCATGCAATCTCACAATCTCATTTACGTACATTTGAGCAAGACGTTCAAGGGAATAAGTCTCCCTTATCGGCAAGAAATGAGCAGACTTGGTTAATCTATCAACAATAACCCAAATAGCATTGATGCCTTGAGAAACCGTAGGAAGACCCGTAACGAAATCCATAGTAATGTGTTCCCACTTCCATTTCGGAATCTCAAGTGGTTGCAACGGACCCTTTGCCACTTGATGCTCCGCCTTTACACGTTGACAAGTTAAACACGTTGAGATAAACTTTGCAATCTCTCTCTTCATATTGCTCCACCAAAATGTATGTCAAAGATCACGATACATTTTGGTACTTCCAGGATGAATTGCAAATGGTGTATTGTGTGCCTCCATCATGATCTTGTACTTCAAATCGTAATCGTTAGAACACAAAGTCCAGAGTGGACTCAAGTATTCCTTCTTCATCAATTCTCGCTTCAGGAATAGCACCTTCTTGTACTTTCTTTTTCATACGCATCAGCTCCGAGTCGGTGGCTTGAGCAACCTTAACTTTTTCTATTAAAGTTGGCTCTATCGTATATTTGACATCATCGCACTCGCCTCAGATATGATCTTCTACTCAACGCTACGCCTACCACGTTCGCTTTTCCGGGATGGTATTGAATAGTGTGATAAGTAGTCTTTCAATAGCTCGAGCCAACGTCGCCGCGCAGATGTTAAGTTCTTTTGAGTGAAGAAATATTTAAGGCTTTTATGGTGCAATATATCTCCACTTTCTCCCCATATAGATAGTGCCTCCGGATCTTTTAATACGAAAACGCATTGCCGCCAACTCTAGATCATGTGTAGGATAATTCCTCTCATATTCTTTAAGTTGTCGCGAGGCATAAGGCTATGACTTTTCCCGTTACTATGAGAACACATCCTAACCCTTTGCTCAAGCATCATCAGAGATAATAAATCCATTCGAACCGGATGGTATTGTTAGAGCAGTGTGTCGAAATAAGTCTCCTCTTAAGCTCTTGGAAACTCTTCTCGCATTCTTCGCTCCAAACGAATTTTGTATCCTTCCGAGTTAATTTGGGTTAATGGAGTAGCGATTCGAGAAAACCCTTCCACGAATCTCCGATAATAACCAAATTTACTAAGCCTAAAAAGCTACGTCTTGATCACCGACTTGGTTGTTCTAACTTTGTATTGCTTCAATCTTCGCCAGGTCAACAGATACTCCATGTTTTGACACCACGTGCCCAAGGAATGCTACTTCCTCGAGCCGTAACTCGCATTTCTTCAACTTAGCATATAGCTTGTTTTCACGAAGACTTTGGAGTACCAACTTCAAATGGTGCTCATGATCTTCACGGACTTTTGGAATATATGAGGATGTCATCAATAAAGACAACAACGAATTTATCCAAATATTCTTTGAATACTCGATTCATCATATCCATGAAAGCCGCGGGAGCATTAGTCAATCCAAAAGACATGACTAGAATTCATAATGCCCGTCTTCGAGTTCTAAAGGCAGTCTTTGGAATATCCTCGGTTCTAATCTTCATTTGATGATATCCGAGCTAAGATCAATTTTTGAAAAGAATTGTGCTCTCCTCGTGAATCGGGTCAAACAAGTCATCAATACGAGGTAGAGGATACATATTCTTGATAGTGACATGGTTCAATTCCCGATAGTCAATACAAAGTCGCATACTCCCGTCTTTCTTCTTTACAAATAAAATAGGAGCACCCCAAGGAGATGTACTAGGACGAATGAAACCAATGTCCAACAACTCATGTAGTTGGACCTTTAACTCCTGAAGTTCAATAGAAGCCATTCGATATGGGGTTTTAGAAATGGGCTTTGTACCAGGTTCAAGATCAATAAAATATATTTTAATATTTTATCAATAAAATAATTTTTAATGTGAAAATTATTGAAAATTAATATTTTATCTTTTTCTGATAAAATAATTCATTTAAATATATTATTATATTTTTTAATAATATAATAATGGTGATATTTTTACAGTGAATGTGGGATATATGAGTATATGAGGAGGAGGAGTATTTTTGTTACCAAAAATGTTTAAAACATGTTAAACATGTCGGTGGACCCCATTTCTTGACTGAAATTTGATTATAGCTTTGTAAAATTGCTCGTTCAGGATTTGATCAATTTTGTTTGGAATTTGGAAAAACTTTCTTCGCAAAGTTGTAGAGAATTGAATTTCCTATAAAAACACGTGAGATTCGAATTTTCTGATAAAAGGGCTATTTATTATGAATTATTGAAGTTTTCGGATTAATTAATTATCATTTTTTGGAGTTTTAATTAATTAATTAAGAAAAACGTTTTGACATGTTTGGGGCATATTTAACATGTGTTTGATGGTCTGAAAATTTGATTCTAGGCATGCGCAGAAGATATATATATATATATATATATATATATATATATATATATTAATATTTTAATAAATTTTAACGCTTTGGTGTTCTAAAGAATTTCTATAAATAGGTGCTTAGGTTATAATTGAAAATCACACCGTAAACTCAAGTTTTCTCTCTTTATATTATCGGCGTATTCTTGTGAGTATTTTGAGTATACTTTGAGTATTGCTATACGGGCAAGTTCGTTCGGCGTTATTCCAGGTGGAAATCGCTTTCTTTTGAGGTAAAGGATAATAAGTGGATTTTAAGGGTTATTATTTCAAATTCTTCCGAACCTTCAAAATTTCGGAAAAAAATTTGAAATGATAATTTGATGAGATTTGTTGATTGTGTCCAAAAATGGCGATTTTTGGATTTATAGATTAAGAGTTATGAACTTTATGAGGAAAGACTATTTTAAAAGAAAACCCTTATAACTCCTTGTGGTTAATTCCAAAATTGATGAAATTTTTATTGGGAGTACATCTATATAATATCAGTATATCGTGTAAATTTTAGAAGTTTTGGATAAAAGTACAATTTATGATAAATGTTTAAATATTCGGTGGTTTTAGCCATGTGAAAAATAGTAAATGACTTTTAAAATTACGAGAAAAATATATGTTCAATATAGGACTATATTACGCTAAATTCTAAAAGAAATATTTTAAAACCTGATTTGGTATTTTTCATGAAAATGTTCTAGTTATGAGTAAATGAATTAAATATGTTATGTGAATTAAGAAAATTGAAAAATATGAATTTATGGCTTGAGAATTATATATGAGATATATGCAGATTTTTTATGAGGGTTTTGGCTATTGGTGATGAGATCTTATGAGGTTGGCATTTTAAGATGATTAAATGCATTTATTAGTAAAGTGTAAACAATTAAAATAAATTGTTTATAAGTTTAAGAAATGATTAAAATATTGTGGTAGTATTAATAATATTAGATTATGAGATTATTAAGTGATTTATAACATTTTGATTAAGTTGTTATGAAATCATTGATTTATGAATCTTACTCTTGAGATTAAATCTATATGTTGATTATATTGTTTTTATATAACATTCTTATAACCCTAATGATGATATTTCTCTTTGACTTGAGTATAAAGATGGATAGATTATTGGTATGATCGTGACTATAGGTTCTCTTTGGCCAAGAAGTGCAAAAGTTGAATTGTTGATTTGGTATGATCATGACCATTGAATTTATAATTGAATATCTTTAGCTTAAGTGCAAAAAGGTGAATTGATCAACATATATGGTTATAATTATGGTTTATATAAATTCTGAAATGATTATGTATTTCTTTGAGATATGAATATCTTTGGTCCGTAGTGCAAAGATGACTTGTTGATGAATATCTTTGGCCTGTAGTGCAAAGATGAATTGTTGATGAATATCTTTGGGTCGTAATGCAAAGATGACCTGTAGTTGAATATCTTTGGCCTGTAGTGCAAAAATGAACTGTTGATGAATATCTTTGGCCTGTAGTGCAAAGATGAACTGTTGATGAATATCTTTGGCCCGTAGTGCAAAGATGAATTTATTAGTATGATTATGAACAGGAACTGTGATTTGGTATAACCATGATCTTTGATATTTCGGTAAAGACAAGTGATGAAAATTATCTTCACTACTAAATGAAAAAAGGAATTTAGAACAACAATTACGATTATGAGTTATACATGTGATTGTGGGATGAGGAATTGTTGATTGATGTTACGAGGATAAAACATTGTTGGTGGACTTTTAACATGGAGAAGATAATAGACTTTATAGTCTATTTGACTCTTCTAATGGATCGCTTCGTTCACCGCAACTATGGTTGAAATTTTTTATCATCTACTATATATGTTCTAAATCTCGATTTATTATTGATGAAGGCTATTGATAATTTAATTATCTTTAGTCATGATATTTTTATCGAGCTAGTTGTGTTTCACCCTTTTGCTTCACAATTCCTTTCGTGTAATAAAAGTGTAAATTTGGGACAAGCGGGAATAACGGGGGAATAGAGCGGTGGTCTATAGATGTTGAGGTGAGGTGAATTCAACTTTAGAAGGGTGTTTTGTCACTATTATATAAGATGTTTAATGACATACAACCTCGAGTCATCATAAGATGTGATTGGTTTCATCCACTTCTTTGAGTATATCTACCAAAGACTACCTATATAATCTTGGTGTTTGTTTGGAGTATAATACCCAATTAGAGGCAGTGGAGATAATGATATGTCAAGAGAAGACTCACCATTGGGAAAAATATGATAGTAATCTTCTCGCGTTTTTTTTTTGGGGTCTATTAGGTCAACCAAGGATAATTACGTGGCCATATGATATCTATCATAACCTATACGCATGGCCTCCCATGTACGAAGGTTTCTTGAGCACTTCCCAAAGATTCTAATTTTTAAAGCAGTTTTCGACTATACCTTTATGTAAGGTGTCATTATGAAAGTCTTGTCACCTGGTTGGGACACATGAGTTACTGATTGATATATATTTGTATCCAAACTCACAACATATGTGTTGTTGTATTTTGCAAGACAATTGTTGTAATAAAGTTGTAGTTGTTTTCTGTACCATGTATTTGGCGACTCAAAATGGGTTGGATGGAATGGACCTATTTTGGGGGTGTTACATCCCACATTTATCATCATTATTATATTATTAAAATATAATAATATATTTAAATGAATTATTTTATCAGAAAAAGATAAAATTTCAATTTTCAACAATTGTCACATTAAAAATTTTCTCCATCTATATCCACATAAAATCAATATTTTCCTCATCATATGAATCAATAATTAATTATTCACAAATAATATTACAGAATCACAATATTGACAACCATGCAGTTCCCAGGAAAAAGGGGGCTTTCCAATAAGAATTTCTTCTTACTGGCGCGCAATTAGGTGACCAAACCTCTCCTTAGACAGAACTTTCTAGACATTGCCAATAATGTTATCTAATAATATTATTCAGATAATATGAATTATTGCTTTGATAATGAAAAAATCTTGTGTAATGACAATTATTGAAACAAAAGAATATAAAATATCAACGCAACAATTATTAAATCAATAAAATAAAATAATTGAACGAAGAATTACTATAACCATTATCGACTAAAGGCCTTCACGTAAGAATCAATAATTGGTGCAATACTGTGTGTGTCTTCTTTGTGTTTTAACCACGGGTATTCCAACAAGATTAACTGTGAATAACTACTGTAGCTTTTTTATAAACAACTTATTTTGTCGTTTTCTTCCTCCAATCGCTTTCCGTTATAGGCCCACACACATGTTTGGCTGTCATTTAATATTCCCCGACAAGATTTAATATTCCACGACCAAATAAATATTCCCCGACAATAATGAATATTTTAACTTATTTTGAAATATTTGCGTATTTTACCCATAACTATCCACATTAATCAAATCAACCCTTACTATTTCAAAATAATAAATAGAGAAAATTAAATTTCATTTATTAATAATTTGGGGTCTTACAAATAATTCCTTAATTTATTATTTTTATTGTTTAATGAATTAAATCAAGCTAGTCAAACCGTATTAAAACCGAATGGTTGCCGCTAAATGGCGTATTTCGGTTAATTTTTGTCAGAAAATAATTTTGGGGTGGATATGGTACTTTATGTAGCGATTTGTAAGCTCAATTATTTTGGAATTATGAATTTAGTGGTACTAGATGATTGCACGGGCTAGTTTGAATAACGGGTTAGTTTAATTTGTCAACCATTTGTCTTATCTCCGTTAAATATTAATTTTTATTATCTAAAAGTGGAATAGAATAGTAAATCGTTATTGTGTGTAAAGTTGTAATCCTAACTTTTCTACATGAAGGCAATGCCAATTCTTAAGGATTACTCCCTTACAGGTTGCTTTTGTAACTAAAATGCAACATAAACATTAACTAAAAGGACTCCTATAAGAGGTTCAAAATTATTATACAATAAAATAATAGATAGGATATTAATTATTTCTCCTCAAATTTGACTTAACATACCTTAGACATGCAAAATAGTTCTTAAGAATGTATAGTTCTTTAAAAGTTCTCAAAGTTCAATGTGATTCAAGCAACTTGGATTCATAACATTATGAATCTGAAGTGCCCATAACACCATCCCACTATATTATAGGCTTCTTTTACTAGAAAAATAATATGTTCCATAAAAGAATTATAACTTACTTTTGAAAATCTATCAATCCTAAACAACCCAAAAACGGATAATAAATTCATTACCCAACAAAATGAAGAATGTTCTATCATCTCAAACACCAAACAAAAGCAACTCAATCATTCATCAATAAAGGTCAAATAAAGAATGTTCTATCATTTCAAACTTCAAACAAAAGCAACTCATTCATTCATCAGTAAAGGTCAAATTTTTAACAGATTACCAAACATATTTAATTGACTCACTAACCTGCACTTCAACTTGGGATGTGGGTTCCTAATATAACTCACCACTCTATAAGAATAAAAAAAAAACCCAAACAATCAGACAATATCTTGGCCATCCTCATCTAGATGTAGAAGCAAATTAATAGTTGTTTATGCTACATAATTGTCTTTCAATCTTTCATAGAAGTCATCATGTCAAGTTGCCTTTGGAAAAAATGAATGCTTTCAAAAAGCAAAGACTGTAAAATCCAATTGAGAATATATTAACATACTGAAAACTATAAAAGCCAAACAATTAAAAAAAATCAATAACAGTAGTACATTCAAAAAGCAGTAGAACAATGGAGATAATAAGAGTGATAATTAAGGTGACAACAACAATATAGATAAATTGGATCGATTTCGTTAAAGCTATCTGCAATGCAGAAATGATATATACCTACCTATAAATGAATTTTATTAAACTTGAGTCTAGGATTAGATTTGCTGCCTATCAATAACTCTAATACACATATACTACATATCAAACAAATATAAATCATATATAACAAAAAAACAAAAAATTATTGTCCCCTTTCGGTATTTGCTAAACTCTAATATCAGAAAATGAAAGTACCAAAATATCAATTATATATTAAAAAAACCCATTTTTTTAGAAACCAAAAACAAAATCAAGAAAATGCAAGGAAAATAAATTTACCCATGTTTCTCTTTCACCTTCATAATCTTCTTCTCCTTCCACTACCTATTCAGATTCTCTTTCTTCTAATTTCTCTTCAAGGTCTTATTCTTCAGGCCCATTGCCATTACTCTCTTATTTCTTCACACTTTTAACCATTCCCACCTAAAATGTAAAAACTTTATTTACATTAAAGCCCAAAAAAGTACATAACAATATGTAATGTTTCATCCAAGTCCACATAAAGTATAAAATTAGCGTTCATAAAGCACACTAATAAAAGTGTATTCATGGATACAAATAAACCCTAATGAAAATAATGCTATATATTCTTTTCAAAACCTTAAAAAACAAAAAAAAAACAAATAAATAAACAAACCTTGTGTGACTTTGGCCTGCATTTTTCTAATTCATGCATTTATTCATGCTCTAGTGTCCTCATCTTCATCTCATCTAATTCCTACATTTAAAATTGATCAAATATTTTTGCTTTTTTATATTATTGATTTTAAATAATGGAAGAACTGGGTAAAAGTAAATGTGGAGCTTGACAACATGAATGATACGTGGCATACATAGTCATAGTCTTGATATAAATATTTTTAATTTATGGTGTCATAAATTGGAAGTTGCTTGATTTTGCTTTTAGCCGTGATCAACTATTTGAGCAGACACAATTAACTTGCATACATAGTCATAGATATCAGCTTTGCAAGAAATTAAATCTACAGGCATGGTCATCCAAATCATAAAATGGTTTATTTATCAACTTCATAATTGAAACCAAAGAAGCCAAAAAAAATAGAAAGAGAATAATAAACATACAAATAGCAATCCTAATCTCACATTCATTGCAATCACAAAAAATGAAGTGTCAATAATCCTCATGATCCATTACAAAGAAAAGCTTTAACAAAAATTATTACATGTGAAGCTTAAAATGAGAGAAAAAGAATCAAACCCACACCAAACACATATACTTGAAGAAAAGCATCAACTTTTTTTTTGCTAAATAAAAATACTTGAAGAAAAAGTGTCATCCTTTATAGCATACTAATATAATTAGCTGAATAGATAGATATGTTAATCAAAGAACAAACATCTTGGAAGTTAAATATAAAGTTACCTTACAATTTCGCATATCTGGGGTGTAAGCTCAAAGCAAGGGAAACCGTCTTTATTATTTTAATTTTCTATCTAATTTATGTTTCATTGATCGACCATAAATATGTGAAAAACACTAATGGTATTCGCGAAATATAAGTGATGTGTACCTCAAAAGGAATAGGAGAATTCCATTTGGCCCGTCTTTTTTCCTTTCTCTTTGTCAGGCCTCTCAGTCTCCTATTCATAGTGTTCTGCAACAACACATTAATGTTGTTGTGATGCTCCAAAATTCATAGCTTTTACATAGTCCATATCATCTATTTTGAAAACTTTCTATGTGTATATAAGTACATGTTGACTTGGGTTTAGTAACATGGTTGAGGAAATAGGGATGGGCTCACGTACATGAGGACGACTAAGGAATTGGGCTAAGCCAAACTTGGTTCTCGGACTTTTGGTCAGAAAATCTTAGTGCGTGTGTGCGCGCAATACGCCCGCGCAGGGGGGGTGCCGATCCGGTTGATTATACCTCGCGGGTGCACCAGGTAGCCCACTGTTTTGCTTAAATCCCTATTTTTTTTATTTCTTTTTATACTAAGCCTAATTTAATACCCTAGCCATTTTTCTCCAACGTAACCCTTATTAATCCCCAACGTTCTTCTGAACGTTGCATATGTAACGTTTTTACGTTACTGATTCCCAACGTTATTTTTCTCGTTGTTGCAACATTCTTCTTCTTCTTCATATATATATATATATATATATATATACTGTTGCTTCGGTTCTTCAGAGATGAATACACAAAGATATACGCCTACTGTTCATGTTCTTCTTCTTCTTAATAAAATATGTTCTTTCATTCTATAATTCTGGGCAATCCACATAGACGAGTCCAAAGTCTCTTTCTGTGAGTGCACACAATCAGAGGCTTCACCGTTGAATCCTGGAAGGTGATCGCCGGCAGCCCAGATGTACCTATGATTATTATCAGTGGGGACGAAATCACTTTTAGAGACGATGGCGTTCTTATACGCCTCGGTTTCAAACTAAGTTGTCCAATTTTATTTTTCGATTCTTCTTGTTAATACTACATCGCAACTATTATTATTCTATCAAGAATGAAATTGGTCTCGCTCATGATAAATTCTAACAATATAAAAAGTGAATTTTGGTTTATTAACAAGATGATGAAAACTGCCTTGGACCTTTCTAAAATTGAACGTTTTGATGGCTCTAATTTTAAGAGATGGTCTGAAGATATATTGTTTTATTTGGAGACTATGAATTTGGAATATGTGCTATATATGGATGCTCTTGCTGTTATTTCTATTAATGATGTTACTCTTGCTGCTGTTGAAATTGTTGAAAAAAGGGATTCTGATAAGTCTGCAAAAGGGGATTATGTTAAGGATAATCGTACGTGTCATCGATATTTGTTACACTATCTGTCTAATTCTCTGTTTGAGATTTATTATCCGTATGAGAGTGTTAAAAAGATTTGGGAAGCCTTAAAATCTAAATATGTTGTTGAAAATTCTGGCCTTAAGAAATATGTGGCGGGGAAATTTTTAGATTTTAAGATGCAAGATGGAAAATCTGTTATAGATCAAGTTCATACATACTAGACAATTGTGGGGGAAGTCAATGGGGAAGGAATGAAAATATGTGAGAATTTTCAAGTTGCTGTACTTATCGAAAAATTACCTCCCTCGTGGAAAGATTATAAGATGAACCTTAAACATGAAACTAAGGATTTCACTATGCATGAATTAGTAGCTCACATCCATATTGAAGAACAAAATAGGGCTAAAGAAAGATGAGATGTAGTTCCAAATCAAACTGTCAAAGCTAATCTCGTAGAACAAAAGCCACAATGGAAGAGCCAAAATTATCAGTCCAAAAATCACTAAGGAAAAAAATCAAAAATCAATGGGAAGAAAAGATAATAGGTTCAACAATTCCAATCAAATTCAGAAACCTTTCACTAAAGGTCCTTGCTTCGTATGTGGCAGACCTGGCCATATTGCTATGAAGTGTCATTTTCGCAAGGGGCAAGATAACAAAAATAATAACTCTCAGCCTAAGCCCCAAGTGAACTTGGTTGAATCCGATGATGTTATTGTTGCAGTTGTCTCAGAAGTAAACCTAGTTGACAACTTCACGGAATGGGTAGAGATATTTGGGGTTACTTGTACACATTTTGCGAATAGAGACGTAATTCTCAACTACGAAAATGTGACTAATGGAGAAAAGGTTTTTATGGGGGATTCTAGAGCCACCAACGTTGCGGGAAAAGGGAAAGTCTTACTAAAATTAACTTCTGGGAAAACAATTGCTCTACAAGATGTACATCATGTGCCCGATATTCGTAGAAATCTTGTGTCCGGGTCTTTGTTGAACAAAGCTGGGATTAAACTTGTGTTTGAATCTGATAAACTTGTACTTACTCATAATGGGGAATTTGTTGGGAAATGTTTTTGTAATGGGGGTTTATTTGTACTTGATGCTTCTGCTGAATTGAATAAGAAGAATGCTTCTTTTGTTTATATTGTTGAATCTTTGGATATGTGGCATACTAGATTAGGACATGTAAACGTTGATTCTATTACAAAAATTGAAACAACTTGAACTTATACTTAATCTTGCAAATACCGAGTTTAATAAATGTGAAATTTGTGTAGAAGCAAAACATGCTAAAAAACCTTTTAAAAGTGTTGAAAGACAAACTGAACTACTTGAGTTAATTCACAGTGATCTAGCTGATTTTAAAAATACTACGAGTAGAGGTGGTAAGAAATATTATATTTTCTTTGTAGATGATATGTCTAGATATACTCGTATTTATCTCCTTTCCTCTAAAGATGAAGCGGAAGAAATGTTTATTAAATATAAAGCGGAAGTTGAAAATCATTTAGAAAGAAAAATTAAAAGACTTAGATCTAATCGTGAAGGTGAATATGATTTGGGAAGTCTTAAAAAATTTTGTGAACTAAATGGAATTATACATGAAACTTCTCCTCCTTATTCTCCACAGTCCAATGGAGTTGCAGAAAGGAAAAATAGAACACTTAAAGATATGATGAATGCTATGCTACTTAGTTCAGGTTTACCTTCTAATATGTGGGGATAAGCTTGTCTTTCTGTAAATCATATATTAAATAGAGTTCCACATAAAAAGATAGACTCTACACCATATCATTTATGAAAAAAACATGCACCTAATTTGGGGTATCTTAAGGTGGGGTGTCTAGCTAAAAAGTATATCTAGAAATTTTAAAGGAATAAAATTGGACCTAAAACAATGGATTGCATTTTTATTGGATATGCTTCTAATAGTGCTGTTTATAGATTTTTGGTAATTAAAGATGTAACTAATAATTATCAGAATAATTTAATTTTGGAAACAAAGGATGCAGAATTTTTAAAAAATATATTTCCAATGAAAATAAGAGATGAGGGCAATCCTTCTTCTACTGAACCTCTTAAAAGGAAAGATAAAGAACCTGTACCTGCATCTACTAGAAATAAAAGGCAACGTTTTGAGAAAACTTTTGGTCCAGATTTTATAACTGCTTTTATAGCTGAAGATGACCCTAAAACTTATGAAGAAGCAATGAAATCAATTAATGCAAATTTTTGGAAAGATGCTATTAATAGTGAACTAGATTCTATTATGTCTAACCATACATGGGAACTAGTTAATTTGCCTAGAGGAAGTAAACCTATTGGATGTAAATGAGTGTTTAAAAAGAAGTTAAAAGCTGATGGGTCTATTGATAAATTTAAGGCTAGACTTGTAGCAAAAGGGTTTACTCAAAAGGAAGGTTTTGATTATTTTGACACTTACTCACCAGTGACTAAATTAGCAACTATAAGAATTTTAATTGCCTTAGCTTCTATTCATAAATTGATAATCCACCAAATGGACGTTAAAACTGCCTTTTTGAATGGAGAGTAAAATGAAGAAATTTATATGTGTCAACCTGAAGGTTTTGTTGTTCCAGGTGAAGAACATAAAGTGTGTAGACTTGTAAAATCTTTATATGGTTTGAAACAAGCGCCAAAATAATGGAATGACAAATTTAATAAAACTCTCTTGTCTAATAATTTTGTGACAAATGAATCTGATAGTTGTGTTTATAGTAGATTCAATGAAAATTGTGGTGTGATTATTTGTTTATATGTGGACGACTTGCTAATATTTGGTACTGATGAAAAAGTTGTGAAAACTACTAAAGATTTTTTATCTTCTAAATTTGACATGAAAGATTTAGGAGAAACGAATTTGATTCTTGGCATGAAAATAAATAAACATGCAAATGGTTTAGTTTTATCACAGTCTCATTATGTGGAAAATATTCTTAAGAAATTTAATTTCTTTAATGAAGAGCCATTAGGAACTCCTTATGATTCTAGTGTGCATTTAAAGAAAAATAAAGGGAATAGTATTGCACAAATTGAATATGCTAGAATAATTGGTAGTGTAATGTATTTAATGAATCGTATTTCTACCGATATCGTATATGCCATTGAGACTTAGCAGATATATACATAATCCTTCACAAGATCATTGGAATGCATTGTCACGACTAATGAGATATTTAAAAGGAACAGTTAATGTAGGTGTACATTTTACTGGTCATCCTAGTGTTTTAGAAGGATATTGTGATGCTAATTGGGTATCGATAATGATGAAACAAACTCCACTAGTGGGTTGTGTGTTTACTTTAGGTGGAGGAGCTATTTTTAGAAATCGCTAAACAAACTTGATCGCTAGATCTACTATGGAATCTGAATTTATTGCTTTAGAATTGGCGGTGCATGTAGCGAGAATGGATATGAATTTATTGGGTCGATATACCATTGTGGTATAAGCCAATTACTTCTATTTCTTTGCATTGTGATTCTCAAGCAGCTATTAGCAGGGCAATGAACCATGTTTATAATGAAAAACAGAGACATATTCTCTTGAGGCACAATATTGTACGAGGACTGATCAGTAATGGGGTTATTTTCATGGAATTTATGAGGTCTGAAAAGAACCTAGCGGATCCGCTTACTAAGGGATTGAGTAAAAAGGTAGTCCAAGAAGCATCCAGAGGGATGTGACTATTGCCAATATTTTGAGTAAATAATATATGATGGAAACCCAACCCATGTGATTGGAGATCCCATGAAATGGGTTCAATGGGTAACAATAAGTCATGTAATTATTTAATTAAAGCACTACAATTATTTATATTTTTCCCTGTGTGTATGTGGTGCTTACTGACAAATTGTGATAGGATGAATCATTTAGATTCTTAATGAAACTCATAGCCCTAAAGGGTGGTGTATGTCAGTATACACTTGATGGGTTCACCTATATAAAGGTGGAAGTGTAGGCCGCTTCCTATGAGAGTCTTTGGCAAACTCTCTAGAGCCTTTATGAAAATCTGGGATATAGCGCATGGCCTAGAACACGCCCAACTGCAGACTTGTGTGGATTCAGGATTTAAGATATGTGTGCAAGTTCAATTGATTGTATCATAGATAATGGGTTCAAGAATATAGTTCACCTATAATCTACAATCATGAGCTTGTTCCACTAAGTGTCGATTCAAAACAATAAGGTATCGATGTTATGTATCTAAAATCCATTGCCCTTTTCACTTCCTTTTAATTTTTCTCTCTTTGATAATTTTGGATCATGTGGGGGATTGTTGTTGTGATGCTCCAAAATTCATAGCTTTTACATAGTCTCATATCATCTATTTTAAAAACTTTCTATGTGTATATAAGTACATGTTGGCTTGGGTTTAGTAACATGGTTGAAGAAATAGGGATGGGCTCGCGCACATGAGGACGGCTAAGGAATTGGGTTAAGCCAAGCTTGGTTCTCGGACTTTCGGTCAGAAAACCTTAGTGCGTGTGTGCGCGCGATACACCCGCGCAGGGGGGGTCCTGATCCGGTTGATTATACCTCGCGGGTGCACCAGGTAGCCCACTATTTTGCTTAAATCCCTATTATTTTTTATTTCTTTTTATACTAAGCCTAATTTAATACCCTAGCCGTTTTTCTCCAACGTAACCCTTATTAATCCCCAACGTTCTTCTAAACGTTGCGTATGTAACGTTTTTACGTTACTGATTCCCAATGTTTTTTTTCCCGTTGTTGCAACGTTCTTCTTCTTCATATATATATATATACTGTTGCTTCGGTTCTTCAGAGATGAATACACAGAGATATACGCCTACTGTTCCTGTTCTTCTTCTTCTTAATAAAATATGTTCTTTCATTCTATAATTCTGGGCAATCTACATACACGAGTCCAAAGTCTCTTTCTGTGAGTGCACACAATCAAAGGCTTCACCGTTGAATCCTGGAGGGTGATTGCCGGTAGCCCAGTTGTACCTGTGATTATTATCAGCGGGGGCGAAATCATTTTTTAAGACAGTAGCGTTGCTACGCCTCGGTTTCCAACTAAGTTGTTCCAATATTATTTTTTTATTCTTCTTGTTAATACTACACTGCAACTGCTATTGCTACTGCAACTAAAATTAGTACTTCTACTGATAAATTCTAACAATTAACAGTATAGAAGATGTTAAAAATAGAGAAAAACTAAAGTATGTTAAAAATTAATGTACTTTTTTATCTTTTTGGTCCTCCCTTAATTCTTCAGGCAACCAAAAACCTCACAAAAATCCAAACTTCACAATAATGAATGTCAAATTCTGCATAATTACAATTTGAACTACAATTTTTATAAAAGCTTCAAATTTGTATTTTAGTCACAGATGTAGTATATGTTATACCAAGTAAAATTGTCATAGCATAATGAAAATAACAATTGGTACCTCGTACTCGGAATCTTCGCATTGAATCAATCAACCTAGCTTCTGCTCGAAATCTTCTCGTCAAAACATTCATAACTACTCTGAAATTGATGAAATTATGGATGAGTTTGAGAAATTAGGTCTTGTTATAGGAAGATGTAGCCATGTAGGGGGAAATAAAGGCGTCTCAGATTCAGTCATGGCGGCATAAGGAAATACCTTAACGTCGTCGTCATCGGCTACAAAATTTAATTGATCCACAAACTCCACAGTTCGCAATCTCTAAATTTACTCCACCCAAAAATCCCCAATTAGAAGAGAAAAAAAAAGAATTTTACTTGTATCAAATGAAAAAAAGAAAAACAAATAAAATAATATGTCATTCCAAATTTATTTGAATTGGCCTGCAGATCAACAGATAGTCAAATAATAGTAGGGGATCAAGAAGGTCACGTTGAAATGGTAGTAAAGCAAATGGAAGATATACAAAAAAAATTGGGGACAAAATTGATTTACCCAAGAGCCAATGCAGCAGCTCAGTCTCTCCTATTTGCCGGCATGGAGCGTTACGCCCTTCTCGAATGGCTATTTTTCAAGTCTCTAACTCTAACACTCTTGTTCTCTCTCTAAAACTCACACTTTCTCTCTGTATCTAAATTCAATTGGATCTTATTTTGATCGTCTTTTATGCGCATTTTCTTGAACGGAATAGAAGAGAAGATGGAATCGTTTATGACTGAGGATGATTACGAGGAAAAGGAAGAAGAAGAGATTAGACCAACTCGGTAAATAACTCAGTAAAATTAAACAAAATTGAGAGTCGACTCCAAATTGGGATCGCCTTTACTGCCTTAATTGACAACCGTACAATGCACGGGCTAGTTTGAATAATAGTTTTAATAATTTATCAAGCATTAATGTAAAAAAAAAAAAAAACAATGTATAATTCAATAATTATTTTTACTCGTAAGTGCCTAATAACACTAATTAAATAGTGATATTTGAGTTTAATTGGAATACTAATTCTAATAAATTTTTTCGCTAAATTAAATTGATTATAGTAATATTTGAGAAAGAAATTCTACACTATATATTTCAAATAATTAATTTAATAATGATATTTTCAAAATTTTAATTGGCTATATCTAAAAATTGAATATCTTAATAAAATTATAATAATTAAATTATTTTACATAAAATTGGTCAAGATATATTATCTTAAATAATTTGTTTAATAAAAATATTATAATAAGTTTAATAAACGAAAAATAAAAAATATTTTAGACTTACCTTCTCTTGTTAGAGAATAAAAAAAAATTTATTTGCCTTTTATTAACATAAATCGAGTTAACCCTTAATTAAATATAAGAATAGAATAGAAGAATATATGAGTTATCAAATTAAGTGAGTTAACTCACATAATTAATTAAGAGTGGACTCAACGATTTTCCAATTAATTTGATTTGATAATGTCATCATTTAATAAATTTTTTCAACTAATTTGATTCGATGATGTCATCATTTATGTGTATTTATATTGAAGTATTGATAAGGTATTGCTATCTAAAACTCTCACTTTCTCTATGTATCTAATTTCAATTGGATCTGATTTTGATCGTCTTTTATGTGCATTTTCTTCAAGGGAATAGAAGAGAAGATGGAATCGTTTATGGCTGAGGATGAGGATGAGGATGAGGATGAGGATGAGGATGAGGATGAGATTAGACTAACTCGGTAAGTAACTCATTGAAATTGAACAAAATTGGCTCAAATTGATTAAGAGTCGACTCCAAATTATAATCGTCTTTGCTACTTTTATATATAAAGGTATTGATTTGGTGAAACAAAAGTATAATTAACTCTTAAATTAACTACTACTTTATATTGAGGCTGTGTATAATTATAATTGGTATTTAGGAAAAGAATCGTATGCTCATCCATAAATAATTTGCTAGTGGTTATGCTGGATCCAGATTTATAACCACTATAAAGCATGGCTAAACGAATCAGTTTAAAGCTTCAGCCTTTATCCTGCTTCCAGCCAGAAAGCCAAGTGGGAAATCTACCTATTTATAGTTGAATGTAAAGAGAATTAGCTTAAGTCAAATCAAATTAAATTACATAATGCTCACCTGCACACATGTATATTGCGAGACTCACATGTCAGGCGTGTCCACAGTATGCATATGTACTTATGTAAGTATTATGTGATTATTTTTTACATGATAATAGCATTGTTACCAAAAAATATAACAAATAACCATAGTATAATTATCCCTTAAATTTGGTGAAACGGAAGTATAATTAACCCTTAAATTAACTACTAGATTCTGCTGAAGCAACACCCTAACACAAACAGAAAGGTTCTAGGTGTCTCAGAATTACTTGTTATTTTGCGAGACTGGTAAATATCCAAATATATATTGGGTAAACTAGAAATTTCCAAATCTTATAAACTTGAAGCAACCAAGAAAATAGTAGGCACTAAATTGTTTCTTATTGAAACTTTCCAAATATAACAGTTTGGGCACACTTTACTGATGAAGAGGACCAAAAGGCCGCAATTAGGCGGAAAATTTTTCCATAACTTAATGAGAAAAGATTCTAATAGTACAAGAAAAAACACGTTTTAATCATCCCTGCAGCTAGTAGGCACAGAATCCTTGCTGATTCAGAACCAGCACACCAAAACAAAATCCCAAGGTTCCAGACTGCATTAATACATAACACCCAGTTTCTTTGCAAAGTCATCTGCATCATCATCTTCTTCGTAGTACTCCTCTTCATCTAAGTTGTAGTCTTCACCGTCGGCCTGCTCATAGTCATATTCACCTTCCCTCTGATCAGAACCTTCAGCCTCCTGATCTTCAATTGCTTCATCAACAATCATGCCCTCTTCACTCTCTAGATGTAGAGAGGACTGACCCTCAGTTGATTTCAATTTTTCATCTGCTCCACCAATGTCACTTGCAACAAGTTTGGATTCCTCCTTGTTCCCATGAACACGATTCACCCCATCACTAGACAAAGAGGAAAAGACGCCTTTTGTCTCTTTGTCCTCAATGGGAATCATAAAGCTTTCTTTTCCTTCATTCTGATTATTATCCTCATTATTTGCAGAAGTCATGCCTCTCTCATAAACTGCCACTTCACCTCCTCGTTTTCGCTTAAGAATCTCACTTAGAGGCTTTGGCCCTTCGAATGACATGTCCCCTTCAACCTGTTGAGGAGCTCCCTCCAGCATTGGGTATTTCCTTTTCCCAATCGACAGTCGATCACTCATGTGCTGCTCATAACCCTCAGACTTCTTCCCAACCCTCAGCTCTGCAAGCCTTTTGGGACCAGTAAATTCGGCATTATTGTCATCTATGTCTCTTCTTATGCGCTGACCTCCGAAATTTTTCTCATTATTAATATCCTCTTGCACTCTTCCTTTTATTCTGTATTTAAGCCTTCCCTGTAGCCTTTCCGGTGACAATCTTCCAGGATGCCTTGCTCTCTCAATGTCCCTTTCTGACCTGGAATCATTTTTATTAACAGGAGATGCTGATCTGCATGGAATCTTTATTCTTCCCTGAAGTCGACTGCTAACTGAACTTTCCTGTGCAGGCAAATGGTCCCTTCGAGGAGCCCGGTACCTCAGATCCTCAACATGGTATTCACGGGAATGATGATGGCTAATAACTGATCTTAAACCATTACCCCTCTTCTGCTTAGATAAATGATGTCGCAAGTCTGACTCATCAATTCGATCCGCATTGTCCGCTCTAGGGTTCCGCCTCCTTTCTAGATGAGCAGAACCCCCTAACATCCTCTCAGATGAAGCTCTGTGCTCCTCCCAACCATAGTGCCCTTGCAGGCTCTCATACGAGTCATAACCACGTGACTCACGATACATATCTCGGTCAACATCAACCACCGAATTGTAATCAGAACGATCAATTTCGTAGTCATTAATTGGATTTAAACTCCTTCCTTCATGACCTCTTGTTCTTCCAAATTGATCTTCATTGGGATAATAATCAGAATCTCTAAGCTCATCATCCACGAGAACATCAAAACCAGGCGAAGGCTCCCTTGAGTATTCATCAGCATCCTTACCATTCAAAATATTCTGGTCCAGTACATGAACCTGATGGTTACGATTTGACCTGCTGACTGAGTTCCCATTGCTGGCAGAATGAACATTTGCTGGTCTGTACCTAGGAATCTCATCATCCAGGCTTGTAGGCAATGGCAAGCTTTTTTTAATGGCAACTCCATTTCTCAATGGATCCATTTCAATTCTGGTTACTTGCTTTACCTGAAGGGGTACGTCAACAGATTTTGGGACATTAATTTGTGAAACCTTCCGTTCCTGAGAATACTTTTCAAGTCCACCAAAAGTCTTCTTACTAGGTTGAGATTCGGTAACAGGGGTAGCTGCTGCAAACTGAGCAACCTTATTACTGGCAGGGTAAGGTGCATGCATAAAGGGGCATATATCGCCTTTCAAGCAGTTGCCTCTCTGGAAATAAATGCAGGGGACTACTTGTTTACCCGAAACATAAGGGCCCAGTGCTGAAGGTTCTGCTACAGCTTGTGATGGAGGTAAAGAAGGTCCCAAAGTAGTAGGCACTTGGGTTCCCAGTAATCCATCTAGAGGCTGAGAAGTGAGCAATATTAGTATATCCTGACCTAGTAATATAAATGGAAATTAAGAGGGGAAAATAACAATACGTGTTCCTAATTATATAGAATTACAACTTTAATTATCCAAAACGTTTGTGTAATATTTAGAACTTATCACCTATAAATGATACGAAAATAATCAAGAAAGAGATGAGACTTACAGGATGCCGGAACCCGCACTTTGGATTCAAGCAATTACCATTCATCCAGTACCAGCAATCCCTGGGGTTAAGCCGCGCAATGTCACTATGGCGATACTCACATTCACTTCCCTGTTGAAAAGGAAAACAGAAAAAATTAAATATAAGTTCAATAAAGTTCCATTGAACAGAAAATAATCATAACAAATCAGTACACTTTTCCAACTTTCAAATTTTTGTTTAATAAAGTAGTAAGCTTTGGGTGCACAAGTGACTGAAGTGTTTCTACAAATGCCCCATAATTATACTGATGTTGACAATGAATTAAACAAACCAATAAAAGGAGAACGCAACTTTATACATGTCTTTCAAGTTTCATCTTTAAGCATTGTGCATATCTGGTACTAAACGAATGATGAAATTCAGTAAACAATAACTCAAACTGGAAACATGACAACAAGTGTTTAAGCAAATTGTTAGAAAGATTGACTACAAAAGCGATGATTTCAAAATAGCAAAGCTACATTGACACGTAGTGTTAGGTTTCACTAAACCCTCTATGCATAAATGATGATTGATAAATATTGTCAATAGAATCCACAATAGCTTATCTTTCTAATTGTAAAATTGACTTTCGTTTCTTTTCCCCAATTGAACAAACTTGTAATAGATGGTATCAAAGAAAGTACTAGGTATATAACTTCCTTTGCTAGAAACTTCAACATCAGACAGTCTGAGAGGACTAAATAGAAGTTATATATCTTTCTAACTGAAAATACCACTCCCTCACCTCTCTCTCTTCACACCCCATAATGCAACAATAAAACCAGGGCATCATCATCATCACCAACCAGCATTCACACAAACGCAAAAGTTAAACCTTGATCAAAATCACAATTGATTCCATAACATTCTTTATAGTAGCTTAATGTAACACTTAACTATAAGAACATATCGCTATATCTGAGACTACAAAAGAAGCTGTAGATAAACAGATAAGAACATAATCTAACCCTAAACAAGATCTTAAGTCAATTAATTATCAAGCTCTAGATCCTAAACTCATGCAAAGATCTAAATCAGGAAGACAAAAAGAAAATTCTCAAAACCCAGGAGTCATCACAGCTGATACATACATATATGTATAGATTATAAGAGAAAAATTGAACCTTTTTACATGTCAAGGGAGACGCGAGAAAGTAGACGCAATCGGTGTTTCTTTTCAAGGCTTCTTCTTCTGCTGTTGTTGGAGCTTGCGTTGTAGGCTGTAATTGTTGTTCTTGTGTAACACCGAACATGGCGGGATTCTGATATCCGATAAGAAACGAAAAGAAAAGCCCAAAAAAGATGTAACTAGGGTTCGATTATTCAAGATCTAGGGTTTGGAGCAGCAGCTCAACATGAGAATGAGGAAGGGGAAAGAATTGATCAAGGCAATTCAACTTTGGGGGAACAGAGAAAGTGAGCCGCCAGAACGAAGATGAGGAGGAGCTGAAAAGGGGAACGGGGGCAGATACTGTGAGGCTTTAAAAAGGGATCGAAGTTTCTATTTTTTTTTAGGGATTAATTTTTTAGGGGATCGATCCCTGACTGTAATGCGCGTGGTTGTTTTTGTGTTTGTGAAGTTGAGGAGGGTATTAAATCTCAAATCGAACCCTATGTGGTTTAACTATTCTATTCTATGGATAATACTATCCTCATAATACTGTATATAAAAAATAGTGAAACATCAACAATAAAACTATGTATTACTACTACTTATCAATAAAAATATATAAAGTTTAATTGCCTTGATCAATTCTAGGCATACACTTCAATTCTACTACCTATGATATTATAACTCATACACTTCAATTCTAAGAACTAAGGAGGGAAAATAGACATGAAGAAAATTGAGAAACGTAAGAAAAAAAAAATGATATTTTATCATTATGTAACAACACCCATCGTCATCACTAACTAAATATATATTTAAAATATTTTAAAATCATTTCATTCTATACTCTATTTAATTCTTTCAATTTAAACGCATTATTTTTTTGGAGGAATAGTTTTGTCATTTGTCCAAATAAAATATATATCAATCAATTAAAATAAAAAACAATATGTAATTATATAACAAATTGATTAAACAACTTAAATAATTTAATAAAACCCATTAAATAGAATGAGTTTGAATTTAAAGTGTTTAAGTTGTTTAATTAAGTTAATTTGTTCTATTATTGTATTACATTTAATACTCCACGTTTTAATTTTTTTTTATTTTCTGATTCTGTAATTTATTTATATATATTTTGGATAAATTTTAATGTTTTACAAATTTTAATTAATTTTAACATATAATTTTTTTATTTTGATGGACACATTGACAAATTTGTGGAGCTCATATGTTATTTGGCTATTATTTGTGTGTCACGTGGATAATTGGATAAAAATAATGTTTTTTAATTTTTAGACGAAATTTGTGATAGTTTGCAAAAAATAAGTGATTCAATAAGTTAACCATTAATAATTTCAATAATTTGTAAATCGAGGTGGAGTTGAGCGGGAAAAGTGGACATTTTTAGTTGGTAGCTTAGTCATTTGAGGCCTATGGAGTATTGGTTAAAACATAGACTTGTTGAGAAGACCCAAAACCAGCCTCGTCTATATTGGGCCCTTGAAGGCCCAAAATCCTTCTGGGTAAACACTCTTTGCTCAAATCACCCAACCGGAAGGAATGCAGAGAGCTAAAACCTTTGCCGCTCTTTGAAAGCTCGGCCCCTAAACCCTACCCTCTCAGTCATCGGCGACAACGACGGTAGAAACCCAATTTAATACATAATACTGTATCTGCCTATTCGCATACGTGAACGCCCTTTACAGAGCTATGAACGAGTCTCAGTTCGGCCAGTTCACTGGAAATGGAGACATGCATTAATGCTGTTTGTTTATTTGCTCAAACAATGTTAATTCTTCTTCGCACCCTTTTCAGCATCGGACGCAGAACCTCACATCGCGTAAGCCTGATCATTTCAACCACTTCAACTTCTTCAACTTCTTCAACTCCCAATTACATTAATAATAACATATACTGTTGTATGTATAATGGTTCACAATTTATCTCTCCTTTTTTCATGGTTTGGACCACTAGTTATTTATGTTTCTTTAAACACCCTTTTGTCACCCAAGCAAATTTTGATAAGTTGGGTGAAGGTTTTGATAAAGAGTTAATTTGTAAAATTGTTCGAGAGGAGAGGTGGGATGATTTTAGGATTGTTGGTTTGTTTGGTTCAGCTTTAGCTCCCATTTGGGTGTCGAGGATTTATGTTGAACTGAAGGGAGAACCAAGATTAGCTTTGAAATTATTCAAATGGGCAGAAAAGCAAAATGGTTTTTTTCACACTACTGAAAGCTATTGTATTCTAGTCCACATTTTGTTTTGTTCTCGAATGTATTTTGATGCTCATGATACTATGAAAGATTTGGTTAGTTCAAATAGGGTGTTGCCAGGTTCTGATATTTTTGATGTGTTGTGGTCAACTAGGAATGTTTGTGTTCCCGGTTATGGAGTATTTGATACATTGTTTAGCGTGTTGGTTGAATTGGGAAAGTTTGAGGAAGCAACTAAGTGCTTTTCAAAAATGAAAAGATTCAGAGTTCTTCCGAAAGCACGTTCTTGTAATTCTCTATTGCACAGGCTTACAAAGATAGGCAAGGTCAATGTGTCAAGGAAGTTTTTTCAGGATATGGTCGGCGCTGGAATTGCCCCAACAGTATTTACATTTAACATAATGATAGACTATATGTGTAAAGAGGGAGACTTGAAAACTGCAAGAATATTGTTTTCTGAGATGAAACAGTTGGGTATTCCCCCGGATATTGTTACTTATAATTCTCTTATTGATGGATACGGAAAACTTGGGCAATTAGATGATTCAGTTTATATATTCGAAGAAATGAAGAATTTAGGTACTCACCCTGACGCGATAACATACAATGCTTTGATTAATTGTTTTTGTAAATTTGAAAAAATGCCTCGGGCTTTCGAGTTTCTGCGCGAGATGAAGGAGAACGGCTTGAAACCAAATGTTGTAACATATAGTACATTTATTGATGCCTTTTGCAAGGAAGGAATGCTGCAAGAGGCAATCAAGTTTTTCATGGACATGAGGCGAGTCGGGCTTACTCCTAATGAATATACTTATACTTCTCTTATCGATGCAAATTGTAAAGTGGGTGATGTTGGCGAGGCTTTGAAGCTGGTCCAGGAGATGTTGGAGGCTGGTTTCAACTTGAACATTGTCACCTACACGGCATTGCTTGATGGCCTTTGTGAAGAAGGTAAGATGAAGGAGTCAGAAGAAGTATTTAAAGCAATGCTAAAGGCTGGGGTAACTCCAAACCAGAAAGTCTACACTGCCCTTGTTCATGGGTATATCAAGGCCCAAAGGATTAGTGATGCCATGAATGTATGGAAACAAATGAAAAAAGAAAACATTGAACCAGACTTGTTGCTGTATGGAACCATCACTTGGGGTCTCTGCAACCAAGGAAAAGTTGAAGAAGCTGAGATTTTGTTGGATGAAATGAAAGAATGTTGTATAGAAGCAAATCATGTGATATATACGACACTTATCGATGCTCATTTTAAGGCAGGAAAAGCCATGGAAGCACTTAAATTGCTTGAAGAAATGAAGGAGTTAGGCATTCACCCCACAGTTGTGACGTATTGTGTATTAATTGATGGTTTATGCAAATCGGGGTTTGTGCATGAGGCAATTGATCATTTTGGTAGAATGCAAGACAATGGTATACAACCTAATGTTGTGGTTTATACAGCCCTAATTGACGGGCTCTGTAAAAATAAGTGCTTAGAAACTGCTAATATGCTATTTGATGAGATGGTAGACAAGGGTATGCTTCCAGATAAAACTGCTTACACATCTTTAGTTGATGGAAATGTGAAGGATGGAAATATCCAGGAAGCATTGGAGTTGCGAAGCGTAATGATGGAAGCTGGTGTGGAGCTTGATCTGCATACCTACACTACTCTGATATGGGGACTCTCTAGGTGTGGTCGTGTGCAGCAAGCTAGGAATTTGCTTGATGAAATGATTGGGAAGGGTGTTACTCCTGACGAGGTTGTTTACAGTTGTCTGGTAAGAAAGTATTATGAGCTTGGTAACATGGATGAAGCACTAAAATTGCAGAATGAAATGGTCAAGAGGCATCTTGTTAGTGGCACAAATGACTATACTGTTCCTTAGGTACAAACTTGAGACTGCTAAATGCTTGTTTGTCCTATTGCTGATATAGTGTCAGAGATTTGAACCAGAACGAGAGCCTCATTCTCTAATGGTCTAGAGGTATCAGATATCTGCAGACAAGAATCTTCATGCAGTCTCTCAGATGGAGAATTGATAGTTGCTGAACTATTTGATGCTGTTGGGATCTTTTGACTGTTCCTCGGATCTCGTCTTCTTTCGGCATTTACCATGAAGAACTTGCTTGGAGTCTCCTATGAAATCTGCTATGGAGTTTGCTCTTAGCTCGAAGTAGCTTCTGAAAAGAACTCACACTACTGTTTCTTCTAGAGAAACTCTCTCATCTTCTAACTGAGGTGAGTAGTGCCCTTAGATTCTCCATGGTTGTTAATTGTAACTACAACACAGATTAACATTGGATATTTTTAGCTTTTCTAGTCAAAATATCTTTCTAACCTTACATGTATGAGTATATTCTTTTACTTTTTGATCACCTGATACTGCTTACTATATTTCTCTTCAATTTAATTTCATGATATTTTGTGGCAGTGGGCTGCTTCAACAGCTGGTTTAATCTTGGGACACAAATTCCATGAATTAGCCAAGTGAGTGTACAAATATATTAGGGATTTTTTAATTTTCTTTTGACAATTTACCTTTTATGGCATCTTCAAATTTTATTTAGATTTCATAGTCTTAAATAGTAAACTAACTTTTCATCTGTTGGTTAGCATAAGTTAGAAACTGTTCTAATGATAAATTTTAGTCTTAAGTTTAAATTGAAAATAAATCATCCAAAAATACTACTGTCATAATATCTTTGTTAAGCTAGGCATAATTTTGCTTTTGATGTGTTTTATTCAAAATCTTGGCTACACTACTTGTTTAATGGTTAGATGATACTTTTTGTGAAGTCATTGCAACTGGGAATAACTCAACTCAGCTGTTAACTTTTTGCTCCTTTTGTATTCTAATCAAATTTGCTTTTTTCACTTTAGGCCAGTGCTTGTTTGAATGTGATGACGCAACATAATCCTAAGTATGTTACTACAGAATAAAGGTATTATCTCCTAGCTCATCCAAAACTGGTTAACTGAATCTTTAATAGAATGTGGTTAATTACTCTAACTAGGGAAGTTTTGATTTTTGAAGTGATTTAAAAGAATAAAAAATATGTGGAAATCAATGCAAGTGTTAGTTTGTTTGTTCTTATGTGTATATTTGGAGTAAAATATTTGTACGAAGTATTTCCACGATTAACCATTGAAAGCCATGAATTACAAATGTTGGGATGTGACAAACTGTGATCTCTATTCTTATCTACAATTTATGAAGAATGGCAATGGCCCCAAAAAGTAGAAGTGTGCCTCTAGTTCCATCCGTCTCACCAAGAGATACTCCATGAGCTTCTTTGCTTATCTATCTAATAAAAGTATATAAAAAAGGGAAAATTTTATCTAAAAATCAAGAGATCCATTTTTGAATCCCCAAGTGGTGGGAGTAACGGAAGAGGCCATGAGAAATAAACTCAATGTCTGTAAAATAAAAAAGAAAACCATTTTTTTTTTTCACTTTGTATATTTATCCATTCATAGGCAGCAGGCCCTATCCTGAAAAAGTAGGCAGCTTCCAGTAGGCAGTAGGCAGCTGACAAGGAGTGTAAAACATCGTCTAGAGAGTTAAATTTTGAGAAAGGATTTATTTACTGTTATCAAAGGAGTTGAATCTAACCCCTTCATATTTGAACTGTAATTCTTATTTCACTTAAATGAATGGACTTATATATTGAACTTCATTTGTTATCTGTCGTGCAATTATGATAGAGGATGGTTCGAGCTATCAGCAGATAATTCTTGGTTTTTAGTACATTACGAATTTTTTCCTCAAATGCTAATCATTGAACAGCATTACTGTTAAGCTGCAATATCAGAGTGCATTTGGGAGTAAATTGCCTGCCGTGTTGTTGGCAGGTGTTGCAGGCATTGATTGACTGTAGGACCAAATGCATCTAAGGAAGTAGTCTGGCTACAGAAAGGAGGCAGCGTGAAGGCATCTACTGAGTATAAATTTCTACACTAACTACTTCTAATATTGTAAATCAGTTATACTTGTGATAAATTGAAGATTTTATATGCTCCATATATTTTATTTTTTATGAAAAATCATGGAGGACATGTATACTTATTCTATTTATTTGTGTGTTGCGTATGTTGGATTTTAGCTTCATATATCTAGATGATGATTCTATGGATCCGAACATCTGGAGATAAGGCAATTTTTAAGTCTTACAGTAATACTTTCTAGGTAGGATAAAAATGCGCTAATAACCTGCTAGTGCTGCCTTTGCAGAGACTGCATTTAAGAGAAATGGAGAGTGAACTATTTATAAGCCTCTTTTCATTTGTAAGCCTCTTGTCTTGTCCTTTCAGATTCTATATATTCTTCTTCTAGTCTTTTTGTCCTACGAGTAGAGTTTTCTTTGAATATCACTTGCTGAGTTTCTGCTTTTCCATTCTCTTTCAAAAAAATTCTTTAGCAAGCTTCATCGGAGGATCACCACTACAAGCATGACGCAGCAAACGGGTCCCTTCTCCTAAACCATGCTATAATTATACAAGGGGAGGAGGGGAACAAGAACCACATTGAGATGGTTCGATCTTCTGCTTGCAATGAATTATTCTTCTGTTGTATTTTCTTCTGCTTGCAATGAATTATTCTTCTGTTGTACTTTCATAAGATGTCATGTTATCCTGTTACAATTTACAAACGCATGGCCAGGCCAATGACTGAACATAAAATGGAAAGGAATTCATAAGTTTCAAGTATTTAACTTTTTTTCTGCCATAATGATTTTAAATCGACAAAAATATTTTTAATTAACCAAACAACATAATAATAGCACATTATAGTTATGGGTGATGCTAGGGGTACTAATTTTTTTTGTCTTAAAAAGTTTTTCAAATGTGTAAATTTTATGTGATTGATTATATCAAAAATTATCATTAAAATATTCTGTTAGTTTCCAGTAGGCATAATAGATCTAGAAGGGGGATTGAATAGATCCTTCGAATTTCAAAATATTTTTTCAGTTTATTTTGTATTGTTAATAATTTAGCATGTGACAGACATAAGAATTTTTTCAAGCACGGCGGAATAAGTAAAAGATCCCCTTCATTGATATATTTATAATCATACATATATTGTTCGTAGAGTCAGTTCAGTGGTAAGCAGTTATAACATACATAACAGTTATAGCAGTTAATGTACATAAAATAAATGACATAAAGTAAAAGACACAAGGGGTTTTAAGTGGTTCAAAGACTCAAGCTCATAATCCACTCTTCTGCTTTCAACTAGCAGGATTTCCACTAAGGAAGGCGGACCACGAATCACTAAGATTCCTTCAAGGGTGACCTTGGGACTTGATTCACTAAGAACTCTTCAAGGCCGTGACCTTGGAACTTCTCTAGTTCCACAGAACTCTTCAAGCCCAAAGCAGGAGCTTGGAACTTCATTTAGTCCTCGTGACAAGGACCCTCAGCCCTGGCTTCTTGTTGTAGTAGTTGTTGGTGGTGGTGGTCTTTGAAATGCTAAGATGTCATTAAGCTCGAACATCTTTTGTACTTAGCAGACTTGGTGTGGTCCTCTTTGCATTCTCGCTTGGTCTGGATCACATCTTCTTTTCGTGCGGTGATCTTCACTCTTTTTCTCGCTTTCATCTTCATCTGGTATCGGTTTGTGCACCATCACCATCTGGGTTTGCTAAGTCTCTGTGCTTTTAGTAGACTTTGTCTAGCATTTAACAATCCCTGAACCCTTTTTGAATACTTTGCAGACATGGTTCTGCACTTGTTCATTTACAGCTTTCGGTTCATGGTGATTCGTAGAGTGGCTCTCTTAATCTTCTTTGTACTTAGCCACTTTCTTGAATGCTATCTTCTTGGTCTTCTCGGCTCTCAGCTTGGCTGCCATCTTCAGTGGCATTCTCATCTTTATTGAGTGAAGCTTCGATCTGTTTGATTCCTTCTTCAAAGCTGCTTCACTTCCACTTTGATAGTCTCACTGTCACTGAGACTTGTTCTATTGATCTTTGGTGGAACTCGTAGAGTCAACAATAGCATTCACCAACTCAACGATTCTGCAACTACACAATCATCAGCAACTCTTAATCTTTGAAGCTTTGTTGATTTATACTGCTTCTCAATCTTCCCGTTGGAAAGTAGCCGTTGAAAGCTATTCAAATTTCTTCGCAGATCTCGAGTTATTTGGTGCAGACTGCAGATGTGACATGACATCTTTTTTCGACTTTTTCGACACCGCTGCGATCATTTTTCACCAACCCTG
This sequence comes from Panax ginseng, assembly GCA_020205605.1. Lineage (NCBI taxonomy): Eukaryota > Viridiplantae > Streptophyta > Magnoliopsida > Apiales > Araliaceae > Panax > Panax ginseng. The sequence continues at coordinate 10,623,126 of CM035149.1, read as the reverse complement.
TCAGATATGTCACTTTGATATCTTGGGCGGTCGACAAATCGGAACGACCCCAAAATAGGTCCATTCCATCCAACCCATTCTGAGTCGCCAAATACATGGTACAGAAAATAACTACAATTTTATTACAACAATTGTCGTGCAAAATACAATAACACATATATTTGTGAATTTGGATACAAATATATATCAATCATGACTCATGTCCCAACCGTAGGAATGACACCTCATAATGACACCTTACATAAAGGTATAGTCGAAAACCTGTTTTAGAAATTAAAATCTTTGGGAAGTGCTCAAGAAACCTTCCATACATGGGAGGCCATGGTTCTAGGTTATGATAGATATCATATGGCCACGTAATTATCCTTGGTTGACCCGATAGACCCCTAAAAAAAATGAGAAGATTACTATCATATTCTTTCCAATGGTGAGTTTTCTCTCGACATATCATTATCTCTACTGCTCTAATTGAGAGTTATATTTCAAATAGACTCCAAGATCATATAGGTAGTGTTGGTAGATATACTTCAAGAAGTGGATGAAAGACAACCACGTCTTTTATGATGACACGAGGGTTGTATGTCATTAGACATCTTGTATGATAATGATAGTGGCAAAACACCCTTCCAAGTTAAATTCACCTCACCTCAACATCTATAGACCACCGCTCTATTCCCTTGTTATTCCCGCTCGACCCACCTACTACACTCTTATTACACGAAAGGAATTGTGAAGCAAAAGGGTGAAAGACAACTAGCTCAAGAAAAAATATCATGACTAAAGATAATTAAATTATCAATAGCCTTCATCAATAATAAATCGTAGATTTAGAACATATGGTAGATGATAAAAAAATTCAACCATAGTCATAAATGAACGAAGCAATCCATTAGAAGAGTCAAATAGACTATAAAGTCTATTATCTTCTCCATGTTAAAAGTCCACCAACAATATTTTATCCTCGTAACATCAATCAACAATTCTCATCCACAATCACACGTATATAACTCATAATCGTAATTGTTGTTTTAAATTCCTTTTCTCATTCAGACGAAGATAATTTTCATCACTTGTCTTTTACCGAAATATCAAAGATCATGGTTATACCAAATCACAGCCTCTATTCATAATCATACTAATAAATTCATCTTTGCACTACGGTCAAAGATATTCATCAACAGATTCATCTTTGCACTACATGTGCCAAAGATATTCATCAATGATTCATCTTTGCACTATGTGCCAAAGATATTCAACTATAGTCATCTTTCAGACTACGACCCAAAGATATTCATCAACAATTCATCTTTGCACTACAGCCAAAGATATTCATCAACAAGTCATCTTTTGACTACTACGGACCAAAGATATTCATATCTCAAAGAAAATACATAATCATTTCAGAATTTATTTAAACCATAATTATAACCATATATGTTGATCAATTCACCTTTGCACTTAAGCTAAAGATATTCAATTATAAATTCAATGGTCATGATCATACCAGTCAACAATTCAACTTTGCACTACTGGCCAAAGAGAACCTATAGTCACGATCATATCAATAATCTATCCATCTATACACTCAAGTCAAAGAGAAATATCATCATTAGGGTTATAAGAATGTTATATAAAAATAATATAATCAACATATAGATTTAATCTCAAGAGTAAGATTCATAAATCAATGATTTCATAACAACTTAATCAAAATGTTATAAATCACTTAATAATCTCATAATCTAATATTATTAATACTACCACAATATTTTAATCATTTCTTAAACTTATAAACAATTTATTTTAATTGTTTACACTTTACTAAAAAATGCATTTAATCATCTTAAAATGCCAACCTCATAAGATCTCATCACCAATAGCCAAAACTCTCATCAAAAATCTGCATATATCTCATATATAATTCTCAAGCCATAAAATCATATTTTCTAATTTTCTTAATTCACATAACATATTTAATTCATTTACTCATAACTAGAACATTTTCATGAAAAATACCAAATCAGTTTTAAAAATATTTATTTTCTGGAATTTAGCAGAATATAGTCCTATATTGAACATATATTTTTCTCAGAATTTTTAAAAGTCATTTACTATTTTTCAAATGGTTAAAACCACCGAATATTTAAACATTTATCATAAATTGTACTTTTATCCAAAATTTCTGAAATTTACACGATATACTGATATTATATAGATGTACTCCCAATAAAAATTTCATCAATTTTGGAATTAACCACAAGGAGTTATAAGGGTTTTCTTTTAAAATAGTCTTTCCTCATAAAATTCATAACTCTTAATCTATAAATCCAAAAATCGCCATTTTTGGACACAATCAACAAAACTCATCAAATTATCATTTCAAATTTTTCCAGAATTTTGAAGGTTCAGAAGAATTTCGAAATAATAACCCTTAAAATCCCTTATTATCCCTTACCTCAAAAGAAAGAAGACTTTTAATCGGAATAACGAATTGAAACTTGCACCAGTATAGCAATAATCAAAGTATACTCAAAATACTCACAAGAGAATCGCTCGATAATATAGAGAGAAAACTTGATTCCGTGTGATTTTCAATTATAACCCAAGACCCTATTTATAGGAAATGCTTAGAACACCAAAGCGTAGAAAATTTATTAGAATATTATATATATATATATATATATATAATCTTCTACGCATGTCTAGAATCAAATTTTCAGCCATCAAACACATGTTAAAGATGCCCCCAAACATGTCAAAACGTTTTTTTTCTTAATTAATTAATTAAAAACTCCAAAAATGATAATTAATTAATCCAAAACTTCAATAATTCATAATAAATAGTCCTTTTATCGTAGAAAATTGAATCTAGCGTGTTTTTATAGAAAATTCAATTCTCTACAACTTTATAGAAGAAAGTTTTTCCAAATTCCAAACAAAAATTGATCGAAATCCACAAACAGACGATTTTAAAGGCTATAATCAAATTTCGGTCAAGAAATGGGGTCCACCGACATGTTTAACATGTTTTAAACATTTTGGTAACAAAATACTCCTCCTCCACATATACTCATATATCCCACATTCATCGTAAAAATATCATCATTAATATATTATTAAAATAATATATTTAATTGAATTATTTTATCGTAAAAAGATAAAATATTAATTTTCAACAATTGTCACATTAAAAATTTTCTCCATATATATCCTCATAAAATCAATATTTTTCTCATCATATAAATCAATAATTAATTATTCACAAATAATATTACGTAAACACATTATCGACAACCGTGCGGTTCCAGGAAAGAGGGCTTTCCAATAAGAATTTCTCCTTCTCATGGCGGCGCAATTAGGTGACCAAACCTCTCCTTAGATGTAACTTTCTAGACATTGCCAATAATGTTTGTCTAATAATATTTTTCAGATAATATGAATTATTGATCTCGATAATGGAAAATCTTTGCAGAAGTGACAATTATTAAAATAAAATAAAATATCAACGCAAAGAATTATTGAATCAAAAATAAAATATTGAATAAAGAATTATCGTAATAATTATTGAGTAGTGCCTTTTACGTAAGAATTAATAATTGGTGCAATACCTGGTGTCTCACGTGCAACAACGCCAGTATTACTTTTTACTTTACCCAGGGTATTCCAACGAAGATTGACGATAACAACTACGCCGTTATTTATAAACAACTTATTCTTGTCGCTTCTTCCTCCAATCGCTTTCGTTATGGGGCCCACAAAAGATCGCTACCGCCGCATTTAATATTCTCCGACAAAGCATTTAATATTCCACCACCAAACTAATATTCTCCGACAACAATGAATATTTTATAACCACTTGCGTATTTTTGAAAAAAATTTCATATATCACCCTTAACTTTAACTTTTTATCAATTTAACCATTTACTGAATTGTAATTATAAGAAAAATTGAATACTTTTATTTCATAAAATTTGGGGTCTTACAACAACTTTATTTCACCCTTCTGATTTCTCGATCAGAGGTTGTCCTTGCATCGATGCTCTCAATGAGCTCTTGTCCGAATATTACCCTTCAGATTGAACCATTGCCAATGCTTCAATCTTCAGCTATTCGAACTCTATGATTTTGATGCATGTCTTCATGGACTTAATCGTAGTGTCTTGTTGACTTGTAGACATAACACTACGTTCTTGAGGAGTGTTCACTTGTTCTTTAGGGTAAAACACCTCTTCCTCTTTTTGTGCAAAGGCCTCATCACTTACATTTGCCTCATTCGTTCTCGGAATCGATAGCTCGATTCCTCTTCTCGCCTCTTCTGAATAACAAGACACTTCAGATTTGTGGCGTGTCCAGCTCGCTTTCTCCTTGTGATCTCCCGTTCATTTATCATCAATGGACTGACCCAATGCTTAATCACTTTAGCCTTGTTCTTCAGAAGCTGTCCAGTATCTCTGTATGCACTCCATCAGTTCTTTCTTTGTTTGGCAAACACTACGATCCCGATAACTTCCAAGATCGTTGTCTTACATGCAACTTTGACTCCATCTGCTTGACGACTTTTTTTTCTTGGTCGATTATATAAGTCTTCTTCCGATCTCCTTGTGGAAGACTTCATCTCGAATGGCTTCCACAACTCAATCTTGATCTTTGATTGAGTTGGTGCTTAGATCTTCGTTAGCTTGCATGTCATTCGTTGAGTGCTTCTGGTTTTCTTCAGGTGGGACATATCTATGTAGTGTCAACCAGAGGCTTCATTCCTTTGGATATTTTGGGAGTGTTCATTCGTTGAGAATCGTATTTGCTCTACGATTCTCGCCTTGGCATTGTGAGCACATCTGTTGAGGTCTTAGTTACGCACTCTACGATTGGGATTTTTGGTACGTGCGCAGACACTACGACTCCGAGATCGAGATCTTGACACTCTACGATTTCTATCGTTGTGTTTTGTTGTCTTCATCCGATCTTGCTCGACTACGATCTCCGCCTCTGGTATGATTAGTAGACTCTACGACTCACGAGTGTAGTCTACGATTCTTGACTTAGCTTTGGCGAGATACTCGCAGAGCTTCTCAGAAAATTGTTTCTACGATTCGAACATGACTTTTTCAAAGCAGACTACGACCCTGAGGAAGTTCTCCTCGATACACTACGATCCTTTCTCGTCTCTCCTGAAAGTCTACGAACTCCGAGATCTACTATCTTGCAGACTACGATTCTGCCTCGATAGCTCTCGAGTTTTCCTTGACTCTCTGGGCAGACTCACGATTTCTAGTGCAAAGGTTTTCGAACGATCGAGACATGCCTTATCTATTACATCATAAGATCAACCTAATATGCTTGATCTTTCTATATTTATAGTCCTTGTACATCATTTCTTTTTAAGGACTTTACAAAACTGTTTTGCTTATGTAGGATCAACCTAACACATTTGATCAATTCATTCTAAGTCCTTGTACATATGTTTCTATTATCTATCAAAGGACTTTACAGCTTTTCTTAATGCAAATATACTTGCATATTCATTCATATATATATCATAATCAAATCATATATAAATAGGAATATCATTCACATGTTTATTCCTGACATATTCAATATTATGTCATTTGAGATTCCTATTATTACTCTTATAGTTATACTTCTTCCATTTCTAAAGAAGAGTCTTATTTATAAAATTTATGAACTTTGAAAATATATAATTATTTTTAATTTTAAGTCTTAATTTAGTAGCGATGATATGATAATAAAATTATTATCTAATTGTTGGAGAACTCTTCAATGATGTATGGGGAGGAAATTGAATTCAATATATAACGGTTTTTTCCGTCATTTATAGCAGCATAAAAATCGATTTTCTATTTATAGCGGACGGAAAAATAAATGCGTATAAATTGGTTAGTTCTTTAGTTCGCTCCTTACAGTTCGCTTTAAAGCGGACTATATATATATATATATATATATATATATATATATATATATATATATAGATACAGAGAGAGAGAGAGAATTATGGATGTGAACAAGATACACAAATACAAGACCATGTTACTTCATTTCGATTTGGTGATATATGTCGATGATTTTAAATTAATACAATATTCGTCTTTAAAATATTGTCGTTTAAAGTTTTTGCGCATGAATTAAGAAAGTCATTTAATACTATCATTTAACAATTAAAATTTATTTGAAATTTCATCACTATCCTTTTGTGAAAAGTTGAAAACTATTAATACAAGGGAGATAATTTATTGGGACAATGAGAGAAGGTAGGGGTGATATAGGAAAATAAATAATTTATTATCATAGAAAGTTATAAACGACAAATAAATTAGAACAATTTTTTTTATTTTAAAACGACAATATTTTAGAAATGAAGGGAGTATAAATTTTAAATATTGAAAATATATTTATTTATTACACGATAACGTTTTACATGGTCAAATTAAATGAAATTTTACACTCATATTTTTAAATGTTAAGTTAAAATTTTCAAATAAACTATATATTGTAAAAAAAATTCAATGTATGAAATATGTCTTAGACAGTGAATTGGATAGTTTACTAGGTTGTAAGATTTATTATTTTTAAAAAGTAAATATTAATATAAGGGGAAAAATTATATTTATCCCATTGTGGTTGTCGTATTTTAAACAATTAGTCACCGTATTTTAAAAATATTCAATTGACCCACTGCGCTTTTTAAAAAGGCTTAAATATAAATTACTACCTTAAACTATAGATCATATTCTACTTCGGTTATTCACTTTTCAATTAGATGATTGAACTATTAATTTTTTCCACTTCCATTTAATTGGGTCTGTCAGGTCAGAAATTGCTGACGTGGCTTGAATACATGGCATGTTAGTGCTTATGTGTTAAAATTGAGTCATATTTCAAATTTTATTTTATTATTATATACAAGTAATAAGGGCAAAATAGTAATAAAACGGACTAATTTTTACAATTAAATAAATTAATAATAAAACAAAATAATAAACCAAATATAACTAAACCCATCCTCTCTCTCTCTATATATTTTTATTTTTACCGAATACCCAAAATCAAAATGATAAGTCAGAGCTTTGAAGAAGAAGTTCAATGGTCAAACCCAATCTCCTCACCACCAATATCTTTTCTCATCGTTGTCGTTCACTGAAATCTTTCGTGAACCCCTTCATATGCCGACGCCATCTTAGATCCTTCATGTTGTGAAGATCACAGACATGTAAATTAACGACCACGATGTCTCCCTTCAAAGATTTATGGGACAAACAGAGAGATGGAGATTTGAGAAGAGGTTTTAATTTGAGATTTTAGAGTTTTTCTCATTTTTTTCTTCTTTTTTTGATTTGAGATTTGATATTTAAGGTTTTTTAAAAAAAAATTTGCTCCTTTTTTGACTGTGGGCGATTATGAATTTTAGAAAAGTATAAACAGAGAGATGGAGATTTGAGAAGAGGCTTTAATTTGAGATTTGAGATTTTAGGATTTTCCTCATTTTTTTTCTTCTTTTTTGATTTGAGATTTGATATGTAAGGTTTTTCTAAATTTTTTTTGCTCTTTTTTTGGTTGTTCGTTATTATGAATTTTAGGAAAGCATAAACATAGATGGGGATTTGAGAAAGAAGTTTTAATTTGAGATTTGAGATTTTAGGGGTTTCCTCTTTTTTTTTTCTTCTTTTTTGATTTGATATTTGATATTTAAGGTTTTTCTAAATTTTTTTGCTCCTTTTTTGGCTGTTGGTGATTATGAATTTTTTGGATGTCGTCAATAATTATGAATTTTAACGAAAATTTCTGGCAATGATGATGGGTTCATATGGAAGAAAGGAGAAGAGGTAGGCGTGAACAAGAAGAAGAAGATAGAACCCATATAAAAGATTTATCAAATTTACCCTTATTTAAATAATTTAAATTAATAAATAATGAAAATATTATTTTTTAAATACACATATGCTGATATTGGTCCCATTTAGGAGGCCACGTTAGTAATTTCTGACGTGGCAGATCCAATTTAATGGAAGTAAAAAAAATTAATAGTTGAATCATCTAATTGACAAAATTAAAAGGTGAATCACTGAAGTGAAATATGCTTTATAGTTCAGGGTAGTTATTTATATTTAAGCCTTTTAAAAATATACAATAAAGTCATTCCGTCCAATATGACTAACAGACTTCTAAAAAAGTCATCCAATTTGACTAACAGACTTCTAAAAAAGCATCTTGGTTATTCTACGTGGCTTTTTTTAAAAAAAAATATTACGTGTATTTGCTGACTAGGCGGGAGGAAGTTTGGTTATTGATTTTTTTCTTTTCTTTTTATCTCTTTTTCAAATAATACAAATAATATATCAAAATTTTTGTATCAATAAGATCTATTACAACATTATATTAATTTTTACAAAATTAAAAATAAAAAATTATTAATTACGCTGACAAGAAATAATTAAAATAATAATAAAATTAAAATAAATATTTTAATTCATTTTCTTTATTTGTATTCTTTTCCTTATTTTTTTTCCTTTTTTAATAATTATTTTTATTTCAAAAATTAATACTAATATATATTTTAATGATATAAAGGTAAGTACATAATTAACATAAAATAGAAATTTTGATACAATTAATAAAAATTAGTTAAACAAATGACATAAAAATTAAAATTAATTATACAATCAAAACCTCATTATTTTTATTATAATTTTTCCTTTTCCTTTATCTCTTTTCCTTTCTTTTAATTATTTTAATTATAAATAATACAAATAATCAAAATATTCATCTCCCAAGGAAATCATCCCCCCATTTTTTTCAGCCAAAATCAAGCATGTAAACATAGAATTTACAGAAGCTCTCCTTCATCAAGTCTCGCTTCCTCTACTTATGAACAATTTCAAAATCTGAACTTCCCACCATGGATATCAAATCCCTTTCAATAAGAGGATCAGTAGCATCATCGTCAAAGACATAATCGTAAGTCAAGCAGAATCCACGTTCGTGCGTCCTTGTGAGCATTGTGCTGGCGAAATCGCTTTGAGTTTTCACATCAAACATGCTTCCAAAGTACAACAAATTTAAGAGATTCTCAATAATCACATCTTGGATTTTTGGTAACACTCGATGGCGAGATTTATTTCTTTGGAAACCGCAACAGAGATGGATTGACGAAACTTCTCGAGCTCGTTGATGGCGACGGTGACGGAGGATTTTGGTGCGGAAGACTTCTTATTATTCCTTATTCAGAACTATATCCTTTTTTTTAATTTGTTTTTTTGTTTTTTGTTTTTATGTTTAGTTATTCAAAAGTTTTAATATTATTTATATTATTTGGAATTAATTTTTAAAATAAAAAAAATTATTAAAAGAAAGGAAAAGATAAAATTATAAAAAAATGAATTAAAATATTTATTTTAATTTTATTATTATTTTAATTATTTTGTTTTACCACATAATGATTTTATTATTTTATTTTTTTGTTTGAGAAGAAAAAATTATAAAGAAAATTCATTAAAAAATTATTTTGTTGCCACGTAAAGACTTTGTAACGTAAGAAACCCAAGCATATACCACGTAATTTTTTACTTTTTTTTTAAAAAGACACATAAGAAAATCAAACAGATTTGTTAATGTCGGTTATTCAAATTGGATGAAATGGTTTGATTGTATATTTTTAAAAAGTACAGTGGATCAATTGAATATTTTAAAAACTCAATGACTAATTGCTTAAAACACGATTAAAGTTGCTTTTTCCCTTAATATAAGTAATTCGGAAGAAAATATAGCTCAATTTTGCTCATCTATTTATAATCAAATTACATTTTTACCCAAATAAATTCGCTCAACAAACTTTTTGTCAGTTGACCTACCCGGCTTGGAAGCTGGTGTGGAGATCGGTGGCAGGCTTGGATACTGCTTCTGTTACCCAGGAGCTAAGGTACGTCCGCAGGCTTGGATTCTCTCTCCCTCTCGTTCGCTATCAGTCTTCAGTCTATCAAGTTCAAACCCCTACAACTCTCTCCCTCAATCTCTCTGTTGTAACAGTCGAATTGTTCATATAAATTCAATGTCTTTTCAATTTCATCTCTACTTTGCAGGCAAATATTTCATCTGGAAGAAGAAGTGGAAGAAAAATAGTGAAGAGGAGAATTCTTCGGGTTTGAAGGCTTAGATGGGAGCTAGGGTTCCAGTACAACAGTATAATTTGAGATCAGCTAATCCATATATTGAAGGAGGGAGCTCCTTACACGACCTCAATACCGTCGATGGTCGCCCTCCTGGTGGAGATATTGACGGCATTGATCGTGATGCTGTAACAGACGATAACCTGGACAACGATGGAGAATCCAGTGCTGTTGTGAGTGTTTTGTTGCCCTAATATTTCTAAAATCAACTGCAAATTCGGACTATTTTTTTTTCATTTTATGTTCTGCATATCCGAAGGACTGAAGCCAGCTTACCTCTTTACAACTGTTTGTATTGAAGTAATATTATTTTGATAAATGTTGGGGAAGTCTATGATGTTTTATGCTTTGGGATTGTTATAAATATTTGATTGAAAGGAAGGTATTTTCCCGGTTAAACTATACTATTAATATTTCAGGGCTGCATACATGAATCGTACAGGAACTCTTTACCACTTCACAGTGTAGGGGTGGACGAAGATCGTTCCAGCCTTGAGAACAATGGGTCTTCTAGGGATCCCTACAACATTTTAACCATCAATGGTGAATTATTAATTTTATTCTCATATGTTTATTTTTGAAATGAGCATTTATTTGTTTAACAAGGCTTTTTGTGTTGAATGATCTAAACTCTAGATTCAACTATATACTAGATATTACGCCAATTGAAGTAGCAAGAGCAAGATTTTTGGACATCATGGTGGATCATTTTATTAGTTCGCATGTGACAGAAGTACATGATTCTGAGGTGGACTATATGTCTCAGACTGCTCAAGATAAATTAAGCAAGAGGAGATCCAAAGAGATCCAATATGAAGGCGATGCACGGTTTGTTTTGCCTTTGATGTATGTGGCAAATATGTATGAAACTTTGGTTAATGAAGTGAATACAAGGCTTTCTTCCTTAAATGGCACATTTGAGAAGACCATCAGTGTTGCCCTTGAAGCAGCTGGCGGTTTGTACAGAAAGCTTGCCAAAAAGTTTCCTAGGAAAGGTGTTATATTTATTTATTAGTATATTAGCTATATATATTACAAATTACAGTACTTGGGAACATTTACATATCATAGAATAGGAAATAGACTAGAATAGGAAATGGTCCAGCATGTAACATATAATAGTTGCTTTCTTTGGTATTCACCATGTTTATATCTTGTAGTTCTCAATTACTTGAAGTCCATTTGTTTTTCTTTCCCTGCACAGGTTCATGTGTGTGTGATTGTCTGGCAATATATGTTCCTGTCATTGAATTAACATGAATAATGCTTGTATTGATCTTGTGAATCTCTTAAAGTATCTACTGAACTGACTTAAGAACTCTCATCTTCTAAATTTCTTCCATGTTTACCTCTTCCCTTTTGGGATCTATTGTTTTTATTCTTATTTTCATTTTCCATTTCTTTTAAAGTTTAAACTCATTTAAAGTTTGAGCCTTCAAGGTCTTAAGCCATTTTTTTTCTTCTTCTTGACATTGACAAACAGGACCATGCATATTTAAAAGAAGGGAATTGGCAACTTCATTCGAAACAAGATCAAGATTTCCAGAACTAGTGATACAAGAGGAGAAGAGAGTTCGGTTTGTAGTTGTCAATGGTTTGGCTATCATTGAGAAACCAACTAATATGCGTGTTGATGATGCAGAGTGGTAAGCTGGAGGCTTGCATTTTGTATATTTATTGTAGTTCTCTGTTCTGATTTTGCAATAACATACTTTGAAATACACGCTATATATTTTTATATAGCAGTTCCATGAGAGTGTTGTTAGATCTTATTACCCTTATTAATAGGTTCATGGAATTTCACCTTATTAATGCTATTTTCAATAAGTTCATTTATAAAAGGAGGCAAACCAACAGAGCTAGTTTTATGACTTTTGTCATTGGAATGTAGTGGATCAGTGGTCTGAATCCTAACATAGGGTCACAGAGAATTTCTATTGAAAATGATTTGGAGCTCTTGTACATGGAAAAAGTAATGATAAATGATGAAATATTTGACAAAAAACCAAGCATGAAGAGGACTGCTATTGTGTCCTCAATGAATTTTCTTATTCTTGATGGAATAACTTATTAGTTATTAGAAATTTAGAAGAGGATAACTTGAAATCACTCTCTACTCAACATCTCAACAATGCCTTAAAGCTGAGCTTTTCGCTCCGTCTTTTCCATAATGAGGGAGTATAATTTTTATCAAATTATCATAATAAGTAAATAACTTTATTAAGTGGTTTAATACTTGTGAAAATATTTTTTCTAATCTAAATAGGAAATCTTATCAGAATAAAGTTATTTGAGAATATGAGATAATTGTGAACTCTACTTTTACAAAAATAACTGTGATCTTGCGATATATTTTATTTAGTTTTTGACTTATGAACGACTTGCTTGCTATACATTGAAAGTGTAAATCATTTGGCCCTTCAAAATTATGTCTATAACATAGATCTCATAAACTTATTGTTTCTTCCAAGGAATTATTTTTTAAAAGATGATTAAGTGATTGTTGAAGTTGGCAGCATTTTAAACTGCTATCATGCCCACTAATATAGGTTCAAAAGATTGACGGGTCGAAATGAAGTAGCGGTCTCTGCTCGAGACTACAAGTTTTATGCTCCAAGACACAAGTACAGGCGTGTTACACCAAATTCTGTTTCCAACATCCCTGGTTTGCCGGTAAGCTTGATGTGCCTTTTGACTAACTGCTGATTGTTTTTATGGACTTTAGGTGATATTGAAGCTAATATATCACCCTTTGATATATTTCTCAGATCTTTCCTGGTACAGATGATTCCTCACCAATGGCTAACTCTCAAGGATATCGTTCTATTAGTGAGGTAAGATTTTTTTCCTTGAATTGTCTTCCTCCCCACAATTCCCAACCTTGGAAGTAGGCATACTTTCTTTTTCCAACAGGATTTTGGGTAGTTAGATTCATGAATTTTTTTCTTGTTAGGGGTTGTGGGTTTTGGTCTATGTTTGTGAATGATTTGTCTCAACTCTAGCCAATTTTTAGTCTTTTGATAGTCTCTTATTTAATTTTTTGGGTAGAGACCAGTCGCGGATATTTTACAGCGGTTAACGTAGGAAAAAAAGTCCTCAAAAGTAAGACTGTAAAATGAACCAAACGACTAAAAGTTCGATTCGAGTTTGACTCGAAATATAAACGATTCAAATATTAGTAAATTTTAAAGTTCGATAAATTACTCGAGCCTTTTAAATTACAATTTTCTATTGATACTCAGATCATATTCGTTCGAATAGTTCAAATTGTTCGGGCTCGATTTGAGATCGGGCTCAATTTAAGATCGTGCTCAACTCGGTAGCTAAACGAGTATTTCAAACTCGATAAATTTTATGAACCAAATCTGAACAACTCAATACTCAGCTCGACTCGGTTCATTTACACCCCCCTACTCAAATGTCCAATCTGAGGAATCTGTCTTAGTGGTTGTTATGGTAAAGTTCATAATTTTTACAATTGAGCTCGTTTTTCTTGTTTCTTCATCACGAGCTTAGTCCATTTATACAGCTACTGAGTGAACAATTTGTTGGTAGTGAAAGATAGAGCTTCATATTTTGTATAATAATCAGATAAACAAATATACACTTTGTCAATAAATAGTTTGATTTCAGTAATCTGGTTTTGTTCTCAAATTAACAGGCTACCAAGAGTTCATATAGGCCATAATTACAGGAAGTTCTAGGAGTTTTCTAGCTTCATACTGTTGACTAATTAAGCACATATTACAGTTTAACAATATATAAAGGTCAAATTGGATTTTAAACACATATATCATCAAATCCAGGAGGATAAATTATGCGCTCCATGAGGTAATGATAAAGAGAATAAGAGATGAGCCATACGCTATTCTTGAAGTTACAGATATTTGACTAAGTAATCATGACCCTGTAATTGTGGGCATAGTAGTCTTTCTAGTGAAACACCATGATTGTCAAAGATTTTCATTTTTTAATAGTGAAGTTATGTAAAGATAGAAAAAGAACTAGTCTCTTTGTAACTTTTATCTAAGTGCACAAGAGCTTCCATCATAGTCAGTTATGCAAGTTTTCTTATAATTTTCTTATTTCTGATTCTTCTCCGTAAACATTAGAAGGAAACACTTGCTATGTTTTCTGAAGTGCTGAAGTGGTAGTATTAAAAAAATATTTCCTGAAAACCGAAATAGGAATATAAGACAAGGCACATTTTAAAAAAATTCTAACAAATATGATTTGAAATGCTATACAAACAAAACAACACTAAGGAAAACATTTTCATTCATATGGTCAGTTTGACATTTATAGCACAATTGTTAATTTACATATTGTTTAATGTTTCTACAGCCTCAAAATCAGCAGCAAACTCCATCGAAACAGCATATGCAAACACCATTGCATCAGGGTCAGTTTCATCCCCTGCACCCGAGCCATCAGCCTATTAACCAAAATCAACATGTAGGGCACTTCTCCCACAACCATCAGTGTGGACCCCCATCTCACTTGCCTGAAATTGCACATGGGCAGCAATCATCAACTATTTCTCAACACATGACTTGCTTACAACCGCTAGGTCATGTTGGAGGGCGTTTGCATGTACTGGTGACAGATTTCTCAAAACACACTCTCTTTCTCATGCTTGCAGAGCTTTTCTGATGTTATACCGTTATAGTTCAATTTCTATTTCTGCCATTTAGGTTTCATGAGTGTTGTATCATATTCATTTAAGCTACACTCTGAACTGTAATGAGTTACAGTAACGTGATCTTGTCTTTGACAGCATGGTTCATGGAAAAAAACATGTTAAGTAGATAAGATTAAAAAGAATTATATATTTAGTTTCTTTTATATTTTCTTTTGGGGTTTGTGGAGGTGTTGCAAATAATATGAAAATACATCAAATAGTTTGATTATTTTTTCATGAACTTATTCTTCACCTCCTAATTTACTGCCTTTTCTCATTTGTTTGCAATTCAGCCAACAAGCCCTGCAAAGTTTTGTGATGAATGTGGAGCCCCATATTTGAGAGAAACCTCTAAGTTCTGTTCAGAATGTGGTGTCAAGAGGCTAGGAACATGACATTATCTGTATGTGTATCTCCTGTCTCAAAGGTATACATGTGATTCTTCATTACTTTAATTAGGTAGAAGAAATTCAAATATGTTTGTGTGTATATATATATACCAGCACTTCTTTAGTTTTTGTAGGTTGTACCATTTGGTTATCATAGATTCCATTTGAGATGTGTGAAAACATACAGATATAATGAGCATATGGTTAGAAGTTCGAAACTTTTGCAAGCAATTCCTACTTATACCACGACAGTACAACTTGTATGGGTTTGCATCACCTTTCTGCTTGGGTCTCGGCCATATATTTTCAAAATCATCATTTGTGTTATGGTGCATAAAGTTAGTTTTTACGCGGTCTCCTGGCCACTTATAGACAGGTCTCTGTTTTGCAGGGGCAATGCGGTAAACCTTTGCCTCAATGCTTTGAAGATTGTTTGCTGGCTGCGGCTGCTTTCATCTCTTCACTATCCACCTTTCGTACCAAAAGTAATACAAAGGCCAGATGTATTAGCTTATGTTTGCTTCTGAAGCTTGTGACAGTGTGTTTCATTACTGCATCTCCTACACTCTTTTAAGTTCACATTGCATCCTATTATGGTTGGTGAACAGTCTCTTGTATAATTAGGGTCTCTTTATAATTAGTTTCTCCCACACTAATGTGACCTACTTGTATTAAAGTTGTATTGTTTTTTTGAAATAGATGCATTTTGATACATCTAAAGTGAAAAGGGCATTTCGTAAATAGTAAATGGTTCAGTCTCATGTGAGAGATATTATAAAAATAAAACTTGCAAAGAAGGGGATTCTTTTGATAGTTCAAAATGAGTATTGAGTAGGGGCAGTAAATTGGTCATGAACATACTAAGGTGCTACTTTATCCGTATTCAAAATAAAATATATTCGAATTTGATATTTGAAAGACGAATTCGAATATTATGCGTTTTTATTTATTATAATAATTAATTAAAATTACTAAATAAATATTTTAAAATTTTAAAAATTATTATTATGAGATTAATATAATATAACACAATTATTAATATGAACCGTTGATATATGAATTGAATGATATATATATGTTCTTTGTTTATTTTTAATTCATAAAAAATACATATTGTAAATCATATATATATATATATATGTTTTCATAAATAATACTATATCTTTACCTTACTCAAGTTATCGAGTAATTCTTTGAAGATCGACCTTACTCATCTAAATAATTAAGTTACATTATATTTTTCCAGCTCGGCTTATTTAAATGTTCTTATATATAAATTTAATCAAATCGAGTTCAAATAGTTGTTAGTGGCTTAGATGATTTGCATGTGTTTGTATAAAAAGTACAACCAATGGAGGGTTGTGGTCGAGTAAATAAAACAAAAGCAAAATTCAGCTTTCATAAATATTACTATTATGCCATTTGGGCAAAAGTGCTTTCACTATCTCTTTCTTTCCAATTTTCTCCCCCCACCAACCAATCCCCTACACAAAAACCCTATATAATTATAGCTAATACACCACCATTGTCAAAATCATCGCCCCAAATTCAGCTCCAAACCCACCAATGGCGATGGACTCTTATGCTCTGATCATAAAATTTCAATCCATTCTCTTCCACCTTAAACCAACCCTTAATACACCACCATTGATAAACCTCCCTTTCCCAATCTCAAAACCCTACTACACAAGCGCCCAATTTAGGCGAAACATCAAAGTCAAAGTCTCACTCTCATCTAATGCATCCTCACCCGAACCCATCATTCGAAAACTCCGAACCGCTGCCGCCGCCGTTGTTTTCGCAGCCGCCGCCGCTTCCATGATCGGAAAGTTTCAAACTTTACCCGCCAGAGCTGAGACCCAACAAGTTCTTTCGGAAGAATTAACAAGTGAAGAAGAGAAAGCCCAAGAAAAAGATTTTTCATCTTCGGCATTATCAGAGTTTATTGAATCAAATTCTGAAGCCATTCAAGCATTGAAAAAGTTACTAGAACAAAAGCTTGACTCTGGGGAAGATGAAGAAAGCTTAAAAATCTTGAAAGATCTGGTTTCAGCCCAACCAGATGAATGGGAATGGAAAATTTTAATGGCAAGATTATTGAACGAAATGGGTGAGACCCAGAAAGCCCAAAGTATTTTCGAAGAAATTTTGTCCAAGAATCCACTCTCGTTTGAAGCATTATTCGAGAATGCATTGTTAATGGATCGTAATGGGGAGGGGGAAGAGGTGAATAGGAGATTGGAGGAAGCTTTGAAGCTTGCTGAGGCGGAGAGTAAGGCTAAAGAAGCAAGAGATGTGAGGTTAATTATTGCCCAAATTCAGTTCTTGCAGAAGAATGTTGAGGAAGCATTGAGGAGTTATGAGGAGCTTACTAAAGAAGATCCGGATGATTTTAGGCCTTATTTTTGTAAAGGAATGATATATAGTTTGCTTGATAAGAATGCAGAAGCTGCAGAACAATTTGCTAAGTATCGCGAGCTTTCACCTAAGAAGTTTGAGGTGGAAGGGTATCTGAGGACGCCATTGTCAAGGATGAAGCCTTTTGGGACAGGTAACGAGGACAATTTGAATTAAGTTGAATTGATATAGGGCTGTTTTTGTATTTGAATTTTTGAGGAATAATGAGTCTGAGAAAATTCTCCTTTATAAAGGATGACAGGTCCAATATGCTCATGACTTTGTTGAACTTTAGCCTTTAGGTTTTATAGGAATCCGGTAATTTTGGGTTTGATTCTGATATGAGGTAAACTAATGCTTCAAAACTGATAGTGAGCTAAAGATTTACTGAACAATAGATTTCTACAATATGTATTGATTAAATTCATGTCTATCTAGCAATTTTGTTTATTCTGTGGTGAATGTTAGCCAATGTTTCTGTTTGTGGTTGATTGAGATAAGTTTTTTTCTTTGTTTTAGTCTTTATGGTCTTGCCCCAGTTTCATTGTTTGTCGTGAGAATTATTGTTCTGTACATTGTAAATGCTTCTTTGTTACTGTATTTGCTTTGTAGTAGATTCTTGGTTGGTAAAAATATTTGAGTGCAGTTTCAGTCTTGAGTATATTTTTAAAAACTTGTTGAACTATCTTGTTTAAATTGTTTGCTTTCAATGTACGAACTTAATTGGTATATCACAACTTTGTTCTATTCTTATATATCAGATATGATTAGAGTAATTTTAACTGTACCAGATTGGTATATAATTAGGCTGTCCCGATATTATTGAGTTGAAATTGCTTATAGAAGTTTGGTTGAAGATTCTTTTAACAAAAAAAGGAAATATTAGGAGAAGGACCATTCCATTAAATCTTGAGATTTTATGTAGGTTGGAAGTTGGAACTATTATAGACTGTTGGAAAGTAGAAAATTCGTTGGAGTGAGCTCCATTTTACACTTCCATGCTTACGAATAGTCCTTACTATTTATTAACTTCCATTATTATCATTAGTAAATACTCCCTCCATCCCATTATATCTGACGTTTAAGGGGTTTTTATTTTTCCCAAAATAATAGACGTTTTACAAGTCCAAAGCTAAATTATCCACTTTTATTCCAATACTACCCCTTTGAGCCGTACACCGGACGACTCAAACACCTCGCGGTTAACTTTCGTGCCACTTCGAACAATCAAAGCATCACAGAGCAAGATCTTCGTGCACAGCTCCTCAAGACTCAAGTTATACGAGCAATCGACGTTGGCGAATCCTTTAATCAAATCGAGCCCCGCCTCACCGACGAGGATTGTCGGTTTGGCGTCCATTGCGAAAACGACAAGGAGCGGCGCCGTTTTGGTTCGCCGGGGGAGAGAAATGACAACTCGGAAGGCGGATGATAGAGAAGGATTCTTCCATGAGAGAGAAAGAGGAGAGGGTTTTTTTGAGAGAGAGACTTGATGAAGCAGAAGCTAGCCTTTCCATCCTTTATTCACTTTACTCTTCTTCTTCTTTTTTTTTTTTTTAAGCTTTCTATTATTTTTGGCTTCAATTTTTGTGGCTCAAAAAGCAGCCAAATCAAATCTCAGTGTAGAAGAAGAAGCGCAGAGCTTGCATTGGAAGTAGTGAAAGTCTGTAACCGAAATATGGCGACGGCGTATTTGTTTTCAGTGTGCTAAACACTACTAATATTTATCAGTAGAATCGAGGTTGCTGCATTAGCACCGGCGGTGAGCAGACAGATCGGGAGATGCTGCTCTGTTTTCGCTGGAAGAGCAACTGGATTTTCATATGAAACCTCCTCCTGCTGCTTCTTCTATGCCTCAATCACAACCATTGATGGTCCCTCTTACTCTTCTTCCATCTGTTCTTACTTCATCTAAAGGAGTTGGTAATTGATAATCAAATCTGCTAACTTTGGATGAGCCACTGGCGTTCCATCTTCTCCCTTGTTTCTATCTACAATTACGACAACAAACATAACTGACAAAGATTTTAAGTGGTTGAGTAATTAATTCTTGTCTGATTAATTCATTTAT
This sequence comes from Panax ginseng, assembly GCA_020205605.1. Lineage (NCBI taxonomy): Eukaryota > Viridiplantae > Streptophyta > Magnoliopsida > Apiales > Araliaceae > Panax > Panax ginseng. Next base: position 10,603,410 of record CM035149.1, on the reverse strand, counting down.
TAAGGGTAAAAGAGTCATGTTTAATATTTATTAATTGTTGCAAAGAATTCTTATTAAACGTCAAATATAATGGGGGAGTAGTTCTGTATGCTTTTAATGATAGATTAATATAATACTCCTTCAATTCCAAAAAATAATATAACTTATAACTTGCCTTTATAAAAAGGGTAATTGATCTTATATTTTAGAATGGTATTTTGAAATGGTGTTAATATAAGATTTTCTCGACAGATATTTTTACACAACATTATAACCCTTTGGTATGTTCTACTTTTAAAGATTTGTTGTATCCCCATCCCATGTCCATTCCCTCATAACCCAAATGAGCATAAAATAATTAATGTTGGAAATTGATATACCCATATGTAAAAATGGTATTTTCACAGGAGTTGCGCTCCAATGTACATGGGACTTATTCACTATTTATGTGAGGGATAATGTGAAAATATAATTTTTTATGCGGAAATATCAGTTCCCAAAATGTTCTTTCTTTGATTAATCAGCACAAAATGTCTGGAAGCCAGGGCTATGAGAAGTATTTCCAACTTGAGTGAATATATTGGGTAGAAATATGGTGTAGGTAGGGTGTTTTTAATTCATTATTGAATTAATAAGTCCAATTTCTGGTTTTCCAATTCAATGCCCACCCAAGTTTGAAGCTTTTTTTGTTACTTTATTTTAAATAATAAATTTCATTTTGTCAAAAGAAATAACTGAGTTTCATCAAGATTAAAATTTGATGAGCACCAAAAAAGTGCTCAACAGATGCTTGATCGACCCCCAAGAAAATATAATATTTTCTGATTTTTGACCTACCAAAAAAACATATAACACAATAAGGTGTGCATCTTTTTGATCACGTGTTATATTTCTCTGATCACTTGCGTATGATAAGAACTAAATATCTGGTACACAAGTTTAAAATAGATGGAATGGAAGCACGTAACTTTCTAAATATGCTTTGCTTTGTTTTCAGTGTAATTTATATGCCAAATACGGAGAAATCATGTAGTGAAATTGACAATCTAATCAGGGTTTTTTTTTTTTTATTAGAAATTGGGAGACAAAATATATGGTAAAAAGGGAAAAGGAAATATAATGCCAACAAATTCTTGACATACTTGTAAAAACGAAAATCTTTCAAAAACATACTTGCTGTATTCTTTTTCTTTCCAATCAGCAAGAACGCATACCTAGTTCAACTGGCTGAGGCACCACACCACAGCTTGTGGTCCATTTTATTGATGATCCAAGGGAATGGTTACCCCCCTTGTTTTGCTCAACTCGAACAAATCAAGAGCATTTGTTTTTGATTTGTATAAAAATTTGAAATCTTCAGCAATTCAACTTACCAAAGAACTACTAGTCTGGAAAAAAGGAGCAGATGTTAATTTCATTTGGACTAGATTATTTATTGAGACTGTTAACGATATTCACTTCAGTCTTTTGCATTCTCAAATCTTCTTGTTCTGCATACAAAGGATAGAAGCTCAAGATTTCCTTCACCACCATAGCATAGATAAAAAGTTCTTTACAATGGCGTGTGACTTTTTTCTGATTAAGACGACGTAGAATGTACACAGCTAGTGAATAAACAAAATACATACATAATAAAAATTATAGATCGCCAACAAACTTTCATAAATGATAGTGACGTCTTGTAACTACTTATTTTTACGCCCTCCTTTGCCCCTTTTGTTCTTCTTGGACTTGCTATTCCCCTTCCCCTTGTTGCCTCCAGTTTCTTGATTGCGGCTGACAGTTTGAGTTTTGGAAGCAACAGCATCTGGCGACACGTTAACCTTTCCTTTATCAGATTTGCTAACATCTTCAGCTTTCTTGTGATGAACTTCCTCATTTTGGGATTTGTCTAAAATGCTAGACTCTGATGCCTTCAGACACACCACAGAGTTGTCCATCAGTGGCTGATTCAAGAAAGTTTCAAGCTTTGGCCTTCTCAATTGCAAACTCTTCAAAAGGTCTCCAATGCTTTGAAAATTAATTTCATGCTTCTTGTCTCTGAAAAATATTATCCAAGAACCAAAAGTTTTCAGCTTCTGATAATATTATTAGGAAGATAAATCGCACAAAAATATGAAAAAGATTGACCACAAATATGAAGGCAACAATTTGGAACAATTCTGAATGGTAGACTGTTTTGCAACTTTTACAGGTAACTTCAAACACTGAAAGGTGTTGAGAGAGAATTTCTTTCGCATAAAACTAAATGCACAAACCGAACCAACCAGATCAAACATAAATATGTCAAATATCTGAAAATGATCTTTGAAAATAAACCTTATCATTCTATATACTTAATTGATATTTTTTTTCTTTTAATATAATAATAATATAACTAATGGCTATGAAACAGTTAAAAACATATTCAATCAACTTGTGAAATTCTCACATTAGAACAAGAATCAATTTTCAATTCAACATTCCCACATTGGATTATAAATAACTGACCTGGTATCAAATGCAGAAGAAAGCTGCTTCAGTTCATCAAGCATTTTGTTTGCTTCCGCAAAAATGCTTCCATATTCACCATCACAAGGATTCTTATCAAAAAATTGGGCTAGTGAAGCAGTTAAAAACTTTAGATTTAGGTCTATTTCCACCTGGAGAAAAAAAATAAGGCAAATGAAAAAAAAACATGGAGTTCAGATCATAACGTAGTCATATAATTCACAACGATGCCATTCATAATCAATCAATTTGGCATTACCTTTATCTTCGCAACATTAGACGTAGAGGTCATAAAACTTCCTTCTTTTCTTCTAGCCTCTGGCTTTAAAGCATCAATCATTTCCCCAAAAAGTCCCCAGTTCATTTTCAAGGTCTGATCTATTGAAGAAGTAAAATTTGAAAATGGCAAGGTCTGATCTATTGAAAAAGTGAAATTTGAAAATGGCATTGTGGAGCTCTCTCCTACATCACCACTAAGAGGAAATTGCCCACTGCTCAAAGTAGTTAGACCCCCTTTCACAGAAGTTTGGTGACCTTGGAGAGCTTTAACGATCCTTGGAAATAACACTCTTATTATATCATCTCTCCGGCGAACAACTCCCATGTCAACGACAGTTGCATCTTGGCATTTTTCTGCATAATTTCTTCCCAAGCACACAATTACAAGAGGATCCCCGATCTTTTTTAATGCTTCCGAAAGCAAACTTGGGCTCAAGTCTATATAGTTACGTTTCTTGCATCTTCGGAGGACACCAAAGAATTCCCTTGGAAGCAGATAAGTAACATCACTCTTCCCCAATAGATTGAAAAGTATTTCATGATACTTTTTAGAGTTCAGACAAAGTAAACACAAAATAACAAACAACTTCAACACCAAGAGTGGATAGTAGAAGTTGAAATTTATGTTAGATATTTTAATCCAATCTGCTGTATCCTGTTTATTGTAGAGAAACTGTTCGACAATGCCAGCCACAAAATCAAAGATTTCTCCTGAAGATAAAAGCATGCCAGCTACTATACTCGAATCTGAGTTAGCATTTGAATGCTGACAGAGAATCCATTCAACAAATGAAGATCTTGTTGTGAAAAAAAATCCTTGGAAATGAGATACCATGGTCAGAAGGTGGTCAACAAGATACAGGAAACAATTGGGTGATATATAGTCAGATGTCCGCCAATTTGCTTTATAAGTTTCTTCCAAAGCTTTATAGAAGTATATCAGAGAGATCTCTCTTGATGCGTCATTAAAATCTCCTAATAGCGACTCTGAATTAGAATTTCCAGAGTCCCCATTAACTTCTCCACTGATATTCTTAATGAATGTCATCCATGATAAATTCTCTTCAAACCTTTTCAGAATTTTCTTGTACAGCTCTGCTGGCTTTCCTGTTCCAAGCCACACCATTACCACCTTCCCAATTTGCCTATAGGTTAGCTTTTCCTTGCTACTAATGTCTCTAAGAACAACTTCTTCCAGTAATTTCTGGGAAAGATCAGTCCCCCTAAGAGATACAAAATTTTCAAATAATGGTTTCCGCCAGTCTAATGGAAAGACATTTGAAAAATATATTGTGGATCGGTCAACAAAATCTTGTAGTTTCTTTGAATCATGAAAATTGCAGCCCATAAACTTGCAATCCAAAAGAAATTTTGCAACCTCAAAAATGTGAATGAGACATCTGCTTTGCATGAACAGTGACAAAAAATTATTGAGGGCGAACTTATGGAGGGATTCAAGAGTTTGCAATATCTTCATTCCGACAAAAATTAATTCAGATTGCCAGTAAAACCGGGTGGCAGATACAAACTGTCGAGCATCAACAGAAAATAAATTTCCGTTTTTCTTTAGAGTTCTATCATCAACTCTTCTTAACCAATTAGCATCAGGTATTAGCAAAAGGAAAGTGGTACTCAAATTACTGAACTGCCTCCGAGTACCGAAATAGTTCATACAGAATTCACCGTGCCCCATAAATTTACTGCAGTCCTGGGTTTCAAGACAATCAAGATAATCAAAGATATTCCCAATGTTAACTTTCCATAGATTCCAAAAGTAAACCAGAGTTGTAACAGAAACCAGGTTCCGTGAAACAAGTTCTTCTGAATGACATGTATTATCCACCGGCAACTCATCTTCCCTCTCAAATTTTGAGGCATTTATGCTGAAATGAGCATCCAGAATCTTTCGTAAAGATAATATTTCACCTCTGAGACTTGTGTGTTTCTGAGAATCTTTTAAATACTTCTTCAAATCAACCAAGTTGCTGCGTTCATGTGATAAAATGTTAATCTCATTACAGACAAACTCATAGAAGGGATCCGATTCTTGTTTTGCAAATGCCTTGGCCTTTAATAAAAGTTCTGCTTTCTGCGTGAACTGCGTCAGCGGCCAACCTCTACTTCTGTTCATCCATAGCGAGTTGCAAAATATATACCAAAGAATGAGCAATGATGCTTCACAGAAATGTCCAGCCTTCCCTCGTAGATCAGCCTCATGTAGAAGATCTCCTCTCAGACTTGCTATTTCTGCAGCCTCAACAAAGTTTCCTGATTCTTCTTCCAACAACATAAGCTCATCAAGGCAATCTACAGATTTCAAGTAGTTTCGTCTTAAATCCATTGAATGAAAAGCTCTAACAAAACGCATCATGGATTTACTATCTTTGAGCTCATTATAATTGTGAGCACAACCCTCTAGAAACTCCTGCTCCATTTTTTCTATCTCTTTACTTCTGACAAAATCATTATCCTTAGGATCATGTTGTTTCCAGTATTCGATGTATTGCAAACCCATGTCAAAAAATTTTGCTTTTGTGCAGACCGACAAGCACTCTGAAAAATAACTTCCCTTGGAATATACTTCAGCTGCAATGTCATAGCATCCTGCCAGATCAAAACATTCTGCAGCTTTCTTCAGCTCAGATTCCCCACACTTGTCAAGATAAATTCTTCCTGCAGCGAAACACAGCCAAAAGTTCAAACTTTGCCAACCTTAAATAAGATCTGTATTTAGACTCTCTACTAAAACCACAACAACGGTCATAATACAAAATCATGCTAGAATGGAAGCTAAAGTGTGACTATCCGAGTTTTTGTAAAATATTAAAATAAGAATTTAAATTAATAAAATTCTTATTAGGTGTTATTGGATTGCATAATTTAGCAAGTGTTTTGCAATATGTGACTTTTGTGAATAAACAAATATATTATTATTATATATTTATTTAATGTAAATAAATTGATAAAAACAATTTATAAAAGAGAAAAAAAATTATGATATAAAAAAAAATTGTATGCGTAAAATGGATTGTATTAAAATAATTTATGAAAATAAATTATTTTAATATAATAAATTTATTACATTAAATAAAATATTTTTATATAATGTATAGCTTCCATTTATATGGAAATTTTTTAGGATATTTCGTTTCAATATTTGATATATTTTATGATATAAATTATACATAATCTACTTAGCGATAAGAAGGAAAAAAATTAATGTGTAAATTTCATTTATATGGGTTATAAGAAGAGCAAGAGCATATAATATGTATAACTTATATACATACATTAGTATGCTAGTTAAATATATATATATATATATATATATATATATATATAATAGAGAACTCACAATATGGCTGAGTCATGTCCCTTTTAAGCATGAGGTGTAAGTATTTTGGCTTGATAAGAGAGTTGGCATTTGATGAGTAATATGAAGGAGCTATTTATTGAATTGAGAAAGAAAACTCTCATCATCTCTCAGCCTCTGCTCCCTCACTTCTGTCCCAAACAATTTCCTCTTAATCTCTTCTTATTACAAACTACTAGCACCCAAAGAAATTCTTTAAATTGCCACTAAAGAAAAAAAAAACAAATCCTCCAAGAAGTGGAGCCATGAGCTGTAATTAGCAACTAATGTGCAAGGAGGATTGCATCAATTGTTACATAATATGCATACCCAAGTTAAAAGTTAACTTAAGTTGATGGAGTGTGTTAAAACATATGAGTTTTGGAGTTGGAAAATAAGTTGAGTTTAAATGATAAACTGTAGTATGATCTAAAGATATGAACAAGTTGCAGGCCAATTGGAAAGAATTGAAAAGAATCTAGAACTAGTTTATAGTAAATGTTTTAGTAAAACATGTCAAAGTCCGAAAAACTAGTGGACTACTGGCCTTAAAAGACAAATTCGGGAATATCTAGATTGTTCAGAAAATTATGGGCTTTTGGGGAAGTATAGTACTCTGAATAAGGTTTCCATAGACTCCGGAACAGACTAATTCCGACTTTGGAGCAAAGAGTTATGACCGTTCAAAATAAGCGCGTCGAATCTGTCCAAAATTTGGAAATCAGATTCTAAACAGTCCCTTGCACGAGTTTTATGGAATTCTAGGTTTAGAATTTGAAAATGGTCAAAGAATAAAAGTTGTAACCCCGGAAGTTAGCTTCGCGTGGGCGCAAGAATCGCTCAAAAATGTTTTGAGACGAAAAAGTTATGACTGTTTTAGATATAGAGAGTAAAGCTGAACCAAAATTAAAAACTGTTATGAACGTACACTTCTGTTTTCGCAGTGTGAAATTTTTCTAAAATACTATGACATGAGGTCTATAACATATCAAAATTACACTATGGTTTGAGAATTAAAAATGAGCGAAGTAGCATGACAAAACTTTAAAATGGGAGACGCCGAACATAGCCGACTTGGGCTGTTTTGACATTCGACGTTCCGAATCGAGTTTGGGCTAAATTTTTAATAATGTTAAGTCTAATAAATTTTCAAGCGATAAGATGACATTATGTGATAAATTATGCCATGAAACTTCCTTTCGGGCATAATTAATGCAATGAAAATGTAAAATGAATATGAATTTTATATTTAAGCAAGAATAAACCTAATATTATGGTTTTGTGGTGCACCAAAGAACGTGAAATCTTTAAAAAGTCGTAATAATCATAAAAATGATATAATAAAGATTTCCGAGTTTTAAAATGGGGTTTTTGAGATGAAATTATATAGAGGCGTATATATATTTAATATATGTACAAAGAATAATTGAGAGTTATTTGCAAAACGAAAAATAAAAATATTGTGATAGAAGGATAAAATGTTTATATATGAGTTTACTCATGAGTAGACTAACAACTATAAAATTATTTAAATCATGAAATAATATAGTAAATTGAATTTTTACTATAAAAATTATATAGTAACTATTTAAGTCCTTAATTTGAGAATAAAGTCAAAAGATATTCCTAAAGTGGAATATAGATAATTTAAGCTACAAAGTGTAAAAAGGTCAAAACGAATTAAGTTTCTAAAAAAAACTAATATTTGTTTTGAGTAAGAATAAATAATATTAGTTTGTATAAAACTAATAATTATTATTAGCGAATAAACATGCATGTTTTGTGACATTTAATTATCTAATATATGTGTGCATGTAACGCTATATTAAATTTTACAGTAATCTCCAATCAAGGCAAGTTTTTCAGTTTTGTTATGTTTTGAATGTGATTATGTGTGTGCATGTTATGTTTGTGTTTATGTGCATGCTTTATATTGTTATGTTTATGAATTGAATTTATATTTTATGTTTTGTTATGTTTTGTTTTGTTTACGGTAATATGTTTTGTTATGTTTATTGAATTGTTTCTGGTGGACTTTTCACGCATATTAAAAATAGATATGACATGACAAAATTGCCCACAATAATATGTCATTAATTATTTTCAATGTAGGTGAGAGAGTGACTTTCTAACTATTCTCAAAATATTGTCTCTCCATACTTATTATATTAAATATAGAGAGAGAATTAGAATAAGAATAGTATGAGATATTTAATGCTACGGGCATAATAGAAAAAAATGTATAAAAGATTGGTTATTAAAGGAAAGTGAACATTTAACATGGGACTATCCAAAATAGTAATAAGAACTTTTATCATGGGACGAAGGGAGTAATAAATATGGTTTCAGTATAAAGAAGAATCGTAAAGGTTGCGATTCAGGGTACGAATGAATGGGAAAAAAAAATCCACATTTTTAGCTATTCTAATATTAAATAATGTTTTAAACGCACAAGATTGGGAAGGAAAATAGTTCCCATTTTGGGGTCGTTACATAAAGTATAGCTTGCAAAATCTGTTTATTGACCAAATATAGCTTTTTTCAAGAAATAAAGATCATAAAGCTTCTAAAAGAACTTTTATGGATAAGCACTAAGATAATAAGGGATGAGAGCTAAGGCTATCAAATACTTGTTGCAAAAAGTATCTCCAAACTAGATCTTGTAAGGGTTCCACCCCCTTTGCAGGATTCTTTCTAATAAAGTTTTAATTATTAAATAAAAAATTAGTAGTTCATACCTGCTCTTTCAAACTCCCCTAAGTCATAATAACAAATAGCAGCTGACTTAGCCTTGCCAATAGAATCAAATATTTCAGCAGCTTCCCTAAGAAAAGTGCAAGCCACTTTAGGATTTGAATCACGCATACGGTCAGCATCTGCTTTTAGGCCAGATGCCTTGGACCTTTTTTCCCACGTTTCATCTCCTGCTCTTTCAAAGCACATGGTTGCCATCTCATAGTTATGCTCAAGAAAGAGCTGCAAAGAAATATAATTTTGACTACAATAAAATCACAGACAATATAACTAAATGGCTGCAGAAAGAAAAAAAAAGGATAATATTAGTAATAAAGAGCTTAATGAATCAAACCTTGATACCCCTCGATTTCCATTCCTCTGAGCTGCTTGCAACTTGCATTGCCTGTGCAAGAGAGTCATCCAATTTCCGTACTTGGACAAGGCACTTCCTCTTCCAATAGTCAAACATAGGCCTGGACAGGTCCTCTATATTTTCAGAAATCCATAACCTTTGCCTAGTTCGAGTTATAGCCACATATAGTTGTTTCAGTTCAGAACACATGAGATTGTGCCTTGCCTCGTTAAAACTTGGGAAAGACTGGGGAGAATTAGCATCAAGCATATCTTGTTCGTTCATGAATTCATATACAACCCGCCACTGACTTTGCAAAGGTGAGGAGCCAAAAAAATTGTAGAGCAATACATCCTACATGTTGGAAGATTTCATATACCAGATGTATGAAACTTAATTAAGAAAGAAAAAATAATCAAACTGAATCTTTAATGGAAACATTTGGATAAGGGCACTTCATTTCCCAGTTTCTACACAACGTCTAATTAGTCCATCTACGAAGTATTAACATCTTCCCGTTTCCAACGACAACAAATCAAATCATTAACTTTTAAGCAATCCCAAAAAGTAGATCAATAAATTATCTCACAGAAATTAGTAAGAACATAGTGGCAGCATGGTTCACTAGAAACAATCATTCAAAATAATCTACAAGAAAAATTAGGAACTGGAAGCCCCTCGGCGAGAAGAATTATAAATTCTGAAAACACGCATAATTCAATAAATTAGAAAAGAGTCTAGGTCAACAAATAAAGAAAATAAAAACTAACAAACCTGAAATTCAAGTCCCTTGCACTCCACTATAGTCAAAACAAGAGCTTGCTTCCCAACATAATTCAAAATTTCTTTCCTAGCAGAATCATCCCGAACTAATATGACTTGCTCTGCACCAAAACCGACAATCTTTCGATCAGCACTTCCACTGTTACCAAAAATAGTTACAATTGCATTTTCATCATTCCCAGGCTCAAGCAAAACAGGGGATTCACCATATATAAGACTAGTCTCAGGTTTCAAAACATCAACAAAATGAGGAAAAAATCGATAAAGAAGATCGATAACACTCTGTGCTAGTTTTAGCACGCCATCATGAGTGCGGAAGTTGTGTCTTAAGTTGAAAATCTCTGACAAGCGTCCTTTATCTTTTCTTCCAGCATATCCATCACTTACTGATTCCATGAACACTTTGTAGAACAAGGATCGTATATCCTGGAATCTAAAATCAATCCCCCTTGCAATCATCTGAGCAGTATCACCCGAAAAAACAAAGCCCTCATCGATATTTCTGGAAACATATTTGAAAAGAGAAATCTGTCTCATGGTAAGATCTTGCACTTCATCTATATATACAAAGTCCATTTTGTGACCTTCAAATCTTTCATTTCTTAGTCGATGATGAAGATCAATTACTAAATCAGCCAAATCATATTCTCCACGTTCCATCTTCATTTTTTCATAATCCTGAAAAATATCATAAATTTTCTCTCTCTTCTGCCTACTCAAAGTGGAAACCCGACCCTCAGCAAGTTGAAGATATTGCTCACGGTCAAGTTTACTAACACATGCCTCCGCTGCTTGTAGGCCTCCTTTTATATGAGAAATTATCTCAGTGAACACTCTAGAAGAATCAAGTTTTTTAGTAAGCTTATTACTGAAATGGGGCCAGTAAAATGAGCAAAACCTGTCATAGTTAACCTCCTTAATTCTTATGAAAGCTTGCAATGCAACGGAGCTTGAGCTTCTAGATTTACCCTGACCGAGTCCCCATATATCATGGAACCTTTCAAAGTAAGAATTACCCAATGTTCCATCAAGCATCATCAAAAACTTTTGAAATGTTATCACAAGAGGGTACAAATTAGCAGGGATGTTAAGGAAAGATTCTGGGATTTCTTTGAATAGTTCAGCATCATCCATGCCATCCTTGTCAAAAAAGTCTTCTGAGAAGTTACCACCCCGTGCAAAGCTGTAAGAATTAAATACGTGCAACAAGATACTAAGGCTTCTTATTCCACAAAAACAAAATCATTTTTTCACCCATTTCACATACCATATATGATAAAATAGAATGAATTGAGACATTTTTTGTAGATAGTCTTTTCCAAAAGACCTTTATCTTAGATACCAGCTCATTTTACTAAGAAAAGAAAATATTCCAAAAGTAAATAGTCTCTAATCACACAAAAGACATTTATTTGGACAATGACATGTAAATCATGATCAATGAAAGGACCAGGCATGCTCAAAAGACTGTTCAGAGGAAAATAACAATCATAGGCAAATAATTAAGTAGGAAAATTCAGTTACAAATGAAGTTAGGGTTTTGCTCGGGGGAAGCAATAAATAATTGATAGTAATTCATCACTACAGTGTAGATATGTTAAATGGATGTTTTTCATTCATATATATTTCATTCTTAATGATTTGACAAGTTTACAAAGCTCAATGGAGGTATTCAAATCAACATGTTAAAGATGCACAAAACACATCAGTTTGCCATAAACGAAGTTTCAAAATTCATGTTTAGGTTTTAAAGCACGATTTATTTTCTTTCAAGACGTAAAGAGTCCACTGCAACACAATAAATGGTATTAAGAAAATAGGATGCAAGTTGCAAAAACTACAAAGTTGATTATTGTACACACCTTTTCAGCTGGGAGACATGCTGTTTCACCGCGTAACAAAGTTTTGGACTAACTGTCACAAAAAGCTGATGTAATACAACCTCCTTGCTCTCTCCAACGCACTTGCTAACTTCATTTTTCTGATTTAAATCCTTAACAGTAGTGCTCACAGCTACACAACATCCTTCAGAAGCAATAAAGTGACATTGTTCTTTTTGAAATAATTTCATGGTCAAAACAGTAGTTTTCCCTGTGCCTGACCTTCCAAGAATAAAGGAGCTTTTACCAAACAGAATTATCTCCATCTCCTCATCAGTTACTTCAAATGGGAGATCCAGTTCTCTACCATCACGATCAGACAGCAAGTGATTCACAACACCAGATGATAAGGAGTAGAACTTCATAAGCAATAAGCTCTCATTCACCCTTGAATTTTCAATGTAACTTCTACCTTCAATTTCAGTACAGCTAGAGTCGCTACCCAATTCACCATTATTAAGATTTTTATAACGGATAATGTCACTGGAAGTCGCCCAAGTCTTTGGAACTTCCAAAGTCCTACAAACAAACAAACAAATGAAGTGAAATAAATATGAATCGCATTGCGAGTAGAAGTAAACAACAGAATTTGTTCATATGTTAAAAAAGGCAGAAACACAATTCCGAATCTAGAAACATCCTTCTAATTTAATAAACTGTAAAAGGATTAACCTACCCCTCAAGGAATATCTCTTTGCACCGATTAATAAAATCATCGGTGTACATAGAAAATATGCTATCAAGACGTTTCACCAATTTTGGCATCTCCTCTAATGGCAATATATCCCAAACCTTTAAAACTTGTTTATACTTCGACAACTCCTTCACAATGTCAATTGTGCAAACAACATAGAGCCCTTCAACCTTGAATTTTTTCAGGACCTGAGAAGAGCTTTCACAAAGCGAGTCCACACTCCTATTCTTAGGACGCCAGCCACTGGAAAGCTTCAGCAAAAGGTTTAAAACTGACTTTTTCAAGCGAGAGGACATATGCTTTCCAAATGATTTTCTGAAGTTATCACTAAAAAGAACCTAAACACATGCAAGAATAAAAATAATTTTAGCAGAAAAGATTATGTAATACATAACTTCAAAAGGGGAAAAAATAACAATAACAACTAGAAGCTATAAACCTTCCATCTTGCACTTCTGAAGAGAACACTTGCCCCATTAAGCAAATCATCGAGTTGATCTAGCTCCTTCTTCACATCTACTATGGATTTGGCCAAATTCTTATCTTCATCAGCGTTGAAGAAACAATTACGATTCTTAGCATCATGTACCAACGCTTCCCAAATTGATTCCCCATTAGCTAAGGTTCTTTCATTTCCCAGTATCCAGAGACAGTGCCTAGAGTGAAATGGAAGAAGCGTATATAATTCATGTTCAAAAAGATAAGTCTACAAAAAAACCAATATAGAATATTCAATTAACTTCATACCGTGCTCTTGTCAAAGCAACATTAGTTCTCTGAGGACTGCTGATGAAACCAATGGATCCGCCACTATTAGATCTAACAGTAGAAATTATTATGATATCTTCCTCCCCACCCTGAAACCCATCTATAGACTTCACCTTCACAGAGAATCCATCAAGCTTTTCATACTTCCATCCAATTTTATCTTGGATGTCGACCACTTGAGCCGCGTAGGGTGATACGACACCAACACTAAGCTTCCTTCTCGAACCATCCCATGCTACCATTTCAAAAAAAATATAGCTATCAAAGGACAATTCATCAATTTCACGGGGAAATGGATAAATAAGTAAATTTAATGTGTTCTTCAAGAAATCAAGAGTACATAATCTACACTTGCAGTGATATATACCTCCAAAAACAAGGAAGTTTCCCAACAAAGTGCTAAGAAACCAGCACTAGAAAAATCTCTTTAAAGGAATAACAATCAGATGGGTTTTGTTGTTGGTTTATTGTGACATTAAAATCTTTTACACTTAATTAGAACTCAAAGAAAATGGTGGCAGCAAAAAAGCTCACAGTTTTTTTCGCTCCTTTCCGCTATGCTTTAAGATTCAAATGGAGATTTAATAAAATTCAATTCACTATGATATAAATTAAGAAATATCATTAAACATGTAGAATATGAAATCCTATTTAAGACATCATCAATAGATTCTCTTTGAAATGACACACCTTTGTACAATTCCTGGACTATCTTCGCTACAACAGCAACCTCAACCATATTTCTTCGGCTATGTCCAACGTCATCCTTTTCATCTCTCCCGCCAATGACATTTATGAAAGAATAGGGACCGAACATTGGCCCTGGAAGATAGTTCTTCTCATAACTTTTACTCTGAACACTTTGTGCATTGGAGATCTGGTTGTGATAGAAGTTCAAATTAGGGAAGAAACTAATAGATGGATGCATCCTGTATTGAATATTAAGCAGGTGCTTAGAATGACCCAGTAGGCTCAATCTTTCAAATAAGCTTCGTCCAAAGCCAGCTTCATCAGAAACCTGCAAGCAGAAAATATGTGATGTGTGAAAATGAAACAAGAACAAAAAACTCTTAAAGAGTAACAGATGAAAGTTTTTAAGAAAACAAATTATAAAAGACGAAAGTTTTTTAGAAAACAAATTATAAGCAAGGAGTATGATAGATATCATTGACTTACACTGCTTTTGACAGTTGCTGGCAACTGGCACTCATCACCAATAAGAATTGCATGCCTCATACCCAGAAGTTGAAGGGGTATGCATGATTCACACTCTTTCAACTGGGCCGCTTCATCAATAACCAAAAGTTTCATTGGATCCATTTCTACTGAATGCAACTTGTATGAGTTAGATACAGTACAGAAAATTATGGAAGCCCTCTGAAAACAGAATTCCATTATTGAATCTCTGTTCATAGCACGTGGAAGGTTAAGTTTTTCCAGAGAAAGCCGAAGACTTCTTAGAACAGTAAGGGACTTGCTTCTTAGGCACAGCAACAATGAAAACTCAGAAGAATCTTCGACAATTTCCGGAAGTAAAAGAAGCTTCTCTAGTTCTTCAGACACCACATTGTCTTGAAACAACAACTTTTCCAAAGAATCAAGTGAGTGACTAAGAGTAACCATGTCCTGGAACTTACTTTCTCCAACAAACTTCGTTGGTAAATGACTACAAAAAATTAATAAGCATCTTCGGAGGGATGATGCAGTACACTGGAACCGAGCTCTCAAGAATTCAAGAAAAGATTTATATTCCAACTTGTGAACTTCATCTTCATCATTATTTTCCTTTGATTTTATCAATTCATTTTCCACAAAAATATTGTACTGAGAAACACAATCTTCAAGTAAACTGATCATGGAACTTAAACAATGCTTCCAACCTGTAAGTGGCCCTAAGCACTCTGTAAGCCTATCAACACGATAATCCAAATAGATTGCTTCGATATCGGAACCAATTTTAAGCCTGTCCTTACTCCCAAATATAAGTAGATCTCCATAAGAACAAACAGAATCATCCTTTGCACATTCAGCTTTACTTGATTCTGTCAATAACTTGAGGACACGAGAAGCAACTTCCGTAATTGCTACATTTGTTGGTGCACATATAAGGGTCCTCAAGTTCATTTTCAAGAGTTGGAGTAACAACACACATATAGTTTTTGTTTTTCCTGTCCCTGGAGGACCCCATATAAGTTCCACTGAAGGCTTATGGTCACATTTCATTTTACTTAGTGCACCCAAAACTGCCTCAGTTTGTGATTTGTTCAGGCTTGACACACTTGTGTCAAATATATCACACCATTGATTACTGTTATGTACACAACAAATATCACAATTTTCCTCGACCTGCATTCCACAATTTTCAATATCAGTCGGGATCAGCATAAATTTAAATAAGGTCATTTCCACTACAATAATACTACGGTGACTAAAGAATTGTTACAAAAAGGAGATACAAAATGATATGAATGGCTTTGGTTGGTTACAAACACTGGACCCACCCATTTATGGTGAATCATCCACTAACAACACTTTGACACACCATTTTGTAAACTAGTTTTTGTAAGAGTTCTTTGTAAGTGTAGCAGTAGGCTTTCCGCTATGCTGTCTAACTAAATAAAATGGTAAAAAGGAAGTGATTGAACGAAACAAAGGAAGAAATGCAAGTTGACAATCAAAATACATAAATAGTAAAAGGAAATTTCAGACAAACAGCTGGGAATACATCTTATAAGCTATGGCCATTTAAAACTTAAAAGAAAGCACAATGATTTGCTTACACTACACACTGCATCAAACTTGGAACAAAAAATAAATAGTGAAAACAGTTTCCAGATTGTATTCTGGTTTTTCATTCAGATATAGAGGACATTCTCTTTTTGGAAAAATAGCAATAGTATCACCAATTTCTTTTGTAAAAACTAATAACTATCACCAATTTCAAACATGAAATATCCCATGCAAGTAAATAGCTTTATCTTTTGATCAGGCGTAAGATATTTGTTACAGTTGTGGAAGCTAGTTACAAGAAAACACTCAAATATCGCATTCTACTTGCAACATGTCATGCAAATATTTGCACGCTAACACCACATTATTCAATCCGTAATAAAATAAGTTATAATCTTACCTCATTATCAGCGCACAGAACTTTCTTGATTATATTTAGATTCCGAAACATGTGCAATGCATTCCAAATTCTTTTATTTGTTGTTACATTTATCAAGAAAACAACAAACAGAGATTTCCGCATCCCATCTTTGACTTCAATATCTTTTGACACTCTAACTTTAAAATGAGTGGACGTACTATCGTCTTTGTTATCTTCCTCTTCCCCTGTGATAGTGATAACTGATCCAAAAGTCCACATTGCTTCCAGCTGTTGTAAATCAGAAACAGTTTCGGGCTTTGCATCCGAGAATATTAATATATCTCCAGGCAGTGTTCTATAGGGCTCCTTCCCACGATCGCTAAATCTGTTTTTCCAATAATCAACCTTAACATCATATTGCAATGTTCCATATGGCTTAGCCTCATCTACAGAGATCACCTCAGCAATGGGCGCACAGTGCATAATCTCCATGCTAGAAGCCAGTTCTTTTCGTGACTCTTCCAATAAAGGGAAAACATATGAGCCAAGATACTGCTCCACCGACTGAAAAGATGTTGGAATATTTTCCACCTAAAATGAAATAATGAAAGTTGTAGTAGGGTAAGAAGTCCTCCGTTCTCAGCAGCAGGAAAGTATTGCCTCATACCGTTTTGTTTTCAGAAAAATTGATAAAAGAAACATGAATAAAGGATCTAACACCGATAAAGCAAGTGAAGCATTTTAAATGCAAGCAAAAAAAGCTGACATTCACAAACTTTCTAGCTGGCTTCACAACCAAGGCAGTAGGGTCACAGTATGAAGAATGTACTTGATCTTGAGCAAAAAGAAAAACAAAAATAAGAAGCAAAATATCAAGTAAGCACAATGTACACTACCTCATCAGTACAAGTACACTCATAAATGCAAAGAAGATTAACTAAAGAATTTGGTATTAATTGATACTCCATTGGAAGTCAGAACTAAAACAATTGAAGCGGCAGAATTAATAGAATTTTAGTAACTTATATTAATAAGTTAACAGTTTGGTAAAACACGTTTTAGCTGTGTACTAAAATCAGGAAAAAAAGGAAAAAAGAAACTCATAAAAATTCAAAATACCAAATAGAGGTTTAGCCTAAATAAATGCAAACCAATAGCATTAGTTATTTTCTTTTTGAGTTCCAGTAGCATTAGTTTTTGTCAGCACGAGACATTAATATTTTCCAAGCAGATATTTCAAAGAAAAATATTTCTATCTTTGTGACTTTTAGAGTCCTGGTTATATGAAATTACAACCAAATTTGATAGACAGTAACAGATATTTGTTTGAATTGGACCAATTGGTACACAGATTTGTTAAAAAAACAGATCCATATATATATTATTGCAGTTGATAAAGCCATAACAAAAAAATGATACTACCAGAGAAATAACAGTTGTTTAACGTATCATTTTCGCTTTGACAATATGAACATGCTCTATTATTGCAAATTAGACCAACCAAAATTTATCAAATTCTATTAATAAGGTGAAAAGAAAGAAAGTTGATTGTAATTGAGGAGGCTACATCAGTCAATACTATTTACTATGATCTTGACCAAAGGTTCTCAGCTGTTTCTTCCAAAATAGCCAAATGTTTGGAACCCATTTTTTGAAAAAACTATACGTGATACAAGCCCAAATAACAAATTAATGATTGAAACACGTGCATGAGCAATAAATGGGTTTGAGCCAAAAGAGACCGGCACATCAAGCCAAAGTGGGGTTGGGGCAAAAATAAAATACAATAAATCATTACAGATAACTGCATCTTTCCACATTAGAGAAAAGCCTCAATAAACTTTCTATTTGATAATATTAAATGCCAATAAGTTAATCCAAAAGCTGCGAAATGATAAATGAATCTACTAAGTTAAGACAAAGAATGATGCAGCAATATGACACAAAAAAGCAAACCTGGTTTCTATATAGATTCTCATTGAAGATGTCTTCAAGAGACCAAGAGAAAACCAAATCAGTTAATCCAACGGTATTATGCATTGCTGTCTTGTTATTGTCTGAGGAACCGCCTTTCATCATCACTTTCCTCCTCCAACTACTTGCTCTTCTAATTATCTGAAAAACCCATAATACCAAAATCCCATTTATATTTAAACGAAAAACAAAGACTAAAAGGAAAGGAAATGGGGTTTTCTTAGGTAGGAAGGAAAACGTAAGAAATGAACCTAGGAATCTTTAGTACAACAAAGAAAAAGATATTCCTGATCATTTCACACAGACAAACTCATTTCCAATCTCTTATCTTCTAAAGCTACAAAGATGGAAGCTTTTTGGCAAAAGATGAAACAATCAAATGAAGCATTGGGAGAATGACTAAAGGAAGAAAGCTATAAAGGCTGGTCCTGGTCTTTTCATTTGCGGGGCTAGTTGACTCAAAGGTCTTGCTTTTTCCATAACATATTCATATTATACTACTAAAATATTTATTTTGCTCAGTAGTATATTCATATTACTACTATTAAAATATTTATTTTGCTACCAAGTAAGTAGTATGATTAAGTTGGAGTAGTGCATAAACTGCTCTCTCCAATTCATTACAATTATCCTTTTAAGTTATTTTTTACTTTCTCTATTTATTTTTAATTCACGTTTCAAAAAAAATATAAAAATTATGAATTATGATTAATACTTGATTGACTATAAAATTTTAATATTAACATAAAAAACAACCCTAATATTTAATTTAAGAATAATATAAAAAAATCAAGTCATTAATTTTTTTCTTAAAATCTACAAATAACAAATAAAAATAAATAAATTTCACTTCTTCAAAAGACAAATAAAAAAGAATGGAAGTAATATATTTTAAATAATTATCGTTTACATATATTTAAGATAATCTTAATTTATCTATCCTAAAATACCTATATTTATATTCTGTTTCCAAATATATTTAATACAACCAAATAATTATTTTTCAGTTTTTTTTTTTTTTTAAATAAAATATAATAATTAAAATTAAGTTTCTAATTACTTTTATATTATTTAATAAATGTGCACATTATTTTAGTAATGACGTGAAATTGAAAGTGAAGGAGTATAGAACAAGATTGTAGTATAACAATTTTAATTTTGTAGAGTAGTAGTGAATTGTGATGTTATTGGAAAAGGTTGAGATGAAAGATACGTTGCCTCGGGAAGTGGAACATACATTCCCCTTCTACATCGTACGATACAAAGAAGTAGGACCCACGACCACGTTGACCGTCCACGACCAAGACCTTTGCAACAAACCTTCCTCGGGAAGCAATTTTCTTGTTTTCCACAGTAAATATTTTATAAATTATTAAAGTATTTTTTTTTTCCAATTTATTTAATTTGGCCTCAATAATTACTTGTATTATGTTCACTTGTATTAATAAAGGATTCTATTATAAGGAGAGCAATGAAATTAATCGACATTCTGAGGTTATTGTGGTGTTTAATTGTATCTTAATAATTTATTTTTTAATATATTTTAATTATTTATATTTTTTGTATTAAGATGTCTTTTAAATAATTTAAATTCATATTTATATTTTAACTATTCACATAATCTCTTAAACAAATATGTAAACTCTTAAAATTATTAAAAGATACAATAAATGCAATCAAATACAATACGTAACAATTTTGTTAATATTTTTTTGTCCTTTCAAGTTAAATTTTATCACACATTTCTCTTTTTAAAATTTTTATTTTATCTCCAAAATTAAATAGAATTCGTATTATATTCTTACGATATTTATACAAAAAGATATATTTAGGGGATTAATATTTTTACAAGATTATCTCTTCACTTACTATTCATGTGATAAATGAATTTGTTAAAGTATAAAATTTATCAAATTTAAAATAAAATACAATTCTTATATTTAATTAATATAATAATATTATACATTATTTAAAATTAAAAATTGAGCCCCTAACATTATCCTTACCAGAAAATAATATTGTAATGATGAATTATTATATGTAAATTTTATTTTATATTTAAACAAAGTCAGAATCAACGAATAGTATATGTATTAGAAATAAGTTTCAATGTAGTACCAGTAGTACTATGTTAAATAGAATGTTAACGAAATGATGATAATAAATTGAAGAGTATTGCATCATTTTTATATAATTAATAATTAATATATATATAACTCTTTATTTTAAAACAAAATTATTTGAACAAGCGAGAGCTTGATTGTTTTGTTTCTAGCTAAAAGTACGCTGATTAAATTTGTAGACAAGAAGAGAAACGAAAAGTTGAAGAATTTATATACTAGTAGTATTTAAAATACTTTTTCCCTGTTTAAATAATTCCTCACATTAGTGCTTGATACTATAATTCTAGACATAGTATCTTTTATTATGTATCAAGTGTCTTTCATACATATGCAAGAAAAGATGATCCAATAAAGGCTTCAGCTTTGATCTCTTTAATTGAAGTCCTTTTGCAATCTTCACCACGCTTTGTATCTTCTCATCTGCTGCTGCTGCTGCTGCCTCCGCCTGTTGTAATGTTATTTTGAAGAACAAGAAAACAAGACATTAATGTTATTTATTCAGGACGGTTTATAGAAATGGCTGCCTGCCTGCCTGCCTGCAACACAGACCTTATATCCAGTGCAAAAGAAAGTTGCTTCAGCTCATTCAGCATGCTTGCTATCATAAACAGCTTTTCATTCTCCCCACAAACCCTCATCTGAAGAGGGGATTCTATTGTAACAGATACCAGGTTTAAAATTTTGTCCACCTCCACCTAAAATATGAAAAATAATATACATACATATATATGCTAATCAGATTCAATACAACTCTCCATATTATATCATGTCAACGAAAAGTATACATTACCTTGATGACTGGGGCGGTAGACATGAACCACATTAAGCGGCGGCTATCCTTTACCTGCTCCAGCGACTCCAACGTATCAAGTATCTCCCAAAACAGGCTTCCTGACTGACCTTCATTATAACCACCTGATGTAATAATAGTTTCAGGCCTCTTGGAAACCTGACTGACCTTCATATTCATTATAACCACACAAAATTGATGTAATAGTTTCAGGCCTTTCTTCACCTTCATATTCAGAAATTTGACATTTGACGATGAACATTCCAAAATTATTCGTCAAACTTACGATCATTCACCAGCAGCTTTCTACTTGGATGACTAAAATATTATAGACCTCTCCTATTACCAAAGGCAATTCCGTGTGGCTTACTGGTGATTCTCAATCCTCTCTAGTGCATCACCTTTTAGTCCAATTTATTTTCTCAATCAATTTCTTCCACAGGAGATGTCCATCGAAGCTTTTCAACGCATCAATGAAATAACAATTCTCTCTCCAACACCCGAGGGCATTACAAAATTCCAATGGCAGATAGGCACAGAGATCACTTCTATCCAACAAATTGAAAAGCTTATCAAAATGGTTTCCTGAATTTACGCAAATTAAACACAATAGAACCATCAATCTCAAAACTAAGAGCCATAATAGTCTATCTTTGAGACCCGGACCCACGGGAGCATTTTGTTTCCACTGTTGAACAAACTACAATCCCATTTCCAGGATTTCTCCAACAGTGTCTCCATTCGACAGATTGTCAGCTTCCTTGAGCACAAATTCATAGAAGATATCAGAGTGTTTCTTTGCAACCAACTTTGCTTTTTCTAAAATCTCGTCTTTCTGCTTAAACTGGTATTGTTATTTGAATTTCTTTTTGGCACTTTCGAGTATAATCTGGCGAAGCATATACTCTTGCTGCTTGTTTATAACATTTTGCTGTATCAATAAGTGGTTAGTTTTGCTAGCAACTTGCATTTCATCATTCTCCCCAATGTTTAACAGAGAAATTGGTAAGAACACAAGACAGAAAGAATACAAAAGAATACCATAGTAAGAACAAGCCAGAAAGAATACAAAAATCATACCAGCCCTTTCATACTCGTTTATCATTATCTGCAGCTGCTTGAAGTCCAGAAGCCTCAGCCAGTCTTTCCCAATATGTATCCCTGCCCTTTCAAAGCACATCATTGTCTTACATTGACGAGACAAGTAACTACAAAATGATTAACCATGAATAGAAGGAGATGAAAAAAGTCCTATAACTTGGAAAAGTATCACCTATTATTTTGAAGTGTAATTTCTTCCAATATTCAAACATTGGACATAATTTCTTCCAATAATAAAACGCCGGTCTGGATAATTCTTCCATATTCTAGCAAATCCACAGTCTTTGCTTGGTACGGGTGACAGCTACATATAATTGCTTCAATTCAGAACACAAGATATTGTGTTTATCCCGGTTAAAACGAGTAAAGGACATAGAAGTAGTAGAGCCAAGCAGATCATTTTCAGTCATGTATCACTCTCCATTGATTTTGAAAAGGTGATGAAGTGAAGAAATTGTATAGCAATACATCCTAAAAAATGATATAAATAGAGATTAGACAATACAGTGGAATAATGTTTTAAGAAAACCATTTGAAACCATATTTGATAAATTTTGCATCAAATCTAAAGGAAGGTGTAATAGATAGAAATGTTACCATAAAGCCTGAACACTAATACAAGACAATTAAAGCTCATTGTGCGCTTTCCGGGAGCAAAGAAATTTAATAAAATCAACAAGAAACTATTATGTACCTGAAACTCAAGGCCCTTGCACTCCAGGATTGTTAGAACTATGGCTTTCTTCCCAACATAGTCACATATCTCCTTTTTCAAACAGTCGTCACGGATTAATATTACTTGTTCGGCTCCAAAGGCAATATTATGAGTCTCAGAATTCTTGGTGTTTCTGAATATAGTTCTCAAAGCATACTTATCATTCCCCGTGTTGAGAAGAATGGGAGCTTCTCCAGATATATGGCTAGTCTCGGGGTTCAAAATATCAATGGACAAAGGAAAGAAATGATAAATAAGATTTATGAAACTCTGAGCTAACTTTAAAACTCCAGCATGGGTACGGAAGTTTTGGCTCAAATGAAATAATCTTGAAATTTTCCCTTTCTTGTTTCTTATACCAGCCACATCCCTTTCCTGTCCTAGCACGAAGTCCTTGTATAACAGACATCGTACATCCTCAAACCTAAAATCAATCCCTTTTTCTATAGTCTGGGCTGTGTCACCAGAAAAGACAAAACCCTCATCGACATTTTTGCAGATATACTTGAAGAGAGCAATTTGTCTCATTGACAGGTCTTGCACCTCATCAATGAATACAAAATCCATCTCATCACCCTCATATCTTTTGTCTTTAAGTCGACGATGAAGATCAATCACTAAATCAGCCAGATCAAAATCACCTGCAACGACCTTTCTCTTCTCATATTCTACAAAAATATTATAGATTGTTTCCCTTCTCTGCATGCTTAAAGTGGAATTACTGCCCTCAGATAATAAAACATAATCCTGTTGACAAAGTTTTGCAGCATCACTATCTGCTGCATGCAAGCCACCTTTTATAACAGCCATTATCTCAGTAAAAACAGTAGAAGAACTAAAGTTTCTGGTGAGCTTGATGTTGAAATGAGGCCAGTATGACGAACAAAATCTATCATAGGTGACCTCCTTTGTCCTGATAAAAGTTTCCAAGGAAACTGATCTTGAATTACCTGTTCCCCGGTGGTATAGTTGCCTTACAACAGGGAATCTGTCAAAGAAAGATATATCAACTGTTCCATCAAGCATCATAACTTGCGAAATGTTATGATAAGTGGGTATGAGTTGTGTGGAAGATCAGCAAAAGAATCTGGAATATTGATGGATTGTGTCACATCATCAATATCATCTATATGATTTGAACTGCTCTGAGCTGAAGAGTTTACACCACATACAAATCTGACAATTTAACAAAAAAAACTTTTTATTACTTAAATAAAGGAAATTAGTCAAGGAAAACTGAAGATATCAGGGCTAATAGACACGCCAAATTAATATAAGATAATAAACAGTTATTAAAGAAACTAAAAAGAAACAAATTTACAAAATAAGATTAGAGTAGATAGCCACTCAAACATACATCTTGGTAATCCCAATCAGAACATAACCAAATCCAATAACTGGATACTTATTTTCATTCTAATCCGGCAACTTATGGATACTTATAAACCAATAATACATACTGAGGGACTTTGGCACAGTAACAATCCAAAAGGCAGTTTCCCTTGATACACTGCCTCTTCAAAGTCCTGGCTCTCAGGTGTATGTAGAGTTTATGCAAAATAATTATGTGCACTTAATCTATTTAGAGGTGAGACATGCTTGGTATTAACCAAGGCCCCACGCACTCTAGTTTGCAGATCTGGACTACAATATTAATGGAGCATACAAAATATGAAATTACAAAATTGAAACGAATAATGGAAAGAGAATGAAAAGACAAAAAGTGAAAGCTAAAGCTCTAGTACTCATTCCATCAAAATTTCTGAAGGAACACTCATTGAGCCACTAATTGTTTCATTTTTCAAACTTCAGTAGTTCATTATATCAAATTTGAAAAATGGAAGCCATTAAGTTGAAGAAATTTCTGCACGACGTGTCTGATTGTGACATTATTACATGCCATCCACCGACCTTTTACAATGTAACCATACTAATATCAAATAGTTCAGCAATCAGACGGCAAAGAAGCCAAATCATATATAGATAAATTAAGAGTTTAAATATTTTTCCAGTAACTAACCTTTTCAACTGAGAAAAATGTTGTTTCACAGCATAACACAGCTTTGGACTGACAGTAACAAAAAGCTGGTGGAGTACGTACCTCTCAGCCTCCCCATGACTATCATTTATGTCATTTCTCCATCTATCGTTCATATAGGTATCCCTTCTAGATTCATGATAACCTTCAGAAGCTATATGATACAATTGATCATTTTGAAATAACTTCATAGTCAATACCGTAGTTTTTCCGGATCCTGACCTTCCAAGTATAAAGCTGCTTTTATTGAAATGAACTATCTCACGTTCTTGGTCAGTTAATTCAAATGGTAGACCCAGCTCTTCACAGCCAGAAAGCAAGTTACCGACCGCACCAGATGACAGTGAGTAAAATTTCATCAGTAACAAGCTATCACGGACCTTAGAGTTCTCAAGACATGTTCCATCCAAATCATCAGTACTAGAAGATTTCACGGTTTCAGTGCTGCAAAGACTTTTATATTGAACAATATCTGAAGAGGCTGCCCATGTCATTGGAACTTCTAAATCCCTGAACTCAAAAAAAATAATAGTAAGGATGACATTGTTATGATTACAGGCTAACAATGAAAGGATATTCAAATTTACTAGTAGAAATGCATTGGATAGAAGGCATATATCTGGGTCTAGAATTCAAGAAAAAGTATTATAAAGATTCAAAATGCAATAATTCATGACACTTCACATACCCCTCGAAACATCTGACACTGCAACGATGGATATAATCTTCGGTGTACATTTTGAATATGTTATCCAATCTCTTAATCAACTTTGAAATTTCTTGCAAAGGAAGTATATCCCAAACCTTCAAGGTTTGGATATACCATGATTCCTTGGCTATGTTGACTGAGCAAAGAATATAATTTTTCCCAACCATAAATTGTTTTAAAAAATTTGAAGAGCTTTCACAGACGAGGGCTACATTACCCCTCTTTGGTCTCCAACCCTTAGCAAGTTTTGATAAAAAAAGGAGCACTAAATTCGGTCTCCAACCCTTCGCAAGTTTTGATAAAAAAAGGAGCACTAAATTCTTCGTCTCCATGGACTCTAGCTTTGAAAAAGATTTCGTAAAGTTGCCACTGAACATAAGCTGTGACAACATAAAAAAGGCAAAAAGCTGAGAAAACAAAAAATTATGCAAGAACTTATTTTAAAGAAGATAAACAATAAACAGAAAACAAGTAGACACAAACAAATTTTTTTACGTATGAATACTACCTTCCACCTAGCATTTCTGAACAACGTACTATTTGCATTGAGCAGATCTTCCGGTTGATTGAGATCTTTCTTCACCTCCACCATGACTTTTTCCAAATCCTTATTTTCATCGGCATTAAAGAAACATCGACGAACCTTGGCATCAAGGATCAGTTCTTCCCAAACAGAGTCACTATTGGATAGTGTTTTCTCATTCCCCAAAATCCACAGACAGTGTCTGTTGGCAACAGATAGCCAGTGGAACCGTTAATAATCTTCAAAATATTTAAATACAGAGTTGAAAATCTTGTTAGAAGACTAGTTGAAGTCATACCTAGCCCTTGTCAAAGCAACATTAGTTCTATGATGACAGGAGGTAAACCCAATTGATCCACCTTGATTGGATCTTACAGTTGAAATAATTATTATATCTTCTTCACCTCCCTGACACCCATCAATGGATCTGACCTGCACGTTGAAGCTACCATGGTTGTCATACTTCTGCCCAAGTTTCCGTTGAATTTCTGAAATTTGAGCAGAGTATGGAGAGACTACTCCTATGTTAACCTTCATTTTTGCTGCATCACATGCTATACATTGAAAAACAGATATTCAGCGATATTGTAAGCTAAAGATAAGTACAACACATTTAAATCATTAATAAGATTTTTCATGTTCTGCCAAACTAGCTA
The DNA here is from genome assembly GCA_020205605.1 of Panax ginseng. NCBI lineage: Eukaryota > Viridiplantae > Streptophyta > Magnoliopsida > Apiales > Araliaceae > Panax > Panax ginseng. Next base: position 10,576,377 of record CM035149.1, on the reverse strand, counting down.
AATTACCCCTCAGCTACTAATTTCTATGAATGAGGAAAGATAAAATTTGGATGCACGTAATGAAAAATGCAATATGTTTGAACAAAATATACCATCCCGCCACTACTAAACTAAAAACTCAATATATTTAGGGAAAACATGGAAGAAACAGACAGATTACTTATAATTATAAAGTTTCCAAAACAAAATAGCTTTCAGTCTTATAATTGTATATAAAATTTCCTATATTTTCGAAAAAAGTTTTAGGAATAGAATAATTCTTCAGCTATAATTAGATATAATAAAATCATACATGCAACTTTCTTACAGTTCTAATTATGTCCTTAATATGTTGCATACCTCTGTAGAGTAACTGAAGTATTTTCAGTACAACAGCTACCTCAACCATGTTTTTCAGACTGTGGCTATCATCACGTACCTCTCTTCCACCAGAAATATGTATAAAAGAATAGGTGCTGAACATTGGGCCAGTAAGATAACATTTACGGTAACCGTCAGTCTTGACGTATTGTGCATCCGTGATTCTGTTCTGGTAAAATTTTGAATTTGGAAAACTGCATATTTTTGGATGCATCCGATATTGGATATTGAGAAGGTGTCTAGAATGACCAAGTAAACTCAATCTTTCGAACATACTTCTTCCAAAGCCTGCTGCTGCTGAAATCTGAAAGAGGAATATTGCATTGAGGATATTGGTCAAAATAAAAATTCATTATAGAGTTGCTTCATAATACTATATGATGCATATTTGAAGTCCCAGTGTCAATCAAATAATTAATTACCTTGCTATTAACAAATGCTGGCAATTGGCATTCATCACCAATTAATATAGCATGCCTTATGCCAAAATTTTGGAGGGGTATTACCTGTTGGGAAAAATCACCACCCAAATACTGTTGTTGTTGATAAATTAAATGAATAATAAGTAAGAAAAACAAACAAAGAGACACCAAGATTATCAAACCACGAGACACCAAGAATTTTTACGTGGAAAACCCTCTAAAACTAAGAGGTAAAAAACCACGGACGATCTCAAAGAAAAATCCACTAGAATAATATGAGAGAATACAAAGATATCTTAATTTGAGTACAAACTCAAATTACTTCACCACAATAACTATGTGATGGAACCCAAATAAAACACCCTTCTATTTGAACTATCTTTCTCCCTCTCTATTTTCTAAAGCTTCACAGAAGCTTCTTTCTCTCACTCTCTATTTCTTCCAACTCTTGGATTGCTCTCAGATGAGACTTGAGAGAAAGTTGATTTTTGGTGTATTTGATCCTCAAGCTTAGCTTCCCTTTTATAGTGCAATGGAGGAGAAGAGTAATCATGAGTTGGGCAAACAATTCAAACAAATGGCAAACAAAGTGTAGTGGATGAGTGATGAGTGGGTGGGTGAGGAATACTTTTTTGAGTGGGTGGGTGAGGAATATTTTGACTAACAATCTCCCCCTCTGAACCCAATCTCAGTGACCCCGCCACTGGAGTCCATCCCGACCAATTCCTTGCAAAATTCTGCAACATCACGAGTAACAACTTTTGTTAACATGTTCGAGGGATTCTCATCAAGTATGAACTTTCTTCACTTTCATCAATTCCTTTTCCATCACTTCTCGAAGCCAGTGATAACGAACATCAATATGTTTGGTCCGATTATGATACGTGGCATTCTTGGTCAAGTCAATTGCAGACTGACTATCACAATAAACCACGACTCATCTTATTTCAAACCCAACTCTTGAGAAACCGTTTTAACCACAACATCTCCTCGCTTCGCTTCAAGAATAGCCGATGTATTCTAACTTCGATTGTAGACAAAAGCAACACACTTTTGCAACTTGGATCGCCATGACATCGCTCCCCCCGCAAAAGTAAACAAATACCCCAAGTAGAATTTTTCTTCGTAACTCGCCATGTCTCGCTGATCGTAAAACCCTCCAAGATCGGACTCGTACTACCAAAACCAAACATAAAGCGGAAGTAGCTTTCAAGTATCTCGAGAATCCACTTAATCGCTTCCCAATGTTCTCTCGCCAGATTTGACAAATACTTGCTCACAACGCCAATCGCATGAGCAATATCTCGCCGCAGCAGACAAACCATTGCATACATAAGACTCCCTACAAGCAGAGAGTAGGAGGCGCTTCCATATCATCTCTCCTTCCTTGGTAGAAGGACACATGCACTTTGTCAACTTAATATGACTAGCCGGTGGTGTCTTAAGCGGTTTAGCATCACTCATATTGAACCTCGCAAGCACACCCGCCAACATACTTCTCTTGTGACAACCACAACCTCTTCGCTTTCCCTGTCACGAACAATCTTCATACCCAAAATCATTTAATTTGGACCCAAGTCCTTCATATCAAAGGACTTGAACAACTCACCCTCGAGGCTGCGAATCATATCAAAGATCCCGCCTTAACTATCAACATATCATCTACATATAACAATGTAATAACGAAGTTACCATCCGGGAACCTCTTGACATACACACAATGATCTCAGAATTGTTCTACTATAACCTTGATCCACCATAAATGAATCAAATTTCATGTACCAACGCCTTTGGGGCTTGTTTCAGCCGCATAAACTTTTCTTCAACTTGCGGACCAAGTGTTCTTTCCCTTTAACTTCAAATCCTCCGGGTCGTTCCATGTAGATTTCTTCCTTCAAATCACCATGAAGAAAAGCGGTCTTAACATCCAACCGCCAAGCTCAAGATCCATACTAGCAACTAATCCCAAAGACTACTCGAATAGAAGTCATCTTTACGATGGAGAAGAAATCTCATCAAGTCAATACCTTGCTTTTGAGAAAAAACCCTTGACAACTAGTCGAGCCTCAGACTTTACTAGTTTATCGCCATCCTTCTTAAGCTTAAACACCCATTTGTTCTTCAATGTTTTCTTGCCTTTCGGAAGTGTAGTCAACTCATAGGTATGATTCTTGTGCAAAGAATCCATCTCATCTTGTGCATAGCTCTCACCAATTGCCCCTTGTCTTATGAGTCTTGACTTCTTGAAAATCTTCCGTTCCCCTCCTCAAGAACTAAAAGATATTCGGATGAAGGATATCCGATTGATGGCACACGTTCTTCTAGTGGATCTTCTTAGTTGAGGTTCTTCAATATCGAGTTGCTCCCACGATCAACACTCTCTCGTGCATCGACCCATCACCATCGATGCAAGTCTCAGATCGGTCATATCTTTATTCGACCTCCTTCTCCAACGGTGGCATTCTCATCTTTGGAGGAGGAACTTCACCGAGGTCCGGAACTCTATTATTTTCGGGTTGTGTAGCATTATCGAATGCTCATAATTCAGTGCTCATGAAACACCACATCTCCGCTCTGAATAATTTTTCTCTCAGACCTGGATCCCATAAGGTAGATCCAAACTCTGATCTCCATAGCCAACAAATACACATGGAGTAGATTTGTCATCAAGTTTCGATCTTTGTTCTTGGGGATATGTGCAAAAACCTTGCACCCAAATACCCTCAAATAAGAATAAGACAAATCCTTACCACTCCAAATCTTTTTCTCGAATCGAAAATCCAACGGTCTTTGATGGAGATCTATTAATCAGTAACAAGCAAAGACGTAACGACTTCACCCCGTAATGACTTAGTAAAATTTTAGCCATTCTCAACATGCATCGCACTCTCTCAATAATAGTGCGGTTCATTCTCTCACCACACCATTATCTTTGTGGGTACCGTAAAGCAGTCTGCTCATGCCGAATGTCATGCTTATCGCAATATTCAACAAACTCCTTTCAAGTGTATTCCTCCGTTGTCGCCATTACGAAGACACTTCAATGATTTTCGATCTCCCTTTCAACCATAGCATGAAGACTCGAAAATCTTTGGAATACCCGGTCTTTTGTTCTTAACAAAAATACCCACACCTTCCGCGAAGCATCATCAATAAAGGTAACGAAGTACCTATTTCCATCCAAAAACTCAACCTCAATGGGTCCACATACATCGGAATATACTCTCTCTAGTAGTTCTGATTTTCTTTTAGCTGAACTACTAAAAGAGACTCTATGTTGTTTCCCAAACAAACAATAATCACAAGGGCTTAAAACAATACCTTTAGCAGAAGGAATGGGTGACCTTTTGACTAATAACTGCAACCCTTTCTCACTCATGTGGCCAAGCCTCTTATGCCATAAGTTTGGTGAAGAGTCATCCTTAACTGCATTCAATTCACTAGAACACATCTTCACATGAGTCTTGTACAACGAACAACAAGCGAGCCTCTTGCAATCACCATAGAGCCCTTGGTAAGCTTCCACTTTCCTTCGCCAAAGTGATTCTCATAGCCTTCTCTGCATCTAAGGCCATGCCGTAAATCAGTTGAGACGCAACTGGAACGTGTCTAACATCCCTTAAGGTAATAAATGTAGAACCAACACTGTTTGAATGCAAACATCTCCAATTCCAATAATCTTGGATCGATCAAGATTTCCCATTCTCACGCACTCCAAAGTCTCCAAACTTTGTAAGTTGTGAAAATTTCTCTTAGGTGTCGCATGATACGATGCACCAAAGATCAACCACCCAATCAACTTCGATCGATCATCAACGCTGCAAGCATTCTTCTTCCCCAAATGAAAGAATAACATCTTGATAGAATCGTGGGTGCAGGTGTTCTTCTCCTCAACCTTTCCTCGCTTCACCATTTTTCCGCTTGTCTAACCAGATTCTCGCAATTTCTTTTGTAATGACCTTCCTTATTACAATGGAAGCATCTATCGCTTCACCTTATGCAGTGTTTGACTTGCTCCTCGTAGCTTTTGCTTTTGTTGCGACTTGTATCTCCTTTGTGAGATCCTCTAAAGTCGCTTCACTCGCATCTCTCGTGATGAAGAGCATGAGTCTCAAAATTTACGCTTCGCTTCCTTTCGCTTTGTCTCCTCATTATGAAGACTATCCTCGACCATCTCAGATAGTCATTTTTCTTCCGAATTTGAATTACTTAGAGACACCACTAAAGTCTCCCAAATTGTTTGGCAACGAATCGAGAAGCAAAAGAGCTGAATCTCATCATCAAGATTCAACTTCATGGTGGACAATTTGGTTCACCAAACCTTGGAACTCATTCATATGCTCCACACACCGCTTCCCCGTCCTTGTACTTTAGATTCACAATTTTTCGAATGACAAAAGTTTTATTTTGTGCATTCTTCTTCTCGTACATAGACTCTAGTGTTGTCCATAAATTGTGAGCATCCGTCTCCTGCGAAACATGATGGAACACACTTTGATCAATCCACTGCCGGATGTGACCAATAGTCTTCCTATTCATTTTATTCCAATCAGCCTCAGATTTATCCACGGGCTTCTTTCCCTTGAGCTCCAACGGATCATATAAATCCTTGCAATAAAGGATATCCTCCATTCTGGGCTTCCAGATCGAAAAATTTGAAGAGGTCAATTTAATCATGGCTCCGACTGATTCCTCCATAAAATTTATCAAAAACAACCAAACAAATAACCTTAACTTTGATACCAGTTGTTGGGAAAAATCACCACCCAAATACTGTTGTTGTTGATAAATTAAATGAATAATAAGTAAGAAAAACAAACAAAGAGACACCAAGATTATCAAACCACGAGACACCAAGAATTTTTACGTGGAAAACCCTCTAAAACTAAGAGGTAAAAACCACGGACGATTTTCCGAAAAATCCACTAGAATAATATGAGAGAATATTAAAGATATCTTAATTTGAGTACAAACTCAAATTACTTCACCACAATAACTATGTGATGGAACCCAAATAAAACACCCTTCTATTTGAACTATCTTTCTCCTCTCTATTTTCTAAAGCTTCACGAAGCTTCTTTTCTCTCACTCTCTATTTCTTCCAACTCTTGGATTGCTCTCAGATGAGACTTGAGAGAAAGTTGATTTTTGGTGTATTTGATCCTCAAGCTTAGCTTCCCTTTTATAGTGCAATGGAGGAGAAGAGTAATCATGAGTTGGGCAAACAATTCAAACAAATGGCAAACAAAGTGTAGTGGATGAGTGATGAGTGGGTGGGTGAGGAATACTTTTTTGAGTGGGTGGGTGAGGAATATTTTGACTAACATTACCGACTCACACTCCTTCAACTGTGCAGCTTCATCAATAACCAACAACTTCATGGGATTCTTTCTAATAGATTTAAGTTTATGTGAATTTGAAGCTGTGCAAAATATTAAGGATGCCATTTCAAAACAGAAGTCTACTATTGTATCTTTGTTTGTTGCTCTTGAAAGGTTAATTTCATCAAGTGAACACAGAAGGGTTCTCAATACACGAATGCAGTCACTTTTAGTGTACAGAAAAGTTGATGTATCTACAACATCCAAGGCAGAAGGTTCAACCAGTGCTTGATGCGAAAATAACTCCATCAGTTGTTCAGCAACCAAAATATCTTGAAACAATAAAGTCTCTAATGTACCAAGTAAGACCTTAAGTGATATCATGTCATTGAAATTATGTTCTAAGATAAATGATTTTGGTATATGAGTACATATACTAGAGATGCAATTTCTAAGAGGTGCTGCAACAGATAAGAATCTGTCTCTAACAAACTGAAGATATGAGTAACCATCTTTTTTCTCATGGTTATCACAGTACACTTGGTACTGTGAAACACAATTTTCTAACAAATCTAACATGGCAGTGAAGCAATTCTTCCATCCCCTTGCTGTTCCCAAGCACTCAACAAGCTTCTCTACACGATAATCCAAATATATCTCTTGAACCTCTGAAGTACTTCTGTTTATATTACCGTATATAAGAATATCTCCTAAACAACAGACTGAAGCACCATTTCCATCTACTGTCTCAACAGACTCTTTCACCAATTTCAGAACACGAGAAGCCACTTCCATAATGGCCACGTTTGTAGGAGCACAGGTGAGAGTCCTACATTTCAGTCGTAAGAGGCTCCACAACATTATACTAACCGTTCTAGTCTTCCCTGTTCCTGGGGGTCCCCAAATAAGTTTAAAAAATGATCTGTGATCACAATTCCTTTCACTTATACAATCAACAACTGCCTCGAGTTAGGACTTGTTCAAAACAGAAGCTAAGGATAATTTTTCTTCCAACATTTCATTCCTTCCCAGAGGACACAAAATGCATCTTTCCTGAACCTGTTGTTTGTACGCAAATAATTAATTGAACCGAAATAGTACATTAATAACAAGTATCCTACAAAGATAAATGTATAATAACAACATTTCAATAACAGCTAAGAAAGCAGAAATGCACAAGCCTTACCATGGAATTAGAACATAGGACTTCTTTAATGACATCCCCATTCCGATTCAAGTGCAGTGCATTCCATATTCTACTATTTGTTGTTATGTTCATCAAGAAAACCACGTAGAAGGATTTATGCAACCCATCTTTCACTTCAATTTCTTTTGAAGCTTTTACTGTAAAATGTGTACTCATACCAGCACCGCTACTACCAAAATTATCCCCTGACATTTTAGTTATTTGCCCAAAACTCCATTTCCTCCCCAGCCTTTCTAAATCATTCACCGTTTCTGGTTTAGCTTCTGTAAGGCTCTTTGCCATTACCACTTGAACTATCCTTCCAATCCTCAACCCTAACATCATAATATAACTTTCCAGACAGCTTAGACTCATGTAAAGAAATCACCTGCCCAAAAGGTGCAGTGGATATAGCTTCCATTTTAGAACAAAGCTCCGCTCGTGAATCTTCCAGCAGGGGATAAACAAACGAACCCAAATAATGCCCTACTGACTCAAATGATTGGGGAATTTCTCCCACCTAAAAAATATAAAACAGATAAAATCGGATTATCAAACTAAGATTATTGTAGAATTAAAATGAATTCAAAATATAAATGTACCAGTAGATCAGTAGATCAATAGATACGTTTACTATCAATCAGAGGCTTTCAAACATTTTAAGTATTAATTAATTTTCCATCACCTCTTCTTCTTTTTCTTCTTCTTTCTCTCTCTGAACCAGAAGCAATTTCTAAACCAACAACATGAACCCATGATAGTATTAACACCAAAAACCCAATCCTCCATTGTAATTCTCAAACTCGTTACTCTTTTAGTCTATTACTTGATCTCCCATTTTTTGCACCAAAATAAAAATAAAAATCAAGAGTTCTAAACAACAAAATGACAGTCAAATGGTAATACAACTAACAAAAAGTAACACAATTTTAACATTTAATATCAAGGAAAACACTCTGATACGTATTTCCACCAAATTAGTTGTACAGATAAACTCATAGAATCCAAAGAAAGAAAATAGCATAGACCGCCATGCATAAATATCTATTTTATTACATATCTTCATATACAAAATTAAACGGCATAACAGAGAAGGATGAAAATGAAAAATAATGAAACGAAACCTGATCTTTATATAGCTCTTCATTGAAAATATCTTGAAGTGTCCAAGAAAACAGAAAATCAGTCAAGCCTCTTTCCTTCAAAAATGCATTTTTCTTGCGTGTACCACCACCCCATTCAACTTCCATCCTGACTCTCTCCAGATATATATATATATATAGAGAGAGAGAGAGAGAGATGTGTGTGTTATATATGTGAGTGTAGATAGTTCTATATGAAAGCAGCTAGCCGAAGAACATGAGTCGAGTCAGGCTAGCTCTTATACAGTAGTAAAATGTTGAATTAATCTTAAGGAAATAAAGGCATCTAAATTTATAGATGGAGAGAGAGAAAGAGATCAGGTTGAGTGAGAAGTTCATCAGTCGTAACATTGAATATATACATATACACACACGTATATATATATATATATATATATATATATCTTTCTCTCTTCCCATTCTTATACCCGTCGACTTTTCATCTTCCACTTTTCTTTTCTATTTCTACTAGTATATTTCAGCTACTAGCTAGAATGATTGTGCAGGGTATGAGAACAAGTGTATACTTATTGATGATCAGGGACGTTACCTTGACATGATATTTGCTTTTGTGATTGCATGGGGGCCTGGGGCACATAGTATGACATTGTGGGCGCATTTTTATTTTCCAAATGTATACTACATATTTTAAATCATCCTTTAAAATAGTAGTGCTCATTGGATTGGGGAGTATTTATATATAATTAGTGCTCATCGTATTGGGGAGTATTTATATACAAGTAGTAGTACTATGTCTAATTTACTGTAGATATGAACAAATTTTATACGGATATTAGAATTACATTAGAATATGATTCTAAATAATCAGTTGAACCTAGTGTTAACATCCAAGAACAAGGGTCTTTTGTTTTAAAAATTAAGAAGAAATGGAAAAATTATAACCATTTTACTTTTTTAATAGAAAAATGATATATATTACAAATGTTAATGTATAAATATTAGTGATAAAGGAAAAATGGAAAACCCCATCCTACTATTATTATTTTTAGCAAATTTGAAAGCTTAACTGGCGCGCTTTGAAGAATAATTATACTTTTTATTCAATCTATTCTATTATTTTTCCTTTATTTTAGTAGTATTAATTAATTAATTAGAATCACACATTTCCTGTTCAAAACTCTGTACATCCAAACATAGACTAGTGTTTAATGTGAAAGTTAATTAAAAGAAACGTATGCAAAATTATTTTATTATTTTAAGGAAATTAATGTTTCAACAAGTTAAAGTGATATTTCTACAAATTAGTCTCGATACAAATTAATAATATGTAGGGGGTAACCTAAAAATTAATTTGAAAAGAGGGGAGAAAACAAATGAATATAAGACTTGCACATAGATAGAAAGTTAAGTTTCAATTCTAAGTTGTCAAAATGGTCTCTTGTTATTTTGAGAGTCTAGCTTTGATTCTTCTCATACTTTTCGTTGATCGATAACTAACAAAAGTTTTATACTACTCCATAATTTTACACTAGTCGTATAGAAATGACTCTTATATCATGGATCTTTTAATTAATTTTCTCCACTGCATGTATTATTCAAACTTCACAACTACGTACCAAAAATTTATCCAAATAAATATAAATTAATCTAATTAAATCCTACAGTACCAATTAATTAACTTTTTTGTATTGAAATTAATTTTTTTGTCAACTTAATTAAACTGCTATGCTTGTGAAATGAATGATCCAACCATGCAAAAGGTATATATATATCCAAAAGAAATTATATTTATATTTATATATATATATATATATATATATATATATATATATATGTGGAGAGTGCAGGAACTTTATATATTTCATTAATGATTATTGTAGCTGAAATTAAACTGAATAACACTTGATCCAAATAAAAATTGTGTACACTGATAAATTATAGCTAGGTACAATATATATATATATATATATATATATATATATATATATATATATATATATATATATATATATATATTTCCGATATGGGGATTATATATTCAAATTAGAAATTGACCTGGGATCGATAGGTTGCACCAGCTCGGTAGTTTGTTGGAATCACATTAGTGGCCACAAGACTCTTCCTGGACGTCAAAGTTGTAATTTTGAAGGAAAATGGAGTTTTTGTGGAGGGGCTGATGTTAGCAGACCATGTTGCTCCCCACGACTGCTTCATCGATATCCATTGATTGTCTGCAGTTTGAAGCTCAACAGAACCAACATCACCATCTCCATTTTCGAATTCAATCGCCGAAGCAAAATAGTAGGGATTGATTTTTGAGTCAACTTTAAAGGCGATGTTTGTACCAGGATAATGGCATTGCACCCTAAAACCAAAAACCATCTTAATTAATAATTCATATACATATATATATATATGTATATATATATATATATATGTATATATGTATATGTATATCGATCGACATATTTCAATTGTCAATAACTACACTGTCAACAATCATAACCGTCGTCTACGTACGTTAAAATGACTGTGTTTTAATTTTATATATGGTGAGTACATGATTTCATTAATTAATTAATATTAATATTCATAAAGCCGCTAGTCCGTAACTACGTACTACAGCTTGCTTGATATATATATATATATATATATATATATATATATAGATCGAGTTAATAATTAATTAACCTTCTATATACAATATCCACTTGTCCGAGTTGCCGGAGATTTTGCTCTTGACCGGGACGTGCCATTGCTCCGAAAGCATGGCCACTTAGATCAAAATGATATGGGACGTTGTTACAAGCCCCAGGGCACTCGTCAGTAATTGTTACGGTTATGGGGTTCCCCGAGCAGGCTGGAACTGAGCACTTCACCTGAATTAATTTTTATGCATGATCGATGTAATTATTTATTTATTTATTTTACATGCAATAATATAAATACATCTATAAATTGGATTTGAAAATTTAAAAAATGTACTACACCTACTTCGTAACATTCTCCACACCCATGGCCTGATCTGAATATATTGGCATTTCCTGCTGATATCATGGAGGAGTATGGAGGTTGTGCAACATCATTTGCAAATCCACAAGCTCCTCCTACAAAATATATAATTAAAGGAATATATATATATTCGTTACCTACCGCTTCCGGGTCCATTAGGGTGTCCATACCATGTCGCTAAAGCGGATGAGAAGCCCTGAGCTAAGAGCTAGGGGAAAAATTCATTAAAACTGAAGAAAGGATTATAAGAATGGGAAGAGAGAAAGGGTGTCGAATACGAAGGGCCATTTTAATTATCACTTCTTCTTCTCTTTTTAATCTATAATCCAATTTTACGATGAGACTTGTTTAGCCAATTTATCCTCTATTTGTTTATAGAGGAAACGGTGATTATGGAGTATTACTTAATGCCTGATTCTGTATCAGTTATGCATGCATTCCATTTAATTAAGTTACTTTATATACGTTGCATTTCACTATTTGTGAAATGGTTAGCTTTAAAAGACTATGGAAATCAGTAGGAAGAAATGACAAATTTATCCATATTAAAGTTCTTATTTTATTGCATATATAGTTTTCTGTATATGTGCTAATGATACTCTAAAAATATGCATATAAAATAAAAATATTAATAAATATTAATATCTTTAAATTATTAAAACAGAGTTTAAATTATTAAATTATTAGTTCATCTAAAATAGTGAGAAGAACTTTAATCCTGGGATGACATGTGTGGAAAACTTAATAAATATTAAAACGTACAAAAGAAAGAGAAAGAAGAGAAAAAAATTAAAAAACTAAGAGATAGAAAGTGATGGAAATAAGTTTAGAGAAAGAAAAATTAATTTTTTTAAAAATTTAAGTGATATATAAAAAGTGTATAAAAATTTTAGAAAAAGAAAATGTATATGAAAGTGTATATAATTTGATTTATCGGACTACAATAATAGTAAGCTTTAATTAGAAGATATCAATTTTCTCAAGTGTAAATTAATAACAATTCTCTAAACTAATTGTCATTTTTAAATTGCAACACCATGTTCTATCTAGTTAATGTGTTCATTTATTACTTCAGCTTTTTATATTATTATCAACTTTTAATTATAATCTCCTAAAATTATTATTTTTAATCCCACATTAATATTTTGATTTTATAATTTCATAAATCACTACAAATCTAAACTTTTCTAATAATGTTAATTATTCTAATATTATCATTACTAATTTAATTATTATCTCCTAAAATCACTACTTTTTAATCATAAATTAATATTTTAAATTTATAATCCCCTAAATCACTACAAATCTAAACTGCATTTTTGGTAATGTCAATGCTCTAATATTATTCTTTCTAATTTAATTATTATCTCATAAAATCGCTACTTTATGATATTATCATTCTTGAGCTATTATCATTTCTCTCCGTTATTTAACTTAATTTTTTCCCTATAAATACAACATAATATTATATCATTTATAATTATATTACAACAAAATATTATACAGTTTAAAATATTTAAAATAAAATTAGAATAACAAATAATATCAATCATAAATTACTATGTTGATTTTATAATTCCCAAAATCCACTATTTTTCTAAACATAATTATTATATCCTAAAATCACTATTTTTCTAATATTATACCATTCATAATTATACCATACATTATATCATACATGTATGGTATAATATTATAATACAATATATAATAAAATAACAAAATCACTACCTATCTAAATTATGCGGATATTATCATTACTAAGTAAATTATATTACAACATAATATTATACCATTTATAATTATATTACAACATAATATTATATAGTTTAAAACATTTAAAACAACTTAAAATAACAAATAATATCATTCATAAGTTATTATGTTGATTTTATAATCTCCTAAATTACTACTTTTTCAATCTAAACGATTTTTATATTATCGTTACTTAACTATATTTGTGACGCCCCCAAAATAGGTATACATCACCTATTCTGAGTCGCCAAATACATGGTACAGAATACAAATACAATCTTAAATATACAACAAGAGAGCTATGAGTTTTAATACAAATATTGTCTTCTAGACAATATTCACTCTCAGAATAAGTCCTCATTACATTTATTAACACACTATTTAACAGAATAGTGAGGACTACTAATACTATCATCCGGACCTTCATCCGCTTCCGACTAGTCTTGGCCACGTTCTCATTTCAAGAGAACAATGAAAGAAAGGGTGAGCTCAACTAAGCCTAGTAAAAATATTATGACTAAGATAATGCAGAATAAATTATCATTAGTCTTCAACAATGTTAAACTGATAAAATACAATAGACATCAAGTTTAATTGCAGCGAAACATGCAATCCATAAAGAGTCAAGTAGAGAATAAAATCTACTATCTTTTATAATTTAAAAGGTTTTTTATCACTTTTATCGCTGGGACTCAGCTTAATAAATAATCCACATCATCCCTGCACTACGGCCAAGGATATTCATTAATATCACAAACACAAATTATCCATGCACTACGGGCCAAGGATATTTGTGTATTCATCAATGGTCATGATCATGCCAACAATTGTCCATCAATGCACTACGGGCCAATGAGGACTTTAACCACATCATTTGTAACATTACGGTCATGATTACACCGAATAATCCCTTGTCATAATCATACCAAGTCCATCTATGCACTACAGGCCACAGATGACTTTCAACTAAATATAAATATAAGGATGATGACAATGATATAAGAATTCAATAAAACAAGTTCAAGAATTAATTTATTCAGGAACTAATAACGTCCAAATTGTCAACATGATACTTCTTTGTAGAGTAAAATTTAAGAATGCTCAGAAGAATATTTTCACAAAAAGATACTGGATGAAGCGTAAATATCAAGGATATTCCACCAATTTCATGGAGTATAGAAGTCAAAACTTTAACCAACTGAGTATAATAAAGAATGGAATAACAAAAGAAATCACCATGCATGCGATACTCAGATGTAGGCGGAGTTATTCCAATGTAATAATAACTAACGGAACGTGTCAAAGCGTAATACGACCGTAAGCGGGATATTCCAATGAATAATAAAGAATGGAATAACAACGAAATCACCATGCATGCGGTACTTGGCGTGACAAAGTTATTCCAATGAGAATAATAAAAAGGCGAAACCGTGTCCAAGTAGAAAGCGATATACTGAGGATATTCCAATGAGAATAATAAAGAGGCGGAACCCAGTCCCACGTAAAACGCATGATACATGATATTCCAAATGTAATAATAAAGAATTGAATAATAGAAGAATTTCACCAAGTATAGGGTAGAGCCAGCGTATCAAAAGTTATTGCAATGAATAATGAAAAAAATGGAATAATGTAAGTTCTCTTCATGAATACTAAGAAAGAAATAAAACCCTTACCTTATATAAAGAAGAAAGACTCAAGCCGGTAGAAGCGGGGATATACTTGAAGAAACTTGCACTATGCTCAAAGCTTTTTTTAAACGCTAAAGAAATACGCTCAAGATAGAAGAATAATTTTCTCTATAGTTTTCTCTCTAGAGTTTCATTGAATTTGTAAGAAATAATGAAGGAATGAGCTTTATTTATGAAGAATGGGTGAATAATAATTAATCCATGAAGCAGTTGAGATCGATTTACTTTTAAGCAGACGGTCAGATTGGTTTACAATAAAATATAATATATTCTATTTATAATCTAATAAAACGAATAACTTTTTTAAAAGATTTTTTTACTACGCAAAACACTATGCAGACCACTATGCAAATACTATGCATAATAAAATATAATATATTCTAATTATTGTCTAATAAAAATGTATAACTTTATAAAAGTATTCATTTTTATATAAAAAGCTTTTCTATTTTATTACATTAATAATACTAATAAAACAAAACTTCATCATCATTATTATTATTCACACTATTAATCGACTGTGTCGTTCCTGAGGAAAGAGGGCTTTTATTAAGGATTTCTCCTATTGCGCGCGCTAATTGATTAGGTGACCAAACCTCTCCTGGCGTAACTTCTAGACATCGTTAATAATGCAAATAATAATATTAATAACACTATCATCTCAATTATTGATTTAATAATATATAAAATATTGACAATAATTGAATAAAACTGAATGACTTCTCACGTAAGCATCAATAATCAATACCGTGTGCCAATATGCAACCACGCGTATTCTTGTACTTTTAACACTGGGTATTTCAACAGTTAACGGTAAAACTTCTGCCATTATTTTCATAAAAATATTTTTCTCATTTTCTCATTTCGACAATAATTCCGTTGTGGGGTCCACCAATGATTGTGCCGTCGTACGAATATTCCCTATTAAAACGAATATTCCCCGACCAATCGAATATTATATAACAACTTGCGTACTTTGCAAAATTTATAAATATTACCCACAACTATAACATTATATCAAATTTATTTCATAATATTCAAAAATAATATTTATAGAAAATACATTTTTATTCATAAAAGTTGGGGTCTTACAATCTCTCCTTCTTATGAAATTTCGTCCTCGAAATTAGGGTACATACCTGGTATGTCGAAGAGGTAAGGATACCTTAATTTCATTTTGATTCTAAATCCTGGGTCATTTCCTCAACATCGTGGTTCCTCCATAAAACTTTGACTTGAGGTATAACTTTGGGCGTAGAATATGTTCCTTCTTATCCAAGATTTGAGCAGGGAACCTCTTCATACGTTAAATCTTCCGCTATTTCGTCGATTCTAACTCAATAATGTGGTTCGGGTCTTTCACATATTTACGTAACATGGATACATAAAAAGCGTTATGAACACGAGACATACTTGGCAGAAAGCGAGTCTATAGGCTCACGATCCCTACTCGATCGAGGATTAAAATGGGCCAATGAATCGAGGATCGAGCTTTCCTCTTTCCAAATCTCATAACTCCTTTTCATGGAGCAACACGTAACAACACATGATCTCCAATATCGAATTCCACGTCCTTTCGATGAAGATCAACATAATTCTTTTATCGGTCTTGTGAGGTTTTTATACGTTTTCGGATCGTTTGAATCTTTTTCGTAGTCATACGTCTTAACTCCCGGTCCCAACAACGTTGCTTCACCCACCTCATCCCAAAGATATCTTGAGAAGCGACACTTTCTTCCATACAACGCTTGAATGGAGCCATGCCAATACTTGCTTGATAACTGTTGTTGTAGGAAAACTCCACCAATGGTAAGAACTTGTCCCAACTTCCCTTGAAGTCAAGGACACAGAGTCTTAATAAATCTTCAAGAGTTTGAATAGTCCTCTCTGATTGTCCGTCTGTTTGAGGATGATATGCCGAGCTAAATCGTAAATCCGTGCCCATAGCTTTTTACAAAATAACCCAAAATCGTGAAGTGAATCTTGGGTCTCAATCAGAAATTATGGATATTGGCATACCATGCAATCTTACAATCTCGTTTATGTACATACGAGCAAGACGTTCAATTGTATAAGTTTTTCGTATAGGTAAGAAATGAGTAGACTTGGTCAATCTATCAACAATGACCCAAATTGCATCTATACCCTGAGAAACCTTGGGAAGACCAGTAACGAAATCCATGGTAATGTGCTCCCACTTCCATTCTGTAATTTCAAGTGGTTGCAATGGACCTTTTGGTACCTGATGCTCCGCCTTGACTCGTTGACACGTTAGACACCTTGAGATAAACAGCGCTATCTCTCTCTTCATATTGCCCCACCAAAATGTATGTCGAAGATCATGATACATTTTAGTATTACCAAGATGAATTGCAAACAGTCTATTGTACGCCTCCATCATGATTTTATACTTTAACTCAGGATCGTTAGGAACACAAAGTCTGGAGTTGACTCAAGTATTCCTTCTTCATCGATTCTTGCTTCCTAAAGATATCACCATCTTGCACTTTCTTCCTCATAACGTATCGACTCCAGTCCGTAGTTTGGCGACTTTAACTCGCCGATTAAAAGTCGGCCCACTCGTATATTCGCCATCATCACTTGGGTCCACAGAGTCTTTATCTCTATCTCCATCCTTTGCAAATCATACAAAATGGGCGCTGCGTTGACAATATCGCTTTTCGTACCGCGATATGATCTTTTACTCAATGCGTCAGCTACCACGTTCACTTTTCCAGGATGGTATTGGATGGTATGATCATAATCTTTCAACAGTTCAAGCCAACGTCGCTGTCGCATGTTTAGTTCCTTTTAAGTGAAAAAATATTTGAGACTTTTATGATCCGTAAAGATCTCCACTTTTTCCCCATACAAGTAATGCCTCCAAATCTTTAGTGCAAAAACGACTGCTGCCAACTCTAGATCATGAGTAGGATAATTCCTCTCATATTCTTTGAGTTGTCAAGAGGCATAGGCTATGACTTTCCCATGTTGCATGAGAACACATCCTAACCCTTTACCTGAAGCATCACTGTAGATGACAAATCCCTCCGAGCTAGATGGTATTGCCGAAAGGTCTTTGAAATGAGTCTTCTCTTGAGTTCTTGAAAACTCTTCTCATATTCCTCGCTCCAACCGAATTTTGTATCTTTCTGAGTCAGCTGAGTTAAGGGAGTAGCGATTCGAGAAAACCCTTCTACGAATCTCCAATAATAACCAAATTTAGAAAGAAAGCTACGTCTTCGATCCATCGATTTAAGTTGCTCCCATCTTTGAATAGCTTCAATCTTTCTTTGGGTCAACAGATATTCCATGACTTGATACCACGTGCCCAAGGAATGCTACTTCCTCAAGCCAGAACTCGCATTTCTTCAACTTGGCATAAATCTTATATTCACGAAGCTTTTGGAGTATCAGCCTCAAGTGTTACTCATGATCTTCACGACTTTTGGAATAAATAAGGATGTCATCAATGAAGACGACCACAAAGTGATCCAAATATTCCTTGAATACTCGGTTCATCATATCCATGAATGCAGTAGGTGCATTAGTCAATCCAAAAGACATGACTAGGAATTCATAATGCCCGCATGAGGAGTTACGAAAGTCGTTTTGGAATGTCATCCGGTTCTAATCTTCAATTGGTGATATCCGGAACGAAGATCAATCTTTGAAAAGAATTTGGCGCCTTTCAACCGGGTCAAACAGTCATCAATACGTGGCAATGGGTACCTATTTTTTGGCGGTGACATGATTCAACTCCCGATAATCAATACAAAGTCGCATACTCCCATCTTTCTTTTTCACGAATAGAATAAGAGCACCCCAAGGAGAAGTACTGGGACGAATGAAACCGATATCTAACAATTCCTGCAGTTGGGTCTTTAACTCCTGAAATTCAATAGGAGCCATTCGATATGGGGCTTTGGAAATAGGTTTTGTACCAGGTTCAAGGTCAATACAAAATTCAATTTCACGCTCTGGAGGTAGGCCAGGAAGTTCTTCAGGGAATACGTCAGGAAATTCATTAACAATAGAAATATCATTCAAAACTAACGTATTTTTATTTAGATCCGTGACATGAACTAAGAAAGCTTGACATTCGTTTTTCAATAAACGAATAGCTTTATGGCTTGAGATGACAGTGATTGATTTTAATTGTGATGCCCCCAAAATAGGTCCTATCCAAAAAACCTATTCTGAATCGCCTAATACATGGTACAGAAAACAACTACAACTTTATTACTACAATTGTCGTGCAAAATACAATAACACATATGTTGTGAGTTTTGATACAAATATATATACCAACTGTGACTCTCAACACCAACTTGGACAGCACGTCATAATGGCACCTTATATAAAGGTACAGTCAAAAACTGTTTTAGAAATTAAAATTTTTGGGAAGTGCTCAAGGAAACCTTCGTACATGGGAGGCCATGCGTCTAGGTTATGATAGATATCATATGTCCATAGAATTATCCTTGGTTGACCCAATAGACCCCAAAGAAAAATGAGAAGATTACTATCATGCTCTTTTCAATGGTGAGTCTTCTCGTAACATATAACTATCTCCACTGTCTGTAATTGAAAATTATATTTCAACTACACTCCAAGATCATATAGGTAGTGCTCGTAGATATACTCACAAGTGGATGTGCACAACTCTGTCTTATGATAACACGAGATTGTATGTCATTAGACATCTTGTATGATAGTGGCAAAACACTCTTCCAACGTTGGGTTCACCTCACCCTATTGTTGTTCACCAAAATCAATTATTAAGTGACGTATAATATACGACACACACATCTTAGGTCCTCAATACAATTATATATTGTATGTCATGCCGTTTTATAATGTGTTGAGAAACTTTGGCAGTCTTGGACCATCACACTATTCCCCTGATATCCCCGCTCGACCCAACTACACTCTTATTAACCGAAAGGAATTGTGAAGCAAAAAGGTGAGAACAACTAGCTCATGACTAAAGATAATTAAATTATCAATAGCCTTCATCAGTAATAAATCAGAGATTTAGAACATATGGTAGACGATAAAACTTTTCAACCATAGTTGCAGCGGAATGAGCAATCCATTAGAAGAGTCAAATAGACCATAAAGTCTATTATCTTCTCCATGTTAAAAGTCCACCAACAATGCTTTAACCCTGTAACATTAATCAACAAATCCTGTTCATAGTCATGTGAATAACTTATAATCATAATTGTAGTTCTAATTCTCTTCTCATCCAAGACGAATATATTTTTCATCACATGTCTTTACCTGAAACATCAAAGATCATGGTTATACCAAATCACAGTTCATGTTCATAATCATACTAATAAGTTCATCTTTGCACTACGGGCCAAAGATATTCATTAATGATTCATCTTTACACTACATGCCAAAGATATTCAACAACAAAGTTATCTTTGCACTACGCGCCAAAGATATTCAACAACGGGTCATCTTTCAGACACTACGGGCCAAAGATGTTCATCAACGATTCATCTTTGCACTTCTGTGCAAAAAGATATTCATATCTCAAAGAAATACATAATCATTTCAGAATTTATATAAACCATAATTATAACCATGATGATCAATTCACATTTGCACTTAAGCTAAAAATATTCAATTGTAAATTCAATGGTCATGATCATACCAATCAACGATTCAACTTTGCACTACTGGCTAAAGAGAACCCATAGTCACGATCATACCAATAATCTACCCATCTTTACACTCAAGTCAAAGAGAAATTTCTTCACCAGGATTATAAAAATGTTATATATGATAATAAAAACAATATTATCAAAACATGGATTTAATTTCAAGAGTAAGATTCATAAATCAATGATAATTTGGTCAGAAAAAGAAACCAATTTTGTCATGAATAGTAACTCGTGAATAGTAACTCGTGAATAGTAACTCATGAATAGTAACCCCGACATGAAAAAGGTAGAAATTCCACAATAAAATCCATACCAATATTTTGGTATAATGATATTGAAAGAATAACATTTCTTAAACTTATAAACAATTTATTTTAATTGATTACACTTTACTAATTAATGCATTTAATCATCTTAAAATGCCAAACTCATAAGATTTCATCATCAATATCCAAAATCCTCATCAAAAATCTGTATATACCTTACATAGGATTCTCAAACCATAAAATCCTATTTTTCAATTTTCTTACTTCACATAACATATTTAATTCATTTACTCATAACTAGACTATTTTCATGAAAAATACCAAATCAGTTTCAAAAATATTTTTTTCTGGGATTTAGCATAATATAGTCCCATATTGAACATATATTTTTCTCGAAAATTTTAAAATTCATTTACTATTTTTCATATGGCCATAACTGCCGAATATTTAGACATTTATCATAATTTGTACTTTTGTCCAAAAATTTTGAAATTTACAGAGTATACTTCTATGATATTCATGTACTCTCAATAAAAATTTCACCAATTTTGGAGTTAACCACAATGAGTTATAAGAGTTTACTTTTAAAATAGTCTCTTCCCATAAAATTCATAACTCTTAATCTATACATCCAAAAATTGCCATTTTTGGACACAATCAATAAAATTCATCAAATTATCATTTCAAATTTTTTCAGAATTTTTGAAGGTCTGAAAAGTTACAAAACATGAAAAACATAACAACCCTTAAAAATCCTTTACCTCACAAGAGCAGTACTTCTGACCGGAATATCGGATGTAAAGCCGAAAGAACCCTTCACTGAATAGCAACTCTCAAATTATCTAAATACTCACAAATATATGCTTGATAATATAGAGAGAAAAAACTTATTTCTGGTGTAATTTTAAATTCTAGCATAAGCACCTATTTATAGAAAATTGGTAGAACGCCAAATGAGACTAAATTAATAAAATAATAATATTAATTCATCCTTCTTTCTATGCCCACTCAATTTGAAAGTTGAGCAGCCATTTTGGAAGAGTTTTTGGCAGCCCACATATTGTCAAACAAAAGTGGGTCCCACCCCATTTTTAATAAAAATTATTTTATTATCCAAAACTTCAACGATTCATAGAAAATAGCTCGTATATTAGAAAAATACGAATTTTATGTCCATTTTGCATGAAATTGAATTCTCTACAACTTTGTAGCTTTGAGTTTTTCTAAATTCCAAACAGAAAATACCCAAATCCACAAACGGACGATTTTCAACACCTTTTAAAATTCATAACAAATCATGCATTAATTTTCAACGGTTCAAAATTTGTGGACATATACTCAACTCATATATGTATAACATATCTAAAAATTACAACGATCCAACGGTCGGATTAAAATTACAACTTACGCAATAAAGCTTTAAGAACACCAATTTGAGTTTTTAATACCTCCAATCCGACAAAATACTGATAAAACACCTCAACATTAATTCCTTCATTTACAACCACATAAAATAAATCCATCATTTATATACACATCAAATAAATATTTTCTTATCATATAAATTAATAATTAATTTTTCACAAATAATATTACAGAATCACAATAATGACAATCAAGCAGTTCCCAGGAAAGATGGGGCTTTCCAATAAGGATTTCTCCTTACTAGCGCGCAATTAGGTGACCAAACCTCTCCTTGACAGAACTTTCTAGACATTGCCAATAATGCTATCTAATAATATTATTCAAATAATATGAATTATTGATCTGATAATGGAAAATACTGTGCAGTGATAATTATTGAAACAACAATAATATAAACTATCAACACAACAATTATTGAATCAATAAAATAAAATATTGAGCAAATAATTACTCGTAACAATTATTGAGTAGTGCCTTCTTACGTAAGAATCAATAATTCAAAATATTGTGCAATATCATCTACTTCTTGCAACCACGCCAGACATTCGTATTTTAACCACCGGGTATTCCAACAATTGTTACTTGGTAATAATTACGCCGTTATTTATAAAAACTCAAACTTGTCATTTTCTTAATCCAAACAACTATTACATTATGGGGTCCCTGAATGGTTTTGCGCATTGCATACGAATATTCCCCGACAACAAGAATATTTCACGACCAAACGAATATTCCCCGACAACCAAGAGTATTTTATAACCACTTGCGTATTTTGTAAACTTTGCACATATCACCCTTAACTTTAAACTTTTATCAATTTAACCATTTACTGAATAATAATTATAAGAAAAATTGAATACTTTTATTTCATAAAATTCGGGGTCTTACATTAATGGTTTGGTTGCTTGAATTCGCATAATAGGTTGGTTAGGAATATGAAAGCTAACAACCTTGCGAAAACAATCAATTTTTGGATGATGAGTAGTTAACCAATCAATCCCTAGAATTACGTCAAATGCAAGTATTTTCAATGAAATAAGATCGACAGATAATGTGAGAGTACCGATTTAGACCAAACAAGACTTATAAACAGTGAATGTAATGAAGGTTTCTCCCAACGAAGTTTTAACAGATAAGTCAAAGTCCAATTTCTCCGGAGTCAAATTTAAATGTTGAGCGCAAATAGGAGAAATAAAGGAATGGGTAGAACCGGTATAAAATAAGGTATATACTTATTTAGAGTTTATGATAAGCTTACACCGTGATGACCTCATTCGGGTTCTTTGCTTCTGGGAGGTCACGATAAACGCCTCTCCTTGACTTCATCGACTTTTATTTTTTTAAGGCCTTTGGTGCCTCCATCCTAAATTGAACTTATCTTCGGTGAATGACAAAATTGGGCTAGGTGACCTTCTCTTCCACAATTATAACATGCTTTGGACGGCATCACGCTGTTTGGACTGATGTGTCCCTCCCCTCCGCATTTGAAGCATATGATATGTAGTCGTTCTCCTTCCTTAACAACAGGTGCAGGTGCTGATGTGACGCCCCCAAAATAGGTATACATCACCCATCTTGAGTCGCCAAATACATGGTACATAATACAAATACAATCTTTAATATACAACAAGAGAGCTGTGAGTTTTAATACAAATACTGTCTTCTAGACAATATCCACTCTCAGAATAAGTCTTTATTACAATTATTGTCACACTATTTAACAGAATAGTGAGGACTACTAATGCTATCATCTGGACTGTCAATCTGTTCCCCGACTCGTCCCAGCTATATTCTCATTTCCTGAAGAGAACAGTGAAGAAAGGGTGAGCTCAACTAGCCCAGTAAGAAATTTATGACTAAGATAATGCAGAATAAATTATCATTAGCCTTCAACAATGTTAAACTGATAAAATATAGTAGACATCAAGTTTAACTGCAGTGGAACAAGCAATCCATTAAAAGAGTCAAGTAGAGAATGAAATCTACTATCTTTTATGATTTAAAAGGTTTTCATCAATTTTTATCGCTGAGACTCAACTTAGTAAATAATCCACATCATCGAATCACCCCTACACTACGGCCAAGGATATTCTTTAGTATCACAACCATAAATTATCCATGCGGGCCAAGGACATTTGTGTATTCATCAATGGTCATGATTATACCGATCAATCCTTGGTCATAATCATACCAAAAACTATCCATCAATGCATTACAGGACACTGAGGACTTTTACCATATCATTTATAACATTACGGTCATGATTATACCGAATAATCCCTGGTCATAATCATACCAAGTCCATCTATGCCTTACAGGCCACAGATAACTTTCAAAAAATATAAACACGAGGATGATGACAATGATATAAGAATTCAATAAAACAAGTTCACGAATTAATTTATCCAGGAACTAATAACGTCCAAATTGTCACCATGATACTTCTTTGTAGAGTAAAATTCAAGAATGCTCAGAAGAATATTTCCATGAAAAGATACTGGATGAAGCGCAAATATCAAGGATATTCTACTAATTTCATGGAGTATAGAAGTTAAAACTTTAACCAACTGAGTATAATAAATAATGGAATAACAAAAGAAATCACCAGGCATGTGATAGATAACACATGCAGGTTATTCCAACAGAATAATAAATATGGAACCGGTCCCACAGAACGCCTGAAAAACAGGATATTCAGATAGAATAATAAATACGGAATAATAAATAATGGAACTAAGTTCGTAAAACGCATACAGGCGAGGATATTCGACGAGAATAATAAATGCGGAATAATAAATAATGGAACCAAAGTTAGGCGAAATTACAGACCAAGCTGAGGATATTAAAGCAGAATAATAAAGAAGCGGAATAATAGAAGAATTTCACCACGTATGCGGTACTTTCAGATAAACAAAGTTATTCAACATAATAATATAGAATGGAATAATGGAGGATTTCACCAAGTATAGGGTATGTCAGATTATCTGAGTTATTCCAATGAGAATAATAAAGAATGGAATAATGAAGTTCTCTTCATGAATAAGAAAGAATAACACCCCTTACTTACGGTACTGATAAATAACATCCCTACTAGTAAAAGACCTTTGGATATCGAAGTAGTGAAGTGGCAGAACACTCTTCTTCTTTCTCTCTATAATTTCTCTCTCTAGAGTTTCAGTGAATTCATAAGAAATAATGAAGGAATGAGCTTCTATTTATAGAAAAATTGAGAGTGGCTCTTGGTCTTAACGAAAGGTCAAAATGAGTCTTGGTAATATTGAAGAGACAACTACTATTTGCGAAGGGGTAATTAACTCTTGGAACACCGAAAAGCAAATAACTCTTGGTAATATTGAAGAGACAACTACTATTTGCGAAGGGGTAATTAACTCTTGGAACACCGAAGAGGCAAATAACTCTTGGTAATATTGAAGAGACAACTACTATTTACGAAGGGGTAATTAACTCTTGGAAAACTTAAAGGGCAAGTTACTATTAAAACTTTAAATCAACGAACCATATTGATTTACTATTATAATTTCAACCAATGATTCGAAAAAATTAAAGACATCTCCTCATGGAATAATATTGTACCCAAATATCCGAATGCACAATACTAGAGTGAATAGTAATCAGGTGAATAGTAACTCGTGAATAGTAACTCATGAATAGTAACTCGTGAATAGTAACTCATGAATAGTAACTCGTGAATAGTTACTCGTGAATAGTAACTTGTGAATAGTAACTCGTGAATAGTAACTCATAAATAATAACTCGTGAATAGTAACTCCGACACAAAAAGTGCACTGAATACCCGATTGAACAATATAACCTTCAGACATCAATTATTATCGAAATAAATGTCGATTCTCACTAACAAAAATAATTTCAACATAATGGAACTATCAAATTCATCTTTAATCAACACGAAATTATCCATCATTAATATCATAACTCACAATATTTAACAACAAGGTTGTTCCCAGGAAAGAGGGGGCTTTCCAATAAGGATTTCTCCTATTATGGCCTTGATTAGGTGACCAAACCTCTCCTCGATGTAACTTTTAGACATTGTAAATATTGCAATTTAATAATATGAATAACTTTGTCGTCTCAATTATTGATTTAATAATATAACATATTATCTGTGATGATGATCTTGTGACAATAATTGAATCAATAATATGAGAGATATGACGCAAAGAATTATCGTACTCAATAATTGAGTATAAGCGAGTGACTTCTCACGTAAGCATCAATAATCAATCTGGTGTGCTACTCTTATGCAACCATGCGTATTCTTTCGTACTTTTACTACTGAGAGTAGTTCAACAATATTAGCAAGTAAAACTTCCGTAGTTATTTTTATAAAATATTTCATCGATTTACCGATCAAAATGATAATTTTAGTTAATGGGGTCCACTAATGATTATGTAAATAAATACGAATATTCCCCGAACACAAAGAATATTCCCAAACCAATCGAATATAATATAACAACTTGCATACTTTACAAAATTTATAAATATTACTCACAACTATAACATTATATCAAATCCATACCATAATTTTGAAAAAAAAATATTTCGAGAAAATTAAATCATTATTCGTAAAATCTTGGGTCTCACAGCTGACGTCTTTCCATCATTGTTGAATCTCCTCTTCTTGAAATTTCCATTCTTATTGCTTTGGCCATGATTACCACCGAAGTGGTTACCATTTCTGGAATATTGATTCCTCCACGCTTTATTATCACCGCTCAACGATGGTATTATCACTTGTATTATCATTTTTGTTTACCGCTCTCTTTTGGTTGGGTTGACTCATTATCGCGCTCCAATAAGCGAGCCTTATTAATAACATCCGAATACAAACACGGTTTATGAGAGATAAGATATTGGCGTATCTGGGTTTGAACCTCTTAAACAATCAATAGTCATTCTTTCCTCATTATCAACCAAATAGGGAATAAAACAGGACAACTCTAAGCAAACTTGGTTTCGATTCGCGACACGGTCATATTGTTTTGCTCAAAACTTAATGAACTCTACCTCTTTCGTATATGACGAATACTTTCGGGAAAATACTTGTCGTTGAACAATTCTTGGAATTTCTCCCAAGTCATCTTGATTGTGGCGAGTTGAGTACGTTTCTGATTTCCACGATGAATCGCCTCTCGCACGCAACATGAAGGTGGTGAAAGGAACCTTTTTGCTCCTGAGCATTCCAAGACATCAAATATCTCGCAGATCTGCTTTATCCACGTCTCCGCTTTAAGTGGTTTTGGCTAACCAAAAAACTCCGGTGGTCCCAGTTCCTTGAACTACTTAGCGGTGACCGTCCGAGAGTTGCCAGTGTTTCCACCTGTATTTTGTAACAGAAGCCGCTCTCGCCTAATGTTGCATGAATTTCATGAAGCCTCGGAACATTCCATCGTTCATCATTTGGTCAGTGTTGTTGTTTGCATGAGGATTGTCGCCTTCCTGATGCACATTGTCCTGGTTATTGATCTGTGGAGACTTAACGGTCTCCTGTGCTCCATTGATGTTCTCAACATTCTCGGATGCCATTTTTAAAATACTGCCACAAAATAAGGGTTAATTAACATATCACATATTATCCCTATACTCTGACCGACCAATTAAATACCAAATAAACTTAAGTAGGACATACTAGCGAAAGAATTCCCCGTCTCTCCCCTCCTAGTTCTTGTCTCACATTTTAGCCATGGATCATATCCCTAAGCTTTGATACCAACTATGACGCCCCCAAAATAGGTATACATCACCTATTCTGAGTCACCAAATACATGGTACATAATACAAATATAATCTTAAATATACAACAAGAGAGCTGTGAGTTTTAATACAAACATTGTCTTCTAGACAATATTCACTCTCAGAATAAGTCCTCATTACATTTTTAACACACTATTTAACAGAATAGTGAGGACTACTAATATTATCATCTACGGGATAATCACTAAGTTCTTGTTAGTCTCGGCTACGTTCTCATTTCCTGAAGAGAATAGTGAAAGAAAGGGTGAGCTCAACTAGCCCAGTAAGAAATATTATAACTAAGATAATGCAAAATAAATTATCATTAATCTTCAACAATGTTAAACTGATAAAATACAATAGACATCAAGTTTAACTGCAGCGAAATATTCAATCCATTAAAAGAGTCAAATAGAGAATAAAATCTACTATCTTTTATGATTTAAAAGGTTTTTCATCACTTTTATCATTTGGGACTCAAACAATAAATAATCCACCTCATCCCTGCACTACAGCCAATGATATTCATAAGTATCACAACCACAAATTATCTATGCATTACGGGGCAAGGATATTCGTGTATTCATCAATGTTCATGATCATGCCAACAACTGTCCATCAATGTACTACGAGTCAATGAGGACTTTTACCACAACATTTGTAACATTACGGTCATGATTACACCGAATAATCCCTGGTCATAATCATACCAAGTCCATCTATGCACTAAGGCCACAGATGACTTTCAACAAAATATAAATATGAGGATGATTACAATGATATAAGAATTCAATAAAACAAGTTCAAGAATTAATTTATTCAGGAACTAATAACGTCCAAATTATCAACATGATACTTCTTTGTAGAGTAAAATTTAAGAATGCTCAGAAGAATATTTCCACGAAAAGATACTGAATGAAGCGTAAATATCAAGGATATTCCACCAATTTCATGGAGTATAGAAGTCAAAACTTTAACCAACTGAGTATAATAAAGAATGGAATAACAAAAGAAATCACCACGCATGCGGTACCCATTATAGGCGAGTTATTCCAAGAATAATAAATAACGGAACCGGTCGAGCGTGTCATGCCAAGCGGGATATTCAATGAGAATAATAAAGAATGAAATAACAACGAAATCACCATGCATGCGGTACTTGGCGATAGATGTGAGTTATTCAAGCAGAATAATAAATAACGGAATCAGTCCCGTAAAGCGCAGGCGAGCCGAGGATATTCCAACAGAATAATAAAAAGGCGGAACCGGTCCCGTAAAACGCCATATGAGATAGGATATTCCAGCGAATAATAGAAGAATTTCACCAAGTATAGGGTAATAGCGTATCTGAGTTATTCCAATGAATAATAAAAAAATGGAATAATGAAGTTCTCTTCATGAATACGAAAGAAATAATACCCTTTACCTTATAAAGAAGAAAGTACTCAAACCGGTAGAGGCGGGGATATACTTGAAGAAACTTGCACTACGCTCAAAGCTTTACATCAAATTTATTCCATAATATTTAAAAAATGATAATTATAGAAAATTCATCTTTATTCATAAAAGTTGGGGTCTTACAATATTATATCCTAAAATCACTACTTTTTAATCCCACATTAATATTTTGATTTTATAATCTCATAAATAACTACAAATCTAAATTTTTCTGATAATGTTATCTGTTCTAATATTATCATTAATAATTTGATTATTATCTCTTAAAATCACTACTTTTTTAATCCTAAATTAATATTTTAAATTTATAAACCCCTAAATCACTACAAATCTAAACTGTTTTGGTAATGTAACTGCTCTGATATTATCCTTTCTAATTTAATTATTATCTCCTAAAATCACTACTTTGCGATATTATCATTATTGAGCTATTATCATTACTCTTCGTTATTTAACAAAAAATTTTCTCTATAACTACAACACAATATTATACCATTTATAATTATATTATAACATAATATTATCTGATTTTAAAACATTTAAAATAAAATTAAAATAACAAATAATATCAATCATAACTTACTTATGTTGATTTTATAATCCCCCAAAATTCACTACTTTTATAAACATAATTATTATATCCTAAAATCACTATTTTTCTAATAGTATACCATATATTAATTATATCATACATGTATGATAAAATTAATATTATAATACACGTATAATACATGTGTGGACCTATTTTAGGGGCGTCACATTATTCGTTTTTTAACTATAACATTATGTTATGTATGACACGGTGCTATACTGCTATGTTTTTTGTCACAGTGTTTGTGACGCCCCCAAAATAGGTATACATCACCTATTCTGAGTCGCCAAATACATGGTACAAAATACAAATACAATCTTTAATATACAACAAGAAAGTTGTAAGTTTTAATACAAATATTATCTTCTAGACAATATCCACTCTCAGAATAAGTCCTCATTACATTTATTATCACATTATTTAATAGAATAGTGAGGACTACTAATACTATCATCATCTGACCGAATCACTCCGGTTCCCGACTAGTAGTCCGCCATTACGTTCTCATTTTTACGAAGAGAAACGGTGAAAGAAAGGTGAGCTCAACTAGCCCAAGAAGAAAAATATTATGACTAAGATAATGCGAATAAATTATCATTAGTCTTCAACAATGTTAAAGCGATAAAATACAATAGACATCAAGTTTAACTACAACAGAATATCTGATCCATTAAAAGAGTCGAGTAGAGAATAAAATCTACTATCTTTTATGATTTAAAAGGTTTTCATCACTTTTATATTTGGGACTCGACAATAAATAATCCACCTCATCCTTGCCTGACTACTGATGATGATATTCATAAGTATCACAACCACAAATTATCCATGCTACGGCCGAGGATATTCGTGTATTCATCAATGGTCAGTGATCATGCCAACAACTCGTCCATCAATGCACTACGGGCCGATGAAGACTTTTACCATAACATTTGTAACATTACGGTCATGATTACAATAGAATAATCCACAGTCATAATCATACCAAGTCCATCTACGCACTAAGGCCACGAGATGACTTTCAACAAAATATAAATATGAGGATGATTACAATGATATAAGAATTCAATAAAAACAAGTTCAAGAATTAATTTATTAGGGAACTAATAACGCCCAAATTGTTAACATGATACTTCTTTTTGTAGAGTAAAATTTAAGAATGCTCGGAAGAATATTTCC
The DNA here is from genome assembly GCA_020205605.1 of Panax ginseng. Taxonomy (NCBI): domain Eukaryota; kingdom Viridiplantae; phylum Streptophyta; class Magnoliopsida; order Apiales; family Araliaceae; genus Panax; species Panax ginseng. The sequence continues at coordinate 10,545,154 of CM035149.1, read as the reverse complement.
ACGAAAAGATCTTTGGATGAAGCGTAAATATCGAGGATATTCCACCAATTTCATGGAGTATAGAAGTCAAAACTTTAACCAACCGTAGTATAATAAAAATGGAATAACAAAAGAAATCACCGTGCATGCGGTACTTGTGATAGGCGAGTTATTCAATAGAATAATAAATAACGGAACGGTCAAAGCGTAATACGACCGACGGGATATTCAAATGAATAATAAATAATGGAATAACAACGAAATCACCGTGCATGCGGTGCAGCGTATGCAGAGTTATTCCAACAGAATAATAAATAACGGAATCAGTCCCACAGTAAAGCAGGCGACAGGATATTCAATGAGAATAATAAAGAGCGGAACCGGTCCGGCGAAAAAGCGCATGAGCGAGGATATTCCAGCGAGAATAATAAAGAGGCGGAACCGGTCCCGGCGTAAAAAGCATGAACATGATATTTCAAAGAATAATAAAGAATGGAATAATAGAAGAATTTCATCAAGTATAGGGTGAGGCCAGTATCTGAGTTATTCCAACGAGAATAATGAAAGAAATGGAATAATGAAGTTCTCTTCGTGAATCTGAAAGAAATAATACCCCTTACCTTATATAAAGAAGAGTACTTTCGACCGGTAGAGGCGAGGATATACTTGAAGAAACTTACACACTACGTTCAAAACTTTTTAAACGCAAGATAGAAGAATAATTTTCTCTCTACGCTTTCTCTACAGAGTTTGGTGAATTCGTAAGAAATAATGAAGGAATGAGCACATTTATAGAAGAATGGGTGAATAGTAACCAATCCATGAAGCAGTCAGATCGATTTACTTTAAGCAGACGGTCAGATTGGTTTACAATAAAATATAATATATTCTATTTATAATCTAATAAAACGAATAACTTTTAAAAAGATTTTTACTATACAAATACTATCTTTGGCTTTATGCAAACACTATGCATAATAAAATATAATATATTCTAATTATTGTCTAATAAAATATATAACTTTATAAAAGTATTACATTTTATATAAAAAGATTTTACTATTAGCTAATAAAACGAATAACTTTATAAAAGTATTACATTTTATATAAAAAGCTTTTTACATTTTATTACATTAATAATACTAATAAAACAAAATTTTATCATTATTATTATTATTATTCACACTATTAATCGACCGAAGTCGTTCCCAAGGAAAGAGGGGCTTTCAATAAGAATTTCTCCTATTAGCGCCTTGATTAGGTGACCAAACCTCTCCTTGGCGAACTTACAGACATCGTTAATAATACAAATAATAATATTAATAACTTCGTCATCTCATTATAAAATATCAACAATAATTGAATCAATTAACGTGAGATCTATGCAACAATTCTTTGAAGCAATAATTGAACAAAACCGAGTGACTTCTCACGTAAGCATCAATAATCAATACTGGTGTCTTCTTATGCAACCACAGCGTATTCTGTACTTTTAAACATGGGTGTGTTTCAACAAGATAACGGTAAAACTTCCGCCATTATTTTTAATAAAATATTTTTGTCGTTTTTCTCAATCAAAACAATAATTCCGTTGTGGGGTCCACCAATGATTGTGCCGTCGTACGAATATTCCCTATTAAAACGAATATTCTCCGACCAATCGAATATTATATAACAGCTTGCGTACTTTGTAAAATTTATAAATATTACCCACAACTATAACATTATATCAAATTTATTTCATAATATTCAAAAATGATATTTATAAAAAATACATTTTTATTCATAAAAGTTGGGGTCTTACAGTGTTTGTTTGACATGAAGATCCAACATAATTATTAATGCTCGTGTTTTTCAGTTTATATATGTAACATGTAATTTTCCTTAAGGTATGAGGATCGAAACTAGCACATTCTTCATTTGTTTCCCCTTTCGTTTGGATTTTGAATTCTAGTGTAAGTAAGTGTATTTGAGACATGAACTCTTTAAAATGCATCAAGTATCAGTGTTAGATATTTGAGGCTTAGTGAGGTTTGTGTAATGTGTAAAATACTTCAAATATGCCACTAATAATCATATCAATATAACAACTCGATGACATTGTGCATTACACTTTCTAAATATTTGTTAGTGTTTTAGAATGAAAGAGATACCCATTTTTAACCCTATTAGCTACATTATAAACATTTTTATCAGGAAATTAATATATATATACACACACACACACAATTGTTATATAATGTCCTGAGGTTTAGTGATCAGATTAATTATATACTTAGATATGTATTTGTGCACAAAACTTTTACTCAACTGTATATAACATATGCTACTAAAATTTGATCGTCACACAATAATCTATCATCTTCTTATTATATTTTATTTTATTAATTATTCATATAAATTTATTATTAACAAAATAAATAATTTCGCCACAATGCGTTGATTTATATATAGTACTACATTGATGACGCTGATATATAATTAATGAACATAACATACAAGGTGGCTGAGATCATCTATATTAATCACTGTTAAGTTATGTAATGTGATTTATAGGGACGGGTAGATGTAATTTTTTCATATATAAAAAATATGACAGTAACATTGGATAATGATAGAAATTAATGAGAAGATGACAAAAAATATGACAGTACGTCAGTACGTAGTACAATTGAGTAATTACTATTAAATATTTCATATCAAAATTGTTATTTTGATCATATGAAATAATCAAAATTTTAAAATAGTAAAAACATTAATGACAACTATAGCAATTATAAATTAACTGCAAGGTATTTACACTAATTATCATTTTTTGTTATTTTAAAATTTAAACCAAAATTATAATAATTTTAAATTTAGTGATTTAAAAAAAGATGAGATATACCTTTAATTTTAGACCAAAATAAATAAGAAACAAACAATTTTCCAAATTGTATACTTTTTAAAATTAAATAAATGGAACTCGCATTTTTGTTACAGGGGAGGGGAGTACTAATTTAGACTTGTATTTATTTTTTGGGACAACGTCCTTTTTGGTTCTGATCTGGGCATATTAGTCAATTCCCTTCGTTTACTTCTTTTGCTTCTCCTTCTCCGGTCTTTCTTAATTGTTTAAATAATAACTTACTATTTTATAATATGAGGATTAGTTAAGTTACCTTCGGATCAAGAAGGTTCTCGTAATCGGATCCTTAATCGAATCAAAAAAGATATGGGATGGATGAATCATTAATCTAATTAGTGGTTAAATTGTTATTAATTCAATGACGTTATTACTATATAAAAATTATATATTATTAGTAATTAATAAAAATTTCATTTTTCATGAACTAAAACATAATAAAGATGAGTTACAATATTAATAAAGTGGTTAATTTTAATATTAATTTTTTTGATAAAAAATAATAATTAAAAACTAGGTCAATTAACTGAATTTACCGGTTAGACCGATGGTCAACCCAGATTTTGACTAAAATCGGGTCATTGGACCAAACCAGACCAAAAGACAGATTGGTTCTAATTTTTATCGGTCCGACTATCGGTCCAATCCGGATTTTAAAACATTGCTTTAGATATACTATTTATTTCATCCCAAAAAGATAAGCATAGTATAATTTATAAATAAATTAAAAAAAGTATAAATTTTTTTTGAATTGATCTTTAGTGGCCTTAAAAAATTATATAAAAATGATAATATTTTTATTTTTTATAGTAATGGACCATACTAAATGATATAATTATTTTTTATTTTATATATTTTATCTCATTTTTAGAATAAAAAAGACTGTGTATGTTTTTGACAGAGTGAAAGTTTTTAGAATGAGAAAGTTAAAAAAAAATTGAGTGACCAAGTAAAAGGTTTTAAGAGATTAAGTAAAATTCTTTCATAACATAATATAATTTCAGTTAGAATAAATATTATATTGTCACAAAATTTACTTCACCTTTTAAATTTAATTTAGAAAATATAATATAAATATTATTTAATTTTGAAGGTAAAATATGAAAACTTCTATAAACTTAATAATTGAATTTTAGAAAAAAGTTTGGTCCGTTCAAAGAGACCAAGCAGATACTCCTAGTCCTGTTTTATACATAATTGTGTCTGTGGCACACTGATTACGTGTTGAATTAATATAAGATATAATAGATTTTTTTATTAAATTTAAGGAATATAATTAATATATATTAAAAAAATTAAATTAAAATAAGATGGAAGTGTAAGATTATCAAATTTTTCGTAAAGAAAAGGTAAAAATCGATAATTTTCTTGAGACTGTCAAAGTCCATCTCCCTTAATAAAATGGATAGATAGATAGATGAATGGTAGATATAAATTAAAGTGTTATTCTATCGATTTTAAAATTAAAAATATAATTTAATTTTTAAAATTAACGACAGTATATTAAATTTTAAATTAATATAAATTAATAATTATATATTTTTATTTTAAATAATATTATTATCATATTAAAAAAAAATTACATAATATTTACATACATATATACATACTGCAGAACTTTACCTATCAAGCGAGAGTCACAATATACATGTATACCCTTTTTTGCATGTATTGTTGTTGTTTTTTTTATGATTGATTGGACCATTGACCAAATGTGATTAAAATAAAATCAAAAGGAGTGAATCAATTAGGTCCTCAAAAAATTAATCGTAACCCCATAACTCATACTAACCCCCACCCCCCCACCCCCACCTCCACCCCCACCCCCACTCCTTCAAAACCTAGACAAGATAATATGCAGGTCATCCGTCTCTCACGTGAACTCACTTAGAAACCTCCTGATCTCAGCATCATCATCGCCGTCCACCACAACCGTCGCCGCCGAACCACCCGTCAATAATTTAGGAATTTTTTTGATTGGTTCTTCTTCAGAAAATAAAGGTTATCAACCACTACTACACCAAAATCAAGCACCTATTTCACCCCAATTATCAGAAAAACATGATGAAGCTGCCAGCAACGAGCTGGAAAGCGTATTGTCGGACACAAGTTATTCCCGGTTGCAGCGCTACCGATTAGCAACATGGATTGAAGTGAAGCTGTTATTCTACCTTGCTGCTCCGGCCGTTGCAGTTTACATGATAAACTACCTCATGTCCATGTCCACCCAAATTTTTTCCGGCCACCTAGGGAATCTTGAGCTCGCCGCCGCCTCCCTCGGCAATACTGGCATCCAAATCTTCGCTTATGGGCTCATGGTATTTTCTCTAATTTTTATAATCTGGTGCTGGTCCACTGATTAATTAGAAACCCAAATAAAAGACATAAAAAGGGCGGAAAATAGCCCCTTTTGAGTTAATTTGCAACATATTTAAATTTAAAATTAATATGATTAATTTCATTTTAAAAAAATATTGAATATTATACTATTTTATGCCTTAATTTTTTTTTCCTCTTATTTTCTCTCTTCTGTTTAGTTATTAGTTTCTTTTATTTTTTCTAAAATCTATGTTATATCATGTGAGTAGATCTTATGGGCTATTAAGTAGGCCTAGACCTGAAAGGCTGGAGCAGGCTCGCCTCTAGACTAGTACTTTCAATATAAGTAGTTTAAGAGTTTTCACCCAATATTAAAGATATTAAATATAATATTAATTTTTCATAATATTTTATATTAAAAAATAAAATATTATTTATTAGATAAAAATAACGAAAAAATTAAAATTATATTTAATATTTAAGATAATATTAAAAATTAAATAATTAATATTTATTTAAAATTTTAAAATAACAAATATTAAAGAACAAAAATATTCTTATATTAAGAAAAGAAGAGAGCAATATGCAACAAACCATCCAGACTTTTAATCCTAATACTACGTGTCCAACTTAAATATATTTTTTGTTTTATTTGACGAATTGACGTACTCTGTCTTCCACGTTGCTGACTCTCTCTCTCCTAACCCTCGGCTTGACTTTCTATTCACATGACACATGATAATGCTCATTATGCTCTAATTATTATTATTTTTTGTTTTTTCTTTTTCTCTCATGCTCTACTCGATTTTTCTTTTTTTTTCTTTTCTGGTTAGAGTTTATAATTTTTTAGAAATTTTGTTATATTCATTATTGTTTTGGTTAAATTTAAAAAAAAAACATGTCTCTTTAAAAATATTTTAAATTAACTTTAAAGTATTAATAATAATCTTATATTTTGGTCATGCTAATGTCACCAAATTCTCAGATTAGGATTACTACTGGAAAAAAGAGAGAATTATTATTATTTTTTCTTTTTGGCTTGTTTTGACACAACACTACTTGCACCAAATGTGTAGTCACTACTCACGAGAACTATATCCGTTAATTATTTTTATTTAACGAAGCTTAAGGTATAATATATAAAGAGGAGAACTATTTTAATAAATTATTTTGTTAAGTCGTAAAGGAAATTTAAACAAAACTTATAGAATTTAGTAATAGAGGAACAATATAATTTTGAAGAAAATGTTCCTTTTTATGTTTTAAGAAGTGCCAACAGCCCACTTTTTGTAAGGAATAGCATGTACCATAAAATGGTGGGTCATTCTTTGTCTAATTATGTATTTAGGTTAGAATTAGGATCACACATGCACACGACAGAATACACACAGAGATTTACGTGATTCCTCAATTTGGGTATTCTACGGGTGGCTTGTTGTTTTATTGATGATTTTACAATATATAGTATTTATAGCTACTAATTCTATTCCAAACTTACTTCACATTATGGCTCAAATACCCATAATGTCCTTCCAACAAACGAATCAGAAAAACTCGGGTTGTCCGTAAAGGCCGTAGCAAGGCTTCTTACAGAGCCACATTTGGCAAGATCAAGGCCACACATGCAGTAACACCAGACCGATCTTGCACGCTGCATGCCATTCCTAGCTTTACCTTTGGCGCTTACACGCCCATACATGCAGAACTCCGCTCCGCACTAACCTTTTTTGTAGTTTCTATGTTATGAGTCAGAAGTTCCAACAATTTATGTAAAACATTCTTGCAAGAGGAAAGTAGTAATGAGGAAAGTTAGTGACAATAATGTGGCATGTCCCATAATATATGACGTCATATGTGACGCTCCCAAAACAGGTATACATCACCTATCTTGAGTCACCAGATACATAGTACATAAATTCAAATACAACTTAATTATACAACAGTCGTGTAAAATATGACAAAACATAGCTGAGAGTTTAAACAAGAATATTGTCATCTAGACAATATCCACACTCAATGGTGTCCTCATTGCAATTATTATCACATTATTCCGTAGAATAGTAAGGACCACTAAAGCCATTTATTCTGGACCATCACTCCATTTTCCGACTCGTCCCAAATTTATATTACGATTTCTCAAGAGAAACAATGAAAGAAAAGGTGAGCTCAACTAGCCCAGTAAGAAATATTATGACTAAGATAATGCAGAATAAATTATCACTTGTCTTCAACAATGTTAAACTGATAAAATACAATAGACATCAAGTTTAATTGCAGCGGAATAAACAATCCATTAAAAGAGTCAAGTAGAGAATAAAATCTACTATCTTTTATGTTTTAAAAAGGTTTTTCATCACTTTTATCGCTGAGACTCAGCTTAATAAATAATCCACATCATCCCTGCACTACGGCCAAGGATATTAATTAGGGTCATGACCACAAATTATCCATGCACTACGGGCCAAGGATATTATTGTTGTTTCAATATTTTATATTATTGTTGTTTCAATAATTGTCACTACACAGTATTTTCTATTATCGGAGCAATAATTCATATTATCTGAATAATATTATTGGATAACATTATTGGCAATGTCTAGAAAGTTCTGTTTAAGGAGAGGTTAGGTCATTTAATTGCACGCTTGATGAGAGAGATCCTTATTGGAAAGCCCCTCTATCCAGGAGGCTATGCAGGTTGTCGAGATTGTGATTTCGTAATATTATTCGTGAATAATTAATTATTGATTTATATGATGAGGAAAATATTGATTTTATGTGGATATAGATGGGGAAAATTTTTAATGTGACAATTGTTGAAAATTAATATTTTATCTTTTTTACGATAAAATAATTCAATTAAATATATTATTTTAATAATATATTGATGGTGATATTTTTACAATGTGTGGGATATATGAGTATATGAGGAGGAAGAGTATTTTGTGGCATTAAATAATTAACACATGTTTTTGTGTTTGTAGACCCCATTTCCCATTTCTTTTGAAATTTGATTATAGCACGTAAAATCGGCCGTTTGTGGATTTTCGGTCAATTTTTGTTTGGAATTTGAAAAACTTTCTTCGCAAAGTTGTAGATAATGGAATTTCCTATGGAAAAAGACATGAGGTTCAATTTTTTACGATAAAGGGCTATTTATTGTGAATTATTGAAGTTTTGGAGTTAGAAATAATTAATTTTGGAAGTTTAAAATATTTTAAGTAACAAAAACGTTTTTGGGATGTTGGCACATGTTTTGGTGATGATTTTGGTGCGGTGTGGTGTGCGTAGGAATATAATTTGAAAATATTAATAATTTATTAAATTTTTCATTTTGGTGTTCTAAGCATTTTTCTATAAATAGGGTCTTAGGTTAGAATTGAAAATCACACACTAACTAAAGATTTCTCTCTCTTTCTCTCGATATATTGGCGTATTCTTGTGAGTATTTTAATACTTTGAGTGTTCTATATCTGCTGAAAGTTCAAGTCATAAAGATATATCCAGGTGTTTCAACTAAATCTTATTCTTTCGAGGTAAGGGATATTATTATTTTTTCAAATGATATTATTTCTTTCAATATCATTATCTTTCAAGTATTGATCCGAAATTTTAATCAAATTTGGAACTTTTTGTGTCTGAGATTCTTATTCACGATATCTGCCTTTATTCACGAATCGACATTATTCACGGAAAAATCAAAATTTTGTTTTTCGTCCAAATATATCTATTATGGATGCTAGCTTTGATTGTATCCATGTTTTGATCATTCTTGAATTTTACTCCACTTTATGATTATTTATGAGGTATTTTGGACATGAAATAGTGAAATACTGAATCTTTAATATTTATTCTTTTGTTTCTTTGGATTCGTTCCTTTAAAATATTTTTCATCATCCTCGATTCAGTAAATGATGATATTATTGAATATCTTTGGCACAGTAGTGCAAAGATAAATGATTTTATAATGAATATCTTTGGCCCGTAGTGCAAAGATGAACAAGTGTTGAGATGAACATGAATGGATCGATGAATATCTTTGGCTGTAGTGCAAAGATGAATATTTGATTCAAGATGTATATTGATTGATGTTACTGAGGATAAAATATTGATGAAGGACTTTTAAATTCATAGATAGTAGTAGATTTCATTCTCTACGTAACTCTTCTATGGATTATTATTTCATTGCGAATATTGATCCGAAACTTGTTATCTATTGTATTTTATCGATTTTTCCTGTTGAAGACTAACGATAATTTGTTCTATATTATCTTAGTCATAATATTCTTTACTGGGCTAGTTGAGCTCACCCTTTTCCTTGTTGTTCCATTTTTCTTCTCAGAAGGCGAGAATGTAGCGAGTACTAGTTGGGGTATGGAATGATGATTCTAGAAGTTGTTTAGTAGTCCTCACCATTTTTGTATAATAATGTATCAATAATTGTGATGAGGATTTATTTGGGTATAGATTTTGTCTAGAAGATAATATTTGTATTTAAACTCACAGTTTTTATGATGTATTAATAAAGTTGTAGTTGTTTCTGTACCATGTTATTGACAACCTAAAATGGGTGATGTATACCTATTTTGGGGGCGTCACAATAATCATACCAAGTCCATCTATGCACGTAAGCCAAGATGACTTTAATCACAATATAAGCATGAGGATGATGACAATGAAATAATAATTCAATAAAACAAGTTCAAGGATAAATTTTAAAGATTTATAATTTAATTTATCCGTAAATCAATAACATCCAAATTGTCAACATGATAATCTTGCTTTGTAGAGTAAAATTCAATAATAATATTCATGTACCAAAAATAATTGGATGGAAAAGAAATATATTTTTGAATTGAATAGTATCCGTGAATAGTACTTGAGAATAGTATTCTAAACACGAAAAGTGTCCCGAATACCCGAGTGAATGATCTTTAGAGTGAATAGTAATCGGGTGAATAAGTAACAAGTGAATAGTACTCAAGCACGAAAAGTGCCCCGAATACTCAGTGAATAATACTAGAGAGTGAATAATGAAGGGTGAATAGTAATCCGTGAATAGTAACTCATAAAAAAAAAATACCAAAGAAAATGATATTCCATGGCAGTACAAAAGAAATGATATCTCAGGGCGAGTATAATAGAAATATCTAAAGCTATGAATGGATTTTCACCCGTAGTGCAGTAATCCAATGAGATGATCATTTCCACAATTTAATAAGGAATGAATCGAATGATCATTCACCGTGCATGCGGTAGTCCACACGCAGATGAGTTATTCCAATGAGAATAATAAATAATGGAATAACAAAAGAATTCACCAGAGCATGCGATAATCGCGTAGGCGGGTTATTCAATGAGAATAATAAAGAATGGAACTGTGTCATGCGTAATCCATGCAGACGGGATATTCCAATAGAATAATAAAGAATGGAACCGAGATCATGCAGAATCCGTAGCAGATGGGATATTCCAGCGAGAATAATAAAGAATGGAATAACAACAGATTCACACGAGCATGCGATAGATCCATGCGCAGACAGGTTATTCTAACAGAATAATAAAGAATGGAATAACAGAAGAATTTCACCATGTATGCGGTACTTCACATAGACAGGTTATTCCAACATAATAATAAAGAATAGAATAACAACCCTTACGAGTATTGAAAGAAAATAACTCTCTTCATGAATACGAAAGAATACCCCTTACCTCAAAAGAATATATTATCGAAAGAATACCCCTTTTATATATTATTAAATCAATAATTGAGATGACAAAGTTATTAATATTATTATTTGCAATATTAACGGTGTCTAGAAGTTCTATTAAGGAGAGGTTTGGTCACCTAATTATCCGATTGGTCAATATAACCTCAAGACATCAATTATTATCAAAATAAATGTCGATTTCCACTAACACTAATAATTCCAACACAATGGAACTATCAATTTCATCCTTAATCAACACGAACTTATTCATCATTAATATTATAATTCACAATATTTAACAACCAGGTCGTTCCCAGGAAAAAGGAGCTTTCAGATAAGGATTTCTCCTTATTGGTAGCCTTGATTAGGTGACAAAACCTTTCCTCGATGTAATTTCAGACATTGTCAATATTGCAAATAATAATATGAATAACTTTGCCGTCTCAATTATTGATTTAATAATATAACATATTATGCAGATGATTTGTGACAATAATTGAATCGATAATATGAGAGATATGATGCGCAAGAATTATTGTGAGCAATAATTGAGTATAACTGAGTGACTTCTTACGTAAGCATCAATAATTAATACTGGTGTCTTTCTTACGCAACCACGCGTATTCATTGTACTTTTACTACTAGGGTAGTTCAGCGGTTTTAACGGTAACACTTTCGCCATTATTTTTATAAAAAGATAATTACGCCGCTTTTTAACCACGACAATACTTTTGTTGTGGGGTCCACCAATGATTGTGCCGTCGTACGGATATTCCCCGACAAAAAGAATATTCTCCGATCAATCGAATATTATATAACAACTTGCATACTTTGTAAAATTTATAAATATTATCCACAACTATAACATTATATCAAATCCACACCATAATATTCAAAAAAAATATTTCGAGAAATTTAAATCTTTATTCATAAAATTTGGGGTCTCACATCATATAAATTTCATTTTTCTCAAATTATTTGACGTGTTAGGATTGACTCATACTTCTGCGGGTTTGACAAATGACCATTACAACTATCCAGTCAGGGGTCTCGCTCCCCGGTGGTGAGCGGTCGCCAATTTCTTAGGTGGTGGCAAGGGGGGGTTGCAGGCAATACTTCTCTAAGAAATAGCACAAAGTGTAATTGGTCTTGGGGATTTATTAGTAGCCCGGTCTTGGGTTTTACTAATGTATTGAGTCTCATGTGTTTGGGCTCATGTTATAGCTACTAGGGTTTTTTCATTTACTATAAAAATATTGTTTGGTGTGTGAATCATTGTAGAGCGTGTGAGACATTTAATGAATATATCAGACAAGCAGGACTAGTTAAATTGGTGAACTTGGGTATATCGCGTGTTCTTATTTTTCCGTCTTTCATATAATATTTGTGTGATTGCAATTTTATTCATTCTTAAATTCTAATATGACTTTTTATATAATTTAGGAAAATTAACCACAATCTTTTTAAAATTACCCCTCATGGGGAAATGTTACAGATGAGAGATTATAAGATAAGTATATGGTAAAGGGTATTATAGACAATTAATACTATATTTTATGCTATACAATCATTTTATTAATTCTTGTGCATAACTCTAAATCGTCATATATATTATTGGACGGAAGGAGTATTATATATGTATTTTCTAATTAAATAGTTACATATATATATATATATATATATATATATAGATTTTGAGCAACCAGCACAATAAAACTTGTTTTTAGAAAAAAACAAATTAGAATCCTGTTAAAACCCCTTAAGATTACTCATCAGTCATCAAAGATATAAATGGGATGAACTCGTTTAAAAGTTAAATAAGTCGAGTCGAGTTGATCTTTAAACAAATTTGAGTATCAGTGTATGAACTCATCCTGTTCAATTTTAAACCAGTCAAGCTTGGGCTCAAATAACACTTGAGCGATCCGAGACTAGTCGAGTTTAAGCACGATTTATTGTACTTTATTATTATAAAAAATTTCAATGAGCCTAGCTTATTCTACGGATTGCTCAAGCTCAGCTCGTTTAACTACAATAGTAAAATAGTTTGTTTGAGCTCAAATTAAACTGAGTCGAGTCGAACTCTTGCTCAAACTAATTCGTTTTCGGAACTATTTGTGACTATAGGATCACTAATATTAATTGATCATAAAAAAGATTCTCTTCAAGCGAACCAGTTTATTCTCTGCATGGAACTTATGGAAACATTTGATTGTGAATTCTAAAGTAATGTTATATGATGGTCGCTACTTGGCAGGCCACTTGAAGTATATAATAATAAATGTCAGACTTAATTATACAATCAGAAAACTATAAAAAGTAGGTGAAACCCCTCTAGACTAATTAAATGATGGTAATTATGTTGAAAGGAGGTATGTAGTAGTCTACTAGATATATTTTCAGTATTTTTTCCTTTTAGAATCTCCTGTAATTTCTAGGTAGCCACTAATTCTGATTTCTGAGTTTTAGCCCATCACTCGCGTCAAACACAATATAAATATAAGACTGAAAACGTATGCCTAACTCATTATGCAAGTAAATCAAATTCCTTCCATATTACTCCATTAACAGAAAGAGTTTTATGCCTAACCTTTTTTAAAAATAATAAAACTTGATAATATAAAATGACAGTGTATTCTCAAAAATTACTATGGCAATTCACAATTTTATTACCTCGCTATATATTACAATAAACTGAATACCAACAAATTTAAAGATAATTATGAAAGAAAAATATATACTTAAAGTTTGTAAATTCTGCAAATGAAACTCTTGAACAAAGAAACTTACCCATGTGTTACATGCTAACTTTTTTATGGAATAATTAACAGCTGGGCATGGGAAGCGCAGTAGAAACACTATGTGGACAAGCATATGGAGCACATAAATATGAAATGCTAGGAGTTTATCTTCAAAGATCAGCTGTACTCCTCACTGCAACCGGTGTCCTCCTTACTTTCATCTACATTTTTTCCAAACCTATTCTCATATTACTCGGCGAATCGCCAGACATCGCATCCGCAGCTGCATTATTCGTATACGGTCTCATTCCTCAAATTTTCGCGTACGCGCTCAACTTTCCCATACAAAAATTTCTACAAGCTCAGAGTATCGTGGCACCAAGTGCATACATATCAACAGCCACACTTGTTTTACATCTAATTTTGAGTTGGGTTGCTATTTACAAGATTGGGCTTGGGCTGTTGGGTGCATCGTTGGTTTTGAGTTTGTCATGGTGGATAATTGTGGTGGCACAATTTGTGTATATTGTGAAGAGTGAGAGGTGCAAATATACATGGGCTGGATTTAACCTAAAGGGGGCCTTTTCTGGGCTGCCGGCTTTCTTCAAGTTATCAGCTGCCTCTGCGGTGATGCTGTGTTTAGAGACATGGTATTTTCAGATTTTGGTTTTGCTGGCTGGATTGCTGGATAATCCTGAGTTGGCGTTGGATTCTCTATCTGTTTGGTAAGGGAATTGACTACCCTGTCCCTACATTGCCTGGTTGCTTAATTAGTTGAGACTTAAGGTTGGTCCGTCCATAAAGAGAAATAAAATTGAATTTAGGGATGGTTGGATAACTTATAGTACTCCATCAGTTTCAAAATTAGACGATAACATAGATTAAGTACTACATGTCAGTACTACTACATTTTACCAAATAATAGAAATATATTTGGAAAAGTAAGTTCTCCTTAAAAATCATTATTTTATAAATGTATCTCTAATTTTAATGTAGGGAGTACATAGTTAATTTGTGCATGTGCATTTGGCCTTTTATATTTAGAATTGAAGTAGTGCCTAATAAATAAACATGGAGTTAAACAAGTCTATGTGTAGCCCAATTAGTTGATGAATATAACCTTGCTTTTGTACATCAGTAGAGTCTCACCAACTCTCTCGCACGCATATAATACTATCAAGTGCATCATTAATTTTGTTAGTCGTTCTATAATATTTAATTTTATTTCAATTATTGTGAGGTGCATCACAATTGACTATATGCATAATTACATTTAGATTCTCTTGATAGATGATTGAAACAACTCAATTTAATCAGTATTACATATCATTCTATATTAATTGAATGTGGTTAATGGAGTGTAGAGTGCCTTATCTAGTTATCTTGATTGTTGATATTGTAGTATGCGAGTCCTATTAGTTTTTTTAACTTCTTGTAGAGCCGATGAATCAATCTGTTTTTTTTGTGTGTGTGTATGTTTAAATGTCTTAGTGTGATTGCTTTCGTGGGTGGTTGTAATCAGCTTTTTGGTGACAGAATTTGCTACCTATATATTTGGCCATCCAAAATTGTCACTGAATTTGTATTCTACTTCAACATAATTGTAGAGTAGTATTTATGGTTTAGTTTGATATTTAGGCATCAATCCTTTGCACCAAAAAAAGAAGAAGAAAAAGGTTTGATATTCTTCAAAAATTTCCTTTCTACTGTTATGTTCGCTGCCAAAAGCAGGGCTTATGTTTAACCTATAAAAGACTAGATATATTCACATGCTGGGTATTTTACCCCCTCAGATCTTGTCTATTATAGAGTATTGTACTACCTAAAATTAGGGGTCCGCTTCTCTTTTGCCTTTTGGTATGAGATTGATGTTGGAGTGATATTATGTATCATATGACACGTTGCATTTGAAATTGACAATCAAAAACATTTCCTATAAAAATGTCAAATGATATTCTCATGTTGTAACAAAAGAGTAATGCAATATAATTACTGTAATAAAAGAACTATATTGTTTATGGAAATATAGAAAGAACAAAATTTACCTTTAAGTAATTTACCACTTTGCATTATTATGCTCTGACCTCGTGATCTCTTTGAATATCTTCAAGCTAGACTTCAAATTCTTATTTATTTATTTTCTCGCTCAGCAAGTATAATTTTAATTTTGTCTTAAATATTTGTTGCAGCATGACAGTTTCTGGATGGGTATTCATGATCTCAGTTGGGTTTAATGCTGCCGCAAGGTCAGCCCTTTTCTATATTTCCTTTCTCTCTGTCTTTAGTTTGTCTTAAGCCATGTTTTTCTTTTTTCTTTTATTTGTTACCTATTTAGACTGCAAATCTACTTTCTCATCTTCTGTCGCATCTCATGCACGTATTGTTGTGTGATGTAATTTATATTCTTGTTTACAATATATATATATATATATATATATATATATATATATATATATATATATGCTCCATGATGTGCATATATATATGCAGTGTGCGAGTGAGTAATGAGTTGGGAGCAGGACACCCGAGATCGGCAGCATTCTCAGTAGTAATAGTGAACGGCATCTCTTTCATCTTGTCCGTGGTCGCTGCCATCATTGTGCTTGCACTGCGTGATGTGATTAGCTATGCGTTTACGGAAGGCGAGACTAGCAAATGCTGTCTCAGATCTTTGTCCACTGCTTGCCCTTACCCTTGTTCTTAATGGAGTCCAACCAGTCTTATCAGGTAACTAAGAATTACGTAATTGATTTTTAAGATGAATCTGAGAAATTTAAAAAATCAATACCTGTGTTGTTAAATGTGTTGATGAAAATTGAGGGAAAAGTGTGACGTATATAGGAAATTTTTGTCCTAGGTCAGTACTGCATGAGCTAGCTGCCATGCATGAACTTGTTTGTTATTCTTTTTTGGCATATTTCTTAATTAATGGGTGAAATACATGATTGAAGGTGTGGCGGTTGGATGCGGATGGCAAACTTTTGTGGCATACGTCAATGTGGGGCGTTATTATGTGGTGGGAGTCCCATTGGGCGCACTACTGGGATTTAACTTTAAATTGGGTGCCAAGGTAAACTATTTACAACTGGGTTCCCCGTTATCGTCTCTTTTTTATCTAGACAAATCTGAAATTACATATATGGTCAGGGAATATGGTCAGGGATAATAGGCGGCACAGTAATGCAAACTATCATTTTGCTATGGGTTACTTTCCGAACAGACTGGAATAAAGAGGTACGTAGTAAAAACTTTTACTTAATAATGTTGGTTTGTGATGATGGCAGCTAGCTAGCCTAGCATTGCATCAAACATGGCATAAATTAGCAGTTTGTTCTTGATAATTTATGACAGGTGGATGAAGCTAGAAAGAGGCTGGCTACTTGGGACCATAATAAAGAACCACTCCTTGAGGATTGAAACATCATCTTTCAACAAGCTAGTTGCTGATCTCTTCACACGTACGCGGGTTATTTTTTTAAAGTCCAAGGGCATTTCTAAAAAGCTTCAATTTAATCTTGTTTATAGTTGGAGTCATTAGGCATTATATATTAGATATTAAAAGAGAATTAAAGAATTGACCATGAACGAAAACAAAATATCATAATAATTATGAGTAATGGTCCATTGACTAAAGATAATTACAAAAAAGTTGGATACAAAAATAATGATGGGTGGATCCTATGATTGTGATCGGGTTAGCATGAAGTTTATTTTTAATATTGATTAATTGATCAATAAAATACACATTCATTTATAAAGATGGCTTGGTGGTTTGAGACTGAGAGACTCAATTGTATTTGTATGGGTCTGGTCTAGTCCAGTCTTGTTGTGGGTTCTCCAAAAATTCAATAAGTTATGATTTTATATGTCTATTTTTTTATTACGAATTATATAAATAATCATATTTAATAATATTTTAAATAAATATAATATAATAGATCAACTTTATAATTTTATTTAATTTGATGTCCCAATCGAAATTCAGACAATACATAACGTCCATTAATGAAAGAAGGGAAAACATATACATTTTTTTTTATTAAAAAAATAACATCTTAAATCTGTTCCATGGTCCATTATCTCGCACGTGTTACTCATTTAGTGGTTCACTCGAAATATTCTCGGCACAATCCATTTAACGATAAGGTATATATATATATATATATATATATATATATATATATATATATATATATATATATATATAAAGCATACAGTCTCCAAAATCAGTTGTCAACCTTTCATGCCTTATCTCCCAAATGGCAATGCCCATTTCTTCGGACTGGTCATTTGCCTGCATTCACTGTAATAAAACAAGCCTCCATCTCGTCTTCAATTCATCCTCAAAAACCCTAACTAAAACCCTCCCCTTTCTCTCTCTTCTCAGCTCATCATCTTCTCCACTTTTAGTTTCACATTCCTCCGGCAGCTGCCCATCACCAATCTTGGAAGAAACTGAATTGGACATCAATTTCCAAGAATTTCAGCATTCTCAATCACGAAAAGCAGAGGATTCAAATGGCTTCATTTGCAGTTTGTTTAATGATCCCAAGACTCAACAACTGGGGTTCCAATACTATGAAAAAGCTAAAGAAAGCCCAGATTTTAGACCCCATAAATCGACAATAAAGCATCTGATCAGGTATTTGATACGTTTGAAAAATTGGGATTCAATTTGGTCACTATGTGAAGATTTTGAGAAATTCCATGTATTTCCTAATACTTCTACTTGTTGTAGATTAATTAGCAGCTGCATTAGAGCCAGGAAATTTAAACTTGTAAATAAATGGCTTGATATTCTGAAAGCTGACGAAGAAATTGTTGTTTTGGCATTTGAAACCGCAATGAAAGGCTATAACAAGCTTCATATGTATAGTACAACAATAGTCATGTACGAAAATATGAAATCTGCTGGCATTGTTTTGGACCCTGGATGTTATTGCCAGATAATGGAAGCATATTTGAAAACTGGCCAAAATGAGAAAATTGTTTCATTGTTTGAAGAGTTTGAGAGGAGAATAGATTGGACACCATTTTTGCCTCACATTTATCGAATTTTATGCGAGTCATTAGGGAAATCAGGGCGAGCTTTTGAAGCTCTTGAGTTCTTTAGAGACATGACAAAGAAGGGATTTCCTGAGGACCCTTCGTTTTACTCTTTATTGATTTGTTCATTTGCAAACATTAGAGAAGTGAAAGTGGCTGAGGAGCTTATGAGAGAAGCCGAGAGCAAGAAAATGTTGAGGGATCCAGCCGCGTATTTAAAACTTATTTTGATGTATGTTGAACAAGGGATGATGGAAAGCACTCTGGATGTTGCTGCAGTGATGAAACGTATGAATGTTAGAGTTTCCGATTGCATTTTCTGTGCGATTGTGAATGGATTCTCTAAGAAAAGAGGGCTAATTCGCGCGGTTAAGGTTTATGAAGATCTTATCTTGGAGGGATGTGAGCCAGGGCAAGTGACTTATGCTTCGATTTTGAATGTCTATTGTAGACTAGGATTATATTCCAAAGCAGAGGAGGTGTTTTCCGAGATGGAGGCAAAGGGAATTCATAAATGTGTAGTGGCGTACTCGAGCATGGTTGCAATGTATGGGAAGACGGGTAGGATTAGAGATGCAATGAGGCTTGTTGCTAAGATGAAAGAGAGAGGCTGCGAGCCGAATGTGTGGATTTACAATTCTCTCCTGGATATGCATGGGAAAGTCTTGAATTTGAGACAAGCGGAGAAAATATGGAAGGAGATGAAGAGAAGAAAGGTTGTGCCCGATAAGGTTAGTTACACTAGCATAATAAACGCTTATAATAAGGCCAAGGAGTTGGAAATGTGTGTGAAATATTATGATGAATATAGGCTTAATGGTGGTGGGATTGATAGGGCAATGGCTGGAATTATGGTTGGTGTGTTCTCAAAAACGAGTAGAGTAGATGAGTTGGTTAAGCTTTTGCAGGATTTGAATGCAGAAGGGACTCAATTAGATGGGAGGCTTTATAGGTCATCTTTGAATGCCTTGAGGGATGCTGGGCTACAACTTCAAGCAAAATGGTTGCAGCAGAGTTTCGACCCAAGATAAGTTATCGTTATGTTTTTAGCCAATGGAAGCTAATTAAAGTTGAGAATTTTCAATGATAGATAGTTGGAAATTTGTTTGAATTGAAACATGGTCTTGAGGTTTCAAGCTTTGGTCATGCTCATGAGTTGTGTCCAATTTTTTGTTTCTGCAAATGTATGTATCAAATAGGTTGCAGTACTAACAGTAAAAGAAATGTTTAATTTAATTTTTATTTTCTGTAAAGCTGCACACTGCTTTGATCAAAGTGAAATAAATATCAATTCAATATTGGTGCATGGCACAAATGGGCTGTACAAATAAATAAAGTACAAACAAAAAACTCGCTCGTTTTACCTATTCTATTTAAAATAAAAAGTCACACCCATATAATAAAATATATAGTCCTCAAATAGTAGAAACAGAGAACCCCAAATGAAGGCTCATTTTAAGTATTCGAAGACAAAATGGAAATCTACCAGACGGATATCCAACACACTAATTATAAAAAATACTTGGATTTTATATTTTTATGCAACTTAACTATTATGGATAGTTAATTAATTAACAATGCTTGGTGCAGAAGCAACGGAGACGGAAATCTCTGCAGTGGCCACCATGCAATCCCGCCGTACGTCTGGCAGGTAGCAGCACAGTTACTATATATATATATTTTGCTATATTCGTCTGAAATTTAACATTCTTAACATTAACAAAAATGAATCCCATCTTATGCACCCAAAACCTTATTATAAGTAGTTTTTTTACTCTTTCTCACACACATTCTTTTGAACCGCTGGCTCTTTGATTCGTAGGTCCTCCCAGCTTCCGCAACCATTGCCGACCCCCATCTCTTCATTAACACATTATAACAAATTAATACTGTTTTTCATACCGTCTCCATCCCACCAAAAAAAAGTCTCATTAATTTACAAATTTTCTCGCTCAAGTTTCATATCAAAATTATTAAAAATTATTTTTAGGGGTAAAGGTAAAAGTGTAATACATCTTTAATTTTTGTAAATCTTGAAAATGGAACTGAAGGAGTAAATTTGCTAATTGATCAATAACTTTTAGCTCACATGAAGTACTAAAGCCAGTGGCAAAACCACTTCAATTTTGTGGGGTTAATTGACCCCACTGAAAAAAAAATTGTTTTATAATGTAAGGTAATTTAAAAATTTTAAATAATATATATAAAGTGATCCCACTAAAATTTTATAAATTTTCTATTATACGAGGTCCATTGAAAATTTATAACTTTGTCAATCAAATTTTAATCATATATGACTCATATCCTTCAATATATGTATCTCTCTATAATATTTTAAACTAAATAATAATCTAATTTATATTATTTTTAAAAATAAATAATAAATTACTTACTTATGAACAGTTGTGATTAAAAAAGTCTATTATGAGTCAATATAGTGTATATATACCATATATTGTTACTCATTATATTTTCATTGTAATAATATATATATATATATATATATATATATATATATATATATATATATATATATACACCCGAAAGTATAAAGTATTAAAAAAAATTGTCTCGGGACGCCTTTAGAACCTCCGCTAATTTTTTTTTAATTTAGTAATAATTTTGACCCCACTGCTAAAAATTTCTGGGTTCGCCACTGACTAAAGCCATTATATTAATTCAGTGGCAATATATATAATAAGGCAAAACGAATATTTAAAGTCTAACCAAAAGCAAATGATAGATTTTATTTTTGCCTTTGATATGTAAAACAGGGCCATATATATTAATTGAAAGAATATTAGGATAAAAGTTGAGTTGGAGAAATTTTAAGTTGAAGAAGAAAGAGCTGAGCACAAACCAGTGGTCATTATAACCATCAGCATGCAGAGGAATACAGTTGCAAACATAGGCATGGAGCGTGCCATCTTCTAATTCTCTCTCTTTGACGATCGAAAAAAATAAGAGATGCAAAGGAACACCAGTACAAAATACCTAATAGACAACGCTTAAGCCACAATATTTTTTATAAAAACGTTGTGATATTTTTTTTTACAACATTTTTAAAAAAAACGTTATAGATATATATGCAAAAACGTTATCTATTTAAAAGGATATTTTTTTGATTTTAATTAGATAACGTTTTTTTTAAAACGTTGTCTATCAAAAAAAATACGGAGCATTTGAACACTTAAAATTAAAACATACCGTCTTTTTCATACCAAGGCTCGTCAGTGCAGAGAGAACTTCGGTTTCTTTCGAACTTGCAGAGCTTCGTTTCCTTCGTTCTTGCAGTTTTTCGTTCCTCCTCTCTTCGTTCCTTCTCTCTTCAGTTTCTTCTCTTCGTTCCTTCTCTTTCAGTTTTCTTCTCTAGTTATGCAGTGTTGGTTGTGTTCGATCTGATTGGGTGTACCTTCTCTCTGAGGCTGAAATCTGAAGATCTTTAATTGGTTGTTTGAAGATAAGTTGTTTTGGGGCTAGGGTTTCATCGTAAGTTCTTCATCTATTTAGATTTATTCTTGCATGTGTTTATTTTCAACCCATTTACAGTTTGCTTAGTATTTTCAACCCATTTTACAGTCTGCTTAGTGTTGATTCGTTAACTTAGTGTTGCTTTCATATTAGTAGTATAGGGGTGGCTGCGGTGGCAGCAGTGGTGGTTTCTCTGTCTCCACTAAAAACTAGGTTTTAATTTCTCACTTGTTAATTTTCCCTAAAATTTAGGTTTTAATTAGAAATTTTAAAAGATTTTTGGAACTAATTTGGAGCTTCTAAGTGTTATTGAAGGCTAATTAAATCTAGAGGATTACATTAAGTGTTATTGACTGTATTTTTTGCTCTGAAGTTTAATATCGGGTTCTCTTCAAAAATGCCATAGTGGTCCGATTTGTTGGTGTATTTATTCGTAAATGTGGTTCTTCAATGGAGGTTTTCTTTTGGAACGCAGAATTGTAGATTTATGTCTTACAAGTATAATCATTAGTTTTGATTTTCTAACTAGCATTTGCCTCTGCTTTTCTCTTGTGTGGTTGATATCGATATCAAAGTGGACACAAATTTCAATGTAATTTGCATCTTATTCATTGGGTGAAATAGTAACATTTCTTTTATCTAGTTTAGCCAATTGATAATTAATTGAGTGCTTATTCAGTGTTTTATATTTAATGTTGGACTCTAGATGACATGTTTTGTTTTTTTAAGATGGATAAGTCATGGATGTGTGCTGATAGAAGGTCACGAGAGTATGAACTAGGCGTTGATGAATTCTTGAGGTTTGCGGTAGACAACGCGAGAAATGTGAATCTTATTCATTGCCCTTGCGTAAAATGTGGAAACATTTTAAAATTTGGTGCCAGAATTATACGGGATCACTTGCATTTTAATGGGGTTGATACTAGTTATCACACTTGGATATGGCATGAAAAACCTAATATGTTAGATGCAGATGCAAATAAACCTTTTGTAGGCACTACTGAACAAGGCTATGTCTCTGAAACAATAGATATGAAAGATAATGGTTTTGGGAATTTCTCAAATGATCCGTGTGAGTTTCTTAATGTGATTGGGGATGGAGATGAACCCTTGTACCCTTGTTGTAAATTTAGTAAGTTAGGTGCACTTGTTAGACTCTACAATTTGAAAGCAAAACATGGGTTGAGTGATGTTGATTTCACAGAGCACTTGATTTTTCTTACTGAATTTCTTCTAGAAGGTAACCAATTACCTTGCTCCTTGTACGAGACAAAGAAGACTTTACATCCCTTAGGAATGGATTATGAGAAATACATGCTTGCCCTAATCACTGCATCTTGTATAGAAATGAATTTGACCAGGTAACTAATTGCCCAAAATATTCTCTCTCAAGGTGGAAGATGGATAAGAATGAACATGTAAGAAGGGTGCTGCTTGAAGGTGTTGTGGTACTTTCCTCTTATCCCGAGGTTTAAACGTATGTTTAAATCTAAAGAGAGACGGTGAGAGTTTGACTTGGCATGCTAATAATAAAATGAGCGTGATGCGTATCGTCATCCATCGATTCACCATCTTGGAAGCTAGTGGATGATAAGTGGTAGGAGTTTGGTAAAGACCCTAGAAACCTTAGACTTGCTCTTTTTCAAATTTGATGGGGTCAATCCTCATGGTTCTCTTAGTAGTAGATCTGATAGTTGGCTGTTATAATGATTATTTATAATCTTTCGCCTTGGTTATGTATGAAAAGAAAGTTCATGATGTTGACTTTGTTGATCTCGGGTCCTAAACAAATGGTAATGATATAAATGTCTACTTGAAACCATTGATTGATGATTTGAAGTATTTGTGGAAGGGGTTCGAGGGGTGTATGATGCATTTAGAGGAGAATACTTCATGCTCAAAGCCCAATTAATGTGAACTATTAATGACTTTTCACTTTTATGGGAACTTATCCGGATGTGTTGTAAAAGGTTATAAAGCATGTCCTATATGTGGCGATGATACACTTAGCCATAGGTTGACACGTGGTAAAAAGTTTGTTACATCATTGGCCATAGAAGATTCTTGCCTCAAGATCATTCATTTGAAAAGCAATGAGTAACATTTAATGGAGAACAAGAATTTAGACCACCTCCGTGTCACTAACGGGAGAGGAAGTATTTAGAAAGGTTGATGGTTTGACTACGTCTTTGTTGGTGACAAGGATAATGAGCATTGTTGGAAGAGGAAGACAATATTCTTTGAACTAGAGTATTGGAAGTTTTTCTTCGTATTAGACATTGTCTTGATGTTTTGCATATTGAGAAAAATGTATGCGATAGCATTATTGGTACATTATTGGAGATTCCGGGGAAAAACAAAGACGGGGTTGTAGCTCGATTAGACCTCTTAGAAATGGGGGTTAAGACTTATTTGCGACCCACTGATTTTTGGTGGTGAAAAAGGACACGTTTGCCTCCAAGTACTTGAAATCTATCGAGGGCAGAGAAAAGAGTTGTATGTAATTCTTTGTATGGCATGAAAGTCCCGAAGGTTACGCTTACTAATATCAAAAGTCTTGTATCATCAGCAAGACCTAAAACTCTATGGGCTTAAGTCTCACGACCGCTATCATTATACCTTAATGTAACAATTGCTTCCTGTTGCGCTACGTTCGGTGATGGAAAGACACATGAGGTATCTGATAATCAAATTGTGTTTTTCTTTAATGAGATATGCGACAAAGTCATCGACATTTCAAAACTAGATAAAATGCTGGTGATGTAGTGGTAACCTTGTGTTTGCTTGAAGTATTTTCCACCATCATTCTTTGATAGCATGATGATTCATGGTGGTACATCTTGTTAGAAGTTCGATTATGTGGGCCAATTTACTTTAGATGGATGTATCCATTTGAAAGATTCATGAAAGTATTAAAAGGGTATGTACATAATCGTAATCTACCAAGGTTCGTATATTTGAATGTTATATTGGTGAAGAAGCTTCAGAGTTTTTTGCGAGGAATATTTATGTGATGTTAATCTTATTGGGATCCCATCGAGGCGAAGAATGGGTCGTATACAACCCTTATCTGGTGCTACCAAGTATAGTCTACTTAAACGTGACATGTTAGACCAAACACATCGTTGTGTATTAGAAAACGGATGAAGTTGAACCATATATCGTAATTTAAGCGTTTTTTCTATATAAGATGAAGAATTTTGTCTTATAATTCAACGACTAAAATCGATTGTCTTCTATTTCATTTAGTGAACATATGATACATCCGAAAAGAAACTTATCAAGAGATTCAAAAAAAAGAACAAAGTGGCTACAAGATAAGCACAATCGCACATTCATTGATTGGTTTCACAAAAGGGTAAAATTGTGTTTATCTTTGTAATTGTTTGATGGTTGCTCTTGTTTGTTTCTTGATTTATATTATTTTGGATTCAGGTTTCACATGAACTTACCCAAGCATCCAATGACATAACGGAGACTTTGCGGTGGCTTTTGGATGGCCCGTGTATGGAAGTACTAAAGTATAAAAGCTACATTGTCAATGGACTGCACTTTAACACCAAGTCACATGATGATGATGAATGATTTATTCAAAATAAGTGGAGTGCGCACTAGTGGCAAAGACAATGCGATTTTCTAGTCTGAAAGGATAAAAATCTTGTTGTGGGAGACATGAGTTTTTATGGGGTCATTCAGGAAATATGGGAGCTAGATTATCATAAGTTTAGAGTACCTATGTTTAAGTGCGATTGGGTTGGGAAAAATAATGGCATTAAAGTAGATGAACTTGGATTTACGTTGGCCAATCTTGGTAGGATAGGTTTTAGAAATGATCAATTTGTTATGGCTAACCTAGTCAAACAAGTCTTTTATGTTCAAGATCCTTTAGATTCTATGTGGTGGGTTGTATTATCAACCCCAAATAGGGATTATAATGATTGTCTTGGGTGATGATGAGCTAGGGGACATTGTAATTGACCACGAACCCTTTACTGAGGGTATGCTGCAGTTGAGACATTTGATGATGTTTTTCACGAGGACAACTCACAAATACATGAGAAAGGCGATTGTGAGGATATTTGGATTGATAAGGAATAGGAACTCTTGAGGCAATTAATAGAACTCAATGAACTGAATGTTTAACTTCTAGCAGTTGTATTTATATTTTTTATATTTTTAAATTTTAGCGATTGAAAATGTTAATTTTAGCGATTTAAAATGTTACTTTTCCAACAGATTACGATGTGTTTAACTTCCAACAGCTTTTTTTCGTTATGAATCGAATGTTTATTTGCTAACAAGATGTTACTTTTCACATGTATTTATATTTTTCAAAGATGTAAATTTTCTCTCATCATTAATAATGTTACATTTAGCGATTTAAAATGTTACTTTTCCAATATTATTAACTTGTTTGACTTCCATCAGTTTTTCGTTATGAATGAATAATGTTTATTTCTAGCAAGATGTTACTTTTCACATGTATTTATATTTTTCAGATGTAAATTTCCTGCGATTAATAATGTTACATTTTAGCGATTTAAAATGTTACTTTTCTAGCATTTATTAGCTTGTTTAACTTCCAAATTTGAGAGTTTCTAACTCAATGTTTATTTTGTGCGTAATAAAGAAGAGCGGTTATGTCATCCCCTCGCAAGAAGAAAGTTATGTCATCCCTCAAAAGAAGAAATCTATTTCATCCCTTCAAAGAAGAAAGCTATTCAATCCTTCAAAAAAGAAGAAAGCTAAGACATCCTCGTGACGCCCCCAAAATAGGTATACATCACCCATCTTGAGTCGCTAAATACATGGTACATAAATTAAATATAACTTAATTATACAACTATCGTGTAAAATACGACAAAACATAAACTGAGAGTTTAAACAAGAATATTGCCTTCTGATAATATCCATTCTCAATGGAGTCCTCATAGACAGTGTACAAACTCAAATTCAGTCCTAATTACATTTATTATCACACTATTTAATAGAATAGTGAGGACTACTAATGCTATCATCTGGACTGTCAATTCGTTCCCTGACTCGTCTTAGCTATATTCTCATTTCTTGAAGAGAACAGTGAAAGAAAGGGTGAGCTCAACTAGCCCAGTAAGAAATATTATGACTAAGATAATGCTGAATAAATTATCATTAGTCTTCAACAATGTTAAACTGATAAAATACAATAGACATCAAGTTTAACTACTGTTGAATAAAGAATCCATTAAAAGAGTCAAGTAGAGAATAAAATCTACTATCTTTTATGTTTTAAAAGGTTTTTCATCACTTTTATCGCTAAGACTCAAATTTTAATAAATAAACCACATCATCCTCGCAGACTACTGCCCAAGGATATTCATTAGGGTGGTCACGACCATAAATTATCCATGCACTACGGGCCGAGGATATTTGTGGTATTCATCAATGGTCGTGATCATGCCAACAACTCGTCCATCAATGCACTACGGGCCAATGAGGACTTTTATCATATTATTTGTAACATTACTACCATGATTACAACCGAATAATCCTCGGTCATAATCATACCAAGTCCATCTACGCACTACGTGCCATACGATGACTTTCAACATAATATAAACATGAGGATGATGACAATGATATAAGAATTCAATAAAACAAGTTCACGAATTAATTTGTCCAAGAACCAATAACGTCCAAATTGTCAACATGATACTTACGTAGAGAGTAAAATTCAAGAATGCTCGTAAGAAGAATATTTCCATGAAAAGATCTTTGGATGAAGCGCAAATATCAAAGATATTCTACTAATTTCATGGAGTATAAGTCAAAACTTTAACCAATTGAGTATAATAAAGAATGGAATAACAAAAGAAATCACCACGCATGCGCAGATGCAGATGTATAAAAGTTATTCCAATGTAATAATAATAACGGAACCAAAGTCAAAGAAATTCCACGCAATGCGGGATGTTCAACGAGAATAATAAAAAGCGGAACCGGTGTCGGTGTAAAACACATGACGAGGATATTCCAATGTAATAATAAAGAGCGGAACCGGTCCGGTGTAAAACACATGAGCAGGATATTCCAAATGTAATAATAAAAGCATGAATAATAGAAGAATGTCACCAAGTATAGGTAGATCAGCGTATCTGAGTTATTCCAATGTAATAATAAGAAATGGAATAACAACAGATCTCTTCATGAATAAGAAAGAATAACACCCTTACCGTAAAAAAAGCTGGATATAAGAGTAGGGAAGAATGAGTAATACTTTTCTATAGTTTCTCTATAATTTCTCTCTCTGGAGTTGCAGTGAATTCGTAAGAAATAATGAAGGAATGAGCTTCTATTTATAGAAGAATGGAAGGGCACTGTTCATGGATGAAATAATTTTGCAGATTCACGGATCAAAGTTTTGATATCACTCTAATGAAAAAAATTCAATCAACTAACCAATAAGATTACAACAAAAATTAAAATATAATACATATATATATAAACACATGTTTTCAATTTATATATATCAATATTATATATACACCACTTGATTTTTATCTCCCCCATAACCAACATCAATCCCCCACCCCCCCAAAATCACTTTCACTCTACCCACCACTTTCCACTCACACACATCACTATCACTCTTTCTTTTCTCCCACCATATTCCACTCACACATATAATATTATATATATATACATCACAATCTTTATATACATAATCTCCCTTCCCTATACGTAACTCTCTCCCACCCCCATTTTCAAAATTAGTTTTTCAACACATGTGGCCCCCACATGTGGGCCCCACTTTTAAAAATTTTCTACCGATTATTTTGAAAAATGGATAAATAGGGGTCTATAAAATAAGCAAAACTTCATAAAAATCACCTTAATAATTTTAACAACATTTATCACCTTTATTATAATTCACAATATTAATCGACTGTGTCGTTCCTCAGAAAGAGGGGCTTTCCAATAAAGATTTTCTCTCTATCATGGCCGCAATTAGGTGACCAAACCTCTCATGGCGTAACTTACAGACATCGTTAATATTGCAATTTATAATATTTAATAACTCTGTCATTTCAATTATTGATTTAATAATATATAAAATATCGACAATAATTGAATAAAAGCTGAATGACTTCTCACGTAAGCATCAATAATCAATACTGGTGTCTTTATTATGCAATTACGCAGTATTCTTTGTACTTTTACTAATGAAAGTAGTTCAACAAGATAAACTGTAAAACTTCCGCCGTTATTTTTATAAAAATATTTTTATCATTTTCTCAATCCAAATAATAATTACATTTGTGGGGTCCACCAATGATTGTGTCGCCGCACGAATATTCCCTGTTAAAATGAATATTCCCAGGCCAATCCAATATTATAAAACAACTTGCAGACTTTTGCAAAATTTATAAATAATACCCACAACTATAACATTATATCAAATTCATTTCATAATATTCAAAATGATATTTATAGAAAATTCATTTTTATTCATAAAAGTCGGGTCGCATAACCTCCCTTCTTAAGAAATTTCGCCCTCGAAATTAGGGTAGTGCATACACAGTATGTCAAGAGGTAAGTGGATACCTTGATTTCATTTGATTCAAACTCGGGTCATTTCCTCAACATCGTGGTTCCTCCATAACACTTTGACTTGAGGTATAACCTTGAAACGTAGAATATGTTCCTTCTTATCCAAGATTTGAACCGGAACCTCTTCATACGTTAAATCTTCCGCTATATCGTCCGGTTCTAACTCAATAATATGGTTCGGGTCTTTCACATATTTACGTAACATGGATATATGAAAAGCGTTATGAACACGAGACATACTTGGTGGTAAAACAAGTCTATAAAGGCTACATCCCTACTCGATCGAGGATTAAAATGGGCTAATGAATCGAGGATTGAGCTTTCCACTCTTTCCAAATCTCGTAACTCCTTTCCATGGAAGCAACACGTAATAAACACATGATCTCCAATATCGAATTCCACGTCCTTTCGATGAAGATCAAGATAACTCTTTATTCGGTCTTGAGAGGTTTTTTATACGTTGTCGATCATTTGAATCTTTTCAGTAGTCATACGTATCAACTCCGGTCCCAACAACGTTGCTTCACCCACCTTCATCCCAACATATCGGAAGCGACACTTTCTTCCATACAACGCCTCGAATGGAGCCATGCCAATATTTGGCGATAGCTGTTGTTGTAGGAAAACTCCACCAATAAGTAAGAACTTGTCCCAACTTCCTTGAAGTCGAGGACACACGAGTCTTAATAAATCTTCAAGAAATTGAATAGTCCTCTCGATTGTCGGGTCCGTCTCGAGGATGATAAGTAGAACTAAATCGTAAATCTGTGCCCATAGCTTTTTGCAAACTAACCCAAAATCGTGAAGTGAATCTTAGGTCTCGATCGAAACTATGGATCTTTGGTATACCATGCGATCTTACAATCTCATTTATATATACATCTGAGCAAGACGTTCAAGTGTATAAGTTTTTCGTATTGGTAAGAAATGAGCGGACTTAGTCAATCTATCAACAATGACCCAAATTGCATCTATGCCTTGAGAAACCTTGGGAAGACCGATGAATGAAATCCATGGTAATGTGCTCCCACTTCCATTCTGGAATTTCAAGTGGTTGTGATGGACCTTTTGGTACTTGATGTTCGCCTTGATTCTTTGATAAGTTAGACACCTTGAGATAAACAATATTATCTCTCTCTTTATATTGCTCCACCAAAATGTATGATGAAGATCACGATACATTTTGGTACTCCTGAGATGGATTCTGAAAGCGGTGTGTTGTGCGCTTCCATCATGATTTTATACTTTAAATCGTGGTCGTTAGAACACAAAGTCCGGAGTTGACTCAAGTATTCCTCTTCATCGATTCTTGCTTCCCAGATAGCAAGACCTTCTTGCACTTTCTTTCTCATACATATCAGCTCCAGGTCTGTAGTTTGAGCAGCTTTAACTTTATCAATTAAAGTCGGTTCTACTCAGTATGTTCGCCATCATCACATGGGTCCTCGGAGTTTTAACTCTATCTCCATCCTTTGCAAGTCACACAAAATGGGCCTTCAGATTGACAATATCGCATTCGCACCGCGATATGATCTTCTACTCAAAGCGTCACTACCACGCTCGCTTTTCCGGGATGGTATTGGATGGTATAATCATAATCTTTCAACAGATTCAAGCCAACGTCATTATCGCGTGTTGAGTTCCTTTTGAGTGAAGAAATATTTGAGGCTTTTATGATCCGTAAAGATCTCCACTTTCTCCCCATACAAGTAATGCCTCCAAATCTTTAGTGCGAAGACAACAATCGCCAACTCTAGATTATGAGTAGGATAATTCATTTCATATTCTTTGAGTTGTCGTGAGGCATAAAGCTATGACTTTCCCATGTTGCATGAGAACACATCCTAACCTTTGCCGAAGCATCACTTTGTAGATGACAAATCCTCCGAACCAGATGGTATTGTCGAGCAGTCTTTGAAATGAGTCTCTCTTGAGTTCTTGAAAACTCTTCTTACATTCCTCGCCCAACCGAACTTTGTATCTTTTCGAGTCGGTGAGTTAGTGGAGTAAGCGGTTCGAGAAAATTCTTCCACGAATCTCCGATAATAACCACCTAAACCGAGAAAGCTACGTGACCTCTATTATTGATTTAGAGTTGCTCCCACTTTGAATAGCTTCAATCTTTCTTTGGGCTGGTCAACAGATATTCCATGACTTGACACCACATGCCCAAGGAATGCTACTTCCTCAAGCCGTAACTCGCATTTCTTTAACTTGGCATAAAGCTTATATTCACGAAGCTTTGGAGTATCGACCTCAAGTGTTGCTTTCATGATCTTCACGGGTTTTGGAATATATGAGGATGTCATCAATAAAGGCGACCACAAAGTGATCCAAATATTCCTTGAATACTCGGTTCATCATATCCATGAAAGCGTGAAGTGTATTAGTCAATCCAAAAGACATGACTAGGAATTCATAATGCCCGTCTGGGGTTACTCAAAGCCGTCTTTGGAATGTCATCCTGTTCTAATCTTCAATTGGTGATATCTGGAACGAAGATCAATCTTTGAAAAGAATTTGGCTCCTTGTACTGTTGGTCAAACAGTCATTAATACGTGGCAATGGGTACCTATTTTTGATAGTGACATGATTCAACTCCCGATAATCAATACAAAGTCGCATACTCCCATCTTTTCTTCTTCACGAATAGAATAGGAGCACCCCAAGGAGAAGTACTTAGGACGAATAAATCCAATGTCTAACAATTCTGCAGTTGGGTCTTTAACTCCACGAAGTTCAATAGAGCCATTCGATATGGGGCTTTGGAAATGGGTTTTGTACCGGGTTCAAGGTCGATACAAAATTCAATTTCACGCCTACAGGGGTAAGCCATGAAGTTCTTCGTGGAATACGTCAGAAATTCATTAAACAATAGAAATATCATTCAAAACCGACGTATTTTTGTTTAGATCCGTGACATGAGCTAAGAAAGCTTGACATCCGTTTTTCAATAAACGAATAGCTTTATGGCTTGAGATGACGATGATTGATTTTAATGGTTTGGTTGCTTGAATTCAAGCATAATAGGTTGATTAGGAATATGAAAGCTAACAACTTACGAAAACAATCAATTTTTGCATGATGAGTAGTTAACCAATCAATCCACAGAATTACGTCAAATGCAAGTATTTTCAATGAAATAAGATCGACGGAGATAATGTGTGGGTACCAATTTGAACCAAACAAGACTTATAAATAGTGGATGTAATGAAGGTTTTCCCAAGCGGAGTTTCAACAGATAAGTCAAAGTCCAATTTTTCCTGAGTCAAATTTAAGCGTTGGTAAAGTAGAAGAAATAAAAAGAATGGTAGAAACCCAGATCAAATAAGGTATAGACTTATTTAGAGTTTATGATAAAGCTTACCGTAATAACTTACTTTCGGGTTCCTTGCTTTCAGGGGAGGTTACAACAAACGCTCTCACTCAGACTACCGGTTTTGATTTTTTTACGGGACTACTTTGATGCCTCCATCCCAAATTGAGCTTGTCTTGATTCACGACAAAATCGAGTCGGTGACCCTCTTCCATAGTTGTAAATACTTTGGATGGCATCGCATACAGTTGGGGACCGATGTGTTCTCTCCTCCACACTTCAAGCATATGATAGGTGGTCGTTCTCCTTCCTTAACGACAGTCAGCGATCTTGACGTCTTTCCATCATTGTTAAATCTCTCTTCTTGAAATGTCCATTCTTATTATTTTGGCCATGATTACCACAAGTGGTTACCATTTTCGGCATGTTGATTCCTCCACGCTTATTGTCACCGCTTCGATGGTATTATCACCGATATTATCATTTTGCCTACCGCTTTCCTTTGGTTGGGTTGACTCATTATCGCTACTTCCAACAATTTGAGCCCTATTAACAACATCCGAATACAAACACGGTTTATGAGAGATAAGATATTGACGTATCTCGGGTTTCAAACCTCTTAGAAATATTCGCGTTATTCTCTCCTCATTATCAACCAAATGGGGACGCAAACCAGGACAACTCGGCAAGAACTTGGGTGCGCGTCTTCGCGACATATCATGTTGTTTTGCTCCAACTTGATGAACTACTACCTTTTCGTGTGATTGAATACTTTCGGGAAAGTATTTGTCGTTGAAACGATTCTTGGAACTTCTCCCAAGATATCTTCATCACGGCGGAGTTGAGTACGCTTTTCTGATTCCCACCAAGAATCGCATCCGCCCACAACATGAAGGTGGC
Organism: Panax ginseng; assembly: GCA_020205605.1. Taxonomy (NCBI): domain Eukaryota; kingdom Viridiplantae; phylum Streptophyta; class Magnoliopsida; order Apiales; family Araliaceae; genus Panax; species Panax ginseng. Next base: position 10,511,179 of record CM035149.1, on the reverse strand, counting down.
AAAGGAACCTTTTGTTCTCGGAGCATCCTAAGACATCAAATATCTTGTTGATCTCGCTTTATCCACGCTCTCACTTTAAGTGATTTTAGCTCTCCAAAAACTCTCGGTGGTCCTGGGGCTTGAACTGCTTAAGCGGTGGACCTGATTCGAGAGTTGCCGGTGTTTCCACCTGCATTTTTATGCGAGCCGCTTCTTTCGATGTTGCATGAATTGCATAAAGCCTTTGAACATTCCATCGTTCATCATTTGGTCGATGTTGTTGTTTGCACGAGGAATGTCGCCGCTACGATGCACATTATCCACGATTATTGATTTGTGGAGACTCAGCGGTCTCTGTCTTTATATTGATATTCTCAACATTCTCGGATGCCATTTTCAAACACCGCCACAAAACAAGGGTTAATTATCATATCACATATTATCCCTATACTCGACCGACCAATTAAATATCAAATAAACTTAGGTAGGTCATATTAACGGCGAATTCCCGTCTCTACTCCCCTCCTAGTTCTTGTCTCACACCTTAGCTGAGGATCATATCCCTAAGCTTTGATAAGAATCGTGGACGCCCCAAAATAGGTATACATCACCCATCTTGAGTCGCCAAATACATGGTACATAAATCAAATATAAGTTAATTATACAACCTGTCGTGTAAAATACGACAAAACATAAAGCGAGAGTTTAAACAAGAATATTGCCTTTCTAGACAATATACATTCTCAATGGAGTCCTCATGGCGTGTATAAACTCAAATTAGATCCTCATTACATTTATTATCACACTATTTAATAGAATAGTGAGGACTACTAATCTTATCATCCGGATCATCAATTGCTTTCACGACTCGTCTTAGCTATATTCTCATTTCTCAAGAAGAACAATGAAAGAAAGGGTGAGCTCAACTAGCCCAGTAAGAAATATTATGACTAAGATAATTTGAATAAATTATCATTAGTCTTCAACAATGTTAAACTGATAAAATACAATAGACATCAAGTTTAGCTGCAGCGGAATAAGCAATCCATTAAAAGAGTCAAGTAGAGAATAAAATCTACTATCTTTTATGTTTTAAAAAGGTTTTTCATCACTTTTATCGCTGAGACTCAGCTTAATAAATAAACCACATCATCCCTGCACTACAGCCAAGGATAATATGAATAACTTTGTCGTCTCAATTATTGATTTAATAATATAACATATTATGCACATGATACTGTGACAATAATCGAATCAATAATATGAGAGATATGATGCAGTAATTATTGTAGCAATAATGGAGTATAAGCCGAGTGACTGACCTTTACGTAAGCATCAATAATCAATACCGAAGTGCTTCTTACGCAACCACACGTATTCTTGTACTTTTTTTACTAGGGTAGTTCAACAGTTTTAACAAGAATACTTTCATAGTTATTTTTTATAAAATATTTTTATCGTTTTCTCAATCAAACAATAATTCCGTTCATGGGGTCCACTAATGATTGTCTTGAGTCATCGAATATTCCCCTACCACAAAGAATATTCTCTCGATAAATCGAATATAATATAACAACTTGCATACTTTTGCAAAATTTATAAATACTACCCACAACTATAACATTATCTCAAATCCACACCATAATAAAAAAAAAATATTTCGAGAAATTTAAATCTTTATTAAGTAAAAATCGGGGTCTCATGGATCATACGTATTATTCGATGACTACTTTAGTCATTTGTTTCAATGTATTTTAAGTAAGTGATTTCATTTTGATAATTCATTATTATTATTATTATTATTATTATTATTAGTTATTAGCGAGAATGGTTAGTGCGGTTATTAGCTTGTATGTGGTTTAGAATAATTTTTCCTTGTCCAAGATTCAAAGATATAAGAAGATATATAGAAGTATAACGGTGTTAACATATATTTCACATCGGTATAGAAAGATATAAGCGAGTTGAATATGTGTTAATATATGTTATATTTCATATTTCTGTCTAACTTAACATATTTCACATCAAGATTACACAAATTTGCTCCTCAAATATGTGTTAACATTTTACGTGGTTAGGAATTATGTTAAAAGTCATTCTGTGATTGGTCGATTATCTTGCCATACATCAAGATATATGGTCGATTTGGTATCCTTGTGATTTGGTATCTTTGTTGAATACTAAATTTGTTGTTCTTTTATTTCGGTGGGATAAGGCATGTGGATTAACGTATACACAAGAATAAATTAACGTAAGACGGGGATGAGTGAGCAACGTCGTGGCGCGTTTATATGTAGAGCCTCGAGTTAACGGTGAATATGTTAGATGAATGTACGTATTTTGGGAGAACTAGGCTTTTTGCACATGCTTAGGTAGTAGCTTAATTTTATGGATAGTTTGGTTTATTTTGTGGATGCATGTAATCAAATTCACAATTCAATATAGTAGTAATTTATATTGAAAAGTGAATTTGAGATGCATATATGGATATATTTTGGTATATATTTCGTGGATGTAATAATTTGAAACTGTAAACGAATGGTATTATTGAGATGTATTTTGAATGGTTAATACATTTTGGCTATATATCATGGCATTAACATATTGCAGGTGCATTGGTAATATAGGTGAACCACATTTTTTTTAATCTACAACATTTAAAAAACGTTGTCTGGTATACTAAACAACAACATTTTTTTTTTATTTTTTATCTACAACATTTTAAAAACGTTGTCTTATATACTAAACAACAACATTTTTAACCAAATAACGTTGTGGAATCATACCTTCTACAACGTTTTTAAGCATCTGTTAATTTTTTGAAAACAAATCTACAACGTTTTTTTCTAAAAAACGTTGTGTAAACGTTGTGTATTGTGCTTAACTACAAGTTTTAAAAACGTTGTGTAAGGATGTCAAATAGACAATAATACCCTTAACCACAACGTTTTTCTGACAGAAACCATAACGTTTTTTTCGCGTTGTCTATTTACTGTTTTGTAGTAGTGGAAGGAACTAGAGTGTAAGCATGCACGTACTTGGTGCATGTCAGGTGTTTATGTATATAAGGTTTATCTCGACTCAGCCAGTGAATGTTTTTTGGGCGATTAGTCTTGTTTTGGGCATAACTTCTAATCTGTTTGAAGTAATGTGACTCATAATATATCAAATCGAAATTAAAACTACAAAATAGATGGTCTTTGGCCATGACTTGTGTTGTTTGTTACCCAAAAACACACAGGAAGGGGTGATTTGGACCTTCCGAAAATTTTCTAATCTTATGAACTTTAGGGTTTTTATGTCTTTTCACCACTTATTGTTCTAGTAGGGTTACGTTTCCGACTTATTTCTGTACTATGTAAACATTGGTAGGATTATGTTTCAGTTAACTTTCTTCATTATTTGTTTAATATAATTTGGCTATTCAACACCCTTCATTATCTCTTTGTTGTTGTTTAGATTCTTGTGATCCATTCGATGTAAACGCGCTTCTCGCTGTGTCAAATCTATTCTCAATTAATTTTTAAAAAAAGTTTAATATTTTAGCATGCCCTTACATATTACCTATATATTGGTTATTCCATGTTTGTACTAATCACAGTGACATTAAAGCAATTAACAGCTTGTCAAATTACAAGCCATACTAGCTTTAATTTGCATCTTTTCCTTTTGTTTTCTTTTGTTTTCCTTGTTCTGCTTCATGCCTTAAAGTCTAGGTTAATAATTAAAATAGTTATCATCTTTAGATTGGCATTCAAACCTTAAGCCAGAAAACTCATGTATATGTATATCAATGATCTGCTGGCTCCACCCAAGAAAAGGGGATAACAATTATACTTTTTGATTAGCATGCACTTTTCAATTAATCAGTGGGTCGCTGGATAATAGCTAGCCTTTCATGGAATAATATGTTTTGTGGTTATTGTTACATAATTTTCTAATCCTATCCGCATTCAGCTTTTGGAACGACAGAATGATAAGCGGGTGTTCCAGCATATATATATATATATATATATATATATATATATATATATATATATATATATATATATATATATATATATATATATATTATATATATGTATATATACAATTTATATGTACAAATCGTTTATGATGACGGGTTTATTTGGACTATAGCGACGGTTCACCCCTGAACCGTCACCATAGACCATAATAGCTATAGCGACGAGTGATCCGTCACTATAGCTCAAAAAAATTGTTGTTATAGACGACTGTATACTACACAGCTGTGTATATGTATTTTTCCCATATATATATATATATATATTTTTTTTTTTCAAAATGTCGTAGTTTTAATAAAGATATGCTATTTAAGAGATATATGTATATTATTTAAGAGATATGTTTTACATCGATTCTATATATATATATATATATATATATATATATATACTATAAAAGCAATTAATTCAATTCAAGTCTTTTTTTACTTTCAAACAATTGTATGTTTTTGTCTGAACAGATTAAAGTGTGTGTATATATATAAATATATTTTTTGTTTACTTTGAAAGTTGAAAAAAGCATTTATGTATAAAAAGACTCGTTGCTCCAAGCGTGAACCCTTAACATGTAAGAACGATTCTTAGAAGTCTAAAAAAGTCAACTAATTAATTCACAATATGAATTTTGATATCAATCACCTTCTAGGAATGACTATATACCACACACGCAAACTAATTACTTTAAGATATATGATTATATGATATATACTCCTTCCTCCCACAAAGGTATCATTTGTCACTATTTTTCTCAAAAGAAAAAAAGAAAAAAAAGGAGGAAAAGTCGTATTTTCTTTTTTATTCGTGAACCTATACTATTAAAATTTAATTATAGAAAAACATTTCATCCTAGGTGACAGTTTGGGAAAGGGGTTAGATAGGGAGAGATTTAGGAGAAACATATGAAAAACTTATCTTTAATTTTTTGTACTACCAATTAAATTCTGACTTCTTGATGAGGTGTATTCTTGAAACTATGATTTTGGACCGTAACAAGAGAGGACTGAATTCTCATTTGTTTTAATTGTAATATATATAAAATGAGCATCTCCTCAAACGTATCATCACACTTTCATTATAATGTTATTAATAGTAAATTAACAATTAGTATTTTATGGATAAACATGAAATAAAAATATATTAAGTTTGTAAAATTTTTAAAGAGACTTTTTTTTCCCTTGTAAAATATTGGAAGGAACATATATATGAGTCATGATCACACTATCTCTATAAACAGTAATTAGTCCACAGTCCATAAGGACCATAACGCGAGCGAGATGAACAAAGTGAGCGTCTGGTGCGTGTCATGACCATGCACTTTAAAAAGTGGTACTTAAGAAGTAATAGCAAAATAATCTAATATAAGATTATTATTAATTTTTAAAAGTTAACTTAATAAATTTTTAATTTTAAAATTAATACAAATTTCTTTAGTTATAGTCAATAGAATAATAAAATTTGTAAACTCTTGGAAACTTATTACTCATCGTAAAATTTATTATTTTATAAAGTTTGATAAATTATCTCAATAATTTTGAGTTTGCATGAAAATATTTTAAACTGACTTTTAAAAGTCAATATAATGATAATTAATTAGGTCAAAGACCCTGGCCGCGTGGATACTTGATTTTTTTTTTTTGTTTATCTTTGGGTGCAATATGAAGCGCTATATCAGAGCCTAAAGATAAGATTAAAATAGGAAAGGTGATTAATTATTAGCTCAATTAATTAATTAAATTAGTAACCACAAGCTTCTACTTAACTTGTTTAAGGTAAGAGTAGTGAATTTGCATTGAGAAATGACAATCCATCATGAGGTATTTTTCCAGTTAATCCCGATCGACAGGCCCACCCCAACCAAAAAAATAAAAGAAGCAATATAACCAAACCATTTTATTGCTTTCACATTTTTCAAATGATACATACAACAATTAAAGAAAGTATGAGACGACAGGATTATTACCTTGACACTTGAAACAACAAAATAATTATAAAAAAAAAAATAAATAAATAAAAAGTATATATATATATATATATATATATATATATATATATATATATATATATATATATAAGAATGGAATGAAAATTCATCTACACTTTATTAATTAATAACAACTTAATTAATTAATTTCTTGATGAGTAGGGAATGAATTAAGAATAATCCATTATGGCATGCATTCACTCGGAAGAACTAGGGGAGAGAACTACAAATTGTCCTTATAACCCCAGATTGACCGGTGAGGGGACTAAGATCTCCCATTTTGACCATGGCTGCTGCAAAATCTCTCGAAAATGTAGAAGGGTTGTTGCTGTAATCCGTCACAATGTCATCGGTTGAACCTCCGCTAAGAAGGATCTGGTCTGTTGCTAGTAGACCCTTCTTTTGCAATATGTTCTTGTAGTAGTTGTTGTCAAATGAAGTGGGTGTCACCAAATCAAGTGGTGCCAAATTGCCATTTCCACCACTAAAAGGGCAATTACGTCTACGAGTGGTTGCGAATCCAGCGTCAATGTCTGATCCGTTGCTGTATATCCTGCCACGGAATGTGAAACATTGTGCCTGCCCAAATGAATGTGCACCTGCATTCCATAATTAACAATGTTTTAATTAAGTTTATACTGCTTAACTTCGACAAATTAATAAAGAAAGATAGACGTACATATAGAGAAATGATTCACTAGTAGCTAGCGTTGGTTATATATATATATATATATATATATATATATATATATATATATATATATATATATATATACATGCACAATCAGTTAGTTGGGAGTTAATAGTAGTTGAAATAGATACCTGACAAAGCAACCATCTCCCTAATAGTGAAGCCCTTGCCACGGAAGTCAGATATAAGTTTTTGGAGATCATCACCAAAACCTGGAAGAATACTTGAGGCTTCTGTAGGGTTGGTAGTTGTCGAATCTCTTCTACCAAGCTTCACTGTCCATGATGGACCACCAGCCTGAATATTATCGATCCATTATTTGATTGAAATTGACCATATGATGATTAACGTACGTTATATATATATATATATATATATATATATATAATGCATGCAAAATTAATACTAAATTCGTCCCAATTAAAAGAATTCTTTTTGAGTAAAGAAGTCGATGTCTGAAATATTACGAGTAACAAAAAATTTTAGTTTTCAAAATCTAAACAAATTCACTCCAAATTTTTAAAAGTCAAATAAGACTATTTTTGTGAAAATTTCGGAGGGAGTACTATTTTGTATAATATATATATATATATATATATATATATATGTGTGTGTGTGTGTGTGTGTGTGTGTGTGTGTGTGTGTGTGTGTGATATATCCCCTACCAAAACAGTGGCATCGCGTGCCGCAATGGAAAGTATGTCTGCACAAGAAACAACTCCAGGGCAAATATTCTCAACCGCAAACTTGGCTCGGTCAATGACATCGAAGCCTCTTACAGAACCCTTATTAGGACCTGCACTCTTCTCACTTTGGATAGAACCAGAATCATCAAGTAAGATTGATGCATCACAACCCTGCAAATTAATTAAAACAATTAATCTATATCCCAATTGAAGTTGCATGGTAATGCAAGTACTAGTAAATAATGTTGTATAAACACTAAATTAAATTAGATTAAATATATTGATAAATTTATTTATTTTGATATGAATTTTTTTTTAAAACCTGAACAAAGCAATCGTGGAAATGGAGGCGAATGAGGGATCCAGCCATACGACGCTCAGCGGACACTGCATTCCTAACAGTAGTTCTAACTGTAGTCAGCAAATTTGGGCACGTACTGTCATAAAATGAAGCAGAAAGCTGTGCGTTGCATGGCATGCTACAAAGGAATACCAAAAACATAGTTGCAGCAATTGCTGCAAAAGAATTGCGAGAGCCCATTATAAATTAAGTAAAAACAATTGTACTAATGAATGAATTATATATTGTGTACAAGAATTAATAAACTGCAGATGATTGAGAAAGAGTGCTGCATGCACATCCTTTTATAGGGAGCAATATTGGAATTTTATGACCTGTGAGGAGGAGAGAAATCCACTAAAAAAAACCTGTAAGAATTGATTGATTGATTGAGAGGACAAGAGAATAAAGAAGCGATTGGCGATTACTCCAAGCCTTGATTTGAATGTTATTGTGGCAAGAGAACTCCTAGAATCGAGGAGCGGAAGTGTTAGGGAGAATGAGGATTCAAGAGAACTCCTAGAATTGAGTCCTTGAGTTGAGAGAATTTCAAACCCTTTTGGTGCTTTTGGTGGTGGAATCTCTCAAGCCTTTAAGTCACCAAAAGGGTCTCTTTGATCTTCAAGAGTCCAAGTCTTGAGTCAAGAAGAGAAGTCTCAACTCTTTAGTGCTTTTAGGTGGAAAAATCCAAGCCTTTAAGTCACCAAAAGGGTCCAAGTCTTGTGTTCAGTGTCTCCCTTTCCCGATGGAATGGAAGGGGTATTTATAGGGTTCTCTGGAAAGTAGTCATGTGCTGAGGCACATGCTTTCGAGAAAATTCGAGAAAAACCCTTTAGTCGTTAGAATAATGCCCATATTGCCACATCCTCCAGCCACCAATCAATCCCTCGATCAATTCCCAAAGCGAAGCGCCTCCACGAGTCTTACGCCTCGGGACACGTGGAGGCTTATCCGAGTCTAGCACATTTATTTACGACTTTTCCATCTTCATTCCATTAGGTTATCACGAACCCTAATTTGCACATTTAATGAGGTCGTGGAACCCTAATTGTGCATTTAATTCAATTAGGTCATGTGAACCCTAATTTTGCACTTGGGCCCACATTTGCCCCCTACTTGGCGAGAGTCGCGTTCCCAAATAGAGCGATCGTCTGAAAATTATAAGCCTTTGAATGATTTTTGCGGGGCTCTTTCTTGAACAAATTGGGAACTTCTCCAAAAATCTTTCCATATCTTGTCGATATTTGTTTTCCTTTTTTTTACGGCAATGGAAACAAGGAAATATAATCAAATATAAATAAATTTTAATCTAATAAAATCCTTCTTTTGGTAAATCGGACCTTAATTAATATTATTTTTTTGAAAATAAAATCAAATCTTAATCTTATGTTGGAAAATACAATCAAAGCTTTCTTTGTTTTGGAAATAAATCAAATCTTAATCTTATTTTGGAAATAAAATCAAAGCTTTCTTTGTTTTGAAATAAATCAAATCTTTCTATATTTTGAAATAAACCAAATCTTTCTTTATTTGAAAGCAAAAGATTTTACTTATTTTATATATATATATATATATATATATATATATATGCATATAAATAATCTATTTTCAAAAATTACCCCTTATTGGGAATAAAACTAAATCTTCTTTATATTTAGCAAATAATATCTTTATATATTTTTATTTAGAAATGAATTCAAAGATACTTATCTTTTGGAAAATCTTATGGCAAAGGGCATTCATTTCAAGCGGTTGATTGATGAAACAACGGGACCTCAAAGGTATGAAGGTACTTGACCCCTAGGTAGTCGAGGCTTACATAGTGAAGACTACATGGTAAAGCCTACATAGATTTTTTTTTTTTTTTTTTAAGGGGGAAAAAAGAGCGACCCATAGGTGGCCTAAGGCAACATGGGCGCCCCTAGGTGGCCTAAGGCAACATGGTGGCGCCCTAGGTGGCCCTAAAGCTGACATGGCTAGGGAACAATGAAGTTTTGGAGGAGCAATTACTATTTTAATCATAAATTTTGACTCGTTTGGAGTTTGGGGCCCATAATATATCAAAAGCGAAGATATCGGCGTGAGCCCTATAAAGCCAATATGGCCGAACCCTAGGTAGCCTAAGGCAACATGGCCGAACCCTATGGGAAAAATGAAGTTTTAATGAAAAAGATGAAGTTTTGGAGGAAGCGACTACTATTTTGATCATAACTTTTGACTCGTTTGGAGTTTGGGGCCCATAATATATCAAAAGCGAAGCTAGCGAGGAGCCCTACAAAGCCAACATGGTGAACCCTGAGGGGCGGAACCTATTTTTTTTTTTTTTTTAGGACTCCCCGATCTTTCTTTTGTCTTAGAGCCCCATTACCTTGATTACATCTTGGTTTTTCCCTCGGATAATAAAGAAAGACTTGACGTTTAGTCCACGAAGAACACGAAGGAAGAAAAAATGCTCTGAATGCGGATGAAAGTGAAAGCTCGAGGGGCCAGACCCTAGGAGGGGTGAACCCTAGGGGTGAACCCTAACTCTTTTCGACATTGTTTCATCTTCTTTTGGTGTTTTGAAGCTTTACTCTCGGATATTCCTCTTTGGCATGGTGAGCATTTTGAGCTCAAGTACTTTATTTGGCGTCCTTCCTTGCTTCTTTAGATCCCTTATCTTTGAACTCTCTTTTTTTTTTGCAGGCCCTCCTGTTGAACATTCTGCAGACTTGGGAACAACCGAGGAGGCCCCGTTTCTCAATGATTGGGAAAGGGTTCCCTCCTTTGGTCTTTTAAATGCGTCTTTTGGAAGCAAGTCAAACTTATGCCGTCTGACTTTTCCTCCACCATAGAAGGAAGGCTTGTTTCTATATCCAGCGGCTTATGGAAGTTGGGATGACTTCTTATCGATTCATCTAACCACCTTGAGAATAGCAACATTGGATTGACTAGCTACTTAGGAATCTTGATTATGTGGATAACTTTGCATCCGACTATGTAGGAACATTCATATCAATAGGACCTACATATTCATCATATTCATGCTTGGGGTGAATGCACCTTTACTCTGGAGGATGTCTATGCCCTCTTTCGGTAAGTATTTGCCCCCCTTGGCGTGAGTCGCGCCTTTGGTGAGATGATCGCGCAAAATATTATAAGTGTTGAAGTCTTGATTCGATTAATACGAACACTTGGCGGGGCTTGATGTTTTGCAATCCTCAAAAGCGAAAGTCTAGGAGAGGAACCTCTGAGGGGAGCAAACCCTAGAAGGCGAGCCTTAGAGGAGCTCTCTGGGATATTTTGAAAATCTTGATCTAATCTTTCTTACCATCTCTTGAAATTCCTCTTTCTTTTGGAATCAAGAAGTCATTGAGAACCAAACATTTCGTGAAGGCACGATAAGCCCGAAGGCTGATAGCCTCGAAGTCTGTTGATAGTGTTGAAGACCTCTTTGATAGCCCGAAGGCCTAATAGCATCGAAGGCACGATAATAGCCTTGAAGATCTCTTGATAGCATCGAAGACCTCTTTGATGGCCTCGAAGACCAAGCTTTAGGTATTCCTCATCTTGATTCGACGGTCATGACCTTTGGATCATGAGCTATCGTAGTTCTTCATTTCTTGTATCGAGAAAATCATGTACATTTATTTCATACAAACTAACACTTGAATCTATACTTTTCTTTTTTTTTTCTTTTTCCTTTTTTTTTTTTAAGAAATTTTAAAAAAAAGCGTTCAAATATAAGTGAAAGTTTGTCAATTTATTGATAATAAAATTGCTTTTAACGAAAAGCATAACATTTCATATATAATAAATCTTGCTTTTGTCGGTGAAAGCATAACGTTCACCACTTTTAGAGATAAAGTGTAACTTTTTTGGTGCGAGGGCTTATAAGTCGGTGCCTCATTCACTTTTGATGATAAAGTGTAACACTTTCGGGTGCCTCGTCACTTGGGTCGTCAATTTCTTGGCAAGTCACGATCTACGAGGACTTGAAAATGGGTGCCTCGTCACTTGGGTAAATCGATATTTTGGCAAGTATAATCTCGAGGACTTGAAATCGGGTGCCTCGTCACTTGAGTCATCAATTTCTTGGCAAGTCGATCTACGAGGACTTGAAATCGGGTGCCTCGTCACTTGGGTCGATCAATTTCTTGGTGAAGTGCGATCTCTGAGGACTTGACCCACAGTTTAAGTGGACCACCATCTTGGGGGTGTTTTTTTTTTTTTGTCGATTCTTGTGCCTCCTCCCTTGGTCATCAATTTACTTGGCAAAGGATATTCACGAGGACTTAAACCTACATTTTGGTGGACCACCATCTTGGGTGGATTTTTAATTCATCATGTAGTTCAAAGTTTGTTCGATGGTGCGTAGAGCCGATATTTGAGTTCTTGACTTACGGGGATTTGCACCATGGGTGATGGTGTTGCACGTTTCTTCTCTAGTTCAATCTCCCCGTAGCTTGGTTTCTCATGGTATATCCTCGTGGTATGTGATCCATAGTGGAATGCCCTGCGTATTGGTGGTATACATGAAATCGATCTTCTTTTCATTTCTTGATTACAACCGCCAGGGGCCTTGGAGGTTTCACTACTCCGTACTCGACCCATTGTTAAATACAGGCTCTGAGCGCTTCTACCATTGCATGTGATAGCCTCCGGGGCGGCATTCTAGTATACTTGTCCTGTCTTTTCTCTTTTCGTTCAAATTTCTCATTCTTCTCCCTCTTGCCCCCTTGTGATTTTGGTGAGAATCCACTAAAGCCCACGATTCTTTGTCCTCTTGCTCTTCCATGTATCCATCGCATGGTGGTGGGAAATGTCATGATTCCCCAAGTCTTGTGCAAAAGATGAGAGATTTTGAAGGAATCACAAGCCTTGGTGATGAGGTGGGGCTTGAAGGCGTCTAAAAGCACCATTGTTGCATATCTTAACCAAGTTCTTTTCTTTGATTGGCTCTGCACATACGTGCTTGGGCCTGAACCTATCCACATAATCGGTGACTCCTCGTTTGGCTTACGCTTGAATCGCATGAGCTCTACGATGGTTACTGTTTACGCACATAGAAGAATTTCTTAAAAATTGCAATTTTAGATCATCCCAATCATGGGTGATCCCTTCTCCAAATTGTAGTACCAATGAAGGCTTTATCCGTCAAAGTCTTGTTGAATTCCTCATGACAAGTTGTGGTTATTTTACTTCATCATATCCTAGCCATGGAGACATCGACTCTACGAACACAGCAGCGTGTTCTCTGGCATTTCCTTTCTCCCCATTGTATTTTGGAAGCTGCGGTGGGTGCTCAATATACTACTGTTGGGTAAGGTTGCCTCCGAATATGTGCGGGGTAAGGAGGAGTAAAGTCTAACTCAGGGTCGAGATGTGCATCTGCGAAGTTGATTGATCACGTCGATCATATCATCCTTAAATCGCGTCTTGGCTTGTGGCGTGAACTCTACGGGGTGTTGTGATATCTTCTTTGCATCGGCAATGTGTATGGTAGAGAGGTTGGTTGATGCTGCGCTTGCATCATACTGCTGGCTTTGGTGGAGATTCTTTGGCTCACTTTCATTGGACATTGCTTGGAATGTTTGGCATTTGCACTGTGAAAATGATGGGATGATGTTCGTTTGAGGTTGGCTTGCTTCCGACCTAGGTTGTGGCCCGTCACCTTTATTGCGGAGCTCGAGTTGATTCTTTGGGGCCGATTGACTTTTCCGTCGATGGAGGTACAATCTGGTTCTCTTTGTTGTTCTTTGCCATTGTTGTTGTCTCCACTCTCCTACTTGTTCTCCATGCGAATTGCACAGGAACATGGCCTTGAAAGGTAGGGATCTGCATCGATTCTTTGGCGGAAATTCCACATCTCTTCTTGCTTCCTTTGCATCTCGACATCATGGCCATCATCATACCTTGTCCTTCCGTGCTTCCTTGATGTTTTGAGCATCTCGGTTGCCTGACATTCATTTGTTCTCCACTTGCATCCTCGTCTTGCCTTTTCTGCGTTGGTTTGTTGTTGATTGGCCATGTATAGTGATGTTGAACTCCTTAAAAGCGTCTTTAATAAGTGGTTGGTCAAAATCCAGTTGCGCCTTGGAATGCTTGAGTTACTTGCCTTGGGCTGGATCCGGTGAGGTAATGCTATTTGTTGGTGAAGTGGCTCTTCTGTAGTTCTCCCACTTGAGTTGTGGGCATACCCTTCTGAATTCTACACCTCCCAGTGAGTCGCCAAAAAAATGTGGGCGAGGAAATCGTACCCTCTTTAGGGTTAGGGGTTTCGTGTTGGTGAGGAGGAGAAATCACGAAAAATACGGAATTGATTGATTGATTGAAGAGAGGGGAGAATGGCGGTGGGCGATTACTCCAACAACGGCGTGGCGAGAACTCCTAGAATCGGGAAGCCGTGTTAGGAGTATGAGGATTCAGAGAGCCTTCTTGAGTCCTTGAGTTGAGAGAATGTCAAACCCTTTTGGTGCTTTTAGGTGGAATCTCGAGCCTTTAAGTCACCAAAAGGGTCTCTTTGATCTTCAAGAGTCCAAGTCTTGAGTGCGAGAGAAGTCTAAACTCTTTAGTGCTTTTAGGTGGAAAAATCCAAGCCTTTAAGTCACCAAAAGGGTCCAAGTCTTGTGTGTCTAGAGAGCTCCCCTTTCCCGATGGAATGGAAGGGGTATTTATAGGGTTCTCTGGAAAGTAGTCATGTGCTGAGGCACATGCTTTCGAGAAATTCGAAAAACCCTTTAGTCATTAGAATAATGCCCATATTGCCACTGTCTTACAGCCACCAATCAATCCCTCAATCGATTCCCAAAGCAAGTAGCCTCCACGGTCTTACGCCTCGGGACACGTGGAGGCTTATCCGAGTCTAGCACATTTATTTACGACTTTTCCATCTTCATTCCATTAGGTTATCACGAACCCTAATTTGCACATTTAATGAGGTCGTGGAACCCTAATTGTGCATTTAATTCAATTAGGTCATGTGAACCCTAATTTTGCACTTGGGCCCGTATGCACGTACTTGGTGCATGTCGGTGTTTATGTATATAAGATTTATCTCGACTCAGCCGGTGAATGTTTTTTGGGTGATTAGTCTTGTTTTGAGCATAACTTTTAATCTGTTTGGAGTTATGTGACTCATAATATATCAAATCGAAATTAAAACTACAAAATAGATGGCCTTTGGCCATGACTTGTGCTGTTTGTTACCCAAAAACACACAGGAAGAGGTGATTTGGACCTTCCGAAAATTTTCTAATCTTATGAACTTCAGGATTTTTATGTCTTTTCACCACTTATTGTTCTAGTAGGGTTACGTTTTCGACTTATTTCCGTACTATGTAAACATTGGTAGGGTTATGTTTCAGTTAACTTTCATCATTATTTGTTTAATATAATTTGGCTATTCAACACCCTTCATTATCTCTTTGTTGTTGTTTAGATTCTTGTGATCCATTCGATGTAAACGTGCTTCTCACTGTGTCAAATCTATTCTCAATTAATTTTTAAAAAAAGTTTAATATTTTAGCATGCCCTTACATATTACCTATATATTGGTTATTCCATGTTTGTACTAATCACAGTGACATTAAAGCAATTAACAGCTTGTCAAATTACAAGCCATACTAGCTTTAATTTACATCTTTTCCTTTTGTTTTCTTTTGTTTTCCTTGTTCTGCTTCATGCCTTAAAGTCTAGGTTAATAATTAAAATAGTTATCTTCTTTAGATTGGCATTCAAACCTTAAGCCAGAAAACTCATGTATATGTATATCAATGATCTGCTGGCTCCACCCAAGAAAAGGGCATAACAATTATACTTTTTGATTAGCATGCACTTTTCAATTAATCAGTGGATCGCTGGATAATAGCTAGCCTTTCATGGAATAATATGTTTTGTGGTTATTGTTACATAATTTTCTAATCCTATCCGCATCCAGCTTTTGGAACGACAGAATGATAAGCGGGTGTTCCAGCATATATATATATATATATATATATATATATATATATATATATATATATATATATATATATATATATATATATATATTATTATATATATATATACACTGTATGTATGTATGACACAAATTATTATGATGACGGTTTATTTGCTATATATATGATAGTTCAATTCGAACCGCAATCACCATAGATGAGAATAATATATAATGACAGTGATCCGTCACTATAGCTCAAAAAAATTGTTGTTATAGACGATTTGTATACTACTAAATTTGTGTATATGTATTTTTCCCATATATATATATATATATATATTTTTCAAAATGTCGTAGTTTTAATAAAGATATCTTTATTTAAGAGATATATGTATATTATTTAAGAGATATGCTTTACATCGATTCTATATATATATATATATATATATATATATACTATAAAAGTAATTAATTCAATTCAAGTCTTTTTTTACTTTCAAACAATTGTATGTTTTTGTCTGAACAGATTAAAGTGTGTGTATATATATAAATATATTTTTGTTTACTTTGAAAGTTGAAAAAGCATTTATGTATAAAAGACTCGTTGCTCCAAGCGTGAACCCTTAACATGTAAGAACGATTCTTAGAAGTCTAAAAAGTCAACTAATTAATTCACAATATGAATTTTGATATCAATCACCTTCTAGGAATGACTATATACCACACACGCAAACTAATTACTTTAAGATATATGATTATATGATATATACTCCTTCCTCCCACAAAGGTATCATTTGTCACTATTTTTCTCAAAAGAAAAAAAGAAAAAAAAGGAGGAAAAGTCGTATTTTCTTTTTTATTCGTGAACCTATACTATTAAAATTTAATTATAGAAAAACATTTCATCCTAGGTGACAGTTTGGGAAAGGGGTTAGATAGGGAGAGATTTAGGAGAAACATATGAAAAACTTATCTTTAATTTTTTGTACTACCAATTAAATTCTGACTTCTTGATGATGTGTATTCTTGAAATTATGATTTTATGACCTAGTTAAGGACTTGTCTAGGTCACTATTTACTACTAGTTCTCCTTCGCCGGCTTTCTTCTGGAATTGGAATATCTTTTTCATATTTACTTTGTGTGAAATAACTAATTATAGCAAGTCAATATTAACTAAATCATGTAGTATATTAACATGTATGAGAGTGTATATATAATTCTACTAAAATATTTGTTACCACCTGTAAGATATAATGTTTGGCTCACTTACAAAATGTTTGTAGCCTCTTATATTTATAGTGTAATAAGTACAAGATAATGATAAAATATAAAGAAGTTTAAATTACAGAGTTGTTGTAACTAATGTTATCATCCAACTAAGCCTTCAGATTTGAATGTTATCATCTTATCTCCATCTCTTTTGACAAAGTTTGGGAGATGATAAGGCTTATCATTAACACGCCCCCTCAAGCGTAGGGGGAATTCGCGGACCCGTAGCTTGTCTCGTAATGGTGCAAAACGTTGAATTGAGAGAGGTTTCGTGAAAATGTCGATCTTTGGTACTAACAAAGCAAACGCAAATGGACTTGGATGCGACCTTCTCTCGGACAAAATGAAAATCTATCTCGACGTGCTTAGTGCGAGCATGAAACACGGGATTAGTGGCCATGTAGGTAGCACCAATATTATCACAAAGAATGACCGGGGTCGTAGTAAAATGAATGTCCAATTCACGAAATAAAAATGTGATCCAGGTTAAGTCGAAAGTTGTATTCGCAAGCGCACGGTATTCGGCCTCGGTGCTTGAACGAATAACCGTTGTTTGTTTGCGAGAACCTCATGAAATAAGATTGCCGCCAAAATATATGCAATGTCCCATTGTAGAGCGACGAGTTTCCGAATCACCGGCCCAATCCGCATCGCCAAAAGCTACAAGAGAGGAGTGTGGTGCTCGAGTGAGTAGTATACCATAATGTATGGTATGTTTTAAGTAGCGCAATACTCGTTTAACAGCTGCCCAGTGAGGAATTAGGGGACGATGCATGAACTGACATAAACGGTTGACAGCATAAGAGATGTCGGGTCGCGTGAAAGCAAGATAGTTAAGTGCACCTACTATGCTGCGATAAAGAGTTGGGTCCGAATAAGGATGTCCATCGGTGGAGGTAAGTGTTGTCGAGGATGACATTGGTGATGCAATGGGTTTGGCTGTGAGCATGCTGGTGCGAGCGAGTAGATTTATAATGTAGCGTTGTTGGGTAAGAAACATAGAGTTGGCGTCACGAATAACTTCGATGCCGAGAAAGTAGTGAATATCACCAAGATCTTTGACCGCAAAATCGCTGCCAAGAGATGCAATAAAATCATTGACGAGCGATATATTGGACCCTATAATAATAATGTCATAGAAACTTTTAGATGAGTTGGTTATTTAACACCACTAAAGAAGAATGTAATAACGTCAAAGAAATACTCCCTCCGTTGTAGTACTACTGTACTAATACTTTTATTTTTAAATATAAAATTTAATTTGCAGACAACGCACATTTACATAGTAACTCATTCAACCTTTTGTCTAATATTTCACAAAAAGAGTTTATTTGTAAAATTTAAAATATTTTTTATGTATACCTCTAATTTATTGAGTATTTATTATAGTGGTAATTATGACATGATATATAATTGAGTTATTGTAGTAACTCAATTATATCATTTGGAATTAATTCTGTGGAAAATAGATTAATTCTGACAGAATATTCTATCGACAATAATTTTCTCGAAACTAATACAATTCTGACGTAATTAATTATGTCGAAATTATAAACAACAAATTTACTTTAAAAAAATCAATAATGATCATATATTCACCCTTTTGGCATAAAAAATAATTGAAATAAATGTTAAAATAAGACTCAATATTACACATAAGCATTTTTTAGCCACATGACGCCATGTCATCAATTTCTGACGTGGTACTATTAATTAGAAGTAATCAGGAAAAACTAAAAGTTTAATCTTCTAATTGAAAAAATTGAGAAGACAATTCCCAAAGTGAAAAATAATAATAATTAAGAGTTTAATATCCTAATTAAAAAATTGAGAAGACTATCACCAA
The DNA here is from genome assembly GCA_020205605.1 of Panax ginseng. Lineage (NCBI taxonomy): Eukaryota > Viridiplantae > Streptophyta > Magnoliopsida > Apiales > Araliaceae > Panax > Panax ginseng. Next base: position 10,492,440 of record CM035149.1, on the reverse strand, counting down.
AATGAAAAAAATAAAAGTTTAGGTATTAATCTATTTTTAGGCATTTTTTTAATTTAATTTTATGTATATATTTATCCAGTAAAGTTAAAAAGACATTATTTAAATAGGATGCTAGGGTTCTGTGTCTATTTAGCCATCGTACGGAAGAGTAGGTGAGCTATGGTGAATACTTTAGCTCCAGCTTTGATTTTGTCTCACAGTCTTAATTATGTCGGATTTTAGTTATAGATCTGTCTTGATCGTTAAATTGATAATGTCTCACAATCTTATGTTGGAGTTTAATTATTGACGTATGTCCTGATCGTCATTAGAAAATAAAAACAAAAAAAATTATAAACTTCGGTGCTTGTTGAATGTTCAAATATTTATTGATTAATTATTTGTTCCCAGTCCCATTTCCGTGTTGAATTAAGAAGAGGTGACTATATATATATATATATATATATATATATATATATATATATATATATATATATATGTGTGTGTGTGTGTGTGTGTGTGTGTGTGTTATTAAAATATGAAATAAATATTCAAAGTTTGAAATTGTGGAATGCTAAGACATTCTTACTCTCAACAACTTTCATATTCAACGAGAGGATTATAGTTCAACTACTTTCGTTATCAAGTAGCTAGTGTTATACTAAGTTTGGATTTGAGTAATAAAAGTAAGAATGGAATTATTAATTTTTTTAAAATAAAAAAAGTTGTGTTTTGTTATAATTGGAATGATTTGAATCATTCTTATTGTTCTCAAATTTATGAATTTTATTTTTTGGGAGAGGGAAATAAGTCATTCCAACTAGAATAGAATGAATCATTCCACTCTTCATTCAATTCCTTCAATCCAAACGTAACATTAATTTATATGAAAATTAAATCTAAAAGGTAAAAGAAATAGTGGTATGTATAGTTAATTAAAAAGCTAGGCAATATTAGTTATTATAAGTTGATGTGTTCGTCTGAATTGCGTTCTTAGTTTGATTTGTACCTTGGTGTTTTGCCGCTAGCTTAGTTATCGCTAATATGGCTAGGCAAATTTGTGAAAGGAAATTGATATTTTTACATAAATTTTTTATATAGAGATAGAAGTGAGATTCATTCATTATTTATATGAAAATATTAATTTTTATGTGATAATATTAATTCCATTTGTGAAACTATATTGTTGAGAAAATGCCCGTTTTAAAGCTAGAGAGGGTGCATTAGCATTACCGTACTATATATATTGTTACTACTTCAGCTCCTCCCAAAAACAAATATCAAGGATTGTTTAGTACAAAATTTGGAAATAATTTTTTTAATAATAATAATATAAAAAATAGTCTTTAAAAGTATTGGAGTGTATATTAATAAAGATATATTTTTTTTGCATGAGATATAGGGCGCGTACGTACCTGGTCTCATGTTGCATGCTGCATGCTGCATGCTGCAAAAGTACGTGACTTTTCTTTCTTTTTTTTCTTTTGTTTTTAATTTTTTTTGGCAGAAGATGAACACTGACTTTTCCATAAGCGCCGAAAATGTATAAATATATATATATATATATGCGTACTTTTTTATGATCGACTTAGTGAATACATTTATTTGAGCGACTTTTGAAAACTTTACAGGCCAAACTTCTATTGACTTTTGTATTTTCAGATGCGTTTTTATTTTTTGGGTCCAAAAGTCTTCAGACAGCAGATAGCTGACGATTACAACCAGTGGAGGGTATATAATTTTTTTCAGCATTAGTGGATTTTAATTAAATATTTTTACATTTATGAGTTATTGTCTCACTCTAAAATTCTGTAAGTTGTAAAAATACTTTGAAGAATTAATTAGATTATAATGGATTTTTTTTTTATCCTATCAAATTTAACTTTTTTATTAATTTGTCATCTTGAGTTTACTAAATTATAAATTCTGTCTTTTAAGTTTGCATATAAAAAAAAGAAAGTGAGCATAGACAAGTGTTTATACTGCCCTCTACCTCTATACGCCCTTGATTATAACAATGCACATTCAAGAAAGTTGGATCTTAATTAATTTCCTTGTATATATTTTGTGAAAAAATTATTTACTGGTACTGCTGTTCAATTTTTTTTATAACAACCATGGTATGAGCTAATTTGAGATATAGTTGAAAAAATGATATGAATTCATTTGACAACAAATAAAATATCTCTATTCCAAACGAAAATTATTTTATATTTTTAAAGTCAGATTATAAGCAAGATACCTAGAGTAGCATCATTATCTTGAATTTGTGCCCATTTTCCTCTAATTCCTAAACAGCCTCTCCCATTGAACCCCAAGAAGATTCACATAATTCCATCAAATATTTGAAAAATCAAATTTATGTCTTTTGCATGTGTGACAATTAATGAAAACACTTTATATGTATCAACAAAGCCACCAAAATTATGGACACAACTCAATGTACCACAAAAGGACCATGTCAAAGTCTTCTTCTTGTATTCACACGTTTCATATATTAAACCATATCGACATTCTCTTTCCCTCATTTTATCAAATACTTAAAATGCACTATTCAACCACGCATAAACTAAAAAAAAATCTCAAATAATTATATTATTTAACAATACAAAAGGTTAATAAAATCATTATTTCAGTTGCACACATATGTTACCCTAAAATAAAAACACATCCAAATCGCAGAAAGCAACAATCAAAAAGTATTACAAACTTTGATTAATGCAAAGCGATCCTTACGAAGTTAGAAGCAATAATTATCAAGACTGATAATTATTATAATTAATTTGAAACATATATATGGGGAGTTAATTATCAAGTAATTTCATCCATTTATATATCCACCATTTCATACATTCTACTACTTTTAGTTTTAGTTAGAGATTAACTAGACTACCCATCTTGGGGCTGATCGATGGACGGGAGGAAGCATGTCTAGTAGCCATGCCAGAGCCCGTTGTCTTTAATTTATTGGGCTACAAGCTTGAAGAGCTTACCTTTAATTTCCATAGCCCAACCCCGTCTTTTCCTACGTTCCCCCAAATGAATTAATGGATTTAATTCTTGCAATAATTACTTTTTGTTCAGGAGGATATCCTGAAAACAAACTTGTTTAATTATTTAATGGTTAATTACAAAATTTATAATTTTATATAGTGTAATTATATTGATAACATCTATCAAGTGATTTATAATATTGCTCCAGAAATAAAAATACCTAATCTTGACATTTTTTCACCTGTTGATGAATATGTGAATTTTTCAATTAAAATTTCAAAGGTTTAAAATTCTTTCAAAATTTTAACAATAAAAATACTTTATAAGTTTTTTTGTCTGATTAAACTCAATGTCATGAATTATCTATTAACATTAAAATAAAACACTTGATGTATTAAATAAAATTAGAGAAAAAAGTGTAATAGAAATCCAATAACTTGAGTTTGTCTCTTAGACTCGTTTGTGTAAATAAACAAAACTAGTTGATAACTCGTGCAATGTACGGGCTAGTTTGAATAATAATTTTAATAATTTATCGTATTCATATCAAAAAAACAATGCATAATTCAATAATTATTTTTATCCGTAAGCGCCTAATAACACTAATCAAATAGTGATATTTGAGTTTAATTGGAATACTAATTCCTAATAAATTTTTGTGCTAAATTAAATTGATTATAATAATATTTGAGAAAGAAAACCTACACTATATATTTTAATTAATTAATTTAATAATGGTATTTTCAAATTTTAATTGGCTATATCTAAAAATTGAATATCTTAATAAAATTATAATAATTAAATTACCTTACATAAAATTGGTCAAGATATATTATCTTAAACAATTTTTTTTAATAAAAATATTATAATAAGTTTGGTAGAACGAAAAATAAAAAATATTTTAGACTTACTTTCTCTTGTTAGAAAATAAAAATAAAAAATTATTTATGTGTATCATCATTTATGATTTCAAAATTTTTCAATTGATTTGATTTGATGATGTCATCATTTATGTGTATTTATATATTTGAAGTATTGATTTCAAATTTTTCCAATTGATTTGATTTGATGATGTCATTATTTATGTGTATTTATATATTTGAAGTATTGATTGGGTGTGTTTGGAAGCCATAATTGATTGTCAATTAGAAAATAAAAATAAAAAAATTATTTATGTGTATCATCATTTATAATTTTTTCAATTGATTTGATTTGATGATGTCATCATTTATGTGTATTTATATATTTGAAGAATTGATTTCAAATTCTTCCAATTGATTTGATTTGATGATGTCATCATTTATGTGTATTTATATATTTGAAGTATTGATTGGGTGTGTTTGGAAGCGATAATTGATTGTCAAATTGATTTCAATTGATTTCAAATTAATTGGCTGTGATGCCATTATGTGTATTTATATATTTGAGGTATTGATTGGGTGTGTTTGGAAGCCATAATTGATTGTCAATTAGAAAATAAAAAAAATTTATTTATGTGTATCATCATTTATGATTTTTCCAATTGATTTGATTTGATGATGTCATCATTTATGTGTATTTATATATTTGAAGTATTGATTTCAAATTTTTCCAATTGATTTGATTTGATGATGTCATCATTTATGTATATTTATATATTTGAAGTATTGATTGGGTGTGTTTGGAAGCCATAATTGATTGTCAAATTAATTTCAATTGATTGTCAAATTGATTTCAAATTAATTGGCTCTGATGCCATTATGTGTATTTATATATTTGAAGTATTGATTGGGTGTGTTTGGAAGCCATAATTGATTGTCAATTAGAAAATAAAAATAAAAAAATTATTTATGTGTATCATCATTTATGATTTTTTCAATTGATTTGATTTGATGATGTCATCATTTATGTGTATTTATATATTTGAAGTATTGATTTCAAATTTTTTCAATTAATTTGATTTGATGATGTCATTATTTATGTGTATTTATATATTTGAAGTATTGATTGGGTGTGTTTGGAAGCCATAATTGATTGTCAAATTGATTTCAATTTATTGTCAAATTGATTTCAAATTAATTGGCTGTGATGCCTTTATATATATAATAATTTTTCTAATTGATTTGATTTGATGATGTCATCATTTTTGTGTATTTATATATTTGAAGTATTGATTGGGTGTGTTTAGAAGCCATAATTGATTGTCAAATTGATTTCAAATTAATTGGTTGTGATGCCTTTATATATATATAATATAATTGTTTGTTGGTGTTCAAATCGCTAAACACGAACACAAGATTTTAATATGAATCAAGTTTGCTGATAACTTGGTTCATTTGCAGTTATAAATACTTTCAACATATATATATATATATATATATATATATATATATATATATATATATATATACCGACTTCTAGCGAATTGGAAGGAGCGAACTAAGAATGAGCAAAGAACGACGATTTTTGCATCGCCGCTATAGCATAAAAATCGACTTTCTATGCTATAGCGGCGGAAAAAATCGTCGTTATAGTTGGTTTGATTCTTAGTTCGCTTACCAATTCATTAAATTAGTGAAGTGGGATATATATATATATATATATATATATATATATATATATATATATATATATATATATATATATATATATAGATGTTGATTCATAGTATGTATTTGCTATGGATCAAAAATAAGAAAATAACATTTTCACCTTCCATTATATATATGAACGGATGAGATTAAAAAAGATAACTCGCCGTCCGCTAGAAATTCTAGTGGACTGGTGAATTACAAATTCTTGCCAACTATACCCAATCGCTACAACCTTAAGCGGCTTTTATTTTAATAATAGGGTCCCACCTGGTCAAATACAATTGTAAATGGGTCCCAACTTTGTCAGATTTTATAAAATAAAAAAAAAGAATTTATTTTTTTAAAATATACCAACCGCTACATGATGTAGTGGCTTGGCCTTTAATTTTTTGTTTTCATGTTCAAACACGAATGTAAATGGGTAACACTTTATCAGATTTTATAAAAAAAATAGATTTTTTTAAAAAAAATATACCAATCGCGCTACATGCTTTAGCGACTTGGCTTTTTTTATCATGTTCAAACATGTGTAAATGAGTCCCACTTTATAAGATTATATATATATAAAAAGATTTTTTTAAATATACCAACATGTTGTAGCGACTTGGCTTTAAATTTTAGTTTTTTCATGTTCAAACACATGTAAATGAGTCCCACTTTATCAGAATTTATTAAAAAAGGGATTTTTTTTAAATATATCATCCGCTACATATTGTAGCGGCTTAGCTTTAAATATTTTTTTTAATGTTCAAACACGTGTAAATGTGTTCTAATTTATCAGATTTTATTCAAAAAAAAGGAATTTTTTTTAAATATAGCAACCGCTACATGCTGTAGCGGTTTCCCTTTAATTTTTTATTTTCTTGCTTGGCGCCTCAGGAACAAGCATCTTGAAAATTAGCATTTATGAAAAAGCTAATCAGCTGACATGGCTAACGCTGACTGTCCGAATTTTATATGACAAGTTAACCGCTACATGTTGTAGCGGGTTTCACTTTACACCTTATTTAACTCTCATTTTTCCTACAATTTCTCCCATTTACTTTTACCTTCAAACATATCACATTCAACCAAACCAAACCACATTAAGCCAAACCAAATTAAGGGAGTGTTTGATAAAAATTGAATGAATCTGAATTTGAATTTAAATTTGAATCTGATTGAGCTGAATATGAATCTAAATGAAAAAAGCTGTTTGATAATTAATATGTCTGAAACATTTGAATGACAGAATTTTATTATTTTACCCTTGTAAAAAAAATTCAAAATTATTGTAAATTTATTTAATATTACTTAATATAATAGTTAATATTTTCTTAAATTTTTTAATTTTTTTACTTTATTATGCTGCTCATTCAGCCATTCAGCTAAAAAAATCTGACTTAGCCATTTAGCTTAATCATCTGACCGATTCAGCCATTCAGACGATTTTTTTTCAAAACAAACGCACTTAATGATTGACTGATTCAACCATTCAGCCATTCAGATGTATTCAGTCATAAACAAACAACACCTAAAATAATAAAGAACATAACAAAGAGCGAAAGAAGTCGGCTGAAAGAGGAAAGCAACAATAATTTGTAACGGCTAGATTCACACATTAGAAATATGTGTAAGAATTTTTTATATTTATGTAATATTATTATTGTCATTGTTGTTGTTGTTGTTGTTGTTATTATTATTATTATTATTATTAATATTATTATTATTATTGTCATTATTATTCACACTTGTTCCCTTGTTCCCTTGTTTTTTGTGTTTTTCTAAGGAACGATGTAATTTTAAAAAAATATCGGTTTAGAATGTTACATTAAGATGCGGAAAAGGAAAAAAAATAATTTTAATATGGAACTCGGAAACAATGCAATGAAAAAAAAAATGGTCGCCTCAGCTTGTAGCGGCTGAGACAGTCATTTCGGGACAAAGAATTAATTTTAGTTCATTTCATAGTGCCGCCACATCTTGTTCATTTTACATTTGGGACAAAGTTAATTTTTAATTATTTTAAATTTATATGGGACACGAAATGATGCAATTTAAATAAATAAATAAATAAATTAACCAAACCGCTACAACATGTAACGACTGAGACGGTGAATTAGGGATAACAAATTAAATTCAGTTCAATTTCCATTAATTAAATTTACACGGGAAACGAGACGATGCAAAAAAAATACAAATTTCCTCAACATGTAGCGGTTAAGTGATATACATTATTTAAGATTGGCTATTAGTACTTATTTTTTGGTCACCAAATCAGTACTAAAATATGCAATCATTGAATTACTATTATTTCAAATAATTATTAATTTTAATATTAAAAAAATATTAATATTAATAATATTTTCTTAGTATTTTTACTATAAATATGAGTAAACAAAGTCATTAACTTTTTGATGATATTTTCATTCATATATTTATAAAAAACATAACATAAATAATACAATAAAGGTTATTTTTTTGGCTCAGGAATCCCTAACACTCGATAGTGATTTCACTAATCATGGTCGGTTTCAAAGTCGCAAATTGCACATTTTCGATGAGGCTTAGATGGAATGATTTTCTCGAGTGTACTCTTTAATGTAGATTATTTTTTTGCGGCCCTTTGCTTGAGAAATAATAGGCGGCAAAAACTCATTTTCTTCTGCTTCCTCCTCTGCATCTTCATCGTCATTATCGTAACCCATATCATGAGGTGAATCTCCAACCGTGCGATCAATGTCGTCGTCTGCTAGTTCAGTAATATTCTCATCTGGATCATACTGATCAACCAACGATTTTTCTCGTGCATTCAGTTTAAGAACAACTTTGTAACCTTGAACTGAGCAAGCAGCTTTGCTCGCTAACTCCTGGTAATCACTCATCAAATGATTATAGCGTATTGCTTGATTTTGTTCAAAGTCAGCAACTGTGGAATTAAAGAGTAATTCTGCACCATCTCTTGTCCATCGATGAATAATCATGCTGCTTGGTATTTCTAAAATACTCTTAAACTTGAAATATCTCAAGATGTGTCTGCATAATTCACCTGAATGAGAAAACATTTGACAATTACATGTTACCGACCCCAGCTGACGATTGTTGACGATTTTTTTATATCTTCCACCACTTTCAATAGCATCTACAAGATACACTGCGTAGACCTTAGTATCAATGACACACAACTCATTAACTTTCCTAACATTGTATTTCCTGAAATCGACGAATTGACGTTGGAAACGTCTAAATATTTCTTTTGTTTACATATGTGCAGCATGAACTTCCAAAATGAACCGAGCACCATATTCATTTTTCGATATTTTGTTATGTAGTCGACCTTCCTCTCTTTGATAATTTTTTTATAGCCGTTTTACTCTGAACTACAAATTCTTTCATACTTGTTGAAACATTAACATATTCATCAAAAAAATGATTCATGCTCTCGCTTCTTCCAGTGGTTGTCATTCCCGTAGCAAAATATCTCTTTGTATATGCATGAATCCATTTCTCTCGTACATCATACAAACTTCCAAACCACTCATTGTTATACAATTCATAGTTCCTTATCAAAATATGCCAACGCTCTTTGAACTCCCTAATGGACAATGAATTATACACACAATTGTTAAAATGATCTTTGAATGATGGGTGCTCGTAATATACATGATGCAATTTCTCAGGAAATTTATTGGTAATATGCCAAGAACACATGCAATAAATGATAACTATAAGGGAGTACTGTAGCAATAACATTACTCATGTCTTTATCTTGGTCAGTGATGATCATTGTAGGTGTCTGTAGTCAATTGCTTCGAGCCATGTCTCTAATACCCAAACGAAAGTGTCATCTGTTTCGTCCCTTAACAATGCAAATCCAAACAATATAGACTGATAATGGTGGTTGACCCCGAAAAATGGAACAAATGGCATGCCATTCTTATTTGTTCGGTACGTACTGTCAAATGTCACAACATCTCCGAACTGTTAATACATAAATCTTGATCGGGCGTCAACCCACAAAATACAAGTTATGCGATTGTTTTCACCAGGTTTCACTCGGAATTTTTTTTTACTATCACTTCCGGATGTAAGTTTTTTCAAATAATTTACAGCAACTTGTGCATCATTTTCATCTGCAAAATCACGCCTTAAATCTCTCACCACATTCTGAACATTTAGATTAGAGAAAGAAACATTTTGCATCCCACCACCCATTGTGCTCAAAACTTTCATCATCCTACTAGAACCAATATCAAACTTATTTAAAGTGTAAATTAATTTTCTTGCAACATGAGTAATATTTTTGTGTTTTAATCAAATCTACTTTGGTAGAGGTCACTAAGTGATGATTGTGCTCTAATTCAACAGTAAAATAAAATACACCAATTGTCTTCTTTCATATTGTGGACAACATATATTCTAGCTTTGCATGCATAATGTGCGTCCTATAGAGTCTCTTTGTCTACTTAGTTTATTAATACCATCTTCACCATCACGTAAACTCTAGACAATAGTTGGTGTACCGAATTTTTACATACATATAACCTAGATGACACATCATTCGTATGAGCATGTTTATGACTAGTTACAATTCTAATCTCCAATCCATTTTTACGAGCATATGATCTATAAAATTTTTTACCTTCTTCCAACTTACAAAATAATTGATCAACGTATGGAACCATTTCAATTTTACTACTTTCAACTTCACTTACAAACTCAGATGTATTTTCACAATCTAAACTTGCAGCAGAATCTGAAGAACTAGATAAAAATAATTTCTTATGGATATTATATGTCATTTCAAAAAAATTACTTATGAATAATAATGAAGAATTGTCGGATCAGAACTTCAAGTTGAACGGGGAATTGAAAGTGAACAACCAGATCAAGCAAAGCTACGAAGATGTGAAAAAGAAAATCAATTTCCGAGAGAATAAACCAAACTGTAGGAGATGTGGGAAATGAAGGATAGGAAGGCAAGTTGAGCAAAGACTAAGCTGCAAGAGAATAAAAAGGGGAAGAGGACCAGCCGCTACATGTTGTAGCGACTAATACTTTTAATTCCACCCAAGTCAAATTTATTTACTTTTCTTATTTCCCATGTCAGCTTTTCACATTTCCCATATCAACTTTTCCCATTTCCCTATGTCAGCATTTCCCTTCCCATTTTCCGAGTTTTGTTGCCAAAATAATATAAGCATTTTATACCAAAGTTTGATAAAGTGGGACAACGGAAGGAAGAAAAAAATAAAAAATTAAAAATAAACCAAGCTGGTATAAATTTTTTTTATTAATAATTATTATAATAATAGTAATAATAATTTTCATAATAATACTAATAATAATAATAATAATAATAATAGTAATATATAATAACAATATTAATTATTATTATTATTATTATTATATTTTCATTATTATTATTATTGTTGTTGTTGTTGTTATTATTTTTAAATAATATTAGTAATATTAATATAATAATAACAATATTAATTATTATTATTAATATTTGTGGGCCCAAGTGTAAAATTAGGGTTCACAAAACCTAATTGAATTAAATGTGCAATTAGGGTTCCACGACCTCATTAAATGTGCAAATTAGGGTTCGCATAACCTAATGGAATGAAGACGAAAAAATCATAAATAAATGTGCTAGACCCGGGAGAAGCCTCCACGTGTCCCAAGGCAGAAGATTCGTGGAGGCGGATCGTTTTGGGAATTGATTGAGGGATTGGATTGGTGGCTAGAAGGACAGGGCAATATGGGCATTATTCTAATGACTAAAGGGTATTTCTAGAATTTCCTCAAGGCATGTGCCTTGCAGACATGACTACTTTCGTAGAAAACCCCTATAAATACCCCTTCCATTCCATTTGGAAGGGACTTCAGAAGACCGAATTTTATGAAATAAAAGTATTCAATTTTTCTTATAATTACTATTCAAAGTAAATGGTTAAATTGATAAAAGTTAAAGTTAAGGGTGATATATGATTTTTTTTCAAAATATGCAAGTGGTTATAAAATACTCATTCCTATCGGGAATATTCGTTTGGTCGTGGAATATTCTTTACGGGAATATTAAATGACGACAAATGTATGACCATTAGTGGGCCCCATAATAGAATAAGCGTGCCGGATAAAGAAAGCGACAAAAGGGAGTTTTTATAAATAATCTACAGTAGTTGTTACTGAATTAACATTGTTGGAATACCCCGGTGGTTAAAATAATACGTGTTGTTGCACAGTAGCACACGGTATTGCACCAATTATTGCTTCTTACGTAAGAAGGCACTACTCAATAATTATTACAGTAATTATGTTCAAAGATTTTATTTATTCAATAATTGTTGCGTTGATATTTTATATTATCGTTGTTTTAATAATTGTCACTACACGGTATTTTTCATTATTCGAATAATAATTCATATTATCTGAATAATATTATTAGATAACATTATTGGCAATGTCTAAAAAGTTACATCTAAGGAGAGGTTTGGTCACCTAATTCGCTGGCCAAGAAGAGAAATTCTTATGGAAAGCCCCTCTTTCCAGGGCTACACGTTGCGAGATTGTGATTCTGTAATATTATTCGTGAATAATTAATTATTGATTTATATGATAAGGAAAATATTCATTTTATGTGGATATAGATGGAGAAAATTTTTAAAGTGACAATTGTTGAAAATTGATATTTTATCTTTTTCGATAAAATAATATTTTATTATATTATTATAATATAATAATGATGATATTTTTACAATGAATGTGTGATATGAGTATATGAGGAGGAAGAGTATTTTTGTTGCATTAAATGATTAACACATATTTTGTGTGTCTGGAGGACCCCCATTGATTTGAAATTTGATTATAAATGTAAAATCGTCTGTTTATGGATTTGGTCAATTTCATTTGAAATTTGGAAAAACTTTCTTCTGCAAAGTTGTAGAGAATTGAATTTCCTATAAAAATCGCGAGATTCGAATTTTCTGATAAAAAGGCTATTTATTATGAATTATAGAAGTTCTGAATTTCCGAAATAATTGATTTTTGAAAGTTTTAATTATTTTTAATAACAAAAACATTTTTTTTGTTTTTGTTATTCTTTGTTGGCTGAATTCAGATCTGAGAAAGTGGGCGTAAGAATTTTTGATAAATATAATAATATTTTATTAAATTTTCTGCTTTGGTGTTCTAAGCATTTTCCTATAAATAGGGTTAGAGTTGAAAATTACACCAGAAACTGAAGTTTTCTCTCTATTTCTCTCTCTATATTATCGAGTGTATTCTTGTGAGTATTTTGATATCTTGAGTGTTACTATACGGTCTGCAAGTTCGTTTCAATCAAGTTATTCCAATGTAAGATCTTTTTCTTTTGAGGTAAGGGATAGTAAAGGATTTTAAGGGATTGAAAGGGATGTTATTTTCTTCGTAAGTGATATTATATCTTCAATATCATTATGTTGAAATATTGGTTTGAACTTTTTATCAAATTTAGAACTTTTTCATGTCGGTGTTACTATTCATGAGTTACTATTCACGAGTTACTATTCACGATTTACTATTTATGAGTTACTATTCACGACGGGTTACTATTCATAAGTTACTATTCATGAGTTACTATTCACGGGTACTATTCACTACAAAATTGGTTTATTTTTCTAACCAAATTATAATTGATTTATGAATATTACTCTAGAGATTAAAACTATATACTGATTATATTGATTTTATTATCATATATAATATTTTATAACTACGATGTTGAAATTCTCTTTCTTTGGAGTGTAAAGATGGGTAGATTATTGGTATGATCATGACTAGGGTTCTTCGCCAAATAGTGAAAAGTTGAATTGTGAGTGGTATGATCATGACCATTGAATTTATAATTGAATATCTTTAACTTAAGTGCAAATGTGAATTGATCAACATGGTTATAATTATTGTTTATATAAATTCTGAAATAATTATATATTTCTTCGAGATATTAATATCTTTGGCCTGTAGTGCAAAGATGATTTGTTGTTGAATATCTTTGGCTTATAGTGCAAAGATGACCGGTTGTTGAATATCTTTGGCCGGTAGTACAAAGATGAACTGTTGATGAATATCTTTGGCCCGTAGTGTAAAGATGAATTTATTAGTATGATTATGAACATGAACTGTGATTTGGTATAACCATGATCTTTGATGTTTCAGGTAAAGACAGGTGATGAAAATTATATTAAATCACGAATGCTAAAAAGAAATTTAGAACTACAATTATGATTATGAGTTATTCACATGATTGTGGGATGTGAACTGCAGCGATTGATGTTCTGAGGTTAAAACATTGTTGGTGGACTTTTAACATGGATAAGATAATAGACTTTATGATCTATTTGACTCTTCTAATGGATTACTCGTTCCGCTGCAACTATGGTTGAAAAGTTTTATCATCTACCATATGTTCTAAATCTTTGATTTATTATTGATGAAGGCTATTGAGAATTTAATTATCTTTATTCATGATATTTTTTACTGAGCTAGTTGTGCTCACCCTTTTGCTTCACAATTCCTTTCAAGTAATACGAGTGTAGCTGGGTCGAGCGGGGGTAATAGGGGAATAGAACGGTGGTCATCATTTAGTAGTTATATTTGTTGAATCAAATAGGGTGAAAGCGAACCCACGTGGGAAGGGTGTTTTGCCACTATCATACAAGATGTCTAATGACATACAACCTCGTATCATCATCATAAGACGAGGATGTGCTCATCCACTTCTTGAGATATATATACGAGCACTACCTATATAATCTTGGAGTTTGGTTGAAGTATAATTCTCAATTAGAGGCGGTGGAGATAATGATATGTCAAAAAGAAGACACACCATTGGGAAGAATATGATATTAATATTCTCGTTTTTCTTTGGGGTCTATTGGGTCAACCAAGGATAATTTTGTGGGCATATGATATCTATAATAACCTGCACGCATGGCCTCCCATGTATACGAAGGTTTCATGAGCACTTCCCAAAGGTTTTAATTTCTAAAACAGTTTTTGACTGTACCTTTATGTAAGGTGTCATGGTGACGTGCTATCCAAGTTGGTGTCCAGAGTCACAGTTGGTATATATTTGTATCAAAACTCACAGTTTATGTGTTGTCGTATTTTGCACGACAATTGTATTAATGAAGTTGTAGTTGTTTCTGTACCATGTATTTGGCGACTCAGAATGGGTTGGATGGAATGAACCTATTTTGGGATTGTCACAACTTCTCTTTAGACTCAAGACTTGGACTCTTAGAAGGTCAAAGGGACCCTTTTGGTGACTTAAAGGCTTGGAGATTCCAGTTCCTAGGCAAGCAACTCAAGCTTTCCAAGGCGCAAACCTGGATTTTGACCAACCACTTATTGAAGACGCTTCAGAAGGGAGTTCGACATCACCACATATGGCCAATCAACAATAAAGCAATGCAGGAAGGCAAGGCGAGGATGCAGGTGGAGACCAGAAGAATGTTGTACAACTGGAGATGCTCAAGGCATTGAAGGAAGCACGAGAAGGACAAGGGATGATGATGGCCGGCCATGATGCCGGAGATGCAGAGGAAGCAATAGGAGATGGGGAACTTTCGCCAGCAGTTGATGCAGATCCCTACCTTCATGGACATGTTCCTAGGCAGTTCGCAGGGAGAACAAGCAGGAGTGGAGGACAACAACAAT
The DNA here is from genome assembly GCA_020205605.1 of Panax ginseng. Lineage (NCBI taxonomy): Eukaryota > Viridiplantae > Streptophyta > Magnoliopsida > Apiales > Araliaceae > Panax > Panax ginseng. Next base: position 10,477,213 of record CM035149.1, on the reverse strand, counting down.
GGCAGCAACAATAAAGAGAACTAGGTTGTACCTCCATCGACGGAAAGTCAATTGATTCCAATAATCAACTTGGAGGCCCAGAATATTGGTGACGTGCCCCAGCCTAGGTTGGAAGCAAGCTAACCTCAGACAAACATCAACCCAACTGCTCTCCCATCAATTTCACAGGTGCAAATGTCAACCATTCCAGGCAATGTCCAGCGAGCGAGCCAACAATTTCCACCAGTGCCAGCTATGCATGATGCAAGTGTGCATCAACCAATCTCTCTACCACACACACCGCCGATGCAGCAGTATATCACAACACCCCAGAGAGTTCACACTACAAGCCAGTACGTGACGAAGGATGATATGATTGACGTGATCAATCAACTTCGCAGACAGACATCCCGACCCTCGGAGTTGGACTTTACTCCTCCTTATCCGGCACACATTCGGAGGCAACCTTACCCAATGGGGTATATTGAGCATCCCCCACAGTTTCCAAAATACAGCGGGGAGAAAAGAAATGCTAGGGAAAATATTACCAGGTTTATAGAGTCAATGTCTCCATGGCTCGGATATGATGAAGTGAACAACCACAATTTGTTGATGCGGGAATTCAACAAGACTTTGACGAATAATGCCTTTAGTTGGTACAACAATTTAGAGAAGGGGGCAGTCCATGATTGGGATGACCTAAAATTATAATTTTTTAAGAAATTTTTCTACGTGCAGAAACAGGTAACCTTTGTGGAGCTCATGCGGTTCAAGCAGAAATCGAATGAGGAGTTGTTAGATTATGTTGATAGGTTCAAGGCCCAGGAACAGAAGTGTGCAGAGCCGATTGAAGAAAAGAATTTAGTCAGCATTTACAACAATGGTGCCTTAGATGCTTTCAAGCCCCACCTCATCACCAAGGCTTGTGATTCCTTCGCGACCCTCTCATCTTTTGCGCAAGACTTGGGAGGAATCATGACATTGCCCACTAACCATGCGATTTGTTACATGGAAGGGCAAGAGGATAAAGAATCGTGGCTTTGGTCGACTCTTAGTCAAAAGCACAAGGGGGCAAGAGGGAGAAGTATGAGAAGAATTTTGATCGAAGCAGAAGAAAGCCTGGAGACAAATATGCAAGAAAACTAGTCCCGGAGGCTATCACATGTAGTGAGAAAGCATTCAGGGGTTTGTATGAACAATGGGTTGAACATGGAGTGGTGAAACCCCCAAGGCCTAGATTTGCAGTGACGGAAGAAATGAAGAGAAGACCAGACTTCTGTGTATTCCACCAATACGCGGGACACTCAACTATGGATTGTTATAGCCTGCGGAGGATATTCCACGAGAAGCTGACAAATGGAGAGATTGAACTTGGAAAGGAAAGTAGCGTTCATGACAAGTCACTGCCAAATCACACGGGAAAGAAAGCGCAACATCAAGTTATTCACAAAGATAATCCCGTAAGTGGAGATGATGATGGAAGAAAAAGGAGGAGTGTGACCCAGGCCTACAGGTGACGACATTGATGAATGAGGCCAAGTTCAGAAATTTTTTCGATCAGATAGGATTGGCTAAGGAAGCAAGGATTGAGGCAACCAGAGAAATTATCAAGGCTGCCGAGGCGCAGGAGATTTGCATGGCCATAAGCAAAAGATTTGTGAAGACGATGGAGGAAGAAGAAAATAAGATATCTTTCTCTAAAGCTGATAGAGAGATAAGATACTCGCACAACAGGCCACTGTATGTGACAACAGTAATCAATGACATCGAGGTGCGGAGGGCATTCATTGACAATGGAGCGTCTGTAAATATTATGTCATACACTGTGTTTAAACGGTTAGGCCTACCAGAGAGGAAGATTGTGAAGGAACAAACGAACATTACAGGATTCGCCAACCAAAGCACAAGAACTCTGGAACACATCAAGGTGGACATGCAAGTTGGGAAGATTCGAGGGCCTGTAATGTTCATGTTGCCGAGGTGGATGCATCATATCATGTCTTACTGGGAAGGGCTTGGAAAAATGACTACTGGGTTGTACCCTGGCCTTCTTTCATCCGCCTTTAAAGCTATTTGGAAAGTGGAGAAGTGAAGGTACCAAAGAACTCGGAATCTCTTTGGACCGGAGGAGGCACACATATTCATCGAAGCAACTTTCTTTGATGATGTCGCTGAAGAGGGAGAGAACCAGATTGCAAGGCCTAATTCCCTAAGACTAGCAAGCTGGGAGGAAGTGCAGGAAGATAAGTTCGTGCCTGCAGAAAAAAAGAGAAAGAAGACCTCGAAACACGAAGAATGTTCCAAAAACAAGAAGTCAGTGGTAGTAGACTTAGAGAAAGAAGGAAGAGAAGAAAAGAAAAGGCCAGCAGACCCCGAAGATGCCAGAAATATAATAAATGCCAAGCGGATGGCACAATCTGAGGATGGCCAGAAGACAAAATGGGAGAGGGTTGTTAAACCCGACAGAAAGGTGGTGTTTCGATTGTGACGGTGCAAGGGGGAAGAGCCCAAGGAAGCATGCGAACCCAATGGCTCAGGAGAGGTCCCCCACTCCAGCAATAATGAGGAAGAAAGAGTCGTACAACAGAAGGTAGAACCAGCTCCAGAATGCTTCGAGGATAGGCCAAAACCTCAACAAAATGAATTAGAAAAAATTGATTTGGCAACAGAGGGAGGAACGCTAAGATCAACTTATGTCAACAAGGAGCTCGATGCTAACCAGAAGGAGGAGTTTATACAATTATTACGAGAGTATAGGGATGTCTTTGCTTGGAATTACGACGAGATGCCCGGAATTGATAAAGATCTTGTGAAACACAATCTAAACATAATCCCGGGAATGAAGCCAGTGAAGCAAGCACCTCGAAACTATGCACCCGAAGTCGAAACTCAAATAAAGGAAGAGATCAAGATGTTGCAGGAAGTAGGGTTCATCAAGCTAATTCAACATCCAACATGGCTATCCAGCATTGTACCGGTAAAAAAATCAAATGGACAGCTACGAATATGTGTGGATTTTAGAGACTTGAACAAGGCATGCCCGAAGGACATGTACCCATTACCCAACATAAACACTTTGGTAGATGCAACGGCTAACCATGAAATGATGTCATTCATGGATGGGTTTGTGGGTTACAATCAGATAAAGATGTCCGTAGAAGATGCAGAGTTGACAGCTTTTCGTACCCTGTTTGGGAATTTCTATTATGTAGTAATGCCATTCGGGTTGAAGAATGCAGGGGCAACTTATCAAAGGGCAATGCACGCCATATTTCATGACATGATTCATGATATAGTGGAGGACTACGCGGACGACATAGTAGTGAAATTCAAGAAGGCGATAACTCATGTGGAGGACCTGAGGAAAATGTTTGAGCGATGTCGAAGGTATAAGTTGAGGATGAATCCGAAGAAGTGCGCCTTTGGGATGACAAGCAAATCGAAAACAATCACAGGGATGCCCTCACCAAAAACGCAGAAACAGTTGAAGAGCTTTCTAGGGAATGTTTCATACATGAGAAGATTCAAGCCAGCATAAGCCGAAGTCATAGAACCTTTCGGCAAATTACTAAAAGGAAAGGCACAATGGGACTGGGGGCAAGACCAACAACAGGCCTTTGAGAAGGTGAAAAGAATTTTGGCTTCAGCACAAACGATGGTGGTGCCGCAAAGAGGAATGTCGTTGCAGTTGTATATTACATCTACTAAGAAGTCTATAGGTGGATTGATCACGCATGAGGTGGATGGAGAAGAAAAACCTGTGTATTACAATAGCCAGAGAATCAGAGGACCGGAAACCAGGTATTCACAGGTGGAGAGGCATTGCCTAGCATTGGTGTTCATTGCGCAGAAAATGCGGCATTATTTTTTAGCACATGAAGTAAAGCTTGCAACAAGAACTGATCCAATCAGATATCTATTAACTAAGCCATCATTAGTAGGAAGACCTGCCAGATGGATGATAATTCTTTCAGAATACGACATCAAGTGTGTAACACCGAAGGCAATCCGATGTCAAGCCTTGGCGGAACACTGCCGCTCAATTTCCAAATGGAGAATATGAACCCCTTCCGAGGATCTTAGGGTGGAGAAGTAGAATCAATCGAGTTGATGGATGAGGACCCAGAATGGTGGAGTTTGGCTTTTGATGGATCATCTGCAGAAGGTAAAGGCGGAGCAGGAGTGGTGTTGACCACCAAAGAAGGAAATGAAGTGGCCTTGTCATACAAATTGGATTTCCCTTGCACAAACAATGAAGCAAAATATGAGGCGTTCATACTAGGATTATTGGCGGCTCAAGAATTGGGAGCAAAACATCTTAAAGTAAAGGGAGATTCAAACCTCATAGTGCAACAGATAAGAGGCCAATTCAGAGTGAAGGAACCTATCTTGGCGCCATATCGAATTGTAGCACAAAAGGTGATGGAGGCTTTCAAGAAGGTGGTGATTGAATATGTGCCAAGAGGACAGAATAAACAACCTGATGCACTAGCAACAGTAGCGTCTCGAGTCTATGTCCAAGGTGAGGATTTGAATTTAAAGGTAATGAAGAGAACCCTCCCAACCACGGTGCTAAATTTGTTCCCCAAAGACATGATAGATGATTGGCGATACGACATCTCCCATCAATTGCAAACAAAGGAGGGAACAATACCTACCGTGAAGAAGTACAACATCATCAAAGGTGTCTTGTATCACAAAGAAGCAACCGGTGTATTAACACGATGCTTAGGGAGGCAGGAAGTAAATAGATTCTTGCAACAGGTACATGACAAGAACTGCAGATTGGCAGACACAGACTTGTATTGTAGGCTGCAGCGTCAAGGGTATTATTGGCCTGAAATGAAGAAGGAAGCAGATACCCTACAACGCCATTGTGTTTCATGCCAAGAATACCCTGGGGAGAATGAATGCGCCTTCATTGAAGACATAGTGGATTAGCGAATCCCTTATGTGGAGTTCTTACAAAGCGGGACTCTTCCGACCGAAAAGAAGGACGCAATTATAATCAAGAGGAAGTCACAACGTTTTTTCTTGCAGAATGGAGAATTGTTTAGAAGGGGATTCATTGGCAAGCCCCTACGGTGTCTGGAACCAGGTGAAGCCAAAGATTTGGTTTACCAAATGCACAAGGATGAACACCAAGGGGGAGCCAAGTTGTACAAATAACTTATCGATCATGGTTACTACTGGCCAAAGATAGAGGGAGATTCTCTATAATTTGTTAAAAAGTGTCACATTTGTCAAATACATGGAAACTTGATCCATGCTCCCATGAGTGGATTTGTGAACCTTGGCAACACCATGGCCCTTTCATACATGGGGAATGGATCTTATAGGTCCTGTTCACCCTAATTCTAAGGGTAACATATGGATTTTAACTGCCACCGAGATGTACACAAAGTGGGTGGAGGCAATACCCTTGAAGAAGGCCACGGGACTAGCAGTGGCCAATTTTATCAAGGAGCACATCATTTGCCATTTCGGGATCCCGAAGATCATTTTATCGGATAATGGAACTCCCTTCATCAATAGGGATGTCAAAAATCTGATGGAAAGATACAGGGTGAAATATTATAAATCATCACCCTACTACCCTAAAGGCAACGGACAAGCAGAGGCTACAAACAAAATCTTGATAAAAATTTTATCAAAAATCCTAGACGATCATCCGAAGACATGGGCATAACAATTACCAATAGCGTTATGGGCATATGGTATTTCAAAAAGGAAGCCTACAGGAGAGACCCCATATGCTTTGGTTTATGGTGAAGAAGCTATCTTGCCGGTTGAAATAAAAATACCTTCGGCTCGAATGAGACTTCGAAGCTTGGTCGAGGAAGATAACCAACCAGCTGCCTTAGAGTCCTTAGTTGACTTCCGAGACAAGGCTAAAGAAAAGCTTGAAGCGGTACCTATGAAGGCTCATGACGACAATATAATACTGGCATGGTGGTACCACGACAAATTATGGTGGGAGACCTGGTGCTCAAAACGGCAACTCAAGTCATGAGGGGGACCCCAACCACCAAATTTTAACCTAAATGGGAAGGCCCGTATAGGGTACGAGAGATCTCCAAAAGCGCGTATTATAAGATATCTCGTGTGGGATCAAATGCCATCTCAGGCCCATTAAACTTGAAGTGGGTAAATAAATATTATACATGAGAAGAGCATCACAAAAAGTTATACTTCCAACTTCAAACGTAATCGAGGCACCTGACTAATAGCCCTCGGAAGTTACACTTTCAACTTCAAAAGTGATCGAGGCACCTGATTAACAGCCCTCGGGAGTTACACTTTCAACTTCAAAAGTGACTGAGGCACCTGAATATAAGCCCTCAACCCAGAAAGTTACACTTTAACTTTAAAAGTGGCGAACATTATGCTTTATTCGATAAAAGCAAGAAAGTTACACTTTATCTCTAAAAGTGGCAAACGTTATGCTTTCTTCGACAAAAGCAAAATTTACTAATGAAACGTTATACTTTTCGTTAAAAGCAATTTTATTATCAATAAATTGACAAATTTTCACTTATACTTGAAAAGAGAAATAAGAATAGCATGACAAAAAATTACCAAATTTTTACGGCGTTTCTTGGTCGGATCCTCAGCTGCCGGCATACTAGAATCAACACTATCAAGAGGGCGTTTTGCCAATGGCTTTATGATAAGCCTAATAGGAGGAGGACGACTGACTGAAACCACAACAGAAGCAATAGGAGGAGCTACTTTAGAATCAGTAGTAATATTTGCTCTCGTTTTAGAACGAGTAACTCTCATTACCTCGGCATCAGAGGATCCCTGGGGAGGAGTTGGAGGAGACACCCGAAACGGAGCCCGTGGTGGAAGACTTCTGGAAGTAGTAGGAGCCTGTGCAAGAAAAATATTTGGATTACCTCGAGGAGGAATGTCTGTTAAATGAGGAGGAGAAGACTTAGGCATCAAGACCTCGCGCTCAATCAATCGGCTACTGGCTGGCCAAAGTGTTGGACGGATATTGGTCTTAGAAGAGCATAACAGTCGGCCCCATTGGAGACATTTCAGAATAGAAACTGGCAATGAACAAATCAAGGTATCATCCTCCCATCTTTTAAGATTGACATGCCAGTAATTACGTTCGCCAGTAGTATATCGCCCGCTCCGGGAATTATCTGGTATGACAAAAGGAAGGGGTCTATAAGGATCACTTGATAGCCTCGGAAATGCCCATGTGAAAGAGGGGGAGGTACAGACAAAATTGAGAAGAACAGCCTCATAATTTCCCCGACAGATGTGACTGAAAAGGCGTTCCTGGTCATATCCGAATTGTCTCATGACCCTGTGAGGAGAATACAGTACAGTGCCAAAACTATTATTCTCAAGGAAATAGGGAAGCTCTGTAGACCGAAGGAAAATGAACCAAGACAGTGCAGAACCACTCAAGCTGGTTCTGTTGAGGCTTGAGTAGGTACGAAATTTGCGCTTATAAAAGTGAGGTAGATGGCCACAACCCTCTGAAACAATGGTATAGGGACGAGCAGTGAAACATGCATAATCATCAAGAAAAGGCCGTAAATCTGCACTATCGAAACTAAGTCGGTGATCAATCCAACGTGCCGTGCGAGGAATGATGTTGGGTAAAAGAGGAGGCTTCTTCTTTTGCTTAGAGGAATATCCCGAAAAGCGTTCGAAAAGAAAAATCTAAAGGAAGGAGCATGGAATGAAGCAATTGACATCATACCTGAATAAAAACCAAATAAGGAAAAGGTTAAAGGAAAAGAAGTGTTGTTTGAAAGACAAATAATAAATATAACAAATATATATATATATATATATATATATATATACATATATGAAAGTGATTACCTCCCCAATGTATTCTTTCATGGCGGGGGTTGTTTAGTCTAAAGCGACGATATAAGGTCCCTAGGAAGAGAGAAGCAAGGGAATCTCTCGAGCCCCGGATAATAACGCCGCCTTGTTGTGAACATACTGAGCAAGAAGGACCGATCATGGGAGATCCGAGGGAAGAGGAGGCGGGATAGCCAAAATAAGCAGATAAAATTGCCAGAGAAAAGGACAAGTCTCTCCACCAAGGCAAGAACAAATTTGTCATGAATAGAAAGCAGTCCCAATTGGTTGGTCTTCAGTAGTCACGGAAGAAGTAACGTACCTGGGATAACCAAGAATTTTTCGCCCAATTGGAGGTCTCGAAGTCGGAAGGAGTGTATCGCCTTTAAAGCGGGAGATGAAGCGGAAGATTGCTTGAAGGCTTCCATCAAGTAAGCAACACAATTATCGTCATCTCTAGTGGACATCGCTAGAAGGGCCGCAGGAGTTCAAGCAACAATGGGGAAGGCTACAAGATATAATTCAAAATAAATATATATATTTAGGAAGAATGAGAATGAATGAAAAGAATAAAAAAGAGAACTTACCGACAGGGGGCATATACATCCTCAGAGTGAGGGTGAATTCCACCCAGCGATGTGAATGTAATGTGCAAGTAGAGGAACACCATCGTGAGATCAACACAATAAGAGCATTATGGTCATGGTGGATACGTAGGTCTCTACACAGTTGAACACAACGAAAGATGCTCGCATTCTTGAGTATTTCCACGTATCCGGCGTTTCCAAGGATCTCGTCGGTCCAATCCTGCCATCCTTGAAGGTGACTAGATGAATCAGACAGGAAACGAAGGGGACTAAAAGGGTATTCTTGCTTCTCTATGCATAGGGGGGGAATGCAATTAGCATGAGGGAAGTCATCCCAACCTCCAGAAGCTGGGGCATACAGAAATAGGCCTTCTTTCTCTGGTGAAGGAAAAGTTGTACGGTCATAGTCCTTAACTCTATCCCAGAAGGTGTCAGAAGGACCAAAGAGGGGAGCCCTTCCCCAATCAGTGATGAAGGGGGACTTCCGGGTGGTTTTTGGTTCTGCAGAGCATTCAGGTTAAAGGGCCTACAAGCAAGGAAAGTTCATCATAAGAATTCTAAAAAAAAACAATGTAAGGATGTCAAAGGGGAAAGAAATGCTCACCATGGTAAAGAGCAAGGTCTGATATGTAACCTCAAAGACACCTGAAAAGAAGAAAAAACAATGTCAAAAGGAGTTTGGAAACACAAATTTGCAAGAAAAAATTTCTAAAATTTTACGAAAAAAAAGCTTTGGACAGCCAAAACGCAGCCTTCAGAACCTTTTTTCGGACTTATAACAGTATATGTCATGGTCGAGGGTGATGACTTTTATAGGGCTCATCGTTGGCTTCGTTTTGATATATTATGGGCCCCGTAACTCCAAACGAGGCGAAAGTTATGATCAAAATAGTAATTATTCCTCCAAAACTTCATTTTTTGCAGTCTAGACATTGATTTCCCCCAGGGTTTGGCCCCCTAGGGTTCAACCTCTTGGGGTTCGACCCCCCTAGTGTTTGGTCCTCCAAGGTTCGGTCAATTGGAGTAATTTTGCCGCATGCAGAGGATTTTTTCTTTCTTTGGGTTTTTTTTTGCCGAAAAAAAAAACACCAATCTTTCTTTTTGATCCGAGGGAAAAAACCGAGATGTAATCAAGGTAATGGGGCTCGGAAGACAAAAGAAAGATTGGGGATTCCTAAAAAAAAATAAAAAAATGTCAATCTTTCTTTATTATCCGAGGGAAAAAATCAAGATGTAATCAAGGTAATGGGGCTCGGAAGACAAAAGAAAGATTGGGGAATCCTAAAAAAAAAAAAAAAACTGCTTCCATTCATACAATTGTCGTGTCAATTGTGATGCAAGGAAATATTAGAAACTTGCTTACCGAAGTGGGACTGAAGTGGGATTGATGTATTGTTGCACAGCGGTTAATCAAGCAAAGCATTTCAAATGATGGGCTCCTTATCAATGCAAAGAAAAGTGCATGGTTGTTAATAGAATAGCTAGTAACTTTCAAATGATGGATTCCTTATTACTGCAAATAAAAAGTACACCAAGTAATACGGCAACAAAAAAAATCCATACTACGATTCAGAAGCAAGAACAACTGGCGTGAATGTTACAGGACCGGAGCTTTTGCCTTCATTTTGGTGGCCTCGGCATTTAATAAATATATCTTGTGATCAATTATATGATTGATTACACAGCGAGAGAATGACAACAACAAACATTGTAGAAGAAATTGGGGGTATATCTTTTTCTTTAATTAATTACAAGTGGGCTGCTAGCTTGGGAGTATTCTTAAGTAGTAGTGAAGATCACTAAGGATAGTATTAATAAATATTGTCGCATTTTTTTTATTTATTTAAAAAGAAAAAAAAAGGGGGGGCGTGAATAGTAGGGTTCGGCCAACATTGAAAAAAAAATAAAAATGGTTACCCCATTTTGTATAAGGTTCGGCCAACATTTAAAAAAAAAAGAAAAAAAAAAAAGGGGGCGTGAATAGTAGGGTTCGGCCAAGTCTTAGAATAATTCACAGATTCTAGATCCAAACTTGGGAGTTCTAGTATAGAATCTAATCCGCTTGGAAAATCTGCTACAAAGTTATTGCTATCCATTCTTTTTCTGAGGAACTTACTAGCTATCAATCTAGGCCACATGGTTTCTCCTTGCTTTTTCGACATGGTGAGATTGAAGATCGTCAGAGGAGAAAAAGATGAAAGAAGAAGGGTTCGGCGTAAAAATAAAAAATACCTTATTTTGTGTTCCTAGCACATGGCGTGGATGTTATGTCATCATTGCATGCTTCATTCTTTTTCCGCTCATTCAGAGATGCATCCAAATAAAGACAAATAAAAGTTGGAAGTATGTGAAGACTTTTCTCATACAAGAGGTGTCAGAATTATCAAAGCTATAGTCATCTTTGCCCAAAGAATTATCAAGACTTCAGTTTGGATGCAAGACTTGCTCATCGACTACTTCTCAAAAAATAAGATAAGTAAATGTTTTATTTATTTTCTAAAAAAAATAAAATAAAATAAAATTTTATTTTATTTTATTTTCAAAAAAAAAAATTAAAAAAAATAATAATAAAAAAAAGGACGCAGCAGGGTTTCGGTGTGAATAGAGACTGTGACTATCATGATGCATAATCATATGATTTTATTTTATTTTATTTTATACGATTTTATGATTTTGTTTGTTTTTTAAAAAAAATAAATCTCTTTTAAATTAAGAAAGATTTGATTTGATTCCCAAAATAAAATTAAGATTTAATTTTATTTTGAAAATAAAATTAATATTTAATTTAATTAAAAAGAAAAGACTTGGTGTATCAAAATAAAGATTTTTAATAACGTGATAGGTGGACTAGTAAACATATCAAGGTTGGAGTTAGTTTTTGTGGTCCATTTTTTGTCTTCTTTTGTTCTATTAATTTCTTCATTGCACATTCCCCCCACAGCAAGTAATCTATATACAAGGCGTGTGCATATATATATATATATATATATATATATATATATATGTTGTTTAATTACTGTGAGTTACTACTACAGTTCATAATGAATTGGACAACTTAATAATTTATCAAGAAAATTTTCTACTCATTGGCTGAAGGTGGAGTATATGAATATGACGATGACAGTCGATGGATATATGCTCAATCATTTTGGTGAAATTAATTAGTGCACCGTCAAGATTGATAGTAGACTCTGCACATTCATTGAAAATTCCTGTATTTATGGGAAATAAATATTGGACAAGATACAGAAAGATTTCAGAAGATTTTTTAATATGTTCAAGGAAGAGCCTTGCTAGGTCTTGTCTTCTTAGGGTTTAACTCTAAGGGTTTGGCTCCCTAGGGGTTCCCTCTTCTAGGACCATTGTCTTCAAAACCTGAAAGTGAAGTCCCGCAAAATCGTTCAAAGGCTTGCAGTTTTTTTTGCACGATCGTCTATTTGGAAATGCGACTCTCGCGCAGGGGGCAAATGTGAGCCCAAGTGTAAAATTAGGGTTCACAAAACCTAATTGAATTAAATGCGCAATTAGGGTTCCACGACCTCATTAAATGTGCAAATTAGGGTTCGTATAACCTAATGGAATGAAGACGAAAAAGTCAGAAATAAATGTGCTAGACCCGGGAGAAGCCTCCATGTGTCCCAAGGCAGAAGATTCGTGGAGGCCGCTCGTTTTGGGAATTGATTGAGAGATTGGATTGGTGGCTAGAATGACAGAGCAATATGAGCATTATTCTAATGACTAAAGGGTATTTCTGGAATTTTCCTGAAGACATGTGCCTTGTACATGACTACTTTCCAGAAAACCTTATAAATACCCCTTCCATTCCATTTGGAAGGGGACTTCTCTTCAGACTCAAGACTTGGACTCTTAGAAGATCAAAGGGACCCTTTTGGTGACTTAAAGGCTTGGAGATTCCACCTAAAAGCACTAAAGGGGTTTGAACATTCTCTCAACTCGAAGGACTGAAGAAGGCTCTTGGAATCCCTGCTACCCTAACACGGTTCCCGGATTTTAGGGGTTTTGCCACGCGACGTTGAAGTAATCGCCCACCTGTCGTTCTCCCCTCTTCAATCAACCAATTAATTTCATGCTCTTTGTGGATTTCTCTCCTCCTCAGCCAACACGAAACCCTAACCCTAGCAAGGTACGATTTTCTTGCCCACAATATTAATCCATTTTTTTTTATAAAATTTGATAAAGTGTTACTCATTTACAAAAAATAAAACACCCGCTACAACATGTAGCGGTCTAGTGGCTCAAAATCCAACCAGTTCATTCCCGAGGCGCCATGCATGAAAATATATATATATATATATATATATATAAATCCAAGCCGCTATAGCATATAGCGGTTGGTATATTTTAAAAAATAAAATTCCTTTTTTTTAATAAAATATGATAAAGTGAAACTCATTTACACATGTTTGAACATGAAAAAACTAAATTTTAAAGCCAAGCCGCTACAACATGTAGCGGTTGATATATTTAAAAAATCCTTTTTTTTATAAAATCTGATAAAGTGAGCTTCATTTACACATGGTTGAACATGAAAAAAATAAAATAAAGTCAAGTCGTTACAACATGCAGCGGTTGGTATATTTTTTTAAAAAATATTTATTTTTTAAAAAAAATCTGATAAAGTGTTACCCATTTACACTCGTGTTTGAACATGAAAACAAAAAATTAAAGGTCAAGTTGCTACATCATGTAGCAGTTGATATATTTTTAAAAAATAAATTCCTTTTTTTATATAAAATTTAACAAAGTAGGACCCATATACAATTGTATTTGACCAGGTGAGGCCCTATTATCAACTGATGAAAGTTGGTTGTTGAAATAATAATATAACAACCGATTATCATGAATTTTATATATATATATATATATATATATATATATATATATATATATATATATATATATAGTCAATATTATAAATTTAATTAAAATTATCTTTAAAATAAATCGTGATCGTTCATTCTTAGTTCAAATGATGAAAATAATACACCATCCACACTTTAATATATAGAAGGAGCCCGCATAACTAAAGTGCAGATTGCAAAAATGACCAAAATATCTTTAGACTCCGTAGTTTAATTATGTGAACGTGTCAAATGATAAAAAACTTGACCCAAATGTATACCCTCTGCACTTTAGTTGTGTGGATGGTAAATCCACTTAAACCACTTTATCTCCCACGATCTCAGTCTAGTTCTCACTTCCCTAATTCTCCACTACATCCAGATCAAATTCACCTACTTCAAATTCATCCGTCATTACACCGTTCTCATCCACCACCCCCATTCTCTGCACCACCGTCGGCGGAGAAGCCAAAGAAATTATTTGTGCATCTAGGTCTGGGGAAACTGATTGTTGAAGGTTTTGTTGAAATTTGACGAAGAAGAGATCGAAGGTTTTGTTGAAATTTGAAGAGAGAAAGAGAGAGAGAGCGATTGAAGTGAAAGGGATTGACGTGAATCGAAGAAAACGAGCTCTTGATTTTCATTATCGGACCAAAGTTTGTAACTGAAATTAATACAAAAGTTAAGATTTTATAAATGTCCATGATTTCAATAGATCTACTCCATTGTTCAATCTCTTCGTTCTTTAATTTTTTTTTTTACCAGATCTAAACTCACTTTGTAAAAACTTATAGTGTGCATGTGATCATAATTCAATGAAGTGTTCAAGTGGTATTCATGTTTCTCTCTTGAATTTTTATTTTAAGTGGATTTATCATCCGTACGTATGAGAAATATTGTAAAATGCTATTAGATTTCTTGAGGACATTTTAGTCACTTTTGCACTTAACAGTTTAGTTTTGCTAGATCCCTATATTAAAGTGCAGAGTAAATTGTAAGGATAATCTTTAACTATGAATGATCTAATATATATATATATATATATATATATATATATATATATATATATAGAGAGAGAGAGAGAGAGAGAGAGAGAGAGAGAGGGAGATATGAAGACGAAGTTAATTATTATCAATTTTTGAAGAAAAGCAAGATCTCACGCACATTACATAATTAAGGTAGACGTACACCAAACAATTACTTAATTTTTTACTACAGGCTGCCGAGAAAATAGAAACATTCAGTAGTACTGTGGTCAAAGGATACGGTCACAGTTATTTGCACACACATACGTACAACCCCATGCAGAATTACGATAATTAAAAGAAAAGCAAAGGAAAGATAGATAGAAATTAATTAAGATATTGTTCTTAGTTAACAATGTGTGGTGCAGAAGCAACGGCGACGGAAACCCCTGCATTTGCCGCCGGGAAAGCCCTCCGTCTTGCAAACATTAGCACAGTTGGTCCCGCTCGCGCATGTCCCCTTGAACTTGTGGCTCTGTGACTCGCACGTCCTTCCCTCTGCCGGCTCCAACCCTACATATATTATACATACATTAAGTATTCTGTAAAATAAACATTAATAATTAACTATATATATATATATATATATATATATATATATATACACTACACCATTTCAGTTCAATATTCACAAACTAATTAATTGAGAATCAATTAAGCGTCAAAAACAAAAGTAAAGAGAAGTTACCAGTGGCCATGAGAAGCATCAGCAACACGAAAATAGTGGTAAACAAACGCATTAAAACACCCATTTTTTAGAGAGGACAACTGAGGGAGTTGGAAAATGAGTGATAAATATAGTACTACTAGAGGCTGCAACTCTGAGGATGCTTTGCTTGGTACCTAGGTCTTTATATAGCCAATTTTTTTTTATTTTCTTTCCCCAATGGATATATGTTACCGACATCTTTTAATTTTTATTTGAATTATTTTTTATTAAAAAAATTAAATACTGAAAAAGATGTCTGTCACAAGTCATGAATGCGCACTATTGGTGCATGCTAGCTAGCTAGCTTTTTTAATTTATTTATGGGAGCTTTTGCTTTTGCTTTTGTAAAATGTTGATTAACGGGTACATGCATGATCAAAATTATATCAATCCGTTTAGGATGAAATTTATTTTATGATAAATTAATCAATTAATTAATAAAATATTAATATATATAAAATTTCGCTTGCGTATTAATATTTTATTAACTATTTGATCAATTTAATTATTTAAAAATAAACTTTATATTAATCAATTTCCAAAAATATATTATGATCTGTCTCTCACTTTTGGCCATAATTTCTGTCGTATATACACAACACCCAATGCCACCAAATATTTCTCATGCTAACAGGACAAAGTTAAGATTTGATTTGGGATTGAACAATTTTTTTAACAATATAATATTTATTTAAAAAAAGGTAATAGAGAAGAATACATTAATATAGATTGTAATTAATGTAAGTTTATCGAATTTTATCAAGTAGATCATCACGACATTTCTATATTTTAATACATTTTTTAGGATCACACTCTAAATAATTAATATTTTATTTTTTACTTTTAATTCTTGGTGATTTTAGAAAATGTTGTTCTTGTTCAGAGATAGGGAGAGATGTTTAAACATTAGGCTTAGAGGTAAGCAGAGATTTGTCAACATGATTTGATTGTTTTCACTTAAAAAATGAATCAATAGTATGTGATTTTTCCATGATTCTAAAACAAAAAATGAAAAATTCAATTAACTACACTACAAAAATGAGTTAATTAATATTATTGGACCACTCATTGAATTTTTTAATAATAAAATTTTCATAAATTTACAATCAAATAAGTAAGGGTTTTAGTTGGTTACCGGAAAACAAATTGAATATGTAATTGGAATTAATAAATTGAATATGTAATTGGAATTAACACAAAAAATAGTTCGAATTAAAATACGAGTAGAATCAGAGCATGATAGATTATACTCGATTCGTTCATGATTCAAATTATTTAAATTCTTAATCATAATTTGATACATAATTAATATATATTCAAATAGATATTTGATACATTCTCTTATAATATATGCACAATTTAATAAAATTAGAATAAATAATTATAATTTGTTTAATTTTAATTTTATTTTATTTTTATTTGTAAAGTGTAAATAATTGTAAATATATTTTCTAATTTCAAAGTAAAATAATAAGTTCATAATATATTATAAAGCTGCTTACAATATGGAGACTCAAATTCGAGCTTGAATTCGATGTTCGGAAGTAGTTTGAATATAATTCAATCCGGGGTCGAATCTGAGTGAAGTTTTTTAAAATACAATTTGAACCCGAGTAGAATTTGAGTAAAAAATTTATTTTTCGAATTCAAGTAACTCTCCAAGTTACTCTTAATATGTTCGACTCGTTTACAAGCTCTAATCTTATGTAATATGATCGATACTTTTATACTTGCAATTATAGCCATCAGAATTAATCGACTAAACGTTTTCCTAATTAATTACCTAATACCTACTATTCTTTAAAAATGTTCAAGAAGGGTAATCGACCATAATAGTCATCCTTCTTTGTACTATGTATGCACTTACGTACTACTACTACTACTACTACTACTAGTCATCACACTTTTTTCAATTTGTTCAGTTTAAAATGCATTAGTAATTAATTACATAAACAAAACTTAACTAAAAGGGGGAAATAATGATTTTATTGACACTTTAATAAAGTTACACAACATGAAAATAAAATAAATAAGATTTGTGGGTTTTATAAGGAAAAAAATTATTGTTAGAATAGCTAGCTGTAGCTTTGTCACACTGGATCAAAGTGCGTACTGTGAATCTGTGATATACTAAAAAAATTATGGACGGTGATATTGGCAATCCAAACTTTATTACAAAAAGAAAAGAAGGATTTATATGTGGGCTGATCAAGTTAAGCTCCTTTAATATTTATATGCACGGTATTGGTACGTACGTATGTAGTGTGAATATACTGAATAAAGTTATCTATTTTTTTACCGAAGATACATCGAAAGATATACGTAAAATTTACTTATATATAAGAAATTAAGTTATTAATAATAATACATTTAATTATTATTTTTGGGTGAACTTTAAAATAACTTAAAAAGATATTATTGGACTAATAATTTAAGGTCTTGTTTAGATGAATTTAATTGGATTCAGACTTAGAATTTGACCAAGAATATATCTTACATAAGATCACGTCATTACTTATATTATATCAATTTTAAATTTTAAAATATTATAAATTAATTATAAAAAATTAAAATATATTTTTAATTTTGAATGAGAGAGAGCATATGCCTGCCTTCCTGCCTCCGTGAGGATGGAAGCAAAGATTCCAAATACCAATAGCTGAAAGACAAGAATGTCATTTTGCCAAATGTTCTGTTTGGTGACTCGGTAAACAAAAGAAAAAGATATTCGAATTCTTAATAAATTAGTAGTATTAGCATTAGGGAAGTTACACGTATACAACAGTGCCACTGCACTTAATGAGAAAAAAATTATTCGTAAAATTTGTGTGCATAAAGTTTTGGATAAATTTCAGTCGAATATATTAAAAAAAAAATAAAAAATTCCCACTGCAATATTATTAACTTACCCACGTGAATCAGAATCAGAATCAGAGTACGTAGTACTATAGCTTGTCAGATGGTGTTGAGTAATTGAATCATCCACCCTGTAACACTGCAATATTATGAACTTGAATTTCGTTAGCTGAATTGTACTGTACAAGTTGATTTATTTACATTAATGAAAACTAATGATCTACATTATTTTTTGATATTTCTACGTAAAAAGTATCGTTATAAATATATAGCGACTTGTTATAGATGTATAACGACTGTTAAAATCGTCGTTATAAAATTTATAACGACGACTTTCACGTAAAATTATTAAAAAATCATGCAAAAATATCAATTTCCACTTTATATCACCCCATCAATATTGTATGATTTGATTCTTATGTTCCGATGTATCTACAATATTTCTTTTCTTCTTCCAACATTAGAGATGCACGACGACAAGATATATATATATATATATATATATATATATATATATATATATATATATATATTCAAACATCCTAATATTTCTAAACATACCTAGTAGATGTGAGGTGAGAGGAAAATGCTCAATTACTTGGTAATATATAATTTTAGAACAAGCTAAAAGAAAATTTTACATCTAGTTTTTAAACTCAGAAGATGAAAAAGTATCCTGTATTTGGGACAAATTGATAAAACATATAT
The DNA here is from genome assembly GCA_020205605.1 of Panax ginseng. NCBI lineage: Eukaryota > Viridiplantae > Streptophyta > Magnoliopsida > Apiales > Araliaceae > Panax > Panax ginseng. The sequence goes on along the minus strand of CM035149.1, from coordinate 10,458,654 downwards.
ATTTTTTAGATATAAACGATATTTTGTAATTCATAATATCACTACTCATGTTGAGTGAATAGTGATAAATAAACATATATTAAAATGCATGGTTTTTATTTATTTTATTTTTTGAAATGTATGTAACTTTTATTTGGGATGGAGGGACACAACGAAATACAGAAGTTAGCTGGCAGCTGAGGCTGTACAATTAATATATGACGATCGATTCATAAAATTATTTACACTCTCTCTCTCTCTCTCTCTCTCACGTTACGGCTGACCGACCTGTGAGGACCACCAGTTTTCAGATGCTTCTCTTCTCAAATTATGAGCCTTTCAATAAAATCCGGAATCCCTATACATACATACAGGTGAAGCTCCCTCCCTCCCTCCCTCCCTCCCTCCCTCTTCTTTTTCCTCTAAACAACTTATTTAATTTGTTAAGCGATCGATAATCAAAAGATGATTCTACATAACATCACATAACATCGATCGTAGTCTCGATCTATCTCAATTTGTTACCAAGATAAATTAAGTTCTTGTGATTGTCCTACTGCCTACATATATTGCTTGGGAAATTAATTCATAATATGCATATTAAATAATATACCATGCATGCATCCGTATATTATGTACATATGGATAAAGATAAGATGGGGCTATGCATGGGGCAATGGGTATCTTTAGAAGTGTCATAATATGGTTTTAATGCCCCCCCCCTTGTATTTTAATAATTAAAAACATTCAGATATTGATTCTAATGATCTGTGCAAGTCATACATTAACTACAACTCAATAAGAGAAGTGCAAATCAATCAGATAAAAACATTCAAAAATTTCATACATTTACAAATCAGCTAATCAATATTTAACTACAACTCAATACGACAAGTGCCCACAATGATTTATTCAATGTTATACACGATTATTATATATTTTTACTAGGGATATATATATGTAAGAATTGTCGACAGTATTGGCGGTCTGGCCAACAAAAGTTAAACCTTAACCTGCTGATCCATGGCAGATAATACGCTAGCTGCTCTCCATCCCTTTTTCTTCAACAATCGAGTGATCAAAACCCTAGGACTGATGAGACGAAGAACTCTGTTTAGTGCTTTTGTTTTTGGGGGGTGGGGGAATTTCCTTTTCCTGTCAGATAAAAGGAAGCAGCAAACTATAAAATAAAACTAGTCTAAACCGCGCGAAGCACGGAAAACTGAAAACTGTATACTAATATTAGTATGAAAAGAAAAAAAATGATATATATATATATATATATACACACACACACACACACAAATATTAGCAAAGTTAAATTATAATCAACATAAAATTATATGCCATAAAGATAAATAAATTAAAGTAGAATCTTTCTTAATTTCTACTTATTCATGTATGCATGTGCGTCGTCAGCTGAATTTTTTATAGCAAAACTCTACATAAAAAATACAAAATTAATATTTAGGAGTATTTTATATTACTAATGGATATGTTTCTGCTAATTGACAAAAAAAAATTGCTTATTGATGGGGAGTTTGCTTGCAAGAACGTTATTATAGCTTAAATAACATTAATTGCTTTTAAAATGTAATATAAATTACAGAATATGAAATTTAGATATGATAATAAAAAAGTTAATAAAATATTTGGGCTCAATTGCATCATATAAAACTTCTCTATCCGTATTGGTACTGGACTTTCCAATTAGAATTGGGCTTTTGGCACGTATATCTTTAAACAGAAGAAATAATTAAAAGGGTCCTTTACATAAGTATACAACAAATAGAAAGTAATTACAAGAAAAGTGCATCAATTAAATAATTACAAAAAGAATGTAATTAGGACTCATATTACAAAAATAGTACAATTCACATTAATAAAGAAACCTAAAATCAAGGATAACTAATAATTCAAATTCAAATTCAAATCTTGTCTCTAACAACAATTTCAAATCCATATTTCAAAATTCAAATCAAAATGAGAAAATTAAAATTAAAAATTATGAAGGAACTAATGTTCATCATCCTCCTCTCTCGCATACCAATTCTTGCCGCCACATCATCGCCATGCCGCCACCACAAAGTTGCTATTCTGAATTTCTTTTGACGATTTAGTTACCCACAAAAATTGAAATGATTACCTTTATACGAATTTTGACTAGTAACTGCATCACATTTAAAATAAAATTGGTAATCAAATAAAACTGAATTGGTTACCTTATCAAATGGTTTGGTAACCAACTATATGAAATTTGGTTACCAACTGCATCACATCCAAAATAAATTAGTAACCTAATAAAACTAAATTGGTTACCTTATCGGAAGATTTAGTAACCAACTGCATAAATTTTGGTTACCAACTGCATCACATTCAAAATATATTAGTAAGCCAATAAAACTGAATTAGTTACCTTATCAAATGATTTGATAGCCAACTACATGAAGTTTGATTACCAATTGCATCACATCCAAAATAAATTAATAACCTAATAAAACTAAATTGGTTACCTTATCGGAAGATTTCGTTACCGGTGAAAATAAAGAATGGAATGGAGATGGCGGTGGGAGGCGGAGGATTGAGGAGAGGAGGGCGGGAGGAGGAGGGGTTGGGCGTGGGGTGTGGGGGAGAGAAGGTGGAGGAGAAAGGGGCGGGAAGAGGGGAGGAGAAGGGAGGCGTGAAGAGGGGATGTGGGAGGAAGGAGGCGGAGGGAGGGAGGTGGTGAGGCGGGGCGGGAGGAGGGGAAGGCAAAGGGAGGAAGAAGTGAAAGTGGGAGTGGGAGTGGGAGTGGGAGTGGGTGGGGAGGGGGGAGGGGAGGGGAGGGAGGAGGGGAAGGCAGTAGAAGAGAAAGGGGCGGGAGGAGAGGGAGGTGGTGGGGAGGGAGTGGCGGGAGGAGGTGGAGGCGGGAGGCGGGAGGCGGGAGGAGGGAGGAGGGGAGGAGGGGAGGAGGGGAGGCGAGAGGCGGGAGGAGGGGGAGGCGTGAGGGTGGGGAGGCGTGAGGGTGGACAGGAGGAGGAGGAGGAGGAGGAGGAGGAGGCGGAGGGAGGGAGGAGGAGGAGGAGAAGAAGAAGGGAAACAGAAATGGAGTGGGAGAAAATTGTGGGAGAGATGGGGAGAAAATTGTGGGAGAGATGGGGGAGAAAATCGTGTGCATAATTAAAGTGATAAGATTATACTCTTTTTGTAATTAAGTATTGCACTAGTATTGTAAATAAATATGGAAGTGTATTAGTTGTGTAAAATTTTTATGAGGGTACTATTATTGTAATTATTTTTAAAAATATAATAGAATATGTAATTGTCCCTAATTAAAAACCCAAAAATTTAGAAAAAGGTTTTTTCTGGTTCCATAAGGCCCAGTCGTACGTGTGTATATATAGGCATAGTGATATTTTTTGTAATTAAACACCACAAATAAATTAAGAATATAAATAAATAAAATGGGTTAATCAATTTAGAACAATTAATTAAGTTGTGTTTTTCATGTCCACTATATTAATTATATATATAGAAAACAATACATGCATATACAACAAAGTCATTTTGTCTTACTTCACCACTAAAGTCTGTCACTATATATATATATATATATATATATATATATATATATATATATATATATATATATAATAAAGGCAAGGCAATATAGTCATATAGATAATTATATCATTCGTCTATTTATTTATTTTCCTGATCAATAATTAATACATTAAATCCCAAAAAGGATTATGAAACTTCCAATTAAACATTTGATGGTGCGCGCGGACTACGACTGGTTTATGTCAAGGCGCACGCACGTGGTTCATTTTCTCTTTAAACTACAACCATTTATTCACAAGTACTGACCAAAATTGGTTGAGATTGTGGCTCACAAACCTACAACAAAACGGTTAACATGATCTCTCACTTTTACATCAAAGTTTTTTTTACGTACAACCACTCTATATCTGTCGATCTTCCTCACTTGAGAGAAAAACAAAGCTCAATTTGACAGAATGACTTTATTGAACAATTTTAATTACTCCCAATGAGACAGTTTCATAAATCATAAATTAAAATTTGGTGGGTTATTAAACAAAACATGACAGTGGGCTAATAGTTAGTTTTATCGTTTAGTATATAATGACTCGTGCCAACTCTTTAAATTACTAGTTGATTTTGAGTTAGTTAGAGAGTTTCATATCTTTATATACTAAACTTGTGCTCATTTTATAAATATAACATGCATGCTATCAAAGTGAGTTATATTATCCTTGAAACTAATTGAACACTCTTCTTTCATTTGTTATTGTCTTTCATTCTTATTTCACTTGCACATATTGAATACCTTGGAAAATATGCCTAATATATTTGATATCTATATGTAATGTTAGACTTGGGCCAATTTTATAAACCAAACAAATAAGATGTATCTTAGTATTACTCAGGAGTATTGTTTGATTTGAATTTTATTTTTACTTTTTTTTCTATGTATGTTAAGGATATATTTTGACAGAAAAAAAATCAAAATTTTAACACTAAAAATTTTCACAAGGGATAATTATTGTTTAAAATTACAATACATGATTAGGTGTATTTTCTACAAACCTTGATTAATATGAAAGTATTAAAGTAATTATCAATACTGCAAAGTTTGTTTTTAGTTGGACGAAATGAGTAATTTTATAATATTGACAAATTAAGTCACATAAGAATTAAAAAATATAATAATAATTAATTGCTATCATGTAAAAGTTGATCCAATGACAAATTTTCTAATAGAGGCTCTTATTACTAATATTCATGAATATATACAATTCCTTGGTCCCAAAACACCCTTAAAGCTAGGTCTAGGGTTCAAGGGATGCTACCACAAGTCACAACAAAAACACCTCAAATAAAAAATTAATTAATACCTAAGTAGACTTAATTGTGAAAAATAATATATAATTGAAACTAGTGAGAATAACATATTTACAAAAAAAATAATAATTAATATTTAACACAAGTCTAATTCATATGAATATATAATTCATTCACTATTCATGTAAGAAGAATTATATGAGAAATATTAATTCTCTTATAAAAATTATTTGTTTGACATTTCTTAATTAGGTCTTCCATCAAGGGAACCAAAATTTCTGGTGGAACTGACCTAGGATAAAAGCCACAAAAGCATTACAAATTCTACATCGGGTAATCAAATAAAAGTTACTCTCTCCATCTCATAATATATATATATATATATATATATATATATATATATATATATATAACGTTTTAGAGTTGTGCACAAAAATTAAAAAAATAATTGTACTATTTTCGTTTCTAAAAAATTGTCGTTAAAGGTTTTTGCACAAGGATTAAGAAAGTATCATTTACCAAGTAAAATTTGTTTGAAATTTCATCACTATCCCTTTATGGAAAGTTGAAAACTATTAATACAAAGGAGAAAATTTCTTGGGACAATGAGAGAAGGTAAGGGTAATATAGAAAAGTAAATAATTTATTCTCTTCGAAGTTGTAAACGACAAACTTTTTAAAACAAATTTTACCTTCTTAAACGACAGTCTTTTAGGAACGGAAGGAGTATAACATTAAATATAGTATTAATTTTCTATAATGCCCTTTACCATATACTTATCTCATACTCTCTCTCATCCATAATATTTTTCAACACTACTAGAAAAACAAGAATACATGATGAAATTTTGTGACAGTTTTTAAAAACAATCACAAAAGATAGTAATTTGTGATGAACTTTTTAAGCAATCACAAAATAATAGTATATATGATGGCTCATAGTGATGATTAATCTTGCCATCAATGTATTATAATTTTGATGGTCATGTCAATCACACCAATTTTTTCATGCAAAATAAAAATTTTTTGTGACGCATTAAGTCATCACTTATAGATATACCCTTTTCGTGATTGCATTTAAACTATCACTAATATTTTAATGTAAGAAATAATCAAAACATTATTTTATGACAGTCGTGACAATCATTAAAAAAGATAGATTTTTGTGACAACTTTTATTTGCAATTACAAAAAAAAGGTATTTTGTGATAAAATTTTTAAGCCATCACAAAACAATAAAATGATAGCTTTTAGTGATGACTAATTTTATCATCATTATAAAATATTTCTGACTGCCATTGCAATCACCAAATCTTATGTGGATGTAATTTTGTTTAATGAGTCAACTCACATATTTCTTTTTATATTTTGTTTTAAAATTGTAATCATGATCTAGACTTTGGTGTAGTGGTAATACTCGTTATTTAGTTTACAAATGGGAGAGGGTTTGAATCCTACAAGTATAATTTGATACAATAAATACAGTGAAATAAATTATATGTAAATAGAGATTCACGTTCTTATATTTGATCCCTAAAGTCTTATTTTATTTTTTGTGATGACTTTGACAATCACAATAGATTATATGTTAATGTGATTGTATTAATCATCACAAAAGCCTTAAGCGTTTGTGTGATTGCCAAAATCATCACGTAAAATTTTTCGTGATGGGCGTATACAAGATGACCATTGTGATGCTTAAAGCTATCACGTAAACCTTTCGTGATGGTTTTCCTACTTTTTGTGATGGATTTTGGCCATCACAAATAACCATTTTTTTAATAGTAAGGAGTAATTCTGAAAAAATTGTGACTAATTCTCATAAATTATATAAAACGTTAAATAATTTAAAAAAATAAAATAATCTAAAACGTCATATATTATGGGACATATATAATATAAAGCCGCGTGTGTGATTTATCTTGAAGAAAATCAGGTCAACATCTATTATTCTTTCTCTCTCTCTATATGTGTGTGTGATGAGGTTGCTGTATAATTATAATATTATAAACAAGAATTAATGTACAATTAACAATTAACAATTTTATTTTATAAACAAGAAAGTACAATTAACAATAATTTTATAAATTAGTCACCATTTCACTTCAAAATTTTTAATGTAGGATTAAACTTTTATTTATTGAAAAGTTTCATCCCAACCATCGGTCTGAACTTGTCTCATCCAATCTAGTTGCTCTAAAGTATTAAGGCTCGTGCACTCTGGTATGACACGTGTCGAACAGCGCTTACCATTAGAAGAGTCATCGAAAAGAAAGTTAAAGCATTTTTAAAACACGACAATTAATGGCTGCCACTATGATCGATAATGGAGTTTTATTTTAATTTTCTTTTTATCTTATTGGGCTTATTAGGCACTGATGTGTATCTACTTCACTTAACTTCGATATTAATTAAATATGTTTTTGTTTAGAATATATTCAGGGCTGAGTTGCAAAAATATATTAATTAACTTCGATATGTTTTTGTTTAGAATATATTTATATTCAAAAATAAAATTTGATATCAATATTCATATTAGTATTCAATGAATTTATAACAGCAATCATTGATTTAGCTTAATTATTGATTATCAGTATTAATTTCTAAAAAAAGAAGAAAAGTCAAAGCTATAGTTGCGTTATGTAACATGCAATAGGGTCAGGAATATATATTGTTAGGACTGCATATATATTAACCATGCATCTTAATTACTATGAAAGTATGGAGATAAATAAACTCTTGATTGATTTGTCACCTGTTCCTTTTTTTTTTTTAAATTTATTCTATTATTTTTTATTTTTTTTCTCATAATTGTGCTTAAAAAAAAAAAAACACAATGCACCGAACGTTAGTTCAGTACAAATGCACCGGACGCCCCCCCCGTACGTATCTTATAGCTTGTCAAACATAAATCACCTTCAATTCTGGGAAATTTATTTACCTATACGCTATAAGAGTGTTTCTTATAGGTAATGATGAATGTTCATCTAAATATAATTATTAGTATTAGAAAATAGTACTAATATTGTATCAATTTTGTTTGGTAAAAAATGTGATTATCGGTAATTGTTATTATGAGTTTAATATGATCAATTCAAAATTATTGGGTATATTTTTTCTAATACAGTATTGATTTATTACTAAAATATCCTTGTAGTCAAATGTAATCAACAATTATCAAAATATTATCGACCTAATTAATTTTGTATTACTTAATAAATCATATTAAAAAACTTAATATGTTTATAAAATAACAATTCGTGATTTATTTAATTATTATTTATTAAGCATAAAATTTTCAAGTATGTCTTCAATAATAAATAACAAACAATAACGTAGACGTTATATGGACAATGAGATATTTTAGTTAAACTAATCATGTCGTAAAAAAAAATGTAATATTTATGTCCCAATTATAAATATAAAGAATATTTTTATCTAAATAAAAATTTCAAGATGACACTATGTGGTAGTCTCAAATTACCACCTATTTTTTAGTCACCTGATTATTGGGAATTTTGACCTTTTACCAGATATATGATTATTGGGAATGTAAGATTAACAAACACTATCTATATATAAAGATGATTAACTTAATTACTAGATATTTAAGATGATCATTTTAAATGACTTGTGACAAACACCTCCATAATATTTCAACAATATAAAGCACGGGAAGTATACTATGATCATTACCGACCAGATGCTAATTAATGGCTAGAAATTTATCCATTTATTTTATTCAAAACCTAACAAAGAGCTGGTAATTTACATATGTGGTGATTGTTTAAAGAGCACAAAATAGGTTAAAAGTTAATTTCAGTCCCTAATGTTACTGGCTACAATCTATCCTAGCTTGAATATGTCTCAAACCTAACGAATATGGCGTTTTAACACTTGGAAAAAAACGTACCACTTTCTGGCCGGGGGGAGTAATTATGTGTTGTGTACACCACACACACACACACATATATATAGTTCCAATTAACAAGAATTTTGAAATCAACTTTCGTCGCCTAACCTATAGGAGGTTGCATTACTGGCTCCTGATTGGAATACTGAATTAGAGGCAAACAATGGATATATATATATATATATATATATATATATATATATATATATATATATATTATTGAAGAAATAGTAATATATGAAAAAGGTTTATTAAAGCGAGCATGCATGACTCATGAGGCTTGTAGGAGCTTCCTTGGGGAGTCTTTCTTAAATATAATTATATACCTAGCTAGGGTTACTTCCTAATCAGGATGACTGAATTAGCTAGATAGTGGAAGTGAAGTAGAGTGTCGCAATATTATAATACCCCACTAACTAGACAATTCCTCATTACCCATTTAATTTCCAGAAAGAAGATTATTACCTAATTATTCAAAGACTTAAAAAAAGGGCGTAAATCGATTGTACACCATCACTGATAAACACCCGAATAAACGATATTTATTGATTCAAGAGCACCCCCTCGAATAACATGTATTTATTATGAATAATTATAGGATATAAACCATCTATACTAGTTAAAAATAGAAAGACCGATCAAGATTAAAAATTGAAAAATTGACATCCACTACTATTAGTAGCGGATGGTAAAAAAAAACTATATTATCCACTACTATTAATATAGTAGACACTAATTAGAATAAAAGTTTAAATTAATCAATAAATGTTTATAGTATATTAACTAGAGTTTAGGGTTTATTAATCAGATTTAATATTGGTAAAGACAAATTCTTAGCATTCTACTAATTAATAGTAGCAGACGCTAAATTTTTTTTACCATAGCGGAAGTCGATTTTCTGTTTCTAATTCTGATAGTTCTTTCTTGTTTTCGATAATATAAATAGTGTTTGTCTCATAAATTCTATAACAAATATATACAATGAATCATTATATATATATATATATATATATATACACACACACACACACAATGGATCCTGTCCGGACTCCCGGACATGTCCAAAATTCGGACCCTAAAATTTTTATTTATTAATTTTTTTTTTGTAGAACAACTAAAAAAAATAAAATAAAATTATGGAATTAAAATTTTTCCATAATATAATGTTTTGGGCGTGATTTGAATACCTATACCAAAAAATGTATGTACAGTCTGCACAGACTGTACATACATGTTTTGATATATGTATCCAAATCACACCCAAAATACTATATTAAAAAAAATAAAAACAAAAAGGTTCGAATTTTGTTAAAGTGCGGGAGTTCGAACCTGATCCGGACTTTATATATATATATATATATATATATATATATATATATATATATAAAATAAGGATTGAAAATGCTTATAGCGATTTGTGAGCTTTTCTAAAGTCCGAGGTACCCTTTTCAGTTCAGGGACTATAACCGTAGTGTGTTAGACGTTTACATAATTAATCACATTATTGCAAAAAAGTGACATGTTGCTCTTGGAACTCCCCCATACCTATCTAAATTATTAAATATACTCTATTCATTAGCTGTAGTTAACCAACAAAAGATCGAGAGCAGATCTTCTGTTCTCAAATTTTTTGTTCTTTTGTGTTCTTCTACTTAAATTTTGACACATAATCTCTTATTTAACACTAATTAATTCTAAAATTAAATAAAAGGGGCGTGTGTTAAAATGTAAGGAGAGACACTAATAAAACATAAAAGAATTTGAGACGAGAGGATCGCTTCCAAAAAAGATCTAACCTCTCACTTCTTCAAATTTCAATCTCAACCATCCGTTAAGGAGGATGAAAAAGGTTCTATATCCATTTCTTTTTAAATTTTCCCTTGAATTAATTCTTTCTTCGTGTACGTCCTTAATTAGTCAAAATTATAAGACCAATATTAATATTTAAAATAATAATTTTTGAAATATGCTTTGATTTCAGAATTATGTGATATTAATTTATTATTTGTTAATATAATTATAAATTATCTACAAAATATTATTAATTATGAATTTTATTGTTTTCAAAACTCAAAAGAATCTTTTAAATTTAACCTTGTCTTGAATTGATTTTTCAAAAGTAAATATTAATTTTATATTTTCTAATCGGAGCAAGTATTTTGTTTATTTATTTCACAATAAGGAGATCACGGGGCAAGAGAGATTTGGAGTTCAAATCTTCTATCTCATCTTATACGTGTATAATGTAAAGTGTTTATGTATATTTTTAAAATTAATTTTGTATATGAATAAGGATTAGTTGGCACTAATACATGAAATAATAAGACAATAAATTTAAATTATTGCCAGATGGGTTGACTTTTTTATATACCGCGTATTGCGTCAACCCTTTTTATGAGTAGTATTTCTGAATTTAGCATCAGTTTGTGCAGTGTTTGCGTCAACCCTTTACAGTTGAGGTCTAACACTGTAGTGGCTCCTGGTGAGTGCAAGAAAAATAAATTAGAAAACAAAACAAAAAAAAATAGTCAAAAAGGTTTGAAATAAGAAAAAGCACAAGTACAAGAGTTTCAAAGAGACATCATTAGGAAGTCCACATATAAATAACATCATCATTTAATTTATTGAACGTATAATATACCACTTCAACAACACCACCACGATTTCCTTTCTCCTCTTTCTTTCACATTGATTCTACCTAATTTGTGCAACTCTGATTCAGCCAGCCATGAATATGTAAACTATAAATTCAAAACGACATAATATTTATTTAAGTTTTGTAAAACAATTAAGTATCATAAATTAAATTAAATTAATTAATTTCAATTTAAAATCACGAGCATGAAAGCAAAGTTTGAAAAAGATATACATAAATGGGTCCAAGACAAACTTAAGTTTTTAGGTTAATTTGCGTTATAAACATGTGTTAGTACTTTAATTTGTATATACGCACTCAGGTATCAGCTTCCCAACAAGTCCGATTAAAAGAAAATGTCTAATTCACGATTAAAGTTGACTCAATGATTCATGTAATGAACTTATTGTTTAGGCCAAAAAATGAAAATCTAATATACATGTTCAAAATCAAACATGTGTTAGTATCTTCCTAATTCTCCCTCAACAATCCTTAACATGCAACACATACAACACAAACTGATCAGTTATCAAAATCATTTTGGAGCTCCGTGTCCAATTGAGTTGAACTGTTTTTCATATCTGACTTGTATATAGTCCAGCACGCGCAGCAAAGTGAACCGACAATTTTTTAGTTTTAATATTGTTATAGGAGTAGAAAATAATGTAATCAGTTTGAACTTTATTTGCTAATTAATTAGATTCATATACTTTCCAACTTTTAATTCTGTATCATTCACCGCCAACGCTAATGCAAGTGGCAAGTATTTTTATTTCCCGTTTTTTCTTGTTATTTTATTATCTTTCACAGGAGGGGACAGATGGTGCTTTAAGGCCAGTGCTATTTCTATGCTTCTTATCTGTATGTATATACAGTGTATTTTGTGTGGGAAAAGTAGACAATACAAACAAATTAAGGGATAGAAATTAATATATACCTTAAGCCAAAGACGACGTTTGCTGTTGCTGGGCTAGGCCCTATGGGCTATGTATGTATTTGATAATTGCCCCACGAACTTCAGTGGAAAATTCGTGCTGCATATTTTATTGTCTGCCTTATAATTAATTGACTATACAACATATACATATATACATACGTCACTCCCACGGATTTATCATCCTTTATATTCCAAACACCACTACCAAAGGCCAAAAAATAAAAAACAAAGTATGATCCCAAACAACATTTCAAGCATTAACGCTGCTGCTGCGGCTGCAGCTAATTATATGGCTGAAGAATGCAATGAAAGCTCTGCTGCAACATCTTCCTCCCCACCAAACAACTGGTGGCCTTCAGATCATCATCATCATGTCCATGCAACTTCTAATTCTCTCTCTTCATGGAGTAATAACAACAATAACCCCTGGAACCCTCAAAACCCTAATTCCAACAACTCTTCCGGGGAGGAAGATGTTTCCATGTCTACATCATTTACTAATGCCTCCAATCATTCTGGCCTAACCATTGAGTCCTCTCGCAACGAGTTAATCGGAGAGACTCCTTCGGATAATCACCTATGGAACCATGTTCTCTTGTAAGTACTGATTATATTTAATTTGTTGCACCATCTAATTTATAAAGATATAATATTTCTTACTAGACAACTTTAATTTTATATGTTCTTCTTCTATTATTTTCATAATTATTTGCATCATTTTGGTTACATGAGTGGGAAGAACGAATCTTTTTCGTAAAAGAGAAAGGGATAAAAGTTGTTGTATTAATGGGTAGGCGCACATCTAGGGAGGACATGATTCATGTCGATCTAGTGGGTTCATTTATTTAAGGAAACAATAGCTAGAACAAAAATACCAGCCAATCCCTTCTTATATAGAATCTGAACCTATCTAGGGCACATGCAAACAACAATATACTAGAGCGAAACATGAATAAGAGGAAATGAATAATAATAAAGCACATATATAAAAGTATATAACACGGTTTGTAATCCTGAACCCTAGCTAGACCATATAACTATTTTGGAGAGTTGAGCATTTTAAATAATTATTTTTTAAAACTTGCAGAAGTGTAGGAAATAATGGAGAATTGCAAAACAATCAAGATGTTGGCGATAATATGATCAATGCATTTTCCGTAAAGAATTTATCAACTGGATTGTTTGAACCAGCTTGTGACTACTTGAAGAAAATGGACAATGGCTGGGAATTCACGAGCTCAACTTCTTTCAACAATTTTGAGAAGAATTTCAATGGATTCAGCGATACCATGTTTGAATCCGAAAGGCTTACAAAGTTGTCAAATTTAGTCCGCAACTGGTCAATAGCTCCCCCGGATCCAGAAATAAACCGCCAGTTTGACCCATTATCAGGCAATATATCTCTAAGCCCTACCTTAGATCAATACACTCCATCTGATGTATGTTATATGAAGCCTAGTGTTAATAGGAAACTCGGCTCGTATTCGCCGCATGGTCATGACCTAAAAGTGGAGAATGAACAAAGGGAAATTGAGGCAACTGGGAATTTACTTCGAAAATCGTTAAATAGTAATGGTATTGGATATCAAATGGGAACGAACAACGCGATGATAGGAGATAACAGCAAATTCTACGACGGTATAACTGATGTTCCATGCAATAATGGAAGAAACTTTGCGGATGTTATGACTTTTACTAATTGTTTAAGCAAGCCATGGATGAATATTAAAGCGTCTAAACTGATCTTGAAAAGCTTGAATTTATCGGATTGCAAGAAGCAGGCACTGCAAGCTTCATACACTGTAAGTTAGCTCACTCTCTTCTCTCTGTGGACTAATTATATACTACATATATATATATATTGTGATGTAAATGATTAACATGTTTATTCATAATTAACAAACGTTACAGCCTACCATATCAACACGCAAAACAGTGACAAGAGGCAACAGAAGGGGACAAGTGCTTGCGAACGAAGGAAAGAAGAAAAGATCTGAAGACAACTCATCAGACACAGTCTTGAAGAAGCCTAAAGTACACGAGAATTCTCTAGTCTCATCTGTTAAGGTATTAACTGTAAGATATAAATTTTAATTGAAATTTGTAGTATGATTTGTAAAATCCCAAGCTTGTTCTTACCCATATTTATTTTTATTTTTGTAATATTTAGGTACAAGTGCCAAAGGCCAAGCTGGGAGACAAAATAACAGCCCTTCAGCAGATTGTATCACCTTTTGGAAAGGTACAACAAATTGCTAATTAAGAATAGGCATTCTTTTTTCTGCAACTAAATTAAAATGCTCGTAGCTATTTGGACTAATTAATTATATCCATGATTACGTACCACTTTGTCAGACGGATACCGCATCCGTGCTTGGGGAAGCAATCGGTTATATTAAGTTTCTTCAAGAGCAAGTACAGGTAATTACATCACTTAAATCCTTTTTTTGGAGGGAATTAAGGTATCACTTATATTTCATCTTCATCTAATTGTAGTAGCTAAATGAAATTATTAATTATCAAGAACTGCCATTTCCAATTATTGCACCTCAAACTATTTTTCATAGTCAACTATGTATCGAATGTATGAGTAACCAAATGCCTATAAGTGACCGAGAGAATTTCTAAACTTGGAAAAATTATGAGAAATTTGACCATTATATGCTACGAGTTGAATAATTACTGTTAAAGCTTGAATTTGTCCATTCGTTCAATCATCAATTTAGACGTGAACATGCACAGAAAAAATAATCAAAAAGTACTTGACGGCTTAGGCAGTCGGATGATATATACCTCTGGTGTGAGTAAGAACATGTTTCAAAATCATGAGTTAAGAATAGAGGAGAAAATATTTAGTAGGCTAGAATGTGTATCTCTATTGTTCACTCATATTTATAGTTTAACTTCAACAACTCAATAGGGTTACAATTCCTAGTTTGGAATTGTATAGAAGGACTTATTAAAAAAGGTAAGTACCATATGAGAATTAATATTGAATATGATAAGTGCATGGTACTGTCTTGGTTGGCAAGATGGTGACTCAAGCCTATTAATTAAACTTAGGAATCTATTGTGAGTATTTAGGGGATAGTGGACTGACTGGGGAACGAGGAACAATTAGAACAACCCATTATTCTGTAAATATACAACCCAACAACTAACTTCATATTTGATAATGAAAGAAAATTTGTTTTTGCTATATGATTAAACCTCCAAAAGGGCTGGACTAATATAATTACAATTTTTCTTACTTTTTGCAGCTATTAAGCAATCCCTACATGAAGACAAATGCCATCAAGGTAAGCACATGAAATATGAATTATATCCTCATCGATCACTTTTAAGTTCTTCGTCGTTGTTCCTTGGATATAAAGCAATTAATTAATAATCTTATCATGGCGCATGCATAAAAATTTCAGGACCCATGGGGAGGATTGGATAGAAAAGATAGAGGAGAGCTAAAAGTTGATCTCAAGAGCCGAGGTCTTTGTTTAGTTCCAATTTCATGTACTCCTCAAGTGTATCGTGAGAACATCGGACCGGACTACTTGACTCCTGCATACAGAGGATGCTTATATAGATGAAGAAACTAGCTCGAAATATATATCAGATGGTTTCTAATTTAATAAACCCTAGTATTAATTATGCGACAATGTACGTATCTAGTTTTGTTAGTAGAAGTGGCCGCGCATAATTATAACTTTCTTCAAGGAAAAGGCTATAGGTTGATAAATATACAGGTAACTAGTACTATATTATTGTCAGCAATGTGCATGGATTATATATTATCGATGACCTTTAGCCCTTTAATTATAGCAGATCATCTAGCTATCCTGCTTTCTGAATTGCAAGGAGAAAATTACAGAAATAAATAATGTATCCTTAACAAACTTTAAATAGTGTAAAAAATAGTTAAAAGTGAAATGAAACTTATTTTGGACACTATTCTAACTAATGCATATGTAACCGTTCAAAGGTTAATCTCTAATTAATTTTGAAGCCAACGGAGTACTTATTATACTCATTAAAGTTGGTCAAAGCTGAGATGAGCATAGCAATTAAGTACCAAAACAATGGTATGGCGCACGAATGTGGTGGAGCACTTGATGGTAATGAGAGCTTAGGAGACTTGAAATAGCATGGCACTACTTTCTAATTCATACCACCAAACAAACTTATCGAATACATATATATATATATATATATATATATATATATATATATATATATATAGAGTCCGGACCTATCCGGACTTCGCATTTTCTTAAAATGCGGATTTTTTGCTTTTTTAAAACAACTAAAAAAATAAAAAAATTATGGAACTTGAATTTTCACATAATCTGATGTTTTTTGGTGTGATTTGGATATATATAACAAAACATATACATGCATCTGTGCGCATCGTATATACATTTTTTGGTATAGGTATCCAAATCACGCCCAAAACACTATATATGTAAAAATTCAAGTTCCATAATTTATTTATTTTAATTGTTCTACAAAAAAAAAAAAAATTTATTCAAGATTTTATCGTGTTAGGACTCCGGACCGATCCAACTTATATATATATATATATATGCCGTTGCTTTATGTGTGATCTGCATGCATATCACATTTTAATGATGCGGAAAAATTATCATTAAACCCGTCATTATAAGATCTCGACAGAGTTATAGCGACGGTTCTAGAGTTATGGTAGACCTATATAGCGAAGGGTTTAAATATTTAATTTGTTCTGTCGCTAAAGGTGATCATGCACCACCCGCATACAGAAAGCTCTCGTGTGTGTGTGTGTGTATATATATATATATATATATATATATATATATATATATCATGCGGATCTTATTTTCATTTCCTCAATTAATCAGCTCACCTTGCACACCCTTTTAGCGAGGAACCGGGCGACAATTGATACTGTCATTGTATGTAGAACTATCGTTATATGTTGTCCGTCACTAAAAGCTAAGACGACGGTTCTTTATATATAATGACGATCTAATCGTCGCCCAAATTCGGCCGCTAAAAAGGGGTGAAAGCAAGGTGATCTAGATAAGGGGTGAGCTTTAAAATCCGGATCGTATATATATATATATATATATATATATATATATATATGTTAATTAATTAATTATGATCAGAGATGTTGATGAATTAATTAAAGAGTTAAAAAGGAAATAAATATATCTTGTATGAACATGAAAAAGAAGTGAGGATATAAACTCCGTTGAAACCCAATGGGCTTTGTCGAAGGGCCTCACGTGCCAAACACCATAATATGGATTATGGACTTTTGTTATAAGAAAGTGTTAGTTTTCTCACTCTCTCTAACTACTTCTTTCCTGGGAATAGATTCTATAAATTTAGCCTAAAAACTCACTATATATATTTAAAAGACATTTTCACTCAGTGCTAATTAATTTTAAGTCGGATGTTTTAATATAATATTAAAGTTAAGGTTTTATATATTCTCGCTATTTCTATCCCTCACATATTTTTTTTCGGTATTTTAGAAAATTCAAATAATTATAGACAGTGTTATAACTATATGAACATACATTTGGCTGCATGTGTATATTAGACTGTTTTACGAACCAAATATAATGCAATAAGATAGTTTCATTAAACAAAATATGATTCTCGCCATTGGATGACTTGCACTAGTAAATGCTATATTATTATAAAGTAGGTATTGGTAGGACTCTAAAATGAGCAAACAGTTCGGACTCTATTCGTATTTGTTTGATTAAAATTTCAATTCGAGCTCGACTCAATATATAAATGATTCAAATATGAATAAATTTTAAAATTTGATAAATTATTCGAACCTTCTATTGATACTCGTATCATATTCGTTCTAAAAGTTAAAATTGCTCGGACTCGATTCGAGATCGTATTCGACTCGATAGCTAAACGGACCTGATTCAAATTTTATTTTATACTCAATAAATTTTGTGGACCAAATCTGAACAACTCAATATTCGACTCAACTATTTACATCCTTAGGCATGGGTAACTTGCATTATTAATGCACTGACTCTAGTTTTATAAATCTATTCAAAATGTCTATTAAAATAATTGTAACCTGCATTATTAGTTTGATAATTTTTCCTAGTCAATTAAAGTGTGTGTATATATATAAATAAATACCTAAATTGTGACAAAATGCACAATTTTTTTGTTGAATAACTTATTGGGTTTGGTAAGCTGGCATAATTAAATGGATTAAATAATATTCACCATACCGGCATAGGCAGAGGCAAATAAGAAAATGAATAAGGCATGTTTTTAAAGTATATGGAAAAACAAAATGGAAAGAATGACGGGTAGGATAGTTAGCGATAACCGATGTTGTCTTGACCTGAAGCATGTCCTTTTTATGTGGCGCGGGCAGCGTACGGGGCGTGGGCCCTCATCTAGCTCTCCTTCCCGGAAGATGTGTATAGTGGACCCCTTAATATGCATGGGTTTGTGACTCCTCCAAGCCCTCATACAATGGGCAAATTTTATTTTTTTAAACCGTGAAAAAATCCTGCTATGTGTTGTCGGTTGAATAATAATTATAAAATATATTAATATACGAAATTGAATAAAATTATAATATAACTTTATTTATTACACATTCTTTTAAAATAATTTATTTATAATAATTAAAAATTCAACATAAATATTTATAATATATATCTATTTTCGATGAAATTATATAACTCATTCCACAACTCCTTTATATTAGTGGAGTAGTATAATAGTAATTCTTTTAAAAGATACTTTAGTAAGGCGATTTTTGAAATAGAAAATTAATTTATTACAATTTGCGATATCCCACATATAATTAATTAATTAAGAGATATATGTATAACAATATATATATATATATATATATATAACAATTTAAATTACGTAATTTTGAGGATCACTAATTAATTAAGATGCTTAGTACTCCCACAGCTCTCGTTTTCTCTACTCTATTTTGCATGCTAGGGATGTACGTACGTACGTACGTACTACTGTTGAAACATATAAATTTTATGAAGTTTATAGATATAGAGCTTGAAGTGTGAGCAAGGCTGATTAGAAGCCTATTAGGAGGTAGGTACTATTAACTTAACTCTAACATAACATGGCACATTAATTCTTAATTAAACCTCTTCAACATTTTCAATCTATATACTTCTCCCCTGCTGTCTGGATATATAAAACGAGTCTTTACTTTATTCTTTGCAATTTTTATAAGGGCCAAAAATAAAGAGGATTAGTTACATAAAGGAAAAAGTTACTGGGAAGGTTCTCCTTGTTTTGTTTGTGTGGACAAGGAAATCGTACCTTGTTAGGGTTAGAGTTTCGTGTTGACTGAGGAGGAGAAAAATCCACGAAGAATACGGGATTGATTGATTGATTGAAAAGGGGAGAAGAACAGGTGGGCGATTACTCCAACGACACGTGGCAGAACTCCTAGAATCCGGGAACCTTGTTAGGGTAACAGGGATTCCAAGAGCCTTCTTCTTGAGTCCTTCCATTCCTAGAATCCGGAAATCTTGTTAGGGTTATTGGGATTCCAAGAGTCTTCTTGAATGTTGAGAGAGAATGCTCAGGTCCTTCGATCTTCCAAGAGTCCCAGTCCTGTGTCTGAAGAGAGGTCCCCTTCCCAATGGAATGGAAGGGGTATTTATAGGGTTTTCTAGAAAGTAGTCATGTGCAAGGCACATGCTTTCAGGAAAATTCCAGAAATACCCTTTAGTCATTAGAATAATGCCAATGTTGCCCTGTCCTTCTAGCCACCAATCCAATCCCTCAATCAATTCCCAAAACGAGCTGCCTCCACGAGCCTTCTGCCTCGGGACCCATAGAGGCTTCTCTCGGGTCTCGCTTATTTATTTTTGGCTTTTCCGTCTTTATTCCATTAGGTTACGCGAACCCTAATTTGCACATTTAATGAGGTCATGAACCCTAATTGTGCATTTAATTCAATTAGGTCATGTAAACCCTCATTTGCACTTGGGCCCACATTTGCCCCCTGCGCGAGAGTCGCGTCCTTGGAGTGACGATCGTGCAAAATACTTTAACTCTGTGAATACTACTTCAATTTTTTGAAAAATCTGCAGAGCTCGCGATCTTGCATGTCCTGAAAATAGAAAATCATAGGAGAGGGAACCTATGGTAGCTCTCGCAATATTATATCTTTGGAAATTCTCCATCAAATTTTTCCAAACCTTGCATAATATTTGTTTCCCTAATTAATTTTTATATGTATATATATAAATATATATATTGAAATCAAATCAAAATAAATTATATATTTGTTAACTAAAATCAAATCTTAATTATTTTATTTTGTTAATAATTAAGATCAAATCCTTCCTTATAGAAAATCAAATCATTCCTATTATTTTGGAAACAAAATCAAATCATTCCTATTTAGTAATATAATATTTGTTTCCTTAATAATAATAATGCTTTTTTTCTTCTTTTAGTTGCTTTGTTGTACTAATTTTCACATTCAGTTTGAAGTTCTCAGTGTTTACAAGTGTAGTTCTTTTTTGTTATTGTTTCATTACGCGGAATTGAATTTGAATTGACCTTCTAACAAGCAAATGCTATACCAGAAGCTAAATTTTCTCTTCAAGCCGTTTGTGATGCTTTTTAGGGAAACTTGTCATATGACAATAAGATCCAATTTATTTTCCTGGTTGGATTTTATTTACAAAGCAGCTAAGATCTTATTTTATTTTGAAAAATAAAATAAAATCTTTCTTTATATAAAATCAAAGCATTTATATTATTTTGGAAATATAATCAAATCATTTCTATTTAGAAATAGAATATTTGATTCCATATATATATATATATATATATATATATTTTTATTTTATTTTTTTATATATTTATTTTATTTTTGAAACTAAATCAAGACAAAATCAAATTATATATTATAAAATAAAATAAGATCTTATTTTATTTTTTTGAAAAGAAGGATCAAATCTTATATATATAATATATATCCATGTCCCATAATAAAGTGATCAAGTGTGCAGCAAAGTTTAGTTAGCCTGTATGCATGCATATATTCAAAGTAATAACCTCAATCTTGGTATGATATATGCAACAAGTTTTCTATATAAATTTGGATGTTACCAATCTCCGGCATTGATTAAGTGATTGTCTTCCTTTCCGTCAATGTCAATTGTCCCGCTTGCTACGCTGCCACCCTTGGTCACTGTCTTGCTAATAGACGCATGAAACAAAGGCAGTACTGAAGCTCCAGTGATCAGAACTTGTAACCGCTTGTGAAGATTTCAGTAATATAATCGGCTCTTTATTAGATGGCACGGTGTACAAAGGGACTCTGTCAACTGGAGTTGAAATAGCAGTGACATCTACTGTAGTGAAATCAGCTGAAGAGTAGTCAAAGAATTTAGAGACCCAATTCAGGGACAAGATAGACGAGTTAATAAAGATGAACCACAAAAACTTTGTGAATCTTATTGGGTTCTGTGAAGAACAAAAGCCTTTCACAAGAATGATGGTTTTTGACAGGTAATTGTAAACGATGTTACCATGTGAACATATGCATGCATACATGCTATCTGATGTGATCATCATCTACCCACTTCTTAATAAAATCACATATACATATAACAGAGCTCATTTCGGGCATTACAAAGTTTTTTTTTTTTTTTTGAATTCGATGGATATGATGGTTCGATTCCTAATATATGAATATATGATGATATCTGCTCCTCTATGGGTTGAAAGGTTAACCCCTGTGATGACATTTGCTCTTGACAAAAGAAAGAAAAAAAGAATAAGCTTATCTTATGCATATAATCCTTACATGTGATTGAGTAACATCCATCTATGCATAAACCGAACATGTTTTTAATTTATCCATTTATGTAGCATCCATGTTTTTTATTCTATATATATAAAATTGCAATAGGTCAAAGCAATACTGTTTTTCAGATTCACGCCACAAACTTTTCTAATTGATTTTTTTTTTAAATTATTACTATTATTATTATTTTTTTGATTGTTTCATCGATTTCTCTTTTCAGGTGATTGTAGTTTTTCCTTTTTCGGGCCATTTCACCTTAATAGGATCTTGGCTCGGATATTCTCAAAGAGAAAGCAACACCGCAAGGAGGAGGAATTAATTCCGAGCCATTTCACCTTAACAAGGTCCTTGGCTCGGATATTCTGAAAGAAAGGGAACACTGCAAGGAATAAGGATCTATTCCGAGCCATTTCACCTTAACAAGGTCATTGGCTCGGATATTCGGAAGAAAGGAACACCGCATGAGGAGGAGGAATTTATTCCAAGCCATTTCACCAATAACAAGGTCATTAACAAGGATCCGGAAGGAACACCGCCTTGAGGAGAGGAATTTATTCCGAAGCCAAAGGACAAGGTCCTTGGCCGGATATTCTCAAAGAAAGGACAAAGGAGGAAGAATTTATTAGAGCCATTTCACCTTAACAAGGTCATTGGATTGGATATTTTGAAAGAAAGGACAACATCGCAAGGAGGAAGAATTTATTAGAGCCATTTCACCTTAACAAGGATCTTGGCTCGGATATTCCAAGTGAAGTAGCATTCATTCCAATCAATTGATTCAACGAGTACGGAGAAGTTAAATGTAAGAGGGAGAGCTCCTTGGGTGGCTAAATCCTACGGGTCAACCCTTGGGGAACCAACCTAATGGCCTCCTCTTTCACATTTCCCGATTCTTCTTTTACCCTTTTTATTTGAATGGCTCCTAATGCTTGTGCTTTTTCTTCTTTCGGTGTTCGTGATCTTCCTTTCCGAATCCAAGGTGTCTGTGATCTTCCTTTCCCAAATCCAATCTTCTTATTAAGTTTCATACATTTCTCTTGTTATGGTAAGCACTTAATTTAAAATGCTCATTCACTTTCTTTCCTTATTTCTAGAATTCTCATGTTATGTTTTCTTGTTGCGAGCCAACTCAAAGTGAACGTTCCACGTAATTCAAAACTACTAAGGAGGTTCCTTTCATCATCGATCGGGAAAGGCTCCTTTTATGGGTCTTCCGACGCGTTTCTCGGGAGCAAGTGAAGAATTATGATCGTATAACCTTTCCTCCTCCCGAGAAAGCGTGCTTATTTCTATATTTACGGCCATAAGTAAGTTTAGGCGACTTTCCTGATACGCTGCGCAGATTCTTCAGATGTGTATAGAAAAACAGAATACCCCTACAGTCCCATTCATTTCATATCCGACTCATCCAATCGTCTTCAAGGGTGGCAACATTGGACCGATGAGGTTCTCGCAAATTCTGATTATGTGGATATACTGAAGAGGCCGACATTTTGCGTTGCATTCAATTATGCAGGATCTTCGATCCCAAGTGACCAAGATGCTTTTACCATCTTGATTTCACTTATTTGGTGTTCTTTCACATGTACATTTAACACCTTTGCTGGGGAGTTCACCCCAACTCTGAGGACGTTTATGCCATTTACCAAAGAATCTTAAATTTTTTTTTTATTTCGTTCATTTTTTATTTATTTATTTATTTATTTATTTTAGAGTATGAACTCATTCTAGATTATATCTTGTAGCCTTCTTCTGCTTCATTGCATCGGCTTCTCTCATAAGATATCTAGCTTGTCTCCTAAAGATGTTGAGAGTGCATTGCTTATTTAATGTGAAGCTTCAAGCGAGCTCCCAATTATATCTCACGATTTGTGGTGACATGCTCCTCCCAAACTTTGAGACTTCTAACCGGCAAAAGAATTCCTGGTTATCTTGGGTGCGCTACTTCTTCAGGGATTACCGACCCGGACACGAAAATAGTTCTGACTATAACAAGTTTGTCCTCACTTTCCATGAAGAGCCTTGCCCTTTTCCCTTAGCTACTTATTTGGCTATGTGGTTATCCCGCTTCATTTTTCCCGGGTCTCCTGTAGATGGTCCTTCGACTCGCATGTTTGGTTTAGCTTCTATGTTATCTCGAGGTCTAAATGTTCCTCTCGCTCCTCTCTTCTTAGGAACATTGTATCATCGTTCGACGAAACTATTCTCGCCATGAAGGAATCACATTGGGAGGTATCCATTTTTCAAATTTTTATTAACCTGCCTTTCACACTGCATTTTTTTTCTTATCAATCTTTTTGTTTCTTTACTCAGGTATGACGTAAATTGCTTCGCTCCCTGCTCCTTTCTTCAAATCTTTCTCTTCGAGCACTTTTTGAGATATTCTACTCCTGCACATTTTCCTAAGAAGAAAAAGCGATTCGAGATATTTCTTCATTCTGTGACATTGTCCTCGTGACATTTCATTTGGATTGATCACCGATCTAATTCAGATTTACGGCATTTTATCGATGATTCTTCATGCTTTACAGCTCGTCCATACACTATTGTTTCAGAAAGTGGCGGTCGTCTGCCCCACTTCTATAGGCATCACTTTCGCTCTTACTCAGATATCAACGAATTGAGTGGTTCTTCGTTGTCTTAGTTCGTCTTCCTTCGGGCTGCGGAGCTTCCTTACTTCGTCGGAGATAATGGTTTTGGCACTGTGCTTTATTCTCCTCACAGGGTCATGAGGCAGTTTGGATTTGACCAGGAGCGTCCCTTTGGCCACACTTGTCAGGAGACTTATGAGACTGCCCTTCTCAACTTTGTCTCTACCTCTCCCTCTTTTGCGTGGGCATTTCCAAGGCCTCCAAATGC
Organism: Panax ginseng; assembly: GCA_020205605.1. Taxonomy (NCBI): domain Eukaryota; kingdom Viridiplantae; phylum Streptophyta; class Magnoliopsida; order Apiales; family Araliaceae; genus Panax; species Panax ginseng. The sequence continues at coordinate 10,433,654 of CM035149.1, read as the reverse complement.
TCCTCATAAATCCCTTCCTTTTGTCATACCGAATGATTCTCGGATTGGGCGATGATACTTTGATTTGTCAATCTTAAAAGATGGGGGGATGATACTTTGATTTGTTTTCTACCAGTTTCTATTCCCGAACGTCTCCAATGGGCCAGGTTGCTATGTTCTCCTAAGACCACTATCCGTTCAAAACGTTGGTCAACCAGTAGTCGGCTCGTTGAGCGTGAGGCTTTGATGCTTAAGTCTTCTCATCCTTGGTCAGTAGGCATTTATCCTCGAAGTGACCCAACTATTCTTCAGGCACATGTCCCTACTACCTCCAGGAGTCTTCCACCACGGGCTTCGTCTCATGCATCTCTATCACAGATACCTCCTTCAGTTCATCCCCAAGGATCCTCTGGTGCCGAGGAAATGAGAATCACCCGTTCTAAAGTGAAAGCATCTACCACTACTGATTCTGAGGTGGATCCTCCTATTACTTCTATCGTGGTTCTGGTTAGTCGTCCCGTTATTAGGCTTCGCTTAAAGCCATCATCGAAATGTCCTCTTGATGATCTTCGGTTCTACAGTATCTTAAATGATAGGATCCGGTCAAGAAACAACGTAGAAATTTGGTAAATTTTTTGTGACATTTCCATATTTTTTTTATCCCTCGTATAGTTGCTTTCATGTTTCCTTATGTATTTATTTTCTTGATTTTCAGATTACAGAGGTCGATGAAGAGGATTATGATGTTCCTCTTGGGTTTATTTCTGGTACTACACATAAGGTAGCTGCAGCGGTTTTTGCCAGTCATGAGCCTTCTCAACCTATCCTTATTGGTGTTGAGCCGTCTTCTTCGCATAATGATTGTGTTAGCCTTGATGCTAAAGTCACTTTATCCGATGTAAGCCCAAGTCCTGTTGTGGGTGGTACACCGATTTCTTCAAGCCTTCCTATGACTTCTCCATATGATGGGCCTAAAGATGCTAATAAGGCTCCTACCTCCTCGAGGGGGAATCCTTCTGAGACTATTATTGATGTCCATCCTCCCGTAAGGAGTCTCGCCGAGTTAGTGATTGATCAGGAGGGCATTATTGATAGTACTTTAGGTGGGTTAAATGACATTCCCGTTTCCGTGGCATCTCCTGACTCCTTTTCCATTGGCTATATTGTGAGTATCTTTCTTTAATTAATATATAATTCATCTTGAATTTCCTTTTTTTCCATAATATATTATGCTTTAACATTTTTTATTTTCAGAGTGAGAAGATGAAATATTTGCCTTTGCCTGTTGAGGCCCTTGCTTTGTTTGATGTTCTCCATCCGGATGTCGCCCACTCGCCTTATAGTGACCTTGGTTATCCTTCAGGTGGCCAAGGCTTCGAGGAATCATCAGCCATACAGCATCCTTCTGATCCTCCATCTCTTGTCTTGTCAAATTCTATGGTGGCGTCTAAAGTGGCTTTTCGCTGAGCTTCCTTCAATCCAAGTGGGGATCTTTATCCGTGGTGGGGGGTTTTGAGATATTATCTCCTAGTCGGGAAAATCTGGAGCGTCTCTCAAATTTCGGTTTTCGCAGAGATACTTGACCGATTGATTATTAAGACGACTTCCACCCAAACCTTCTTCCTGCACCGACTTGCAAGCCTTGTTCTTGGGTCGCACACTGCCTTTATATTCCTCATGAGCCGAGGACTTGAAGAAGTTTAGTGATGATGTGAACGACTTGAAAAGTCGTGGGTGTTGACATGTCTCTTTTCGTGTTAAGGTGAATCTTCTCAAATCAAGTTTTAATCTTGTTTCACCACGTTCGGAGGTTGTTGACGTAAGTGTGAAGATGATTCCTTTTCGCATGCAGAATTTTCCTCGAACTTGATGAAGCCGCAAACAAATCAAGAAGATCGATCTCAAGATTTAGAGGACCAACCGGGATCTAAATGCTAAATTTCGGGATGTGGAGTGCCAATGACGGGACTTATAAGTAATTACCCAACAAGTTAGGGAGTCGAAAGTCGCAAATCTTAAGGTTCGAGACGCTACCATTGTCGACTTGGAAGCTTTAGCTATGCCTCCTCTTGATTTGATATGTCTTGGCCTTTAGATCATAACTTGTTGTAGTAGTTTTTTTTTTTTCAATTTCCGCTTCGTAAACTCATTTACACATGTTTCATTTATCAAAATGTAGTTTCTTCAACCTTGTTGATTGCTTTTAATTTGAATGATTCCTTAAAATTCAATATTTATCATTGAATCTAAGGTTATTCAAATTAATATTACAAGACAACCACAAGTAAATATGAATTTTATCAAAAACATGTATATATAGTTTTCACAAACCAAAACTTGACTTTATACTCTTTTTTCTTAAGAAATTTAAAATAACATTCAAGTATAAGTGAAAGTTTGTAAATTTATTGATAATAAAATTGCTTTTAACTAAAAGCATAACGTTTCATTAAGTAAATCTTGCTTTTGTCGAAGTCAAAAGCATAACGATTGCCACTTTTAGAGGTAAAGTGTAACTTTCTTGCTTTTGTCGAATAAAGCATAACGTTTGTCACTTTTAAAGATAAAGTGTAGCTTTCGGGGTTGAGGGCTTAAACTCAGGTGCCTCAGTCACTTTTGAAGTTGAAAGTATAACTGTCGAGGGCTGTTAATCAGGTTCCTCGATCACTTTTGAAGTTTGAAAGTGTAACTTCCAAGGGCTGTACTTAGTCAGGTGCCTCGATTACTTTTGAAGTTGAAAGTATAACTTTTTGTGATGCTCTTCGCATGTGTAATATTTATTTACCCACTTCAAGTTCAATGGGCCTGAGACAGCATCTGATCCCACACGAGATATCTTGCAATACCCGTTTTTAGAGATCTCTCATACCCTATACGAGCCTTCTCATTTGGGGTGAAATTGGTGGTTGGGGTCCCCCTCATGACTTGAGTTGCCGTTTTGAGTACCAGGTCCCCCACCAGAATTCGTCGTGGTACTACTGCGGTATTGTATTGTCGTCGCAGTCTTTCATGGTACCGTTCAAGCTTTTCTTTAGCCTTATCTCGAAAGTCAACTAAGGCCTCCAGGGCGGCTGGTCGGTTTTCTTCCTCGACCAAGCTTCAAGTCTCATTCGAAAGAAGGTATTTCTATTTCAATGGGTAAAAATGCCTTCTTCACCATAAACCAAAGTATATGGGGTCTCACTCGTAGTCTTCCTTTTTGAAGTTCGATATGCCCATAACGCTTATTAGTAATTGTTCAAATTTATGTCTTCGGATGATCGCTCAGGGTTTTTGATAAATTTTTTATCAAGGTTTTGTTTCAGTAGCCTCTGTTTGTCCGTTGCCTTTCGGGTAATATGGTGATGACTTGTAATGTTTCACCCTCATATCTTTCCATCGATTTTTGACATCCCTATTGATGAAGTGGAGTTCCATTATCCAACAAAATTATCTTTGGATTTCAAAGCAAGCAAATGATGTGCTCCTTGATAAAATTGGCCACCGCTTGGTCCTGTGGCCTTCTTCAATGGTATTGCCTCCACCCACTTTTTGTGTACATCTCGGTGGCGCTTAAAATCCATATGTTACCCTTGGAATTAGGATGAACAGGACCTATAAGATCCATTCCCCATGTATGAAAGGGCCATGGTGTTGCCAAGGTTCACAAATCCACGGTGGGAGCATGGATCAAGTTTCTATGTATTTGACAAATGTGGCACTTTTTAACAAATTCTAGACAATCTCCCTCCATCTTTGGCCAGTAGTAACCATGATCGATAAGTTATTTGTACAACTTGGCTCCCCATTGGTGTTCATTCTTGTGCATTTGGTAAACCAAATCTTTGGCTTGACCTAGTTCCGCATAATCGTAGGGCTTACCATTGAATCCCCTTCTAAACAATTCTCCATTCTCGCAAGAAGAAACGCGTTGTGACTTCCTTTGATTATAATGCGCCCTTCTTTTTTCCATCGGAAGAGTCCCGCTTTTGCAAGAACTCCACATAAGTGGATTCGCCAATCCACTATATCTTCAATGAAGGCGCATTCATCCTCCCCTGTGGTATTCTTGGCATGAAACACATTGGCGTTGTAGGGCATCCGCTCGCTTCTTCATTTCAGCCAATAATACCTCGACGCCGCAGCCTCACGACATAAGCTTTATGTCCGCTTAATCCGCAATTCTCGCCATGCACTGCTGTAAGACTCTATCCGCTTCTCGCCTCCCTAAGCATCGTGTCAACACACCGCCTCGCTTCTTTGTGATACAAGACACCTTTGATGATGTGTGTATTCAGAACTTCACGGTAGGTATTGTTCCCTCCTTTGTTTCAGAATTGATGGGAGATGTCGACGCCAATCATCTATCATGTCTTTGGGGAACAAATTTAGCAGATCGTGGTTGGGAGGGTTCTCTTCATTACCTTTACATCCAAATCCTCACCTTGGACATAGACTCGAGATGCTACCATTGCTAGTGCATCAAAGTTGTTTATTCCATCCCCTCTCGCACATATTCAATCACCACCTTCTCGAAAGCCTCCATCACCTTTTGTGCTACTGATTCGATATGGCGCCAAGATAGGTTCCTTCACTCAATTGGCCTCTTATCTCGTTTGACTATGAGGTTTGAATCTCCCTTTACTTTAAGATATTTGGCTCCCAATTCTTGAGCCGCCAACAATCCTAGTATGAACGCCTCATATTCTCGCTTCATTGTTTGTGTGAGGAAATCCAATTTGTATAACAAGGCCACTTCATTTCCTTCTTTAGTGGTCAACACCACCCCGCCTCCGCCTTTTACCTTCTCGCGGATGATCTATCAAAAGCCAAACTCCACCATTTCGGGTCCTCATTTCTCAACTCGATTGATTCTACTTCTTCACCGGAAGATCCTCGTAAGGGGTTCATATTCTCCATTTGGAAATTGAGCAAGCCAGTCCGCCAAGGCTTGACATCGGACGCTTTTTGTTACACACTTGATGTCGTATCAAAGAATCATCATCCATCTGGTGTCTTCCTACTAATGTCGGCTTAGTTAATAGGTATCCGATTGGATCGGGTTTTTTGTTGCAAGCTTTATTTCGTGTGCTTAAAAAATAATGCCGTATTTTTCGTGCAATGAATACCAATGCTAGGCAATGCCTCTCCACTTGTGAATACGGTTTCCTGGTCCCCTGATTATCCACTAATGTAATATATGAGTTTCTCTTCTCCATCCACCTCTCGCGTGATCAATCCACCTATGGACTTCTTGGTAGATGTGATGTACAACTACAACGATATTCTTCTTTGTGGCACTACCATTGTTTGTGGTGAAGCCAAAATTCTTTTCACCTTCTCAAACGCCTGTTGTTGGTCTTGCCCCCAGTCCCATTATGCCTTTCCTTTTAGCAATTTGCCAAAAGGTTCTGTGACTTCGGCTAATGCTGGCATGAATTTTCTCATGTATGAAACTTTCCCTAGAAAGCTCTTCAACTGTTTCGGCATTTTTGGTGGGGGCATCTCTGTGATTGCTTTCGCCTTGCTTGGATCCACCTCTAAGCCTCTATTGTGCACCAAGAAGCCCAAGAATTTTCCAGCCATCATCCCAAAGGTGCACTTCTTCGGATTCATCCTCAACTTATACCTTCGGCACCGCTCGAACACTTTCCTCAGGTCCTCCACATGAGTTATCGCCTTCTTGGATTTCACTACTATGTCATCTACGTAGTCCTCCACTATATCATGAATCATGTCATGAAATATAGCGTGCATTGCCCTTTGATAAGTTGCCTCCGCATTCTTCAACCCAAATGGCATTACTACATAGTAGAAATTCCCAAACGGGTACTGAAAAAGATCACTAACTGTGATCTTCAACGGACATCTTTATCTCGATCAGAATTGTAACCCACAAACCCATCCATGAATGACATCATCTCATGATTAGCCGTTGATCTACCAAAGTGTCTATGTTGGGTAATGGGTACATGTCCTTTGGGCATGCCTTGTTCAAATCTCTCGAAATCCACACATATTCAGAGTGGCCCATTTGACTTCTTTACTTGCAGACACATCTTTGGATAGCCATATTAGATGTTGAATTGGCTTGATGAACCCTACTTCCAAAGAACTTCTTGATTTCTTCCTTTATTTGAGTTTCTACTTGGTGCATAGTCATGAGGTGCTTTTTTATCTTGGCTTCATTTCCTGACTTATGTTTAGATTGTGGCTCACAAGATCCTTGTCTATTCCGGACATCTCGTCGTAATTCCAAGCAAAGACATCCCTATATTCTTGCAATAATTGTACAAGCTCCTCCTTACGCTTAGTATCCAACTCCTTGTTGACATAAGTTCTGTCTTGGCGTTCCTTCCTCTCTGTTGCCAAATTAACTTCCTCTAATTTATTTTGTTGAGGTTTGGCCTATCCTTGAAGCATTCTGGAGTTCGGTTCTACCTACATTATCTGCCTTCTTCTTCTTCATTATTGCTAGAGTGGGGACACCTCCCGAGCCGTTGGGTTCACACGCCCAAGTACCACTACAAAAAACATGTCACTACAAAAAAACATGCATAAAGCGACGGGTTATTGGCGATTTTACCAATAACCGCCGATAATGACGTTATCGTCCGATCGCCTTGCCGCCGCGAATGGGTTCCGTCGATAATAACACTTTTCCAAGTGAAAAAGGTGCGAAAATTTGCCATGGAGGGAAAACTCATCATTGACGACGGTGATAAATGCTAAAGTCGATGGCAACGCCGCCGTGAATGACTCATCGGCGACGCAGACATGAACGACGGATACGCCACGAGAATGAGGTCTTATTTTTAATCCTCGATTCAATTTCTTTTTCCTCTCCATTTTCTTCCTCGCGCTTCGCTCCTTCCTCTATTTCTCTCTCGTCCATCATCATCGCCGCCGCTTGGCCGCTGCCATCGCTTCTCACCATCGCTCACCGTTTGGCCCTCGCCATTTGGCCCACCACCATTTGGCCTCCCCTTCTTCTTCTCCTCCCTTTCTTTGGCCTCGACATAAAGATCATATAATATTTTCCCTAATTTTTGTCCCTCTCACCGGGTTCTACATTTCTCATTGTTAGCTTCCATTAGTAAGTCAGACTTATTTTCTTCTCTTATACCGCTCTAATTTATTGTTGTTAGGTTTAATCTGAAGTTTTTTTCTAATACTGTATGTTTTTTTTTTCTTCCATTAGTAGTATGTATGTCGGCTTCATGTATATATAAGCACTTTACTTTCTTTTTATAATTTTTGTGTTCTAATTGCAAGCTATTATCTAAATGTTCAAGCTTTGATTTTTTTGTTTTTTTTAGTGGGTATATGTGTTCAAATTCTTCGCACTTATTGGGTATGAATTTTTCTCGTGATTGAATTGGTTTTCATGTATTATCTATTATAGGAGACTTATCATCCTGTTTGTTAATTTCAGCTTGTCAAATACTCCATCCGCTTCCAAAATTAAAGATGCATTTTGGTTTTTAGCTTATTTTTAGACTATTAGTGAAATGAAGTTCCCGCCATTTTGGTCGATCGAGTACTATCATGCCATCACTACACATTACTAAGATATGTGGACTGGATGAAATGTCTAGTCGATGCGTGTATTTTTGAGTTATGTAACCTAATTTGTATAATACCTATGTTAAAACTTCCTTAACATTACATTATGTTCAATTGAATCACAAATCGGTACAATACATTACATTATGTTATCAGATAATGTAATGGTGAATAACATTACATTACTTGGCTCAATCAGATAATACCTATGTTAAAACTTCCTTAACATTACATTATGTTTCAAATCGTAAATGAACAAAGGGCATAATTGATTTGGTTTTGATAAGTACCTATGTTAAAAGACATAATCAAGGGCATAATGATGTGTGTATATCATGTGTTTTTATCAAGCTTAAGGATCGCCATTCTTTTCTTATCAAGTTTTCCTTTTCTATTTCCTTTATTTAATAATTGTACTAAAGCCATGAAATAGTGGTTCATTGTGATAAGATATGATTTCAAGTGATTGATTAGTTATAACTTTACTACGATATATGCAAAAGAATATATATGAACAATAATTTTCACCATTTTTTACATGATTTCAAGTGTGTAAACTTTCTCGTAAGTTCAACAAAAAGGCATGTATTATCATATTAATTAAGCTTATATTATGATATATATATATAAATAACACTGGGTTAATTATCCGTAGTTTTGTGTTATATATAAAGCTATATTATTTATGTGATTGAAAAAGAGAAAAGAACTACTTTTATACAAGTATAATTGCTTGATTAGAGGGCCTTCCATAATATTTAGGGTTTATAATGATTCTCTTTTCTTTTACACATGCTTGGGTTTATAATATTTTGAGACATGATTCTAAATGAACTCGCTTATCGACTGCCTCTTGTCAGATGATCAATATTATCATACAAAAATCCTTTGTTGATCAAAAGTACTTAAAGTCATTAAGGTATATGGATTCTCAGATATTCTAGATTTTCCAAATTCATTTAGAATCGCATTTTCAAGGTAGTTCAAAAGCTTACGTAATTATAACTCTTGTTCTAGCTCAACTATTAGATGTTGAAACTTCGTCCGGTTTCTCCGAGTCAGTCAAGGGGAAAAATAAAACATTCAAACCTCTATAGTTATTAACATTCATCCTTTGTTGGGGCTTAGTTTGTATATAATTATGTCCTCGAGCTCAGATTTGTCTCTCAGATTATGTCAAGTGTTTTTGATTATGTTGCTAAAAATAAAATATGTTGGAACACATTCTTTTATAATGACATTGTCAATTTTTTTACAATTATAAAATGACATAATCTTCTTAATTTATCATAATTACTATTCAAATGGATACTTCAATTTCTTTTTATATATATATTGTCATATAGTTTAGAAGCTTAGAAACCCGCTTTGAGATTCACTTAGTAGAGTGAATCTCAAATAGTCCCCTGCTTTGGGATCGTTTCAGTATGTTTCGATCTCACTTAGGTTTGGTTTGTTAACGACTTGAGCACGCTTTTATATTTTTTGAATTTTCACAAGATATATATCTCTTGATGTTCTTCGGTGCATATTTAGACTACGTATGTGTTAGTCTATTTCGTGTACTTGAAGACCATGGGAGGTGTCGCCAAAAATTCAAAAATGTAAAGATGTGTTCAAGTTGTTGGCATCAAGGAGGCGACACATCCGGAATGGGATAAGTTCAATTCTGTTAGAGTGGGAGATGAAGTTAGAAACTCATAAGCTTGCATATACATTAACTTGGAGACTTGATTGTGTTTGTCTAACTTTCCATATATATAGCAGCATATTGTCCGAGATGTCCGCTGATCAAGTTGGATGGAACGTAGGTAGCCACCGATAGGAGTGGGCTTAGCTCGAGTATCGTAGTGGGGTTGAACAGCTTTCAACTTCGCTTGAGCAAGTCAAGTCATGATGAGATCGTATGTCCTGTAAGAGGTGTGTGAATGAAATGTGGAAGGAAAGGAGTGATGTCATGTGCGATTTATTCATGTATGGGTTCAAGCAGGTTATACGATATGGATCTATCATGGGGAAACCCGTTGATGAACATGAATCGTAACCTAATCCAGAGGTGATTTAAAACTTTGATCATTTAACACGATAATCGAAGTCAGCCGGGTTCAGACTTTCAGTGGAATACGCATAGGATGGCAAGAGATAGGCCGAAAGCAAGAGCCGAATGATGGGGCTAAGGGTTTCTATGAGTTATCAGATGAAGCAAAGATGACACCATCGTATGATGACGGCACAAAAAAAACACACCGCCTTATCCGCCGTGACTAAGTTTTTACACTTCAAGAATGAGCACGATCAGAAGCGTAGAGAGGTTTTAATGAACTCATAGCATTGTGAAGGAGTGTTTACCGCAGCAATAAGTTACCGAGTCGCATTTTATGATGTGAAGAAAATGGTCAAAAGGCTCAATCTAGGGTACGGTGAGAAGATTGATGCTTGTGAGAATGATCGATGTTGATTACTTGATGTCAATAAAGATAAGAGGTCGTGTGATATTTGTGGTACAAGTAGATACTGTGAACAGCGCAAGAAAAAGGGAAAAGACGTGCCGAGAAAGATCTTACGTTACTTTCCCATTGCTCCGAGGCTTCAGCGGTTGTTCATGTCAATACATACCGCCGAGGATATGAGGTGGCACTCTACACGGGACATAGTCGAAGGTCAACTGACGCACCCAGCAGATGGGCTTGAGTGGAAAAATTTTGATAACAAGCACCCCTCGTTTGCTGAAGAGGTTCGCAATGTTAGGCTTGGACTTGCTACGGATGGGTTTAATCCGCTTAATCTGCCTTACACAAAGCCCTACTCAACTTGGCTTGATTATTGTGGTGTATAACCTCCCGCCTTCGATGTGCATGAAAGATCCCTACATGTTCATGCCTTTACTGATTCCGGGTGATAAGAGTCCGAGTAAAGACATCAATGTATACCTCAGGCCGTTAGTTGATGAGTTGAAGATGTTGTGGGAAAAAGGGGTTCAAACTTATGATGTATCTCTTAAGCGTAACTTTGACATGAGGGCGCTTTTTATCGTGGACAATAAATGACTTCCCTGCTAGAATGATCAACGGATGGTCGACTCATGGGGCTTATCGTGTCCCGTGTGCATGGGGTCGCTTAAAGTCGCCATGGCTCAAACATGGGGAAAATGAGTTTTTCAAGAATATCCAGATAGCTTTTTTGCCGATGAACATCGTTATCGACGGATGAGTAGACAATTCAATCGAAAAACAGAGAAACGCCAAGTACCGGCCGCCTTTTCCGGGTCAGCAGTGTTGAGTCGATTAGTCATTTGAAGTTTCCACCTGTGGAAGAATCACAGACAGAGCGAGCTTATGGTTACGTAGAAGGTTCACAATCGACACACGATCCATGTTCTTCGACGCTTTATTGGGCTACACTCGTGATCCGTCATTGTTTAGATCCGATGCATACCGAGAAGAACGATTTGATAATATTTTTATATACCATAGATGCCATTGGTAGAACAAAGGACAACAACAAGTCGAGGCTTGATTTGGTCGAAATGAACATTGGGAAGATTTGTGGTCAGATCGAGAGGGTAGTAAGACTCAGAATGCCTAAAGTCGAATATACTTTGACCAGTGGAACAGCTTGATATTGATATGTAATTGGATGCTGGACTCAAGTTCCTGTGATGGATATTCTTCAAATATAGCAAGGTGTTGTAAAGTTGAAGAGTCAAGTTTTCGGTCTCAAAAGTCATGATTGTCACGTATTCATGCGTAAGTCGATCCTCGTGGCATTTATCGACTTATTACCAAACGTGTGGTCAAGTAATCGATGAGCTTTTAATTTCTTCGTAGATCTATGCTCGATTTTGAGCTTCGTGTCAAAGACATAGATAAAATGGAGATGCAGATAGTGGAAATAATGTGCAAGTTAGAAATGATCTTCCTCCATCGCTTTTTTTTTTTGATTCAATGGAGCATTTACCTATTCACTCTGCCATATACGGTTAAGTTTGGCGGCCCCGCATAATATAGATGGATGTATCCATTCGAGAGGTAATGACATTAATGTTTTTTAATACGTAAAATGTTCATTATTTTTTGTTAATCTATATATCACATAGGTATACGCGACGCCTAAAGCAAAAGGTGAAGAATAGAGCCCGTAGAGGGGTCGATCATCGAAAGTTATGTTATGGAGGAACTTGTTAATTTTTTCGTCATTGTACTTTTGAGTTTAATGTTCATAATGAAGCACAATCGCTACGCTTTAATCAGTCGTCACAAGACGAGGAAAATGGAGAATTAATCGCTTTTAGTCATCCCAGACGCCCATTCTGGGCAGAAAAAAAGGCTTATTCTCGACCGACAAAGTGAGTATGCAAATGCCACATTGTATGCACTTGTCAACATGAATGAAGTAGCGCCATACATTAAGTAAGTAGTCATAACTATATATGCTCGTGTAATTGTGTCAAGTTCCTTTCCAAACACATCGAGTATATAATCGTGTTGCGTACCAATATGATGTTGAAGACGTACGGAAGTTTAATCCGAGTATATTTGGACGAGGATTTGCAAAATTTGAGAAATGGAGAATTTGTGCAATGGTTTAAGGATCATGTAAGTCTAACCTTTAAACGCTCAATGAATCTACCATCATGACTTATTCTTATGGCGAATTAACTTTAGAATATGTCAGGTTAATGTACATTAGGTCCTCACAGATGAGTTAATGACAATCGACTAAAGCTTATAGCCGATTACCCCAAAGATCTCAGTAGATACTTATACATGTTGCATTGTCAATCTATTATGATTTAAGTGTTGCGATATGGGGAAGTCGCTCATTGATCTCGTGTTGTGGTGAAAGGTAGTCGCTACGATAACATTTGGGATGACCGGTATGGACGATTGCTAGAAGTTGTCGTTCTCAAATATTGGGGTCATAAAGAATTAGTTTGTTTCAATTGTCATTGGTTTGATGTTCGTAATGGAGTTAAAGTAGATAAAAATTCGTGATTCGTGTGATCGTTAATGTTAAGTCAAAACTAAGATCGATGAGTGGTATGGGACGAGCCTTTTATTTTAGCAAGTCAAGTTTATTATTGTGTGTACTACGCTACGTGAGTGTTAAGACTCGCAAGCCCATGGCATGTCAGTTATAACCACCAAAGCCCGTGGTTTTCAAGGCACAACCTCGCCCGCACGATGAACCTTTACAAGTCGAAGTTCTACTAGTGTCACACCCACCGATGTGACAATTATTAAGTGAGTCTAGTGAAGAAGAGGATGATGTTGTCGCCGCCAAAAGTGAAGATGATGTTGTTGAGGAGGTAAATATAATCAAGAAATCGCTGAAGACGATTTAAGATGGTGATGACAAACGATAGTGAAGATCTATCGTCAAGATGACGATTCTCGATATTGATGGCTTTGACGATATAAATGATTGGGAGTATGTACTATTTGTGTCATTTTAGTTGTATTCAAATGTAATAGTTTAGTAGTAAGGCAATCATTATCTTCAACTTATATTAATCTACTAAATAAGGTGTTGAGTTGTTTTAGGAGTATGTACTATTTCAGGTCGCTTTAGGTTATTATTTATGTCAGATCCTCGTTAGGTTACTATTTATGTTGCATTCTTTAATTGTATCCTTTAGGTTACTATTTATGTCAGAACTTTTTAGGTTACTATTTATGTTGCATTCTTTTAATCAGATTCAGTATGTTATCCTCTATGTTATCCTCTTTATCAGATGTTGCATTCTTTTTAGTTGATGAGATATATATATACGCGCGCACACCACACATGCCATCGTGGTGGTGGGCGGCAGGTGTCGTAAATGTGGAGATTCTACGCGTGATGATCAAAGTGGATCGCTGTGTATAATTATATATGTTATGGGATACACCTTATTATTTTTTATTTTATATTGTATCGACATTATATTCGCTTATATAAATATTGATGTATTTCAATACATAGTGATCGACGTAGCCTCATGGGACTAAAGACGTGGTTTGCTAGTGAATCCCCCCAGCGCGCTCTTATATGTCGTGGTGGGACTCATAGGTAATTTCATAATCCTATATAATATTACTATAATATAAGTATTTAGTTCTTATATATTCTTTGTAATTTGCAATTTTAATTGTAGTATCCTCGACGCCACGCCAAGGAACACGTTGTTTGGGATCGTCCGCAACCGATTCTCAAGCCCGTGGATGAGGTGGGCGATGTGGATGATCGTATACGCCGCTTGATTATTGCCGAATTTAAGGTAGGATGCCAATCATTCATACGCTAGTTTTATTAGACATTTGAATATGTCATACCTCTTTGATTTATGTTATCTCTTTGATTTATGTTGTCTACTAAACTTTTAATGTGTAATGTGCGTAGATATTATCGCTTTTGAGGACGGGTGAAGCCCATGGCATGACCTGCTCGCATGTGATACCTAGAGATGAATTGGCACAAGTGGGTCTCACGATCGGAAGAAAAAGGCCCAGATTTAAGATGGTCGATGGATGTACACTTAAGGATGTCCCGCCAGATTTCATATCTCCGCGTGTGGGACCGATGATGCAAAGATTTGGGATGGCGAGGCCTTCAAGAAGATGTTTCAAGACAGCTGCTCACCGCTCGACAACAGTAGTCGCCTCCCACATCGTGACTGGGTCTCGGCTGCATTTAACTGCATCGGGAGAGACTTGAGGTGAGTTTAAGCACATGCACCCCGGCTTGAGTTTTGGTGGCACGCCCACAAAAAGAAAGGTGACGTGGTTATATCTCACACCGAGGCGTAACGCATTCATTGTAAGTTATTTAATGCTCTTATTTAATATGTATTTAAAATTCGGATATTCTTTTATATTATTTCATTTTATACTTTATGATCATCCACTAATGTGTTTTTTGTCACGACGGCTCAAGATCTTGCAAAGGGTCTTGAGAGCAGCCAGAGAGGTGACACTCAAGAGATTTAGCCCACGTGTGCAGACGAGGAGATAGAGGATCTGGCCGCAGCTGCTGTGGGGACCAAGAAGGGTAGAGAGTCAAGCATTCCCCATGTCCCAGCCTTACACCCTAGTCCCCGCCGCGAGATCTCGACGACGCCCACCCACCGGAGGTAGTGGTGCGAGTGGATCGGGCGCCGCCTTCATTATCCGATGACTTCTTCCCATGGATCATAGAGGGTGATGTCGAGCGGTGTTGTGCAGGCAACAAAGCGCATCATCACGCCGAATGGATATATCACCGGCTCAGAGGTTGTCCACGGCTCTATCGATCCCACAAATGCCATCGACGATCTCATGGGTGTAGACGGAGGAGGCTATCCCGCGTGTGTGCAAATTGTCTTGGCCAACATCTTCCCACCACATATTCGATGTGTAAAAACAATTAAATTTCAGATTTCTTATTTAATTTATGTAATTTGTAATTGTATTGCTTAGATAAACATAAGATAAAACCCACATAATTTGTAATTTGTAATGTAATTTGTAATTGTACTAACTAACCATCCGAAAACACACACACAAAGACTGCAGAGGTATTAGGCACGCTGCTATAATCGACGCAGATTCGATTCACATACGGAGACCGAAAGTTATCGCCCCTGTTTATAAATCGAACAACACTTAGCCAAAAAGCCAAAAGAGCCCAAAACCCAGATCGTCCCTCCGAACGCCACGCAAACACACACACAAAGATCGCAGTAGGTATTAGACACACGTTATAATCGACGCAGATTTCGATTCCGACATACGGAGACCGAAAGTTATCGCTTAGTTTCATAAATCAACAACACTTAGCCAAAAAAAAAAGAGTCTCAAACCCGTGATCGTCTGGTCCGAAACGCCACGCAAACACACACACAAAGATCACAGTAGGTATTAGACACGCTGTTATAATCGACGCAGATTCGATTTCGACATACGGAGACCGAAAGTTATCGCCTAGTTTGCGTAAAATCGAACAACACTTAGGCAAAAAGTCAAAAAGAGCTCAAAAACAAACCCGATCGTCTGGTCCGAACGCCACGCAAACACACACACAAAGACCGCTGTAGGTATTAGGACACGCTGTTATAACCGACGCAGATTTCGATTCCACATACGGAGACCGAAGTTATTATCTTAGTTTATAAATCGAACAACACTTAGCCAAAAAGCCAAAAAGAGCCCAAAACCCAGATCGTCTGGTCCAACGCCACGCAAACACACACACACAGACCTGCACAGAGGTAGGTATTAGGCACACGTTATAATCGACGCAGATTTCGATTCCGACATACGGAGACCGAAAGTTATCGCCTAGTTTATAAAAAATCGAACAACACTTAGCCAAAAAGCCAAAAAGAGCCCAAAACCCGCAGATCGTCTGGTCCAACGCCACGCAAACAAACACACACACAGAAGACATAGGTAGGTATTAGGTACACGCTATAATCGACGCAGATTTCGATTCGATATACGGAGACCGAAAGTTATCGCTTAGTTTGCATAAATCGAACAACACTTAGCCAAAAAGCCAAAAAGAGCCCAAACCCGTGATCGTCTGGTCTCAACGCCACGCAAACACACACACAAAGATCACAGAGGTATTAGGCACGCGCTATAACCGACGCAGATTCGATTCGATATACGGAGACCGAAGTTATCGCCTGTTTGTAAATCAACAACAACACTTAGCCAAAAAGCCAAAAGAGCTCAAACCTCAGATCGTCTGGTCCAACGCCACGCAAACACACACACAAAGATGCAGAGGTATTAGGCACGCTGCTATAACCGACGCAGATTTCGATTCCGACATACGGAGACCGAAAGTTATCGCCTGCTTGCTAAAATCGAAACAACACTTAGCCAAAAAAAAAAAGAGCTCAAAACCCGTGATCGTCTGGTCCAACGCCACGCAAACACACACAAAGATCGCTGAGGTATTAGGCACACGCTATAATCGACGCAGATTCGGTACTCGATTCGACATACGGAGACCGAAAGTTATCGCTTAGTTTGCAAAATCAACAACACTTAGCCAAAAAGTCAAAAGAGCCCAAAACGTGATCGTCTGGTCCTCCAACGCCACGCACGCAAACACACACACAAAGACTGCCAGTAGGTATTAGTACGCTATATAACCGACAGATTTCGATTCGACATACGGAGACCGAAAGTTATCGCTTAGTTTATAAATCAACAACACTTAGCCAAAAAGCCAAAAAAAGAGCCCAAACCCGTGATCGTCTCGTCCAACGCCACGCAAACACACACACAACACCGCAGAGGTATTAGACACGCAGTATAACCGACAGATTTCGATTTCACATACGGAGACCGAAAGTTATCGCCTGTCATAAACCGAACAACAACACTTGTAGAACACAAACTAAAATAATATAAATATGATCTATTTTGGGGACTCCGTTATTAATATTTTAATTTTGTAGGGTCTTGTTGATGAGACTCGTGGAGGTGGAGATGGCGGCACAGGTGATGCTCGTGGAGGAGATGGTGATGATCTCCGAGCTGATGCTGATGAGACTATGGAGGATGGGACCCATGATGGGATGTAGATTCCCGATCTTGGGCAAGAGTTGTTTATATTTATATTTTGACTTTCATGTATGTATTTAGCTTTTTGAGTCAGTATGATTTGAGTTTGGTATCTAATTATATTAATTGTTGATAAGAAAAGATATGATTGTTATTGATATGCGTGATATTGTCATTATTTATTTTTCTTAGTTTATAACAGGTACAATATGTAAATGAACAGGGGAATTTTGCAATTTTATTATTATTTTTTTAAAGTGGGTCATTGGCGACGGGGGCATTGGCGACATTTACCATGCCATTTAAGAATGAGTCATTCAGGACGGCAAGTCGTTTAAGAATGACCCCTCGCCGCTAATGACCAACTTGCCGACCATGAAATGACGGGAGGTCGGGCGTGACGACCCATACCATGACGACGGTAGTATGGCGACCAGACGGTCTGCGTCGCTTAATGACCTCATTGTCGACGGCAATAGGGTCATTAAGCGGCAGACGCGTCTTCGTCAAGAATGACCTTATTTTTGTAGTGTTCCTGTGAAGACATGATATGATGCATCCACCTCAAGCAACATGGAACATTACAGCCCTCGAATCTTCCCAACTTCGCATGTCAACCTTAACATGTCCTAGGGTTCTCGTGCTTTGATTGGCGAATCCGATAATGTTCGTTTGTTCCTTCACAATCTTCTTTCCGCGCAGCCTAACTGCGTTTCAAACAACAGTAGTGGCGCATAATATTTACAGACGCTTCCATTGTCAATGAATGCCCTCCGCACCTCAATGCCGTTGACATCGCCACATAAACGGCATCGTTATGCGGGTATCTTATCTCACTATCGCCTTTGTAGAAAGATATCTTATTTTTTCTTCCTCCATCGCCTTAATAAATCCTTTGCTTATGGCCACGCAAGTCTCTTGCGTCTCGGCGCAATTTGATAATTGCCCCGGTTGCCTTAATCCTCGCTTCCTCGCCAATCCTATCTGATCAAAAAAAATTTTGAACTTGGCTCCGCTTCATCAATGCCAAGTTACTGTAGGCTCGGATCACACTCCTCCTTTTCTTCCATCATCATCTCCACTTCGGGCCTGTCTTTGTGAATAATAAAGGTTGCACGTTCCTTCCTTTGTGGGTTCGGGCAATGGCTTGTTATGAACACTACTTTCCTTTCCAAGTTCAATCTCCCCATTTGCCACCTTTCTCATGGAATATCCTCCGCAGTTATAACAATCCATCGTTGAGTGTCCCGTGATTGATGGAATACACAAAAGTCCTGGTCTTCTTTATTTCTTCCATCCATCGCAAATCTAGGCCTTGGGGTTTTACCACTCCATGTTCAACCCATTGTTTCATATAAAACCTCAATGCTTTCTCACTACATGTGAGAGCCTCCGGATCGGCTTTCTTACATATTTGTCTCTGTGCTTTCTCTCGCTTTGGCCAAAATTTTCTCGTGTTTCTCCCTCTTGCTTCTTGTGGTTTTAATCGAGAAAGCACTACTAGAAATTGACATATAACGATTTAGCTATAGCGACGGTCAAGACGGAACCGTCGCTATAGGGTGTCTATAGCGACGATCGACAAGAAACCGCTTCAGGTATAGAGTTTTTTTTAGATTAAACACTCCCACTTTCCCTAAATCATTTCAAGATCTTCACTCTTTTCTCAAGCTATAAACAAACGAACGTAATAGTTAGGGTTTAGTGCAAAATTTTACTCTCGCCAAACTACTTCCCATCGGATCGCCCTCGCAACTCCGATCGAGGTAGGAAATGGCGTCGCCCTATTCGATTGTTGTCTTTGAATCATTCGATGATCGGTCGAGTCCCAATCAAAAACCCCATCGTTTTTAGCCTTCGTTTTCTCGCCGAAAAGTCGGAGGAGGCAGAACGGATAGCTTTAGGCGGAGGAGGTGGTGATGGTCGTCTTGAATTTGACTCAAGAGAGAGTGTAATTTGATCTCCTACTACCAATCAATTCCATTGACAAATTCAAAGTATCACAAAACCCTACGAATCGCCATTGCCATAAAGTCGGTGGTGTGAGGTTAGTTGGTTTTTCTCTCTCTCTAGAATTTCTCACACTAAAAATTCGATTGTTTCATTGTACTACTAGTCCGTATGAAAGTGGGGAAGTATCAATTATTAGAGGGAATTTATTTAACTAAGGGTAATAATTTCCCAATTTGCAATGTTCGGTGTTAAGATGATCGTTCGAATATGGGGTTAAGAGAACTAAAACAAACAAATTATTTTTCCTAATTTTCATTTGGTATGTTTCAATGCACATGTTCTCTCTTCTTCCGCGTAAGTATTAATATAGTTTTTGTTAGCATTATGTGCTACATAATATTCATATTGTTATATAATGGACTAATGAGAGTATCGGTGGTTATCTTTAAAAACAGAGCTTACTTGAGATCTCTTTGGATGGCTATGCATTCTCACCGAATGAAATTTGCTCCTTAAAGTGTTAGTCCCGGAAGATAGTGTCATTCTTTAATTACATTATGTGTGCGTAAAAGCTAGGAAGAAGTTATCAAATGGTGTTTATTGTAATGTTGCGACCGGATCATCTTCTTCAAATAAGGAGCTAACAATCTTGGCAATAATGGTTGGGGAGAAAGATTGGGTCATAATAGCTTAAGACTTCACGTCATTGGTGTATCTCTTCCTCTACGTCATGTAAGTGATAACTAAATGTTACGAGCATTAATAAAAACAATGGAGATTGATAATTTATATGTATGAAGAGAAGAGCCATGTACCATAGTTATAAGTAGGTTCATGGTACATTAAGTATTTGTAAGTTTCTAATTTACCAAGGATCATTGGGTTTTTGATTACATATCCTACTACCATATCTCGAACGTAATAGACAAAAAAGTTGGGACTGCTTTTATTGTTGTTTTTGGTTTACCTTTTGCTAGGAAATGATAGTTGTTAAATAATTTGAATTCTCAAGTTTAGGTGTATCGCATAAATAAAATCATGGTCGTTTCTACACTTCCGATGGTTTACCTTTCAGAGGAGAATGGCAAGAAGCAATTTATTCACAGCCACTATTAAGCGAGATGCCCATGTCTAACAAGCTCATCTTTACGTAAGATAGAGGCAAAACTTACGGTATAGTTCTTCACTCTAATGTGTTTAAATTTGGGTTTTGATTGGTTGTTTGAATTGCTTTTGGAAGTTTAATTCTTTAAAATTGGTTGGATTAAATACAATTTTGGACTAGATCTACCACGCTTGAATTCACATTGTTAGCGAGAAACATTGCATAATCACATGAAATACCGAATGTAACTAGATTTATTAGTCAGAGTCATAAAATTGGTTGGATTTGTTGATCGGACTAGATCACCCGTTAATTAATTAGTATATTTATTGGAAAATTTTCTAAGTCGAGTTGAATAATGCTTAGAGTAAGAATTCATGATCTCTCAATTGATCTTTGATCGCCTTTGTCAGACAAAGATCAAGATAAGCATTTTACTAAAAACATCGACAATATTGTTCAAGTATTATTTGTTTTCATCGAATGTTGATGTTTTTGTTGTTTAGTGACCTTGAACTGAAGCCTGTGGGAAGATTGAGGTGAAACTTGTGCAAGCAAAGGAATTGACAAATAAAGATATCATTGGCAATCTGATCACAACAAATTTGAAATGATGCTGAGACCCTTTACCTCACAAATAACATAGTTGATCGCTACCTCAGAACGAAGACAGCCCAAGAAAGGAATTACAATTTGTGGGCATTAGTGCCATGCTCGTGGCCTCCAAATATGAAGAAATTTGGGCACCGGAGGTGAATGATTTCAATGCAAGATCTCGAGATAAAGCTTATACCCACCAAGAAGTGTTGGTAATGGAGAAAAGGATACTTAGTGGATTGGAATGGAATTTGACTACGCTTACTCCTTATGTGTTCCTTGTTCGTTTCATCAAAGCATCTGCTCCTAATGAGCTTCGATGTGAGTTTAAAAAAAATCTTCATCAAAATTGTTGTTTTTATTCTGCTTTTTGTAAAGGAGTTGGAAAAAAAATAAAATACCTTCAATGTACTTGTTTGTGATGCTTGTAATGTTGTAATGTGAATGATTTTAAATGATGTATATAATATTTTTTTATATTTTATTTTATATTGTATTTGTGTTTGTTGAATAAATGTGCATTATTAATTTTTTTTTAATTTAAAAAGGTTATAATGATTTTATTCATCGATCAGTAGCTATAAGATGCTAGTAAAACACATACCTATAAGCGACTTTTCGTCGCCAATCGTAGCAATATCCTTCAAACGACAGTAGCTAAAGAGCAAATATAAGGTTTTGGCGATTTATATGATGACGGTCGCCGACCGTCATTATAGGCCAAAAGACCGTCATTATAGGTTTTAGCGATGGCTTTCTACAAGATCTGATTTACGATCGCTGCTATAGCCTATATGACGGTTTTTGGTTTATAAGAATTCGGATCTACGAAATCGTCTTATAGTCGATTTTCTAAAGAGTGGAGTAAACCAAAGCTACGCTTGTTGTCCTCTCGCTTCTTCCATGTAACCATCGCATGGTTAGTGGGCAATGTCACAATTCCTCCCAAGTCTTGTGCAAAAGATGAGAGGGTGTGAAGGAATCACAAGTCTTGGTGATGAAAGGGCTTGAAAGAATCCAAGGCACCATTGTTGCAAATGTTGACTAAGTTCTTTTCTTCAATCGGTTCACAAGACTTCACGTTCGTTTCTCTGAACTCACAACATAATCGACAACTCCTCATTCGGTTTCGCTTGAACCGCATAAGCTCCACAATGGTTACCTGCTTTCGCATTATAGAAAAATTTCTTGAAAATTGTAATTTTAAGTCATCCCAATCATGGATCGACCTTTCTCCAAATTGTAGTACCAACTAAAGGCACTATCCGTCAAAGTCTTGTTGAATTCCGCGATCAACAAGTTGTGGTTGTTCACTTATTATATCCAAGCCACGGAGACATCGACTCTACAAACGGCAATATGTTCCCAAGCATTTCCTTTCTCCCGTTGTATTTTGGAAATTCATGGGTGCTTAATATATACCGTTGGGTAAGGTTGCCTCCGAATGTGTGCGGGTGGAGAAGTAAAGTCCAACTCCGAGGGTCGAGATGTCTGTTCGCTGCGAAGTTGATTGATCACGTCAATCATATCATCCTTCGTCACATACGGCTTCAGAAGCGTGAACTCTCCGGGGTGTTGTGATATATACCGCGACGGCGGTGTGTATGGTAGAGAAATTGGTTGATGAACACTCAGATCATGAACAACCTGGAACCGATGGAAGTTCATTGGCTCATTCACCGGACATCGCTTGAATGATTGGCATTTGCAGACTGTGAAAATGATGGAATAAAGAATTGAGATGATGTTTGCTCGAGGTCGGGCTTGCTTCCATCCTAGGTTGTGGCATATCACCAATTCGGGCTTTGAGTTGATTATTGGAACCGATTGACTTTTCCAAGTTAATGGAGGTACAATCCGGATTCTCTTTGTTGTTCTACCATTATTGTTGTCTTCCACACCGCTTGTTCTCATGCGAACTTCCCGGGAACATGGCCTTGAAAGTGGGAATCAGATAATTCTTTGGCGGAAATTCCCATCTCCTCTTGCTTCTCCGTCAGATTTCCAAAGATCATGGTCATCATCATTCCTTGCCCTTCTCGTGGCTTCTTTCAATGCCTTGAAGATCTCCAACTGACAAAGATTCGCTTGAGTCTCCACCGCATCCTCGCCTTCGCCTTTCAAGGCCAGGTGTTGTTGATTGGCCATATGTGGTGATGTTGAACTTCCTTCCAAGTGTCTTCAATAAGTGGTTGGTCAAAATCCGTGTTTCATACTGGAAAGCTTAGGTGGCTTGCTTGGAACTGGATCCGGTGAGGTAATCTTTGTTTGTTGGTGAAACAAATTTCTTCCCGTAGTTCTCCCACTTCGAAGTCATGGGCATACCTTCACGAATTCTACACCTCCCCAGCAGAGTCGCTTAAAGAAATGTGGGTGCGAAATCGCACTGCTTGCTTAGGTTAGGGTTTCAGATTGGTGAGGGGAGGAGAGAAATCCACGAAGAATACTGAATTGATTGATTGATCAAGAGGGAGAAGAGCAAGTGGGCGATTACTCCAACGACACGTGGCGTAACTCCTAGAATCCGGGAACCTTGTTAGGGTAATAGGGATTCCAAGAGCCTTCTTCTTGAGTCCTTCCATTCCTAGAATCCTAAATCTTGTTAGGGTTATTGGGATTCCAAGAGTCTTCGAGTGTTGAGAGAGAATGCTCAGTCCTTCGATCTTCCAAGAGTCCCACCTCGTGTTCGAAGAGAGGTCCCCTTCCCAATGGAATGGAAGGGGTATTTATAGGGTTTTCTAGAAAGTAGTCATGTGCAAGACACATGCTTTCAGGAGAATTCCAGAAATACCCTTTAGTCATTAGAATAATGCCCATGTTGCCCTGTCCTTCTAGCCACCAATCCAATCCCTCAATCAATTCCCAAAATGAGCTACCTCCACGAGCCTTCTGCCTCGGGACCCATGGAGGCTTCTCTCGGGTCTCGCTTATTTATTTTTGGCTTTTCCGTCTTCATTCCATTAGGTTATGTGAACCCTAATTTGCACATTTAATGAGGTCGCGGAACCCTAATTGTGCATTTAATTTAATTAGGTCATGTAAACCTTAATTTGCACTTGGGTCCACAATTTGTGTGTTTTATGTGGGTTGGTGAGGTTGACAAAGGAAGGACCCTAGGGAATTCAACAATTTTGACATACCAACAAGCTAAGCTAGCTGGATCAGCTAGGGTACGTCTTCATCTAGTGATCGAAATAGTCAATATGATCTAAGATAGAGCAAACACCAACACAATGGCATTCGTGTATATATATATATACTTGTCAAAATCAGTAGCAATTTGGAACGTACGTACAATATATATTATATGTATGAGTTTCGTAAACAAATAATATAAAGATTTGTACCAATTAATTAAGAACAAACGGAATTACAAAGCAAACTGCTATAACTTTTTACTTTGGTTGAAACATTCCTTAGATGTTGATTTTCCTGTCTCATTTCTCCAGGCCTTTTATCTTGGAGTTCTCTCTCTCTATAGTATACATTTAATTATAATGCAATAACCCCACATGCATTATTCATATTTTGTATATCATGTCCATTATATTCATCAGGAGAACAATTAATTCAACTGAATATATATATATATATATATATATATATATATATATATATATATGTCCAGATGAATTATACTCCATAAGGATCCTAAGATTAATATATATATGCATGCCGCGAGATTTAGATTTGACGTGCAAGACAACTGCATGTGCAGAATGTCTTTCAATGACCCCAAATGTACAGTAGAATATAATTCTTCTTTTCGGGCTTCTACTATTATTGTTCTTCTTTTCTTTTTCTTTTTTTGATATTAATAGCAAAACACTTTTAGGGCTTGTTAATTAATTGGATATGATATTTGCAGAACAATTTTTACTATGTTTAACGCAATGTACAATTGTTACACATGGTATTGGGCTAGAAATATCATCTCAAATTATTAATATGTAAGTTTTTTTTATTTCAAAAGAATTGATATTTCTCACATGAATAGTATAGGAGACTTGCATATATGTGGTTGAGATTTTGTGAAAATATTAATTTTCTATTTCAATCGAAACAAAAATGTCTACATGTTCTGAGTGTATTGCAGGGTTCAAGTGACGATCCCAAAATCGGGACCAACTTAATTTATAATCAGGACCAATTAAATCAGATCTTGTGCGTTAGCAACTACTATCTTGTTGTAGTTATCAATAGTATAATTGATATATTTGCGCATAATTTATAACTTTTCTTTCTGTCTTTCATTCGTTTTTCCGAATCGCAACCTTTACGATTCTCATTTATTTTTCAGAATCATATTTATTTTATGATTTATCTTATCAGAGTAGATGTATAATTAAAAGCTCAAGTCTTTTATATTTAAAACAATCACCACAATATGTAAGTTAATTCTTAGAGGCTTTATAGATAGTCCATGAGTTTTGTTGTACTATTTATTAAGAAATTCATATGAAGATAGGAAGAATTAAGTTCATATATATGTATCAAAGATCGAGTTACCGATTGAACTTGGTCCAAGGAGAGTGATATATATATATATATATATATATATATATATATATACAAGATAGATCCTGTCCGGGTCAGGTTAAAATGCGGGCCAAAATTTTTTATTTTTTATTTTTGCTTTTTTTTTATAAAACAACTAAAAAAAAATTATGGAACTTGAATTTTTACATAATACAGTGTTTTGGGTGTGATTTGGATACATATAACAAAACATGTTTGTACCTGTTATATGTATTCAAATCACACCCAAAACACTGTATTATGTAAAAATTCAAGTTCCATAATTTTATTTTATTTTTAGTTGTTTTAAAAAAAAAATAAAAAAAAAAGATCCGAATTTTATCAGGTCCGAGAGTCCGGACCTGATCCGGCCATATATATATATATAAGTGGAGTGGTTGCTTTGTGCTTAGGTTGATTTCTTCAAAAATTAACAGTATGTATATATAATGTACTGTAAGATTCCTTTTCCCTTAAAAGAAATATTCTTCCCTGTAATTGTCATCTTATCTGGTGTAGATATCAACAAATCCAACAACTGATTCATAGCCACAAACTTCCAATTCTCTTTATCAAATTATATGTGTGGCAAAATACATATATCTATAATCTATCATTTAATGGGATATATAATCTAATATGACGACATACTATATAACTTATTTAGAGGTTCATTCAAAGCGACATATATATTTTAGATTGATAATTGGTATATTAGTAAATATATTGACATTTAACAAATAGAAAATCAAATACACATTTATAAATATGTCATTTTTTAATCTGCTGAGTCCTTTCGCATGAACATTTGAATAACTTATTATACAAACCTTAGGCCCTTTGGTCTAAAGACTTATATATATATCAACCATTCAACCTACACCAAGTTGATTCATAACTTGTGTGGCTATTTTTTATGGTCTAAAGCCTATATCAATCCACATCAAGTTGATATTTATAACTGATGTGAAACTATTTCTTACGGTCTAGTATGGAGTTTACATCAACTTATCTAGTTTATCTTACCAATACGCTTATCTTTTTATTCTGAATTATAAGATTAATATTGACTTTTAAAAGTCAATTTAATATATTTTAAGCTCATTTAAAAGTCAATTTAAGATATTTTTAAACTCAAAATTGAGATGATCTATTAAAATTAAAAATAATATATATATATATATATATATATATATATATAATTTTAGAAAGTTTAGGATTTTGCAATGTGACTATAAAAGGTCAAAAATACATACCTAATTTTAGAAATAAGATACTGAGAGGTTAAGAAGCAGTTTTTAACCGATTCCTATAAATATAATTAAGTACAAAAATAATAATTATTTTTTTACATTTTTGAAGAAAATCAAAAGAAGGTCTAATAGTTCAGTTAATATCATACTGTTTATTTGTTTTCTTCTTTTATACTCCCTCCGCTATCCAAATTAAAAGAATCCGACTAGATTTTTTTTTCTAATTAAATTTACTAAATCCTGAAATTACAAATTCATGTAATTTTTTTTTAATTTTGGTTAGTATAATAGCTAATGCTGTAAGTTATAAAAAAATATTACTAAATACAAAATTATTATTTCAAAAATTAAAATAAATTTAATACATTACTATAAACTCCAATAAACATGAATCACTCAAACGAGACTTTTTTTGTGAAGGGAGTATTTTTCTTTTCATTGTGATATTAGAAAATTCTTTTATTAAATCAATTTTAGTTGTAGTACTAGCTCAAATTTATTAAAATAAAATCAGCTAAACAACTGTTGTGGTCATTGACTCTACAGTTGGTTTCAATTTCATTCATGTACAATTTTTTTTAATAGTCACTATACTCCAAAATAGAGGAATAATTTAACCATTTTTAAACTTAAAATAATGACGTGGCTTTTCTTTTTTTTAAAAAATATGCCAACATTTATTTTAATAATCTAAGTGAGAATTAGTAAGGGAGAAATTAGTAATTTGACAAATTGTGTAGAATTCTTTCTGCGTACAAATTTATTTGAAAAAAAGAAGAAGGTGAAGATTCTGCTCCAAGAAGATCATCAAGACTTGAAAAAAGACAAACTAATAGTGCACATAGGATAGTAATTCTTGTTGAATCGCAAGTTCTAAATTTAATAAATGATATTTTTTGGATATTTAATACTAAGACTTTGAATTTATTTATTGGGATATTTAATGTAATTAATAAATATAAAATTTAGTAGTAATTCTTGTGGAATCAATTTTTTTTTTTTAATTTAGACTTGCATTTATATTTTCTTTATCGAAGAAATTATGTTTTAAATTTACTCTTGTGCATTTAATCTCATGATTATTTTTAATTTTTTGAACGTGCATGTTTAATATTTATAATATCATTTTCTCTAAATGTTCATCGTTTATAATGTTGTTATTATTGAGTGTTATGATTACATAATTAATTTAGAAGTAAAATAAATTGAAGTTTTCCAAATTAAAGTACGTAATAGATCAAACTCCATGATCGTAAAATGGGGACATTAATTCCTAATAGCAAAATATAAAAATTGCTTCGATCGTACATACATAAATAATGCACACTATTAAAAATCAAATGCAGTCAATCATACGGTCGTTAATCGTTTCTCCCGACCTTATAATAATTATTTTTAACAAGTTGTTATATGGATGGAGTAGCGGTTACAGTAGTTATAGTTGTAGTTGAAGTCTTGTCTATCATCTATGTACGTCCTTGGGGGAACGGGAAAAATTTACCTGCAGTCGACTTCAAAGGGAATGCCAGAAGGGTCAAGGGAAAAAATTTCATTCAAGGCCCTTCTAGTATTCGGCCCCACACAATATATTGAGGTGGGGTATGTCATATGAGCAGTTTGTAAAATATTTTTAGAATATATAGTTTGTCTCTAGCATTATTTTTTTAATTATATTTTTCCTTATTTGTGAGTTTAGGAGGAGGAAAAGGTAGATAAAATATTTTTATTTTTAAACTACATTATTACTATATTACTTTACATATATTAATGTAATAAATGACATAATTTATTTTGAAAGATTACTTTAGTTAATATAAAATATCTAACTCTCATTATTTCCCATTTTTTTCAAATCTTCCCACTTTTGGGAGAAAAATTTTGAACTAAAAATAAATGAAATCAACTTTACTTCAAAATCTCTTTCATTCCTCCCAAAAAAAACTCACACATAAAATTTAAAGAAATTTTAATTATTTTTCATTCCCTTTCCCTATGAAAAACTTACAAACATGAGATAAATCTGTAACATGTAACGTGATGAAGTCATTTTCAGGAATCTTGCCTTAGTATTGTGTTTGTAAGTTTTGTTTTAGGGAAAGGGAATGGGAAGGAAAATAATTAAAATCTCTCTAAATTTTATGTTGATGAGTTTTTTTAAAGAGGAATGAAAGAGAATTGGAAGTTAAGTTAATTTCATTTTTAATCCCTAAATATTTATGGACTAATTTATTAATTTTTTTGTTGATAAATTAAGTCAAATATTTATATACGAGAGACTAAATTATTCCAAGGCGGAAGCGGAATGTGAGATTAAATAGCACCGCCTTCCTTTAATACCTCATCAGGTATCAAATGGCCTTAAGAATTGCTAGATTGTCGTCTCCAGACTAATTCAAGAATAAAAATGTATTTAATGTATTAAATTAGTATAATTAAGTTAAAATAAGACTAATTCAAGAATAAAAATGTATTTAAGGTATTAAATTAGTATAATTAAGTTGAAATAATTTAATCTCATGCAACATAATTATAAACAAACACAGATTTATCTACTGCTAAAAAAATCATAATCTAACTGAAATTAAGTGAACATCTAATTTTGTCTTTTGGTTCAAAATTATCAATAATTTGGATAAAATTAAAAATCCAACAAAATATATAAGGAATGGGTTAAATAATTAAAACTACAATACATAGAGACAAAGGAATCCTGAAAGAACAGGAGCGCAATGGAAAAATTACTAACATATTAATATTAAGAGTAACTATATATATATATATATATATATATATATATATATATATATATATATATATATATATATATATATATATATATATATATTCGGTGGCTAAAATGTTTGATAAATTAATTGACAATATATTTAGTTAGGGAGAGGGAAGCCAATATAGAGTGAGGCGAAAAGAGGAAGCTAGAGAGTGATGAAAGGGAGGTTTGTCATTCAGCTGTGAGAAGATCCGAAAATATATACTACTCTTTCCATTCTAGAATATCAGATTATTATTGTCTTTTCGAAATTAACTTTAAATATTTTTAAATTTAAAATTAACATAAATTTTTATTTTAATTTATACAATAATAAAAATCATAAACTATTTATAATTGGTGATCACAACTATAAATTTAAAAATATTTCTAATTAATTTTAAAATTAATAATAGTAGTATTATAAATTGAAACGGAAAAAGTATCAAATTATTACGGATGAAATGAGAGAAAGGCAGAGGCCTACGGGTGGGGTGGGCCGGTGTGGCCCCAAATTACCACCGCTTCACGACGTGACGCCTTCT
Source organism: Panax ginseng (assembly GCA_020205605.1). Taxonomy (NCBI): domain Eukaryota; kingdom Viridiplantae; phylum Streptophyta; class Magnoliopsida; order Apiales; family Araliaceae; genus Panax; species Panax ginseng. Next base: position 10,403,856 of record CM035149.1, on the reverse strand, counting down.
TATTCTGCTTGTGAGCTGCATGGACAACAACACCAGGTCCCCAGCTCCCCTCAATTAATTCAATTCTCACTCATTTTTCTGGTGAAAAATACTATTATATTTTATTAGTACTATTATTATTATTATCATTATTTGCATTATTTTGCAATTGGATGAAGAAAATCATGAATACTGCATAGAGAGAAAAATAAATGTTGCATACATATGTATGTATGTGTTAGTAGTATATATGTATGTACATATATAATTATAGCTAGCTAGTATCAAATAATTGAAGAAAAGGAACTACAACTGCCTCGAATTTTTTTATATACTCTAGTAGTATAATATATACTAATTAATAAACAACAAAAAGGTACTGCAGGCAGAGAAGCATTGAAGCTAAATAGGTATTTGGTCCATAAATGGATTGATTGTTTTCTTCTCTTTTACTTCTCTCCATCTCCAGATTTTAGCAGTCTCAATATTATATATACACTTTATGCTTTTCCTCTTAATCGGTTGCCTGTGTCTAAAGGGGAGGTAATGAAGAACTAATAAAATTCTTCTATTTTTCAATTATATTAATTTCAATTATTTTCTTGTTCCCTCGAGAAGGATTTGAAAAAGAAAACAGAAGTACTTCTCAAATCTTCATGTGGGTGATGGTAATTTTGGTCAAATATTGTTGTTTGTAGATTCATTTGTCTTGAAGAGCATATATATACAAGAGAGAGGAGGTAGCCAAAGTTAGCTAGTTGCATAAAGATCGATCGAGAGATTAGTTGATGAATATGGCTGCCCCTTCCTCATCAAATCCATTGTTCTTCGGAGCAAGAGAAGAAGACCAAATCCAGATGAAACAACAACTTTCCTCCATACCCACTTCTTCAACTAATCCTACCTCACAGAAGAAAAAGAGAAATCTTCCAGGAACTCCAAGCAAGTACCTATTAATTATTATTATTATATTATATATATATATATATATATATATATATATATATATTAATTGCATTTACTATATATATTCACATATATATATTATATGGTATATATATATATATTCAATATTTCAAGTAGGTATGCTTCAATATTCTCCTCATCTTGATAAAATCATTATGATTTCATTTCAAACCCTAGCTAATTTTTTGATATATATATATATATATATATATATATATATATATATATTCTATTCTTTATGTAGTTTTCTTGAGTAATCCATGAATTGACATACATATTTTTATTTTTTAGTCTTGATCGAGCTCATTAATTATTAGCTAGGTACTCAAATTGTTGTGACTTTATTAATTTTGTTCTTTTTTGTAATTTTTGTTTTTATATTTGGCCTTTTGTCTTAATAACAGATCCAGATGCGGAGGTAATAGCACTATCTCCCAAGACACTAATGGCAACAAACCGGTTCATTTGTGAGGTATGCAACAAAGGGTTTCAAAGGGAGCAAAACTTACAACTCCACAGAAGAGGACACAACCTACCTTGGAAGCTCAAACAGAAAACTACAAAAGAAGTCAAGAGGAAGGTTTATCTTTGCCCCGAGCCCACTTGCGTTCACCACGACAGTTCCCGAGCACTAGGAGACCTCACGGGCATCAAGAAACACTACTCGCGAAAGCACGGCGAGAAAAAATACAAGTGTGAGAAATGCTCTAAGAAATATGCTGTTCAATCCGATTGGAAAGCTCATTCTAAAACATGTGGCACAAGGGAATATAGATGCGATTGTGGTACTCTTTTCTCAAGGTAATAAAACTAGCTTACTACTGCTAATCAATTAATTAGTTTAGACTAATCAAATTTATAACCAATTGGATCCATTTCTTTGTTTTGTTATCTTGTTCACGCACCATTTAGTTAATTTATTAGGACCGGCTAATTAATTATGTTTCATGTACTATTATAATATATTCTTATCCACAATATATCAAGTATCTTTCTCTGGCATGGATGCCAATGGCTAGAGGTATACTGCTTATACCAGAAGATAATACAAAAATCTTATGGAAAATGATACTACTAGAAAGTTCAATTTATTGGGAACACCGCCCTTGTTACTAGTATAGTATATGATCTTTTAGTATTCACGTGATGTTAATACAATATATATATATATATATATATATATATATATATATTGTTGGATGGTTGTTTGCTGGATTTGTTGTCTTATGTGTTGGCTCCATATACTCAGGGCTATGCTCTTGCAGGTTCTCTTCTTGTGACAAAAAATGTTAGGGTTATGGGACCGCAGGATGCATGTTCTCTCTTTCTCTCTCCTCTTGGGGCAGGGATTTCATTAGTATATGATTATGAAATTAGTGTGGGATTAGTTAATATAGTCATATTTACATGAATGTGGAAATATTCTCTGGTCAACGAACAATTGGTGTTTCTGGCATTTCCGGAGCAATTATGATTAGTCCAAGAAATCTCACTTGCAAATCTTTTTCATCAAACTAGAAATAATTCTTATGTCGAGTTATAAAAGTTGTCAGCCCTCGAAATGGTAACTATATTGGTTTGTATTTTTATCATTTCAGGCTCCCTTAAAATTTTAACTTCTTTTTGCTCTATACACAACACATGCATGTTTACTTTTTCTAATTTTTTCGCTAGTATTTTACCTATGTTACATGCACTCATTTTGTTCTTAAATACCTGTTTGACACAACTACACTTGAAAGAGTATGTTGTAGAATATTAGTGTCGAATTTTTTAAAATATTCGTGTCAAATTAAATTAGGAACCAAAAGTTTGTTATAATAATAGATAGGAATCAAAAGTTTGTCCACATATTAATTGTTGTACTTGCATATATAGTGCAATCAATAAATTTGGTGGAGCTAGTTATGCAGACTATATACATTTAAGTCATCTTGTATTTGGACATTATAGACAATAAGTTAGGGTTACATGTTTGAATAATCTTTTAAAGATGGGCCATACTCCCCTATATTGTACGGAGACTACATTGAAACAATTTATAAATCAATATCTTTGATATTACGCCACATAGAATTTATAAAATATTTCACCAATGAGTGGGCCATTCTTTTACCCGTACAACAGTCACAAGTGCATAATATTCTTAGAATTTGAAATATTTCACCAAGACAAGAGATGCATAATTCATCTCCATCTCTTAATTTGTCTCTGTACATTCTTTTGTCGGGTGACCTAATTAACGCTCAAATTTATTTTTGAAATAATTATTTTTCAGGCGCGATAGTTTCATCACACACCGAGCCTTTTGCGACGCACTGGCTCAGGAAAGTGCAAGGCTCCCCTCTGGCCTCAACTCAATTGATAGCCATCTATTTGGTAATAATCACATGAATATGAATTTATCTCAAATTGGCAACCAAATTCCATTAAACAATAATATGCTAAGGCTTGGCACTGCTGGGGCAGCCAAATTGGAGCAGCTTATTCCTTCCTCAAACCCTTCTCCATTATTCACTACTCAACAACCTCCACAATCATTGTCTTCATCTCCATTCTTCATGCCACCGAATTCGAATCACGGATTTCAAGAAATGCAAAACAATAAGCCATTTCATCACCATGGGTTGATGCAACTTCCTGACCTTCAAAGTAACACTAGCAACTCCCCCTCTGGCTTCAATCTCAGCTTCTATTCAAGTAGTAATACAACAAACAGTATGAATAATAGTGAGAATAATACCAGCAATAATACTGCCAACTTATCATCTTCAAGCTATTTAATGCCAGATCATCAGTTTAACAATGGAAATGGTGGTGGTGGTGGTGGCCAAGGAACAAATAATATGTTTTCGGGTAACGATCATCATGTGGGTTCAGGCCTCTCTTCTCTTTATAACACTCATGAAAATCAAGCCGCTGCACATATGTCTGCAACTGCATTGCTTCAAAAAGCAGCTCAGATGGGCTCTACCACAAGCAACACAAGTGCTTCTTTGTTAAAAGGTCTTGGAAGAAGCTTTAGTAGTGGAAATAGTGAAAATGAAAATCAACTTCAAGGACTAATGAATTCTCTTGCAAATGGGAACTCTTCTTCGATATTCAGTGGAGGGAATGATCATCAACAGGATAGCAACTTTGGAGGGTTTAGTGGGAGTGGAATGAGACTGGAACAGCAGAAGCAGCATCAAAATGGGACAAATTTTGGGAACTTGGAGGAGGCGGCTAAGATGAATCAGAGTTTTTCACTAAGTATTGGAGGATCTGATAGATTGACACTGGATTTTCTAGGCGTTGGAGGAGTGAGAAATATGGGTGGTGGAATAATCTCAAAGAGAGAGCAGCAGCATGCAGCAGCTGGCATTGGCAGTGGCAGTGGCAGAAGCAACGCCTCACATGCAGGCCATTTGTTTGGAGGTCCGAAATTGCAGTGACTATGAGCTTGTGTAGTTAAAAAGAGGTAAGCGCGAAGGGACTAGGGAGTAACTGTGATCTTTATTACTCATTCTGATTCCAAAATTAGAGATATTTTTGTAAAACGATAATTTTTTAAATTATTTTAAGATCTCAAAGCAAGTCTTCCATCTACTAGAAATGTTGGAGTGGTGCCATGGTACTATATTTGATCTACCTAAAACATATATAAGTAATGTTATGTTAGGAATTTTATTTTATAGTTTAATTAAAATTAAAAATGTATCTCTCTCTCTCTCTCTCTCTATATATATATATATATATATATATATATATGTTTTGAATAGATCGACAAAAAAATAAAATGTATTTCTAATTTTGAAACAAAAATAATAATTCATTATTTTAATTAGGTTTTCAAGGCATTTTTCCAACTCAAGTGTCTTAATTATCACCTCTCTTTCTCTCCCTGATCTCTCACACGCACACGGACACATTTTTTTTATTGTTTACTTGTATTCTCATTTTTTAGCTATTTCTCATTCAAAAGTGTAATGGTGGGGTTTACCTCTTAAACTGGTTAATTGGGGGATTTAAACATTGTAATTTGTTGCACAATCAATTTTAATTTGTATCAAAACAGTATTTTAACTTTTTTTAATAAATAAACTCGACTACACAGGTGAAAAAAGTAGGACAGTACTTGATTAAGGAATATGAATGAGAAAAGAAGCCCAACATTCACATACACATGAGAGACACAAGGACAAGGCAAAACCAGTAAGTAATGCATAGGGCGTAATACTAATAAACGCCTAATATTAAATCAATAAAAATTGATGTGGAATTAACAATTTCACAACTTATTTACCTTCATAATTAGATGGTCTCTTATCATAATAATTAATTAAAAGACTCATCTTTTTCAGAGATTTGGAGGTTTGACTTTTAATGACTTAATTCCACAGTGGATTTCTTGTATTGAAGCTTAATTGGCGGCCTAGCTAATGGTCGTTGTGATATTCATAAGAAAATAGTTAAATGTAAAAACAATGACACTCTGCGACTACATGCAAGAACGTGTATATATATATATATATATAGGAAGATTCGATCGGTTGAGAGAAAGAGAGAGAGAGAGAGGAAGGTTTAGTGAAATGATTGGTCTGTTCGCAAAATAGGTTTTAATTAGTTCTGGCGGAGCCCGTCGAGGATAAGCTAAATTCGATGAACATTCGGTCGAAAATAATACACATTCCGTCGAAAACATCTTTCGCACTGGCGGGCTTTTTTGGCGTCTTTGCCAACACTTATTTTCGACAGAATTCTATCGCAATTATGATATTTCTGAGGGAATTATGGTCGTCGAAATAATCTGTCGAAACTATGATAACATCGACTGAATTTCATCCGTCGAAAATAATTTTGTCGGAATTAGCCCCTTTTCTTGTAGTGATTTGTACATTTAATTAGGTCGTAGAACCCTAATTTGTACATATAATTATGTTATGGAACCCTACTTTGTGCATTTAATTCAATTAGGTCATGTAAACTCTAATTTGCACTTGAACCCACATTTGCCCCCTGTACAAGTGTCACGTTTCCAAAGAGACGATCGTGCAAAAATACTTCAAGCTTTTGAACGATTTAACGGGACTCCACTTTACAGGTCTTGAAAACAAGGGTCCTAGAAGAGGGAACCCCTAGGGAGCCAAACCCTTAGGGTTAAATCTTAGGGAGGCAAAACCTAGCAAGGCTCTTCCTTAGACATATTGGAAAATCTTATGAAGATCTTTCCAGATCTTACTCAATCTTTGTTTTCTTAATTTTTCTTTGCCTGTTGAGACACTTTCATTATTTGATGCTCTTCATCCGGATGTTTCCACCTTGCCGTATAGTGACCTTGGTTATCCTCCGGATGACCCAGGCTTCGAGGAGTCATTAGCAGCACAGTAGACCCATGCTCATTTATCCTTTGTTTCGATGAACTCTATGATTGCTTCTAAAGTAGCTCCCGCTAAAGCTCTCTTCAATCTAAGTGGAGATTTTGTTTCTTGGAGGGGGTTTCAGATACCCTTTTCTAGTCAGGAAAGTCTCGAGCATCTCCTAGCTCGATTCCCGCATATACTTGACCGACTGATTATTAAGGCAGCCTCTGCCCAAACCTTCTTTTTAGATCGTCTCGCCAACCTTGTTCTCGGGATTCATGATCTTTCTTTATACTCTTTGCGAGTTGAGGACTTGAAAATTTAGCGATAATGTAGACGACCTTGCAACCGTGGGTGTTGATATGTCTCCTTTTTGTGCTAGGCTGGATCTTCTTAAGTCAAATTTTAATCTTGTTGCAATACTATGTTCGGAGGTCGTTGTACGTAAGTGTGAAGATGACTATTTTTCAGTACAAATTTTAGAGCTTGACGAACCGCAAACAAATTGAAGATCCAGTCTCGAAATCTAAAGTCCCAAATTTGGGATATAAAGTGCCAGCTTCAGGACTTAGAATCTACTACCCGATATATTAAGGAGCTGAAAGTTGCAAATCTCAATATTCGGGATATTACTGACTTGGAAGCTTTAGTTATACCCTCACTTCAGTTTGATATGTCATGGCCTTTAGATCATGGCCTTTTGTAGTATTTCCCATTTCATATATCAGAAAACTCATTTATATATATTTCATTTATCAAAATAGAGTTTCTTTATCCTTATTGATTGTCTTTGATTTGAAAACTCAATATTTAACATTGAATCTTAAGTTGTTCAAATTAATACTCCAAGGCAACAATAGGCCTCATAAAACAGTAAACGTGAATATTTTTTTCACAAGAAAAAAATGTGTTTTTTTTTCGATTTTTTGCAAATCAACACTTGAATCTATACTCTTTTTTTTAAAGAGATCAAAAAAAATATTCAAGTATAAGTAAAAGTTTGACAATTTATTGATAATCAGATTGCTTTTAACGAAAAGCATAACATTTCAAATAATAAATCTTACTTTTGTAGGAGAAAGCATAACGTTCGCCAATTTTAGAGATAAAGTGTAACTTTTTTCAGGGTTGAGGGCTTATACTCAGGTGCTTCAATCACTTTTAAAGTTGAAAGTGTAACTTCTGAGGACTTATAGTCAGGTGCTTCGATCACTTTTAAAGTTGAAAGTGTAACTTTCGAGGACTTATAGTCAAGTGCCTCGATTACTTTTGAAGTTGAAAGTATAACTTTTTGATCCGAGGAATCATAGTCAGGTGCCTTGATTACTTTTGAAGTTGAAAGTATAACTTTTTTTGAGGACTTATAGTCAGGTGCCTCGATTACTTTTGAAGTTAAAAGTATAACTTTTTTTGTCTGATGACTTATAGTCAGGTGCCTCGTTCACTTTTGATGATAAAGTGTCACACTCGGGGTGCCTCATCACTTGGGTCGTCCAATTTCTTAACAAGTGTGATCTACGAGGACTTGGCCACCATTTAGAATAGACCACATTTTTTTGTGGATTTTTTTTCATCAATTCTAGTGTCTCCTCCCTTGGTCATCCAATTTATTGGCAAGAGATACTCCTAAGGAGTTAAACCACCATTTTTTTGGTGGACCACCATCTTGGGTGGATTTTTGATATTCTTGTATCTATAGTTCAGAGATCTTTCGATGGTAGAGCCAGTATTTGGGTTATCCATCATCGACAATTTATTGATAATCAGATTGCTTTTATTGATCAAGGTAATGGGGCTCGAAAAACAAAAGAAAGAAGGAGCATTTTTTCTTCGTGGTTTGTCAAAAAATGTCAATCTTTTTTTATGATCCGAGGAAAAAAACCAAGATATGATCAAGGTAATGGGGCTCACAAGACAAAAAAAGATCTGAGTTATCTGAAAGAAGAAGCAAGAAAAATCACAAACAAAAGAAGTCATTCGAATGAAAAAAAATAGTGTAATATACTTCCCTCGATATGAAAATTATGAATTTACGGAGTCCTTCATGCCCCCAATTTTCTTTACTTTGAGAAATCAAAAGTAAAGAAAACTTCTTGAAATACTTTCTCAATTCAACTTTTTTTTTTAATTTGTGGACTTTTTTTGACTCTCGTCACTTCAATCGGTGATTTTTCAGCTATTATTTTCGATAACTTTTGTCGGTGAGACCTCTTTAGCTCAAACGACATTCATCGATGAAACCTTCGTTGGCTTTCTGAGGTGTCTTCTCTGCCTGTTGTTCTTCCTCTTCGTGTTGTGGTCATACCCTTCATGAATTCTACACCTCCCCAGTAGAGTCGCCAAAGAAATGTGGGTAAGGAAATTGTACCTTGCTAGGGTTAGGGTTGTGTTGGCTGAGGATGAGAGAAATCCACGAAGAGTACGAAATTGATTGATTGATTGAAAACGAGAGAAGAACAGGTGAGCAATTACTCCAATGACACGTGACAGAACTCCTAAAATCCAGAAACCTTGTTAGGGTAGCGGGGATTCAGGGAGCCTTCTGGAGTGCTTCGGGTTGAGAGAGAATGTCCAATAACTCTTAGAATTCGAAAACCTTATTGGGGTAGTAGGGATTCCAAGATATTCAAGCTTCCAAGTCCAGCAAGAGGCCTTAGCTCCAAAAGTCTAAAGTCCAAAAAGAGCCCCCCTTCATATATAGAATGGAAGGAGTATTTATAGAGTTTCCTGGAAATTAATTGGTCACGTGTCATAGCACATGTTTTCAAGAAAATTTCAGAAATTCCCTTTAGTCATTAGAATAATGTCCATATCGTCATGTCCTTCTAGCTACATCAATCCAATCACTCAATCAATTCCCAAAATTAAATGAGTCGCCTCCACGAGTCTTTTGCCTCGGAACACGTGGAGGCTTCTCTCGAGTTTAGCACATTTATTTTTGGTTTTTCTGCCATTTATTTAATTATATTATGAACCCTAATTTGTACATTTAATTAGTTTGTAGAACCTTAATTTATACATTTAATTAGGTTATGGAACCCTATTTTATGCAATGTGAAATCTAATTTACACTTGAGCTCATAATATATATATAAATATATATATATATATATATAAAGTCCGGATCTTAAGCTCACCCCTTATCCAACTCATCCGAGCTCACCTCCCTTTTAGCGACGGACTCGGCGACGATTTGGTCATACAATTATCGTTTATACTTTTAGCGACGGACAACATATAGCGTCACTAAAAGTATGAGCGACGGATTGTATGACCGAACCGTCATGGTCCATCGCTAAAGGGGGGTGAGCTGGTGAGTTGGATAAAGGTGATTTTAAAATCCGAACTATATATATATATATATATATATATATATATATATATATATATATATATATATATATATATATATATATAGAGAGAGAGAGAGAGAGAGAGAGTTATAGAATCTTGACGTTCTGATCAATTTCATACATGATATATTGGTGAACAAGTGAAGTAAGAATTTTATATATAGTCCATGGGATTTTTTTATTTTTTATTAATCTAATTTAACTCAAATTAAAAATGAGAGAGGAAGTGAGGGAAAGCTTTCTTAATTTATGATTCTCAGAGAATTGGTATGCTCACCTAATACCAAACCAATATTCTAATACTTTCTTGATCATAATTAATTTACACTAATATACCTCATTAATACCAAAAAGAAAGAAATTGTCTATTTTGAGGATCTATTTGTTGACATTCTTTACAAATTCATAGATATGCTCAACTTTTTATTTCGAATTGCTTGCCACAGTGGCCTTCCTTGAAGTTTCATTGTCCAATTAATGTCCCATGATTTTTTATTTAATTTTTATGTCTAATTATAACATGATATGTTATAAGATGGTCAACCTTTAAGTATGTCTAACATGATATGTAGGATGGTCCACCTTTAAGTTTAGAAAAATGCTACACCAACAATAATAATTATGCATATTTTATTCATTTTTAGGAGGGAAAGATTATATATAAATTTAAATTAGATAAGATTGAAGTTATGATCATTTGAACATTTATTCTAAAATTCTTTAATTTCTCAGTATAACATTAATCAAAAGTTTTCGCTGAGGAAAAAACTAGTGTGGGAGTTAGTGTAAGATTATGACATTGATCGAGTGTTTTTTAGATCAACACGTAATATTTGAGACAAATTTTATAGTTGAAAAACATAGTAGTTAGTCTTATAATGTTAATTGCTCTTGGAATATTGAATCCTAACATATACTATTATGTGTTTTCACTTGCATAATTTGGCTGAAATCATCGATTTCATGAGATAAAAAGAATGAATGAATAAATCAAAAGGAGTTAAATATTTTAATGCATGTGTTAATTTTCACTTCTAATTGAGCAAGTCGCTTACGTGAGTGCTGGCTGAAGAACAGCCAAAATAAAAATAAAAGGAGAACACCTAATTAAATGATCAAGTGTCTCTAGCTAGCTCTCCTGGATCCCATTTCCTTCACTTGGACAAAATCTCAAAAAGGTGATAGGACGCTTTTAAACTCTAGCTATATATATATATATATATATATATATATATATATATATATATATATATATATATATATATATATATATATACTGATCCGATCACATGCTTACCCCTTAAAAAGCTTACCCAACTTACCTATAAAAGACCGTCTCTTAATCATTTTCTCTCTCCTCGCTCAAACAACAGGCGTCTACTTTTTTTCTCCCCTTCTATTTCTCTCAATCAAGACGCTTAACTAGGGTTCTTCTTCATCAGGAAAATCCAAAGATACCTCGATTGACTCGACCCCGTCCCTCCTCGATCCTAAGATGCAGTATAAAATCATTTAGGGCTTCCAAAACGAGCCCTAAATCCTGGTATGTCTCCAAGACATTTCAATTTTTATGGGTATTCCAAACAAAAGGCCAAACCCCATTCCTCATCCGATTCTTATTGAAAGGAACGAATTTGTGTTCGATTTCTTATGGTTTTTATTTTAATTTTAACTATATACGATTCGACATTTGGGAGGAAAATTTCTTGAAAGTTTTATATATAATCATGCTTTTATCTCGTGTGCTTGAATTTGGTGTACTAGTATATGTTATTCTTTCTTTCTATTCCTCTTATGAGAATCCAGTCTCTGCATTATTCAAAAAATGAGTGTCATTTTGAAAACGTAAACAGAGCAATTTTTTTGTCACAATTTGTTGTATATTTGTTTTGATAACTGTGGTAGTGGATTGATTTTGTTTATTGAGCTTATTTAATTGTAGTTGAATTTGGTATTGCCAGTCTCAATTATTTTGTTTATTATATATTCCCAAGTTGTTTTCACTTATACTTTGAGAAAATGAGTAGTATGAGTGTATGGATTATATGAATTTATGAATGTCTAGTAGCTTTGAATTTTAAATTTTAAAATGTTTCAAATTGATTGTTTAAAAGGTATAATTATTAAGTAGTCATTCAACCCATGTCTCCTTCATGTTCACAATGTATATTCACAGTTTACAGACAAAAATTCTCGCATATGCCTCATGACATCTACTGCAGAAAACCTTAGAAATGGGCAAGGGATAATACCTTTCTCAAGTGTATTTTTTGTTACTTCCACTTGTTTTAGGGTGAGCGTCCTTGTCCCCTTCTGCTAATACTTTATTTATTCTTCATATAAAATTTCTTCTTAATCATTATATACATCATATATATAATTATGAGTGGATCCATCAAGTCTTTTATCTACCCTCAAAGCATAGTCAGAATCAACATTTTTTCTTGCAATATATGCTTAATTAGGTAATTTGTTTTTTGAACAAGTATGTTATGCAGTTTGCTTAATTAGGTAATTTGTTTGTTTGTTTTATGCGATTGCCGATTTGCTTATATGCATTTGCTTATCTGATTTGTTTTTTGAACAGTTTTGTTTTCTTATGCGATTTGTTTAATTATGCAATTTGTTACGCATGTTTGCGAGTTTTCAACGTTCTTTAAATTGTTGTGGTTAAATCGTTCTTTTAAATTTATTCTCAGGGAACTGTTGTTTATTATGGATTCTATGAACCATGAAGTTGATAGTTGTGGGGATAATGCAGAAATGAATTTAGATTGCATTTATAATTTTGAAATGGAGATGGAGAGTGATGACTTGATTGAAGAGGGGTTAGATGTGAACAATGATAAATCATTGTCTCACTATCCTCAAGTAATTAAATGAATTTACGCCTAAGCTAGGTCAAGAATTTCAAACATTGGAGGACGTTCAAACTTTTTACAATATGTATACAGTACATGCTGGTTTTAGTGTGCGAAAGCATACTTAGAAAAAAAAGGAGGGAAACGGTGAGATTGTGAGGAAGGAGTATGTCTGTTATAAGCAAGGAAAAGGCAAACTATTAGCCAATGTGGATGCAAAAAGAAAACGTGGATCTCGTAAAGAAGGTTGTAGTGCAAGATTTGTGGTGGTTAAAAGAAATAACTTGTACGTAGTTATCATAATTGAAGAGGGTCATTGTCACCCATTGTCAACCCCACATAAGAGACATCTGTTACGATCGCACCGTAATGTGTCAGCTGCCCAAAAATGTTTGAGTCAACAACTTGGCATGGTTAATATACCACAATGCCAACAATACAACTTTGCAAATGCAAAGTGGGGATTGAAAATATTGGTTGCACGCAACGAGATTTATATAACTTTGAAAGAGACAATCGTAATGAACTGAAAGGACAAGATGGCGATATGTTGAATGAGTACTTGAAGTTAGAACAACTGAAGAATCCTGCATTCACCTTTACAATTGATACAGACGATGAAAAAAGGATTACTCGCTGTTTTTGGGCTGATGCAACTTCGAGACGGGCTTATAGATTTTATGGCGATGTTGTCATTTTTGATACCACGTACAACACTAATCGTTATGGAATGATATTTGCACCACTAATGGGGTTAATAACCATAGTCAAACTATTGTATTTGGTTGTGCTTTCTTAAGTGATGAAACCATAGATACTTTTGTTTGGCTTTTCAAGTGTTTTTTGGATGCAATGCCAAGTGATGCACCTAAGATGATTATCACTTATCAGGATCCGGCTATGACAAACGCCATTTCACATATCCTTCCTAAGACATTTCATAGGTATTGTAGTTGGCACATTTTAACCAAATTTTCACAGAAGATTGACTCAGCAAAATATAGTGCTTATTATAAAGAGTTTGCAGATTGCATTTGGAATTCAGAAACTGTGGAAAAGTTTGACTCTACTTGGGTGGAGTTGTTGGAGAAAAGTGGGTTGGCTACTAATAAATGGCTACAATCAATGTATGACATCCGTTGTAGATGGGCACACGCACATGTGAATCATGTTTTCTCAGCTGGCATGTCAAGTAGCCAACGAGCGGAGAGTTCTCATGCGTTTTTTAAAAGATTTGTTTCTAAAGAAAATTCATTAGTGGATTTTATGATTCAATTTGGTCGGGGCCTTCAACATTAACGACATGTAGAGTTGGAATCAGATAACAAAGATTTGATTGAGAGACCGAGAATGAAAATTGTCAATCACTTCTTAAGTCAAATGGTGGACATTTATACATATTCTATGTATTACAAATTTGAAGACGAGTTGTGTGAGTCTTTGAATTATAAGTTTGAACTTATGAAAGAGGATGTCAACTGCCATGTATATAAGATTTGTAGAAGGAATGTCAACAAGTGTAATGTAAGAGAAATCCATTATGACAAATCTTGGGATTACGCTACATGCACTTTTGCAAAAAATTTGAGAGTTTGGGAATCTTATGTCCCGACATGTACTAGCTTACTTGAATAAGTATCATGATCTTGACAAGTTGCCTACAAAATACATTTTATCGAGATGGACAAAGATAGCAAAATCAATAAGTGTAATTGATGATAATGGTGTGGCGATAAAAGATATTAAGTCATACTACTCTCTCATGAGTCAATTGATTCAACGTTCTTTAAATTTGATTGATAGTGCTCTCACAAATGAAGAAGCCACAAATTTTGTAAAAGAATATCTAGATAATGGATATGAGAGGGTGAAGCAAATTATTGGAAAACCCGATTCGAAAGAAACAAGGAAATGGATTGTGGTGGAATTAGTGTATCCAAGTCGATTAACATGACTTCCAAGACATGAACATAGTTATATTGAGCCAAACCACGTGCGAGAAAAAGTGGTGTGGCAAAAGGCTAAAGGGTGGCAAAGAAAGGGCTTTGGGAAGCATAAAAAGTGCAAGAAGTAGACGTTGTCATGCATGTGGGGAAGTTGGTGTGACACACGATAAAAGAAAGCATCCAAAGCTTAATAATCTGTAAGAAAGATTTGTGTATTTTGACTTTGCTATTATTTTAAAATTGACTTTGGAATTTGCTCTCTATTTGACTTTAATATTTGTTTACATGTAGAATTGGAGTATCAAATGATGATGATCTACGCAGCTCCAAGTGTAGATATTGATGATGCTTCTCGAGATTGATATGTGAATGATTAAATCTAAATTCGAGGTAATTTCGCATAATCATTCGAAATTTAGTGCATTGTGATTTTTATTTAGTATTGTCAAGTAATGATTTGTTTACATGCAGATCATGTTTTCTTTGTGTTTATTTTATTGTCATGTGTGGGTAGAGGACATTTTATTAAGTTTATATAAAATTACAGTTTTTGTAAAACTACAGTTTATGTAAAACTACAGTTTATGTAAAATTTTGCTCTTATTTCTATCTTCCAGTTTTTGTAAAACTACAGTTTGAAACTGTGCTAAGTTCTATTCATATCTATGTTTTACCATTATACAATTTTGTTCAAGTATGCAACAATTTCTTTTGGTAGCTTCAGTCAGCTTTGGGATGACATGGTGTTTATTTGGAGGTAGGCTTTAATGTATATGAGTTACTAAAAGGTTTTAAACAAATCATGCAGATCATGTTCTCTTTATGTTTTATGTGTCTTTATGGCTGACAGATCATATTTCATAGTATCTAGATGTTGTATAGCAAAGTGATCAGTTGTTCTCGATTTTATTTTTGGTTGTCATATCGATGCCATTTTGAAACATATATTTGATTCTAAAACTTCATGTGCAGAAATTTGTTTGTTCTTGGTCATTGTTGGGATCTGCTCGCTTATTGTGTTCTCAGGATGGTTATAAAACTAAATGCACGGTCTTGGAAGTGCGATTATTATAGTATCTGTTTTAGCTTGTCTTGTAGTTATTATTATTCCCCAAGTAAGAATGGCTTTGTCTTGTAGTTATTATTCACTCGAGGAGGACCGGGGGCTCCACGCATTCCAGATGTTTTAGCGATAGGGTGGTTGTTGAACCAATGCTTATAATCACCGCTTAACCATTCCACTCGCTTGGTTAATTTGTTCAAATGTACCCTCCAGGTTCACTTGGATGGCGGTTTAACTCTGTTTGCTTCTCGATCCGCTTGGAATTCACCCTCCTTTGCCAATTACTGACCGGTTTAACTCCTGTTTGCTCTCGGTGATTGTTATCATAGTATGTAGTTGTTGTAGTATGACTTTTGGATTCGTGGTGACTGTTATCATAGTATGTAATTGTTGTAGTAAGTTGTTGTAGTATGACTTTTGGATTCTTGTTGTTAACCAAGACTGTTATTTTTGAATTTGTTATGCTAAAGTTATTTGATGGAATACTTCAATGGAATACATCAATTTACATACTGATCGATGTTAGATACTATGTTAGCTGCATCAACAAAATTTCTGCCACCAACTCACCATGATTTTACAATAACAACCAGAATTAATGAACATGACAAACTCGATCATCGATATTACAATAACATGATTAAAATTCTTAATGAACATGACAAAATTCAATGAACATGCCACCAACCCTTAATGAACATGACAAAATTCAATTACTGATATTACAATAACATGATAAAATTAAATAACCAAGAAATAACAAGTCCAGCAATAAATTTGTTTTCTTCGCATTTTTTCTAGTAAGCACGATTTTCTCCATCTCTTCCTCCATTACGTTAATCTTTTGAAGCAATCCGGATTATTTGTCTTGATCTATCACACATTGGAGGATCATACCAAGCAAAAAATTGACAAGCATTTCTCTGTAAACAAAGAAGGTTTGAAAGTAAATAGAATGGAAGAGATATTAAAAATAATTAAAACCCTAACACACTTATTTTTCCATAATTCGGACATGATAAAAACCTTCTTTCCAGGTTTGAATCGGTCCATGATGTTTTAAGTTGAGGTCGCTCTCACAATCACAATGTGCGCTCATGCATTGCTTCGAGTTAGAAAGTTTTTCTCAAACACGAATACAATTCGATATCCCGTCCACACATGATAAAAGCTCACGTTAAGCAATCTTGTTTTTACACAACTTGCTTATCTATCATTAAAAATCTAGAATCTTGATCAATGAGATTCTATAAAATAGTAATATCAAGTATTCACTAAAAAATACTATTGTTCTAATTTTTTAAGAGAATTCTTCAAATGACATTACCCAAACGTAATTCTAAAATAAAACTTCTTGAGTGATTGTCAATTAGCTTATTGTCCTTGGATAAACATGGAATACTACTTGACTAGATAAGAAAGGTCCGTGTGTTAATAATCAAGGAAAGAAAGGCAAACATGAATGATGGTTATAGAGGATGGGAACCACAAACTAAGGTCTGGATTTCTTCCAAGGTTTGCTGTGTTTATTTGTTGGAAGGAGGAAGATTTGCTGTTAAAATGGCTTTATTTGAGGGTAGATTAAAAGACTTGATGGATCCACTCATAATTATATATATGATGTATATAATGATTAAGAAGAAATTTTTTATGAAGAATAAATAAAGTATTAGCAGAAGGGGACAAGGACGCTCACCCTAAAACAAATGGAAGTAACAAAAAAAAACACTTGAGAAAGGTATTATCCCTTGCCCATTTCTAAGGTTTTCTACAGTAGATGTCATGAGGCATATGCGAGAATTTTTGTCTGCAAACTGTGAATATACATTGTGAACATGAAGGAGACATGGGTTGAATGACTACTTAATAATTATACCTTTTAAACAATCAATTTGAAACATTTTAAAATTTAAAATTCAAAGCTACTAGACATTCATAAATTCATATAATCCATACACTCATACTACTCATTTTCTCAAAGTATAAGTGAAAACAACTTGGGAATATATAATAAACAAAATAATTGAGACTGGCAATACCAAATTCAACTACAATTAAATAAGCTCAATAAAAAAAATCAATCCACTACCACAGTTATCAAAACAAATATACAACAAATTGTGACCAAAAAATTGCTCTGTTTACGTTTTCAAAATGACACTCTCATTTTTTGAATAATGCAGAGACTGGATTCTCATAAGAGGAATAGAAAGAAAGAATAACATATACTAGTACACCAAATTCAAGCACACAGATAAAAGCATGATTATATATAAAACTTTTCAAAGAAATTTTCCTCCCAAATGTCGAATCGTATATAGTTAAAATTAAAATAAAACCCATAAGAAATCGAACACAAATTCGTTCCTTTCAAAGAATCGGATGAGGAATGGGGTTTGGCCTTTTGTTTTGGAATACCCATAAAAAATCAAATGATCTTGGAGACATACCAGATTTAGGGCTCGTTTTGGAAGCCCTAAATGATTTTCTTATTACTGCATCAGGATCCGAGGGACTGGTCGAGTCAATCGAGGTATCTTTGGATTTTTCGGATGAAGAAGAACCCTAGTTCGCGTCTTGATTGAGAGAAATAGAGGGAGAAAAAAAGTAGTAGCGCTTTGTTGTTTGAGCGAGAGAGAGAAAATGATTAAGAGACGGTCTTTTATAGGTAAAGTTTGGGTAAGCTTTTTAAAGGAGTAAGCATGTGATCGGGATTTATATATATATATATATATATATATATATATATATATATATATATATAAGCTACAAATTTATTGAATGAATGAATGTTCCATGTGGGAGAATTAATAAAATGTTTTACACATGCATGGCTTTCATGACCATAGGTGACACGTTAAATAATCTCATTTTCTTTTTTAGGTTTTGGTTATGAAAATACCTGCTCGCCCCAATGGAAATATATAAGTCCTACATATTTTTATTAACCTTTTATGACTATCAGAATTTACATAAAAGTCACTTGGATATAATTACTATTTTCAGTCAGTAACAAATTTTATTTCTTAAAATAAATTTTAGAACAAATCTTTTTTTTACTCAAATTTAATTTTAGCATACGATACGTGTCATTATATATATATATATATATATATATATATATATATATATATATATATATATATATATATCGGATCAAGTCAGATCCATTATCTTCTCACACCGCTTCCCCCTTTTAAGCTTGACGGTTTCGTTCATACAACCATAAATACTATATTTTTAAGCGACGCTTATATGTTGTCCGTCATTAAAAGTATAGACGACGGTTGTAGATAACCAAATCGTCGCTTAAAAGATGATTTATGAGTGAGTGAAAAGATAAAGATATATGACATGACTGATCCTATATATATATATATATATGTGTGTGTGTGTGTGTGTGTACCTTGATATCTTTCTATTTGGATCCAGTCAGTACTACTAAACGTTCCTGATCGACTAAATATAAAAGGTAGCCAGCAGAATAGGCAAAAATGAGAATTATTAATTAAGAAACTTTCACGTGACATATTTGTCGTGCGTAATTGTTGTCTTTCTCTCCTCCTTTTCACTGCTTTGGTAGCTACTCCTCGATCAATTTTGATTCCTTTTGAAACGATCGAGTTGTTCCACTTGCAGTGTTTTAGATTTATTTACCGGGAAAATGATTCTTCAATGTGCATGCATGGGCATGGGCATGGCAATCCCATATATCCCCACCACTAAATTAACACACCGACACATACAATGCAACTCCTTGAAGAGGTATAAGGCAAAGGATAAATGCGTGCGTTCTGATATATTTATTTGTTTCAAAAATTTATACGTACGCTGTTGGGTCATGATATTTTTCCTATTTTGGGGCGGGTATATTGGGTCCATTTATCAGTTTAATCTGTTGGGCTTTTATAATTAAGCCATGGGGCTCGTTGAGCCCATTTATTGTGTCAACTTTATTTAATCCTATTGGACCGAGTTGATTCGTTGGATTAACCCATTGGGTCATTTAATATATATTACTTTGACTTGTAATGATGATATAGTATGACAGTTGACTAAGATATCTGTCATGCATTAATGTGGATGGGATTATAGCCGGCCGATGGTGCAAACAGTGGCCAAGAGTAGTGGATAAACTCCATGTAGTCGATCGAACCCATCAGATCAGGGGGATATGTCAGGTGGTAGTGGGTGGCACAGTAATCCAGGCAAAGATATTATTTCTTAGTGAGTAAGTCTTCACAAGGAGGTACGTTTCATTCATATATACACATTCACACAACATATAGATATACTTACTCTCAATACACTAAATTCTATTATCCTCTTGAGTTAACTTTGTGAACAGACATATTTACTCTCACGCCTGAGCTATCCCCGTGGTCCAAATTGCCGTCAAGCTTGTGGTGTTTGTCGTGTTCTTATCTGCGGGATCGGGGCGTCTTTCGTGATTGGGACGTGGAGAAAGATCTTTGGCGTTAACATTGGCGCTAGAAGGAGGAGGGGTGTTTTAGTGTCTTGAGTATTTTTCAATCACAGTGTGTTTTATTATTCATTCTTCATGGGAAAGAGTAGAACACCTACACCGAAGGATGTACGGTAGATGTCTGTCGTTGAGTCATTATCTGCGAGTATCTCGCCAAGGATCGTTTGGGACCAACCATAAGTGTGCATCTTTAAGACGGCGCCTAAAGCCATCACTGAACATTCTCGATCAAGGCAATAGCAAAGCGAAAAGTAAGCGTAAGCTAGTATACCCGACGGAGAAGGGTCGGCCATGTCGGAACGAAGTAGAAGGCACCTCGCCTAGAACTCGTCATCGAGATGACCAGACGCAAAAAGCCTCCGGTTGGCTAAAATGGCGGATGAGGTGGATAAGGCCATGGAAGTACTTTTAAAGCGGCGTTAAGATATGCGAAAGCGAGATGGCTCGGATGGCAAAATTGAGAGATGAAGAGCTCGGTATGCCCAATCCAGAAAGCAAGGACATCGGAGTGGGAAGGAACCGCTTTCATTGAGGCGACGATCTACAGGTCGAAATAGGGAAGAAGAAGGTCCCAAGCCCTACTCCTCGGAGATCAAAGAGGACTCGTTATTACGCCAATTCGGAGAGCGAGGGGCGAAGCGAGAGAAGAGGTCGATCCGAGATCGCACTCTCAGAAAGCATGCAAAGAAAAGCACTTATCATCGCACATTCTCACCATAGTGCAGAGATCGGAGTCGAAGTGTATCCGGAGGACATATTCCCGAGAGTCTACCGAGGGCACCATACTACCAGACACTCGTCATCGGAGAAGCCCTCTAAAATTGAAGGTTACATTGAAAGAATTGATGCGCTTATAAAAAGAAGGGTCACCGGAGAAAGAGGCGTCATCTCAACCGAAGGCGTGGAGTATCTGTCGGTTAAAGAAGCGAAAAGAACTTGAGCAATTTGCGAAGTCCGAAGAAAACCAAAGACATTAGGAAAAAAAGGCATCCCCTTTTTCTGCGGATATTCTCAGAGAAAAAGCTGACCCCACGAAGAAGTTGCCCCATATAGAAAGTTATGATGGATCGGGGGACACTTACGACCATAGTTAGGCGTTCGATCGACTCATGGATTATTATGACTTTAGTGATGCTGCTAAATGTCATACTTTTGTCACAACTCTTAGAAAGGATGCCCGGCGGTGGATGGGGACCTTACTTCTTGATTCTATCTCATCTTGGGAAGATATGTGCGATTAAATTCCATGCACGTTTTGGGAGCAATCAAGAAGAAGGGAAAGCCAACCGGTTCTTTGGCTCAAAGTTAAGCAATCCTCAAATGAATCTTTGGGCAAGATGTGAAGCGGTTCCGGAAGCGATCGGTCAGTGGCGGAGTGAATGATCTACAAGTGGTGGTGGATTTGTTTGAGAATAAATTTGGATCTGGTCAAGTCGGAGAAGTTGGTGAAAAAACTTATGTTTAACCACAGAAGAGTCTCGGGTCGAAGCCTTTGATAAAAGTCGAAGGCTATATCGTAGTGGAAGAAGCCATGAGTAGCCTCAGCGTCCTTCTTTAGATTGGTCCGGAGATACGGATCGGGACAAAACCGATGGAGACCGTGAAGAAGATTGAAGGACACAAAGACCGTCATGAAGGCGAATTGAAAAGGTATAACAATTGGAGGCGGGGGTGGAGGACGTTCGTCCGCTCCCTGCAGAAAGTAAATAGGGCTTACGGCCGCTTCAAGCAAATAGATAGGGTCGATATCTTAGATCGGATCAAAAATCAACCTATTTTCGAGCCACCGGTGAGATAACATCAAGCCTGGAAAGGGAAATCCCCGCAAGTATTGCGACTACCATCAAGCGTCGGGACATGAGACGAACGATTGTGCCAGTTTAAAAAGAGTTCATTGAGAGAAAGGTACAAGGTGGAGCTTTAGTTCAATATGTGGTCGCCGAACTAATCAAGAAGCGGGGACAGTAGTACACTGTCGGCTACTAACCTAATCACCGGCGTTGCCAGGCCCGGATCACTGCAAGGCATGTGATAGATGTCATCACTGGGGTACTTACGCAAGCTTCGTTGGAAAGAAAAGCCATAGAAGCTATTTGGATTGGTCGTATCGGTGTTATGTACCTTCCGAAGATCGATAGACCTTATCCGAATACGGTAATCTCTTTTCATCGATGAAGATTACCTTCGGAAATTATCGAACCTCATGAAGGATCATTGGTACTTAATGCACAAGTGGGTTCGGTAGATATGAAAAGGATAATGGTAGATAACGGATCGTCTGTAGACATCTTGTATGCCCACGCTTATCAAATGATGAATTTGGATGGACGAAAGATGGAAATTGGACAGGAAGCTCCTCTTTATGGTTTCAAAGAATGATCCGGTTAAAGAAGTTTGGAACCATTGAGCTTCAGTCATATTCGGATGGCCCTCAACAGGTACAAATTATTTGCAAAGTTTATGTTGTACATGTAGATTTCGCTTATAATGCTATTTTGGGAGGCCTATTTTAATTACTCGCAAGTTTGTAACATCAATTCCTCATTTTAAAATCAAATTCCCTACTACTCGTGGGGTTGGTGAGGTCAAAGGAGATTTGGATCCGCTAGGAGGTGTTACGAAATCTTTCATTATTTCTTCGGAGTGGGGTATCGAAGCGAGAAACAAGCCATGGCGATAGAGATCGAACCCTTCACCGAAAGTAGCTCTCGAACCATCGGTCATGCCAGCTGAAGAGACAGAAGAGATAGAGCTCATCCCAGGCAAGGAGGACAAGAAGGTGAAAATAGGTTCTTTACGGAACCTCTCCGGACGAACCTCGTGAGAGCTCCCGAGGTGTTATGTTGATATCTTTGCATGGGAACCTCGGGATATCTTTGAGAAGAAGCGAGGGATATTCTTTGAGCATCGATTTGAAGTAGACCTTCAAAGAAGCTTGGTTCGGCCAGTAAAAGGAGGATCTTTTCACCGGGCGTCGGTGAATCATAGATGATGAAATTGCAAAACTTTTGGCGGTGATTTCATCTTGAGATAGACTACCCACGAGTGGATGGCTAATGTGGTCTTTGGTCCGAAGCGAGAATGGCAAATGGCGAGTCTGCATTAATTATACCGATCTGAATAAGGCTCGTCAGAAGGATTTCTATCCACGCCCACATCGATCAACTCATTGATGCCACTTCGGGTATGCTTTATTAAGTTTTATGGATGCATTCTCCGGATATCATCATATCTCTATGTGTAAAGAGGATATGAGAAGACGGCGTTCATTACGCATCGTTCGGTATATGCCTATAAGAAAATGACTTTTCGGCCTTATCAATCTTGGGGGGCACATACCGAGAGAATGATGAACCATATCTTGAGATATCGGTTAGGCGAAATATTGAGGTGTATGTGGATGACATGATTGTCAAAAGCATGTTGGTGCACAAACATTTGGATGACTTAGAAGAGTGCTTTCGCACCATTCGACATCACAACTTGAGGCTAAATCCCACTAAATGCACTTTTTAGTGCAGGTCTTTGGCAAATTCTTGGGGTATCTTGTCGATCGAAGAGAATCGAAGCCAATCCAAGAGAAGATTCAAGCGATCCCGAACATGAAGACTCTCGGTCATTTAAAGATGTTCAACGTCATTGGAAGGATTGCGACTTTCATGAGGTTCATGTCCAAGTCTCTTTGAAAGATGTTTGATTTTTAACACATTGAAAGGTAGAAGAATGCAAAACGTTCCAATGGACTTACGAGTGTGAAGACGCCTTTCAAAGCATCAAGTCCTACTTATCTTGGTTTGCCTTTCTTTGGTGAAGCCCATTCCTGCCGAACCTTTATATCTGTACCTAGCAGCTAGTTCATTGGCAATTGGAGCGGTCTTGGTGCGTGAAATTGGGGGTAATCAGCACCCGGTGTATTATGTAAGTCATGTCCTTCGGGATGCCAAAACAATGTACCCAAACATTGAAGCTTTCGCTTTAATAACTGCTAGTTGAAAGCTTAGGCAATACTTCCAGGGTAGACTGGTAATAGTATACATAGATCAGCCTCTGAAGAAGATTATGGGTGGCCAGGAGGTATCGGGGAGGCTAGGCTGCGTGGACGATGGAATTGTCCCAATTCTTTATTGAGTATCATCCCGAACCGCCATCAAAGGGCAAGCCTTGGTTGATTTTGTGGTTGAGTGTTCGATTCTCGAAGGCGATGAAGTCGTGAGCCTGTTGAAGGATCGACTGAAGCGATTGCCGTTCTTCGCCAGTGAAGGAGAGTTCATGGACGCTGTATGCAGATGGGTCTTCTACTTTGGACGTCGATGGGAGCGAGGATTATCTTGACGATCCGAGGGATTGAGTGCAAAGAAGCCATCAGATTTCAATTCAAAGCGACGAACAACGAAGCTGAATATGAGGCAGTATTGGCCGATTTACGGTTAACAAAGAGTCTTGAAGTGCAAAGATTAGTCATCTTCAGTGATTCTCAGTTAATTGTTAAACAATTGTGCGGAGAATCTGGCCGAGGTCCGAGGATGATCAAGTATTTAGCGTAAGTAAAGAACGACTTGAAAGATTTCCAATAAATACGAGTTTCAGGGGTCGGCGTAACAACAATTCTATTGCCGATGCACTTTCGCCGGACTAGCCACTTCGGATGTTAATGTTTTTGAGGGGTGGTGTATCCGGAAATTTTGCAACATCTAGTGTTCTTCACGAGATGGTAATGTGCATAATGATCAACCAATTCTTTGGTTGGCCTTCTATCTGGAATATTTGCATCGATGGCGTCTTACCTTGGATCGGATGCTCGCCAAGAAAATCAAGTACAAGAGTGCCAATTTTGTTTTGATTGATGGGGATCTTTTGAAAGGCCTTTCGTCTCCATTATTAAAATGTTTGACTCCGTCAAGAAGGTGATTATGCTCTCCGAGAAGTGCATGAGGGCATTTGTGGCGACCATATGGCTGCTAAGTCATTAGCCTATAAAGTACTTCGTCGAGGTATTCTTGGCCTACTATCTTGAGGAAGCAACCGAGTATGTG
The DNA here is from genome assembly GCA_020205605.1 of Panax ginseng. NCBI lineage: Eukaryota > Viridiplantae > Streptophyta > Magnoliopsida > Apiales > Araliaceae > Panax > Panax ginseng. Next base: position 10,378,827 of record CM035149.1, on the reverse strand, counting down.
AAGAGGTGCGAGAAGTGCCGACAACAGGTCAATATCAGCATCGACCATTGGGAAGAGCTATACTCGATCTTATCTCCTATACCCTCCTTCATGTCTGGGGGGTTGATATACTAGGTCCACTACCGAAGGCAAAAGGTCAGGTCAGTTTTGTTATAGTTGTCATAGACTATATGACCAAATGGGTAGAAAGCAAAGCCACTTAGGTCGATAACGGAACAGGAGTGTTTGAAATTGTGAAAGAATCGGTGGTATTCCGTTTTGGAATTCCTAAGGTGGTAATGTCGGATAATGGACGTCGGTTTGTGGGATCGAAGTTTGAAGCATTTTTGACCGAATTGGGGATTCAAAGACCTGTAAAGACTTGGTGGCTCATCCTCAATCAAGCAGACAGTTGAAGTAACCAATGAGCAGCTGCTTGAATGGGATCAAGCGTAGGTTGGACGAAGCTAAAGCGCGGATGGCGGAAGAGTTGCTAAGTGTATTATGCGCTTATCGAACTACTCCAAGGACTACAACAGGGGATTCACCTATCAGACTGGCTTATGGTAATGATGGCTTAGTTCTAGTTGAAATAGGATCTCCAAGTCTTCGAGTTAGTCATTTTCGAGAGGTCTATAATGAAGAAGGGCTGAGGGCCAATCTTGATTTATTGGAAGAAGTCAGAGAAATAGCCTTAATCAAATTGGCGACCTATCAACGAAGAGTGGCTAAGCATTATAATAAGGGGTGAAGCTTGTGATTTGAAGTGGGAGATTTTGTCCTTAGAGAAGTTGAAGCATCTACGCCTCGAGAACACAGGTGGTGATGCCAAATTAGGAAGGACCCTACTGAAATCCTTTGAAGTTAGAAGCCGAGGACTTATCGTTTGAAAGCATTAGATGGGTCGATAATTAAAAACACTTAGCATCTTTGGCGAGCTTAGAAAGTACTTTCGATGAGATCGATGTCGATTACATCAAAAGTGCGTAAATATTTACATCATCATCAATAAAAGATCCCTTTTTTGTCTCAAGCAAATTTTGTCTTTGTTCTTTACTCGGTTCATTGGTGTTAGGAGGTCGGGAGGACTTGCGACCATTCGATGGTAGCCTTTTTTTGGCGGGGAGGTCTTATTTGGCATTGTCGGGGCCCTTGGGGTAGGCAATTGTCGCCACTATTTGGCATTATCGGGGCCCTTCCGGGGTAGGCAATTATCGCCACTTAGACCTTGTCGAGCCCCGGGGTAGGCAAGTGTCATCTTTAAGACATTGTCAAGCCCTTCGTGGTAAGCAATGATCGACACTTTAAACTTCGTCAGCCCGCCATTGGTGGCGAATGTTATCTTATAGTTCTGTTAGGCCTTTCGGGGTAAACAAACTCCCAATAAAGCGAGATGTCTCGCACTTCGGTAACTTGATAAGTATCTCTTTACTTTATTACCGAGTTTTTCTAAGTATTGAGTTTGAATGCCTCGTTCTTTAAACTCATTTCATCATTATATGACATGCTTAATTATTTGAAGTTAAATCCTCGAAGGGGTTTTTGTACACTTGTCCATATAAATTCATATTGAAGTATTGACATAAAATAAAAGTGCACTGAAGTCATAAGGAAGGAAATCATTTTTCATTAATGTCTGGTTCATTTACAAATAAGGAAATAACATAAAATTTTTACAAATATTCATAATAAGACCAAAGACAATCCATAAGCTGGTGCTTCATGCAACGCCATCATCATCCGAAGAGTCCAGCAGGTACGGATCTAAGTTAGCCTTGATCGCTTTTTCCTTGCCAAGACTTGGTGAGAGCTTCGTAGCTTTCTTTGTGAATCCTCATGATTTCTCCGTTTATTTCGTCTCGAGTTCTATACTCTTCACAAATTTCTTTGCGAAGAAGCATCATCCAAAGGAGGCCCAAGGTCCCGAAGAGCCTTGAGTTCTCGGATTTCTTGCTTTCATTTCTTGCCAGTATATTCGATTGAAGCTTTTCATCCTGCTCCATCTTACGGATCGTCTTGGTCAAGATTTTGGCGTTGGACTTTAACTCCTTGATCTTATTCATCCTCAGTTCACTCATTTGAACTAAGTCGACATTCATGTTGACAATTTCAGCATGCTGAGCCTTAGTCGACTTTAGTTCTTCCTTGGAGGCCTTCACTTCTTCCTTAGCTTGGGCCAACTCTTTCTGAAGACCTTCGTTAGTATGAAGAAGGCCTTCACGATGAGTCCTTTCCCGAGCCAGGGAAGATTTTAGGAGGGAATTTTCCTTCCTCAGCGCCTCCTCCTCGGATTCAAACCGAGAGATCCTGGGCCATGAGCCGCTACGAATCTGGCATTTGCATGTTCATGTTGATGTTATTCAATCAGCTTCAGATGTGTGAGTATGAAAATAAGTAAGCAAAGGAAGGAAAGAGTCATTTACCTTAGCCAAGTAGCTCATGCCCTTGAAAGCAAGTCCTCATTCGAACTGTTCCCGAACCGATGGTCATCGGTCTCGCGAACGAAGGCTTCGAACAGTTGAAAGGGGAAATTGGCGTTGAACCGAGGCCACATGGTCGGTGGACCCATGGCATCATGCTGGAATTCGGAAGTCATCGGTCCTTGAGGAGGAGGCATAGGCTGACTGCGAACCGGTGAAGGATCCGCATGCATTGCCTCTGGAGAAGGTGATCGAGCTGGTATCGGCTCGGGAGTTGAAGAGGGTTCAGAGGTCGAACCGGGCTGGCTGTCCGAAGGCTGTTTTCTTTTTCGGGACAAAGAAGGGTCGGCTTCGACCAGCTCAGCGTCAGGTGTTTGGGTTTCATTTGAGGGATTGGTTGTTGAAGGTGGAGGGACGCGGAGTTCGTCGGCGGTAAGGGGAATTATTTTGCTTCTTAATTTTTTAGCACGAAGGACTTTCGCCCGATCGTGTGGAGGAATGTCAAGAAGACTCCTCTTTTTTGGGGTTGGTTCAGAAGTTGTTGGGGTTGGTTCAGAGGTTGTTGTCGTGGGTTCGGTTGGAGGAATTGGTTGTGGGTTTACCTCAGGAAGGACCTCCTCGTCGCTTTCAGGGTTAATCTCGCGAGGAGTCCTGGCCTTTTTGGCAACCTTCTTCCTTCGGCGAGGTCGGAGGACCTCTTCGGGGATGATGGGATCGTCAGCTTCAGGGTCGTCATCCCGAAGAGGGGTTGTTGTTGGTTCGGAGGCAGGGGGTTCGGTTCGGGAAGGCTCCTCATTAGGGAGTTCTTCATTTGCATCAGTAATCCTCCCCGCCAAGAAATCTTCCAAGTCTTTTACTTCCGAGGAAGTTGGTTTGATCAAAGACACTGCAAATAATCACAAGTTAGAATCCATACCACATAAATATTTCAAGAATTATATCACAGAATGGTCTGAGACTTACATTTATGGTCATACAGCCAAGCTTGCTTGGTCAGTAGAGTGAAGCTCCACTCTTGAGGAGGGATCCTCTTCAGGAAGTCACCCATCTCCCTCACACGCCCCTCGGGGATGTCACCAAAGTCAGCAGAGACACGCTCTAAAATGGTCCAATCAGGAAGGGAGGATATCCCAGGACCAGTGACGAATAACCATTTCTCGTGCCATCCTTTGTTGCTCGAGGGGGTGCTCATCAGGGGTCTCTTCTCGAATTTCGAAGTTTGGGCGTGGGGACATTTTTTTAGCATTTTGAACCCTCGTTCTCGGGATCTCGCCAGGTAGAAGAGGGTGAAAAAGAGGTCAACAGAGGGGTAACCCCTAATTTCGTGGCGTAAGCGATGAACGCCGATATATGGATATAGGAGTTGGGCACCGGTTGTGCGTTTACTCCAATAAACCCCAAGAGGGTAACTATGAAGGCGTGGAGGGGCGGCGAATCCTTTTCTCAAAGTAGAGTAGTCGGCATGGCGACCCGGTAATGCAGTGTTGGTACATTCGCTCTCGGTAATTTGGAATCCTCATAGCATAGTTATCCGGAATATGGTATCGAATCCGGAGAGCTTGTAATTCAGATTCAGAGACGGTGGAGGTGATGTTAGCGTGAGGAAATTTTTCCCCATCTTTGAAGAAATCAGTTGGAGATGGTGGATTTGCACTTGAACCCTCTTGATTAGGGTTTGAATGAGAATAACTTGAAGGGGTTTGGCTTGGATTCACCATTGTTGAGTTTTCGATAGCTAAAGAGAGGTTTTCTGAGAAAGGGAAGAAAACTCAAAGGTTTGAATTTCAAATCAGTAGGTAAAACCGTCAAATTTGGTGAGGTTTATCTTTTATACTGACGGTTACACGTGGAGCGAGGCCGGCGCATTTAATGTCAGTAATTATGAGAATTCAAGTGGGACGCGTTTGGATGACCTTTGGATATCTTATCAGATTGGGCCTGACTGTTGGGTTTCTATTTTATTGGCCCATCTTGTTCAAATTCAAATCCTTTATCAAATTGGGCTTATTGCTCTGGGTATCCACTATCCAGCCCTCCCTTATTCCACTTCGTATGTTAAAAGTGGGTATGATTCACTTATTTCCTATCCTTGGGCCTTTATTGAATTCTAAATATCATGAATCATATATAGTTTTCCATTAAACATCCTGTTCAACTAAAAAACTAGGGGGTAATGTTGGGTCATGATATTTCTCCTATTTTGGGTCGGGTATATTGGGCCCATTTATCAGTTTAATCTGTTGAGCTTTTATAATTAAGTCATGGGGCTCGTTGAGCCCATTTATTGTGTCAACTTTATTTAATCCTATTGGACCGGGTTGGTTCGTTGGATTAACCCATTGGGTCATTTAATATCTATTACTTTGACTTGTAATGATGATATAGTATGACAGTTGACTAAGATATCTGCCATGCATTAATGTGGATGGGATTATAGCCGGCCGGTGGTGCAAACAGTGGCCAAGAGCAGTGGATAAACTCCATGTAGTCGGTCGAACCCATCAGATCAGGGGGATATGTCAGGTGGTAGTGGGTGGCACAGTAATCCAGGCAAAGATATTATTTCTTAGTGAGTAAGTCTTCACAAGGAGGTACGTTTCATTCATATATACACATTCACACAACATATAGATATACTTACTCTCAATACACTAAATTCTATTATCCTCTTGAGTTAATTTTGTGAACAGACATACTTACTCTCTCGCTTGAAGCTATCCCCGTGATCCGTACCGTCCAAGCTTGTGGTGTTTTCGTTTTCTTATGTCTTGAGATCGGGACGTCTTTCGTGATTAGGACGTGAAGAAAGATCTTGGCGTTAACATACGCCATTATAAATTTATATATATTTTGTTCTACAATAAAAGACAAATATTACTTTTTAAATTAAAATCATTATATTATCACAAAATCACGTAATATTACAAGAAAGATCAAAGGTGATTGTAGTTTAATGGTAAAAGACTCTTACTTTAATTTATTACGTAAGATTACACATTTAAGTCTACCCTCAATAGAAGCCAAAAAAATAAAATTAACCAATGCACTACGTGAAAAAAAAGAGGTAAGTCTCCCTTATATATTTGTAAATTAAGGTGTCTTCACTTTCCTTTTATTAGTTGTACAGTCATTAATTTAGCTTTATTGAATTTTTTTGCGATGCACAAAAAAATCGTATTCGCCAAATTTATTTGAGTTTAAAAAAGCTAGTCATATTTATTATATATATATATATATATATATATATATATATATATATGAGAAGAAATTAAACAAAAGGTTGAAAGACAAGATAAGCAAGGAAATACAAACATAAACGGCTGCCCAAATATAATATTACTAACACGAGAAAGCATATAACTTTGAAAATCCAAAATTCATAAATAATTACAAAACCGGAGAGATTTTGGCTTTAATTTTAAAGTTAAATTGAGATATTTTTAAATTTAAAATAAATAATAATTTTTAGATAATTTATATTTTTTATAATCATATTTTTTAAAAATTAAATAAATCCAATTCTTATAAATTTAAAACATGTAAACATCTGACTTCATAATGTCTAATATGATCTTATATATATAATGGAACAGAGGACGTGTATTGCAAAAAATCTTGCAATAAATAAAACAAACATTGAAATTTTTATGTGTTTTCTCCTAATTAAGACACGTTTAACTGCATTAATTTAAGGAAGGTGTATTCAATTAAGACTTTTAAAAATTTTAAAAGTTTAGTTGTATTCAATCAAGACATTTAAAGAGTTTATAAAAGCTTACTGGTATTCAATTACAACTTCTGTAATGTCTTTAAAAGTTAGGTGGTATTGAATTGAGACTTTTATAAAGTCTATAAAAATATTTTGGTATTCAAAAAGTCATTAATTTTTCAGATTTCTATCAAATGGTAGAGTTTGACAGACTTTAAAAAAAAAGTTATAACTATCAACCCATATTCAAAGTCTGACCTTATCTCTAAAGACTTTCAAATATTAAACACAAAGGTAGATATTCAAATCGCCAGTAAAAAAATTGCAGAGAGATTTTATAAAAAATTCAAGTCGCAAAACTCTCCGATAAATTTTTAAATTAAAATGAATATAAATTAATCTAAGGGGGGTGTATTCAATTAAGATTTTTAAAGACTTTTTTAAGTGACCGTTTATATTTTTTTTACTAAATTTATTAAAAATTAGATAAATTATACAAACTTTTATTATAGGAATGTCTCGTTATGACTTTGAAAAATTAAACAGTAAATTTTGATTTTTAATATTATATTATATATATTTTATATTATATAGATATAGTATATGATATATATGAATCTTGATAAATTCTAAAATTCATCAAAATTAAAAAATAATTAATTAAAAGATGATGACAAATCATCGTTAAAAATTAGTTAAGTAGCATTTTAATTAATCAATTAATTTCTAACATCATAAATAAATTAAAAAGTGGCACAATTATTTTTTTAACGGTCAATTTTGGTTTACTAACAACTATTAATAATTTTAAGAAAAATAAAATCTCTCTGGCAATTGTCTGTGGCTTACCGACGACTAAAATCTCTCTGGTAAATTTTTTATAACTTGGTGGCAATTTATTCACATGTATGAAGTTTTGCGATCATATATATAGATTTTCATTGTCATATTATTTTGTGAAAAACAACGTTTGGTACTCCTATTAAAATATCGTACGCTTATATAGTATATATAGTTCAATGAAAAGTGAGCTTAATTATTGTGTTACGTCTGTAACTTCTAAAGTTTTATTCGTATTCGAATATCCAAATTTATCATGAAATGAGTAGAATAATATGAATGCTTTCAACATATATAAAATCTCATGCCACAATAATTTAATGAAATAATGAGATTTCTTGTAGTTCATGAAAAAAGAGTGAGAGGCTGTGACGCCCCCAAAATAGGTATACATCACCTATTCTGAGTCGCCAAATACATGATACAGAATACAAATACAATCTTAAATATATAATAAGAGCTGTGAGTTTTAATACAAATATTATCTTCTAGATAATATCCACTCTCAGAATAAGTTCTCATTACATTTATTATCACACAATTTTATAGAATAGTGAGGACTACTAATACTATCATCTCGGACCGTCACTCCGTTCCTCGACTAGTCCCTGCTACGTTCTCATTTTTTGAAGAGAACAATAAAAGCAAAAAGGGTGAGCTCAACTAGCCCAGTAAGAAATATTATGACTGAGATAATGTAGAATAAATTATCATTAGCCTTAAACAATGTTAAACTGATAAAATATAATAGACATCAAGTTTCACTGCAGCGAAACAAGCAATCCATTAAAAGAGTCAAGTAGAGAATAAAGTCTACTATCTTTTATGATTGAAAAAGGTTTTTCATCACTTTTATCGCTGGGACTCAGCTTAATAAATAATCCACATCATCCCTGCACTACGGCCAAGGATATTCATTAGTATCACAACCATAAATTATCCATGCTGTAAAATCCCAAATTTTACGAATAAAGATTTAATTTTCTCGAAATATTTTTTTATATTATGGTGTGGATTTGAGATAATGTTATAGTTGTGGGTAGTATTTTTAAATTCTGCAAAGTATGCAAGTTGTTATATTATATTCGATCGGGTGGGTAATATTCGCGTTTTAGCGAGGGAATATTCGCATAACCACAAGAATGATCATTGGTGGACCCTAAATGTAATTATTGTCGGATTGAGAAAATGACAAAAATATTTTATGAAAATAACGGCGGAAGTTTTACCGTTAAAGCTGTTGAACTACTACAGTAGTAAAAGTACGATGTACGCGTGATTGCATAAAAGACACCTGTATTGGTTATTGATGCTTACGTGATAAGTCACTCAGTTATACTCAATTATTGCTACAATAATTGTTGCATCATATCTCTCATATTATTGATTCGATTATTGTCACAGTATCCTCTGCATTATATGTTATATTATTAAATCAATAATTGAGATGACAAAGTTATTCATATTATTAAATTGTAATATTTACAATGTCTAGAAGTTCTGTCAAGGAGAGGTTTGGTCATCTATGTGAGCCAATAAGGAAAAATTCTTATCGGAAAGCCCCCTCTTTCTTGGGAACGACCTGGTTGTTAAATATTGTGAGTTATAATATTAATGATGAATAAGTTCGTGTTGATTAAAGATGAATTTGAAAGTTCCATTGTGTTGGGATTATTGGTGTTAGTTGAAATCGACATCTATTCCGATGATAATTGATGTCTGGGGGTTATATTGATAAATCGGGTAATTTATCGGATAAATGAGCAATTAATTGCTACTAATTCACATGCACATATAACTATTTGTTCACATGTGTGTACTATTGAGTCATATTCACTTACTATTAGGGGAGTTGGTACAAGATTGATGATACTTGCATGACTAAGTTAAAAATAGAGGTATAGATGGAGGTACTATACTATAATTGATTTTTTCACATGTTTAGAACTATTGAGTCACATGATTTACTATTGATTCACATGATTTACTATTAGGGGAGTTGGTGCAAAATTGATAATACTTGCAGGACTAAATTAAAAATGAAAGAAAAGTTGGAGGTATTGTACTGTAATTTTTCGAGCCCCAAAATGTGCAATTATTGAAACTATATTTTCCTATAAATAGAAGTTCATTCTTCCTTCATTTTTCCCCAATTCACCAAAGCTATAGAGCAATTATTATAGAGAGAAATTATAGAGAGAAAGAAGAAGAGAAGTCTGTTCCCTCACTATTCCAGTATCCAGTTTCTTCTAAGGTAAGGGATATTATTTGTTGTATCCGTAAGGGGTATTATTCTTTCGTATTCATGAAGAGAATTACTTTCTTTCAATACTCGTAAGATTTGTTATTCCATTCTTCATTATTATATTGGAATAACCTGTTTATGCGAAGTACGCATACATGGTAAAATTCTTCTATTATTCCATTCTTCATTATTATATTGGAATAACCTGTTTATGCAAAGTACCGCATACATGGTGAAATTCTTCTGTTATTCCATTCTTTATTATTATGTTGGAATAACTTTGTATATGCAAAAGATCGCATACCGTGAAATTCTTCTATTATTCCATTCTTTACTATTATGCGCTTGAAATATCCATGCGTGCGTTTTTTTTTACGGACCGGGTTCCATTATTTATTATTCGCTCGGAATATCATCCTACTGCATGCGTTTCTGTGGGACACGGTTCCAAAGATTTATTATCATGTTGGAATAACTTTTATATATCACAAGACCGCATGCACGGTGATTTCGTTGTTATTCTATTCTTTATTATTCATTGGAACATCTCGCTTGCGATGTAATTTCGCCGACCTAGTTCCGTTATTTATTATTCGTTGGAATAACTTTGCCTCATGCGTATTTACCTCATGCATGGTGATTTTTGTTGTTATTCCATTCTTTATTATTCATTGGAATATCATGTACATGCATTTTACTACCTGGACTGGTTCCGTCTTTTATTATTCATTGGGAATAACTTTCATGCGTGGTCTCTATCGCATGCATGGTGAATCCTTCATTATTCCATTCTTTATTATTCTATTGGAATAACTCGTCATGTTGATTATTACACGCGTGGTGAATGATCCTTCGTATTCATTCCTTATTAAATTGTGGAAATGATCTAGTTACGTTGATTATGATGAGAGTCATAATAAAAGCATTAGACTGAATAAAAATCATGGGTATATGTGGTATTAGTAAGTGTTATGATGAGTTATGTTGGTTATTATGTGAAAACATGAAAGTTTCTTAGAAATCACAAAGGGTTAAAAAATCAGATTTTGGTGAAAATAGAACATGAAATTCAATTGACCATATCTCCTATTATATTTCGAATTTTTGAGTGTGGTCAAGTTTTAGAGTTAGATCTATGAGTTATATAACTTATCCAAGTAGAATCACTAGAAAAGGTGTTGTAGATTTTCGTGTGGACTGATTTTAGCAAAGGAGTCAAAAGTTAGAAATTATCAAAATGCTACTGTCCAAATTTTTAGAAGGGCTGTTTCGGGCACTTAAATTGTGAGAAAAATTCTGGTCTTTTGGGACATGAAAATATATATTATAAGGTACCTCCTGTCCAAAAATGAACTCATTCCGACTTAAAATGAGCAAGTTATGACCATTTCAATATTTAGGTTTTTCCGACAAAAAACGCTATAACTAGAGTTCTATAACTCTGATAACCATAAAATTTAAACTGGAAGCTCACGTTAACATGTGTAAGATCCTGCCAAGATTTGGGAATTTTTGGAGTTAAACTTGAGGTAGCTAATTTCTTAAGGAATTAATTAGAAATTGATTTGTGAAAAATAGTAAATGAATTTTAAAAATTCCGAGAAAAATATATGTTCTTTATGGGACTATATTATGCTAAATCCCAGAAAAGAAATATTTTTGGGATTGATTTGGTATTTTTCATGAAAATAGTTTAGTTACGAACATATGAGTTAAATATGTTATGTGAAGTAACAAAGTTGGAAAATAGGATTTTATAGCCTGGAAATCCTATATAAGGTATATGTATATTGTTGATAAAGGATTTGATCATTGGTGATGAAATCTTATTAGTATGGCATTTTTGAATGATTAAATGTATTATTTGATCATTGGTGATCAAATATCTTGTTGACCTGCTTTATCCACGTCTCCGCCTTAAGTGGTTTTGGCTCTCCAAAAAACTCCGGTGGTCCCAGCTCCTTGAACTGTTTGGCGGTGACCGTCCGAGAGTTGCCAGTGTTTCCACCTGCATTTTGGACAGGAGCCAATCTTGCCTGATGTTGCATGAATTGCATAAAACCTCTGAACATTTCATCGTTCATCATCTGGTCAGTGTTGTTGTTTGCCAGAGGATTATCGCAATCCTGATGCACATTATCCTGATTATTGATCTGTGGAGACTCAACGATCTCCTATGCTCCATTGCTAATCTCAACATTCTCGGATGCCATTTTCAAATACTGCCACAAAATAAAGGTTAATTAACATATCACATATTATCCCTATACACTGACCGACCAATTAAATACCAAATAAACTTAGGTAGGTCATACTAGCGAAGGAATTCCCCGTCTCTCCCCTCCTAGTTCTTGTCTCACATCTTAGCCAGGGATCATATCCTTAAGCTTTGATACCAACTATGACTCCCCCAAAATAGGTATACATCACCTATTCTGAGTCGTCAAATACATGATACAGAATATAAATACAATCTTAAATATATAACAAGAGCTGTGAGTTTTAATACAAATATTATCTTCTAGACAATATCCACTCTCAGAATAAGACCTCATTATATTTATTATCACACTATTTTATAGAATAGTGATGACTACTAATACTATCATCTCGGACCGTCACTCCGTTCCCCGACTAGTCCCTGCTATGTTCTCATTTCCTGAAGAGAACAATGAAAGCAAAAAGGGTGAGCTCAACTAGCACAGTAAGAAATATTATGACTAAGATAATGCAGAATAAATTATCATTAGCCTTCAACAATGTTAAACTAATAAAATACAATAGACATCAAGTTTAACTGCATAGTATGAACAAACAATCCATTAAAAAGAGTCAAGTAGAGAATAAAGTCTACTATCTTTTATGATTTAAAAGGTTTTTCATCACTTTTATCATTGGGACTCAATTTAATAAATAATCCACATCATCCCCGCACTACTACCCGAGGATATTCATTAGTATCACAACCACAAATTATCCATACACTACGGGCCAAGGATATTCGTGTATTCATCAATGGTCATGATCATGCCAACAACCGTCCCATCAATGCACTACGGGCCAATAAGGACTTTTATCATATCATTTGTAACATTACGGCCATGATTACACCGAATAATCCTCGGTCATAATCATACCAAGTCCATCTATGCACTACGCCACGTAGATGACTTTCAAAAAAAAATATAAACATGAGGATGATGACAATGATATAAGAATTCAATAAAACAAGTTCAAGAATTAATTTATTCAGAACTAATAACGCCCAAATTGTCAACATGATACTTCTTTGTAGAAAGTAAAATTCAAGAATGCCGTAAGAATATTTCCATGAAAAGATCATGGATGAAGCGCAAATATCAAGGATATTCCACTAATTTCATGGAGTATAGAAGTCAAAACTTTAACCAACCGAGTATAATAAAAAATGGAATAACAAAAGAAATCACCATGCATGCAGTATTGCATATGTATGCAGTTTTTCCAACAGAATAATAAATAACGGAACCGTGTCGTGAAATTCACAAAGCATGGAATGTTCAAACAGAATAATAAAGAATGGAATTACAATGAAATCATCATGCATGCGGTACTTTGCATGTAGAAAGTTATTCCAATGAATACTAAATATCGGAACCTGTGGCAAAGAAATATGCAACCGACATGGGATGTTTCAACAGAATAATAAAGAAGCGGAACCAGTCCCACAGAAAACGCATGACATGGATATTCCAACGTAATAATAAAGAATGGAATAATGTAAGTTCTCTTCATGAATACAAAAGAAATAATACCCCTTACAAGTAAAAGAAGAGTATTAAATTTGGTAGAGGCGAGGATATTCTTGAAGAAACTTGCACTACGCTCAAAGCTTCTTAAAACCCTAAAGAAATACGCTCAAGATTATAGAAGAGAATTCTCTGAAATTTCTGGTGTGATTTCAATTCTAACTAAGCATCCTATTTATAGGAGAATGAAAAGGATACTATTTGAATTTTTCACAGACTGCACAGTAGAAATTCGAACGAAATCATTCACAGGCGAACAAACTTCAGACGCTTCTTTTCTTCTTTTCAACTTAATAATAAAATATTCAATAAAATATAATATATATATATATATATATATATATATTATCACATGTTTTATACAAAAACTCTCACTCGTGAATCATCTCAAATTTTCCCTTCCCCCAAAGTCAACTTTTCTGAATATATATATAACATCCCAACACAATAATTCATCCACCATCTTCATTTTTTCTTCTTCACACACACACACACGTTCACATGCACACACTCACCTTTCACTTTTCCACCCACATGTCACTATCACACACATATATAATATATATATGCTGAATAATCTTCTACCGATTATTGTCAAAAATGGGTAAATGGGGGTCCATATAATACACCAATAATTACAACAAATACTTCATAAAAATCACCTCAATATTTTTAACAATATTTATTATCATTATTTTAATTCACAATATTAATCGACCAGGTCGTCCCCGTGAAAGAGGGTTTTTCAATAAGGATTTCTCCCTATTAGGTATGAATTAGTGACCAAACCTCTCCTTCGCGTAACTTCAGACATCGTTAATATTGCAAATAATAATATTAATAACTCTATCATCTCAATTATTGATTTAATAATATATAAAATATCGACAATAATTGAATCAAATAACGTGAGATACTACGCAAAGAATTATCGTAACAATAATTGAACAAAACCGAGTGACTTTCTCACGTAAACATCAATAATCAATACCGTGCGCTACTATGCAACCACGCCAGACATCGTGTTTTTAACACCGTGTGTTTCAACAGATTAACGGTAAAACTTCCGTCGTTATTTTTATAAAATATTTTTTGTCGTTTTTCAATCCGACAATAATTACATTATAGGTCCACCAATGATTGTGCCGTCGCATTTAATATTCCCTACTAAAACAAAAATTTCCGACCAATCGAATATAATATAACAACTCACAGTACTTTTATAAAATTTCTAAATATTACCCACAACTATAACATTATATCAAATTCATTCCATAATATTTAAAAATGATAATTATAGAAAATTCATCTTTATTCATAAAAGTTGGGGTCATACAATCTCCCCTTCTTATGAAATTTCTCCCTCGAAATTAGTGGTACGATACTGGTATGTCGAAGAGGTAAGGATACCTTGATTTCATTTCAGATTCTAACTCCCAGGTCATTTCCTCAACATCGTGGTTCTTCCATAAAACTTTGACTTGAGGTATAACCTTGGAGCGTAGAATATGTTTCTTCTTATCCAAGATTTGAACAGGAACCTCTTCATACGTTAAATCTTCCGCTATTTCGCTTGGGTTCTAACTCAATAATGTGGTTCGGTCTTTCACATATTTACATAACATGGATATATGAAAATGTTATGAAACACGAGACATACTTGGCGGTAGAAAGCGAGTCTATAGGCTCGATTCCTACTCGATCGAGGATTAAAAATGGGCCAATGAATCGAGGATTGAGCTTTCCTCTCTTTCCAAATCTCATAACTGCTTTCCATGGAGCAACATGTAATAACACATGATCTCCAATATCGAATTCCACATCCTTTCGATGAAAATTAGCATAACTCTTTTGTCGGTCTTGTGAGGTTTTTATACATTGTCGGAACGTTTGAATCTTTTCCGTAGTCATACGTACCAACTCCGGTCCTAACAACGTTGCTTCACCCACCTCATCCCAACATACTGGAGAACGACACTTTCTTCCATACAACGCTTCGAATGGAGCCATGCCAATACTTGCTTGATAGCTGTTGTTGTAGGAAAACTCCACCAATGGTAAGAACTTGTCCCAACTTCCCTTGAAGTCAAGGACATAGAGTCTTAATAAATCTTCAAGAGTTTGAATAGTCCTCTCTGATTGTCCGTCCGTCTGAGGATGATATGCCGAACTAAATCGTAAATCCGTGCTCATAGTTTTTTACAAACTAACCCAAAATCGTGAAGTGAATCTTGGGTCTCGATCGAAACTATGGATCTTTGGCATACCATGCGATCTTACAATCTCGTTTATGTACATACGAGCAAGACGTTCAAGTGTATAAGTTTCTCGTATTGGTAAGAAATGAGCAGACTTGGTCAATCTATCAACAATGACCCAAATTGCATCTATGCTTTGAGAAACCTTGGGAAGACCAGTAATAAAATCCATGGTAATATGTTCCCACTTCCATTCTGGAATTTCAAGTGGTTGCAATAGACCTTTTGGTACTTGATGTTCTTCCTTGACTCATTGACAAGTTAGACACCTTGAGATAAACAGTGCTATCTCTCTCTTCATATAGCCCCACCAAAATGTATGTCGAAGATCGTGATATATTTTGGTACTCCCAAGATGGATTGCAAATGGTGTGTTGTGCGCCTCCATCATGATTTTATACTTTAAATCAGGGTCGTTAGGAACACAAAGTCTGGAGTTGACTCAAAGTATTCCTTCTTCGTCGATTCTTGCTTCCTAAGATAAAGACCTTCTTATACTTTCTTCCTCATATGCATCACCCAGTCCGTAAGCTTGAGCAAACTTTAACTTTATCGATTAAAGTCGGTCTACTCGTGATATTCGCTATCATCACGTGAGTCCCTGGAGTCTTTATCTCTATCTCTATCCCTTGAAAGTCATACAAAATGGGCCTTTGCGTTGACAATATCGCACTCGTACTTGGATATGATCTTCTACTCAATGCGTCTGCTACCACGTTTGCTTTTTCAGGATGGTATGATCATAATCTTTCAACAGTTCAAGCCAACATCGTTGTCGCATGTTGAGTTCCTTTTGAGTGAAGAAATATTTGAAGCTTTTATGATCCGTAAAGATCTCCACTTTCTCCCCATATAAGTAATGCCTCCAAATTTTAAGTGCAAAGACAACAACTGCCAACTCTAGATCATGAGTAGGATAATTCCTCTCATATTCTTTGAGTTGTTGAGAGGCATAGGCTATGACTTTCCCATGTTGCATGAGAACACATCCTAAGCCTTTACCTGAAACATCACTGTAGATGACAAATTCCTCTGAGCTAGATGGTATTGTCAGAACAGGTGCTGAAATGAGTCTTCTCTTGAGTTCTTGAAAACTCTTCTCACATTCCTCGTTCCAATCGAATTATGTATCTTTTCGAGTCAGCTGAGTTAAGGGAGTAGCGATTCGAGAAAACCCTTCTACGAATCTCTGATAATAACCAACTAAGTGGTAGAAAGCTACGTGATTTTGATTCATCGATTTGGGTTGCTCCCAACTTTGAATAGCTTCAATCTTTGTTGAGTCAACAGATATTCCATGACTTGATACTACGTGCCCAAGGAATGCTACTTCCTTAAGCCAGAACTCGCATTTCTTCAACTTGGCATAAAGCTTATATTCACGAAGCTTTTGGAGTATCAACCTCAAGTGTTTCTCATGATCTTCACGACTTTTGGAATAAATAAGGATGTCATCAATAAAGACGACCACAAAGTGATCCAAATATTCCTTGAATACTCGGTTCATCATATCCATGAAAGCAGCAGGAGCATTAGTCAATTCAAAAGACATGACTAGAAATTCATAATACCCGTACCGAGTTCTGAAAGCCGTCTTTGGAATATCATCGGTTCTAATCTTCAATTGGTGATATCCGGAACGAAGATCAATCTTTGAAAAGAATTTGGCGCTTTGCAATTGGTCAAACATGTCATCAATACGTGACAATAGGTACCTATTTTTGATGGTGACATGATTCAACTTCCGATAATCAATACAAAGTCGATACTCCCATCTTTCTTCTTCATGAATAATGAGAGCACCCCAAGGAGAAGTACTAGGGACGAATAAAGCCAATGTCTAACAATTCTGCGATTGGGTCTTTAACTCACAGAAGTTCAATAGAGCCATTCGATATGGGGCTTTGGAAATGGGTTTTATATCTAGGGTTCAAGGTCGATACAAAATTCAATTTCATGTTGCGGGGTAGGCCGGGAAGTTCTTGAGGGAATACGCCGGAAATTCATTAACAATAGAAATGTGACGCCCCAAAATAGGTATACATCACCCATTCCGAGTCGCCAAATACATGAATACGAAAAACAACTACAACTTTATTAATACAATTGTCGTGCAAAATACGACAACACATCTTTGTGAGTTTAAATACAAATATTGTCTTCTAGACAATATCAACACCCAAATAAAGTCCCTCATACAATTATTGATGTCTATTTTACAAAAATAGTGAGGATCTGCTAAAAAAATTGTCTCAGACCATCACTCTATACCCCATTTGGTTCCTCGCTACGTTCTCGCCTTCACGAGAAGAAAGATGGAACAAAAGGAAAAGGTGAGCTCAACTAGCCGAAGAAGAATATTATGACTAAGATAATATATAACAAATTATCCTTAGTCTTCAACAGGAAAAATCGATAGAATATAATCGACAACAAGTTTTAGATCAACAACTACGGTGAAACAACAATTCATTAGAAGAGTTAAGTAGAGAATGAAATCTACTATCATTTATGAATTTAAAAGTCCATCATCAATATTTTATCCCTGTAACATCAATCAATATACATCTTTATACTACGGGCCAAAGATATTCATTTGTATCACCAGGTTGGTCATATTCATTTCAACACTGTTCATCTTTGCACCACGGGCCAAAGATATTCATCGAGTAATCATTCATCTTTCAGACTACAGGTGCCAAAGATATTCATCAAGTACCACCATTAAGGACTTAGGATGATGAAAAATATTTTAGAGAACGAATCCAGTAAGACAGAAGGACAAATATTAGGGATTCGTATAACTGTTTATCCAAGATCAATAATACTTCATAATAACCAATTGTGAAATGAATTCAAAATAAAGATCAAAACATGGATACAATCAAAGATAGTAACCATAATAGACATCTTGGACAAAAAGAAGAAAATTTCATTTTTGATTGAATAGTATCGTATTCGTGAATAATAGGTCGTATATGTGAATAGTGTCGATATCGTGAATAAGTAACCCCGACACAAAAAGTTCCAAATTTGATTAAAAAGTTCACCAATATTTCAAGATAATGATATTGAAGAAAATAATATCATTTAAGAAGAAAATAAAAGCATCCCTTACCTCAAAGAAGAATCGAGATTTTGAATGAAAGGTCGGAAGTGATGTTGAATGAAACTTGTAATTGAACAACAACTCTCAAAGTATCTAAATACTCACAAAATACGCTCGATAATATAGAGAGAGAAAAAGAAAGCTTATGTTTTAGTGTGATTTTTAATTCTAACTTAGCCCTCTATTTATAGGAAAATGTTAAGACTTCAAGCAGACTGGACTTGACACTTACTGATGGCTTTACCTGCTACTATTGTCACCCACCACATTTGAAATAAAATTCAGCATATTTCTTCACCAACCATAAGTGGGGCCCACTAAATTTTAGAATTTTCCACCAAAATCATTTATAAACCTAATTTCTGAATCAGTCACCTCTTAAAATTCATAACAAATCATACGTTCATTTTTAACGGTTCAAAATTTGTGGACATATACTCAACTTATATATGTATAAAATATTCAAAAATCACAACGATCCAACGGTCGGATTAAAAATTATAACTCACGCAATATATCGAAAAAATACTGATTTGATTTTTAATACCTCTATTCCGACATAAATACTGATAAAATACCTCAACATTAAATCCTTCAATTATAACCACATAAAATAAATAAATCCATCATTTATATCCACATCAAATAAATATTTCCTTATCATAAAAACTAATAATTAATTATTCACAAATAATATTACGAATCATAATTATGACAACCAGTGCCGCTCCTCAGAAAGTGGGGCTTTCAATAAGGATTTCTCTTCTTGGTAGCCGCAATTAGGTGACCAAACCTCTCCTTAGATGTAACTTTCTAGACATTGTCAATAATGTTATCTAATAATATTATTCAAATACTATGAATTATTGATCTGATAATGGGAAATATCATGCAAGTGACAATTATTGAAATAAAAATAATATAAAATATCAATAAAAGAATTATTGAATCAATAAAATAAAATATTGAAAAGTAATTATCGTAACAATTATTGAGTAGTGCCTTCTTTACGTAAGAATCAATAATTTAAAAATATCATGCAATACCATGTGTCTTCAACCACGACCAGACATCTGTATTTTAACCACCGATTATTCTAACAGTGTTCACGGTAACAACTACGCCGTTATTTATAAAAACTCAAACTTGTCATTTTCTTCATCAAACAGCTTATTACATTATATGAAACCCACGAATGGTCTGCGCGGCCGTGCATTTAATATTCCCCGACAATAAGAATATTCCACGACCAAACGAATATTTCCCGATAAAATGAATATTTTATAACCACTTGCTTATTTTATAAAATTTGCACATTTCACCCATAACCAAAGTATTATATCAAATTAACTCCTTATTATTTCAAGATAATAAATAAAGAAAATTTAATTTTATTCATAATAAGTTGGGGTCTTACAAGAAATATCATTCAAAACTGACGTATTTTTGTTTAGATCCGTGACATGAGCTAAGAAAGCTTGACATCCGTTTTTCAATAAACAAATAGCTTTATGGCTTGAGATGACAGTGATTGATTTTAATGGTTTAGTTGCTTGAATTCGCATAATAGGTTGTTTAGGAATATGAAAGCTAACAACCTTACGAAAATAATCAATTTTTGCATGATGAGTAGTTAACCAATCAATCCCTAGAATTACGTCAAATGCAAGTATTTTCAATGAAATAAGATCGACAGGTAATGTGAGGGTACCGATTTGAACCAAACAAGACTTATAAATAGTGGATGTAATGAAGGTTTCTCCCAACGGAGTTTCAACAGATAAGTCAAAGTCTAATTTCTCCGGAGTCAAATTTAAAGCGTTGGCCGCAAGTAGGAGAAATAAAAGAATGGGTAAAACCAGTATCAAATAAGGTATATACTTCTTTTAGAGTTTATGATAAGCTTACCCGTGATGACCTCGTTCGGGTTCCTTGCTTTCGGGAAGTCACAACAAACGCTTCTCCTCAGACCTCTGGTTTTGACTTTTCCTGACCTTTGGTGCCTCCATCCTAGTTGAACTTGTCTACGGTGAACGACAAAATCGGGCTAGGTGACCTTCTCTTCCACAATTATAACATGATTTGAGCAGAAGATCGCGCAGATTTGGACCGATGTGTCCTCCCTCTACATTTGAAGCATATGATAGTAATGTTTCTCCTTCCTTAACCACGGGTCTTTGGTTCGACGTCTTTCCATCATTGTTGAATCTCCTCTTCTTAAAATGTCTATTTTATTGTTTTGCCCCGATTACCACCGAAGTGGTTACCATTTCGCCTCGTTGATTCCTCCACGCTTGTTATCACCGCTGCGACGATGATCGCTTCCTCACCGGTATTATCATTTTTGTCACCGCTCTCTTTTTTGGTTGCGTTGACTCATTATCGCGCTCCAATAACTGAGCCCTATTAACAACATCTGAATATAAACACAGTTTATGAGAGATAAGATATTGACGTTTCTCGGATTTCAAACCTCTTAGAAACATTTGCGCCATTCTCTCTTCATTATCAACCAAATGGGACGCAAACCGGGACAACTCGACAAACTTGGCTTCGTACTGCGATACAGTCATATTGTTTTGTTCCAGTTTAATGAACTCTACCTCTTTCATGTATGATTGAATACTTTCGGGGAAAGTACTTGTCGTTGAACAATTCTTGGAACTTTTCCCAAGACATCTTGATCACGGTAGGTTGAGTACGCTTTACTGATTTCCACCAAGAATCTGCCCTTCGCAAACATGAAGGTGGCAAAAGAACCTTTTGCTCCTGGAGCATCCCAAAATATCAAATATCTTGTTGATCCGCTTTATCCACGTCTTTCGTCTTAAGTGGTTTTGGCTCTCCAAAACTCCGGTGTCCCAAACTCCTTCGCTGCTTAGCGGTGGCCGTCAAGAGAGTTGCTGAGTTTCCACCGCATTTTGGATATGAGCAGCTCTTTTCGATGTTGCATGAATTGCATAAAGCCTCTGAACATTCCATCGTTCATCATCCGTCGGTGTTGTTGTTTGCACGAGGATTGTCGCCTTCCTGATGCACATTATCCTGATTATTGATCTATGGAAACTCAACGGTCTCCTGTGCTCCATTGCTAATCTCAATATTCTCGGATGCCATTTTCAAATATTGCCACAAAACAAGGGTTAATTAACATATCACATATTATCCCTATACACTGACCAACTAATTAAATACCAAATAAACTTAGGAAGGTCATACTAGAGAAGGAATTCCCCGTCTCTCCCCTCCTAGTTCTTGTCTCACATCTTAGCCAGGGATCATATCCCTAAGCTTTGATACCAACTATGACGCCCCCAAAATAGGTATACATCACCTATTCTGAGTCGCCAAATACATAATACAGAATACAAATACAATCTTAAATATATAACAAGAGCTGTGAGTTTTAATACAAATATTGTCTTCTAGACAATATCCACTCTCAGAATAAGTCCTCATTACATTTATTATCACACTATTTTATTGAATAGTGAGGACTACTAATACTATCATCTCGGACCGTCACTCCGTTCCCCGACTAGTCCCTGCTACGTTCTCATTTCATGAAGAGAATAATGAAAGCAAAAAGGGTGAGCTCAACTAGCCCAGTAAGAAATATTATGACTAAGATAATGCAGAATAAATTATCATTAGCCTTCAACAATGTTAAACTGATAAAATACAATAGATATCAAGTTTAACTGTAGCGGAACAAGCAATCCATTAAAAGAGTCAAGTAGAGAATAAAGTCTACTATCTTTTATGATTTAAAAAGATTTTTTTATCACTTTTATCGTTGGGACTCAGCTTAATAAATAATCCACATCATCCCTGCACTATGGCCAAGGATATTCATTAGTATCCAACCACAAATTATCCATACACACACGCCGAGGATATTCGTGTATTCATCAATGGTCATGATCATGTCAATAATCGTCCATCAATGCACTCACGGGCCAATGAGGACTTTTATCACATCATTTGTAGCATTACGGCCATGATTACATAGAATAATCCACTCGTCATAATCATACCAAGTCCATCTATACACTACAGTGCCACAGATGACTTTCAAAAAAATATAAACATGAGGATGATGACAATGATATAAGAATTCAATAAAACAAGTTCAAGAATTAATTTATTCAGAACTAATAACGCCCAAATTGTCAACATGATACTTCTTTGTAGAGTAAAATTCAAGAATGCTCGGAAGAATATTTCCATGAAAAGATCTTTGGATGAAGCTTGCAAATATCAAGGATATTCCACTAATTTCATGGAGTATGAAGTCAAAACTTTAACCAACCGAGTATAATAAAAATGGAATAACAAAAGAAATCACCACGCATGTAAGCCAGATAAACAAAGTTATTCAATGAATAATAAATAACGGAACTGTGTCGGTGAAATTCACAATCGGCTGGATGTTCCAATGAGAATAATAAAGAATGGAATAACAATGAAATCACCACGCATGCAGTATTTCATGATGTAGGCGAGTTATTCCAATGTAAATTGCACAAATGAGGATGTTCCAATGAGAATAATAAAGAGCGAAACTGGTCCCGTAAAACGCCATGCATGACGGGATATTCAAATGTAATAATAAAGAATGGAATAATGAAGTTGTTTTCATGAATACAAAAGAAATAATACCCACTACCGTAAAAGAAGAGTATTCCGATTGGTAGAAGCGAGGATATTCTTGAAGAAACTTCTTACCACGTTTCAAAGCTTCTTAAAACTCTAAAGAAATACGCTCAAGATTATAAGAGAATTCTCTGAAATTTCTGGTGTGATTTCAATTCTAACTAAGCATCCTATTTATAGGAGAATGAAAAGGATACTATTTGAATTTTTCATGATTGCTCGCAAGAGAAATTGAATCGAAATCATTCACAAAGTGAACAAACTTCAGACGCTTCTTTTCTTCTTTTCAACTTAATAATAAAATATTCAATAAAATGTATATATATATATATATATATATATATATATATATATATATATATTATCACATGTTTTATACAAAAACTCCCACCCGTGAATCATCTCAAATTCTCCCTTACCCCAAAGTCAACTTTTTTGAATATATATATAACATCCCAACACAATAATTCATCCACCATCTTCATTTTTTCTTCTTCACACACATACACGTTCACATGCACACACTCACCTTTCACTTTTCCACCCACATGTCACTATCACACACATATATAATATATATATATGCTGAATAATCTTCTACCGATTATTTTGAAAAATGGGTAAATGGAGGTCCATATAATACGCCAATAATTACAACAAATACTTCATAAAAATTACCTCAATATTTTTAACAATATTTATCATCATTATTATAATTCACAATATTAATCGACCAGGTCGTTCTCAGAAAAGAGGGGCCTTTCCAATAAGAATTTATCCCTATTGGCGCGCAATTAGGTGACCAAACCTCTCCTTGGCAGAACTTCTAGATATCGTTAATATTGCAAATAATAATATTAATAACTCTGTCATCTCAATTATTGATTTAATAATATATAAAATATGGACAATAATTGAATCAAATAACGTGAGATACTATGCAGCAATTACTATAACAATAATTGAACAAAAGCGAAAGTGACTTCTCACGTAAGCATCAATAATCGCTATGGTTGCATAAGAAGCACATTACATATCATCATACTTTTAACACGGGTGTTTTAACAGATTATTCAGTAAAACTTCCACCGTTATTTTTAAAAAAAAATTTTGTCGTTTTCTCAATCCGACAATAATTTCATTATGGGGTCCACTAATGATTGTTAGTCGTATCGAATATTCCTTGCTAAAACGAATATTCCCCGACCAATCGAATATAATATAACAACTTGCGTACTTTGCAAAATTTCTAAATATTACCCACAACTATAACATTATATCAAATTCATTCCATAATATTTAAAAATGATAATTATAGAAAATTCATCTTTATTCATAAAAGTTGGGGTCTTACAGAGGCTGTACACATGGGCTAATTAACAATTAATATAAGTTACAAAATATATGAGAAGTATACAAAAGTCTATTAAAATTTTGGTAAAAAATGTATTAAAGTCTGTCACTTATTTCATGGAGTCTATAAAAATCATTTTCAAAAAGTCTTTAAAGTCTTTAAAAGTCATTAAAATTTACAAACTCTACAAAAGTCTCACTTAAAAAAAAATTTAAATTTTAATTGAATACACCCCCTTAATATTTTGACCAAACGTTATTGCTAGTCATTTTACAGTTAAAAGATTCATAATAACAGAAAATTATATTAAAATATTCTCCAACCTATCTATCTAGATATACATCATGTGATTATATACACATGCTAAAATGGGTGCATATATATAGCAACTGATCATGATATTAACCCGATATACACCATCATCTAGCAAAATCACTAAATCAGTGAGAAACATAAATAATTAATCATCTTGGGCTTTCCCTCGAAATGGAAGAATATACATGGTGATGATCACCAAGAACATTCTAGAAATGGAAGCACCGTGTATTATTTTATTTGGAGAACACCATTTATTTAATTACTTATGGACTTTCATGATAGCGCAATATATGCATTCAAACAATTACTAATAGGGTAGCTATTAACTAGGACCGTATCAGTATTAAGATCTGGAGCAAATCTCATTAATTTTCTAGGGTGCCCAATTCAATACTTCTTTTCTTTAGGTAGAAGTTTCAAGAGGGGTGCAATTATAAAAACACAAAACTATATATGGGGATTGAGCATAATTTTTTAAGTTTTAACCCAGAACCAAAAAAAGAGAAGCATAAGTTGTGAGTTCAAAATTGTTCTTTCTTTTCTAATGAAAAAAGTACTGGACAAAAAAGGAGAGTTAATTTGTCTAAGTTTTAATTTGCCCCTGCGAGGAGGGGGGGGTTGTAGCTGCTGTTGTTGGTGATTCTCAAAAAAGACTCCACGGTCATGCATTGTGATTCATGGAAGTTGGTTCAACACGCACAGGGAAATAAAAAGCGCCTCTTCTTTCATCAAGTTGGAGTTCCTGCAAAAATAGCGAAGGTTAGCAACTGTAAGGGTTTTAATTCTTATGCTCATGGTACGTACGTAGAAATTAATTTCTAAACTTTTGATAGTAGAGAAATACTCTAGATCGAGAGGGAGAGAGATAGTTAATGATCACAAATATGAATAATTGTTATTAAAAGTTTACAGCTAGAATAATCTGGGACTAATAAATATTAATACTGAAGGAGCGATATATATATATATATATATATATATATATATATATATATATATATATATTGTCTGATGAAACCATCTGTAAATGCCAAATCAATTAAATTTCAAATTTGGAAAGCTAATAACGTTTAGGAAAAATATTCATGTACCAGATCCAACCTGCCAAAAAGCAATGTGGATTACACTTAGTTGACCCTCGTATATATAATATAGGTCTACAAATCACAGTTTACTCTACATGAAGAGATTCGAACCATTCTCAGGAGCTTGGATGGGGTCTAAGGCCAACCCCTCTTCTCACAAGTATATAATGAACACCTATATATCAAGCACATGGTTTGAAGCATGGAACTATATACTAATATATACTATATACTTCCTCCATTCTTATGAACCATAAACTTTAATGAACGACACTAACCCGAAAGTATGATTGACTATAAGTTGAGTACACTATAACGGTAATAATCCAAAGGATTATATATATTATATGTTTTTTCGCCCCAAAAAAAAGTCGCATATATATAGGAAAAAATGTATGTACACAGTTGTGTATTACACAACTGGCTATAGCGACGATTTTTTGGGTATAACGATAGTTTCATCCGTCGTCATAGTCCTACTGTACATACATATACATATAGCTTAAGTGTAATATACAGTTGTGTATATACATATAGTCCATATATATATACACCTTGGGAGCAACAAGTGTAGCATAATTGCTTCATAGTCACCGATCATTCTTTTTAGGATCTAGCTAGCTTATTGTCTTAGTTGATTGACAACCTTCGATCAACCATGCCTATTCATTAGATATATTAACATTAACTTTATTACAAATCTATAGTGAGTGGTTCAGTTGGTGTACCACCACCCTTACTATGCAAGTGGTGCTTGCTTAGTACATTGCAATGCAAGTTATTTTGCTTAGAGATTTCATTTACTCATTTAAAATGTCATTATTCAATGTATTATTATTAATAACTTAATTTTTTATACACAAGTAATTTTTTTCTATATATTTCGAAGTAATACTGAGATATTACAATTGTTTTCGACTAAAAAATTACTTTACACCATAGATAGGAATAACTCAGTGATAACTGACAGTACTTGAATAGAGTTAAACTTAAAAGTTCTGGGCATGCATAAACTACACGGGATAAAGTACTATTCATACACACACCAAATGCCAAAGACAAGTTGGATATTCCATTATCTACCCCCGTGACTTGCATTTGCATTATATATATATATATATATATATATATATATATATATATATATATATATATATATATATCACCACTTTACACATCACTCACAAATTAAAAAGGTTAAACAGTTAAAAGCTAAAGACAGGAGGATTAAAAGACAATAAAAAACATGTGTCCGCTAGATCTCCAGGGGGATGTACGAGACTGACAAACACAGAAGAAACATTTTCCAATTCCCAAGAAAAAAATTTAAAAAACATAACAGTCTATCAAATTATGGAAAACTAAAGGTTTGTAATTACCCAAAAAACATGCCCCTAATTTTACGTACCTGTACGTTTTGTAGTCGATAACTTTTAGTTTTCACTGAAAATTCCCGCCACCTCCAAAAGGCATTTGGCCTTTTTGCGCAGTCTTTTTATCAGGATCCAGTGCGCTCACGTCCATATTCCCCCCATGCTGTTGCTGCTGCTGCGATATTCCACCGCTCATTGTCCTGATTATTTGTGACCCAACCCCCAGAAAATCCCTGGTCAGTACCCCATCAGACGGCCCTGCAGCTCCAACATTCACACTAGCAAGATTCTGATGATGCACTTGATTTTGGTCCAAATGAAGACCAAACCCTAATGCCTGGTGGCTCTGGCGTTGTTGCTCCAATTTAACAACAAAAATTTTTCCATTTTGTCCCTCATATTCGTTCTCAGATTTCATTCCACTCCCATATGAGCCACTTCCAAAAATGGAAGAGCTCCCACCACCAGCAATAGAGTTGATCAGCTCATGAAAGTTCTGTCCCCCACTTGATTCTCCAAAAATGCCCCCGAAGCTGCCGGAATTTGTGCCGCTGGAGGACGAGCTTCCAAAGCTCTTCAACAAAGATGCGCTGCTATTGGTTGAAGTAGTGCCGAGCTGTGCGGCTTTTTGAAGCAGCGCTGTTGCAGACATATGTGGGGATGGAACCGAAGAGCTATGGAGATGAGATTCATTCATGTTAGAGTAGAGGTTGGAGCTGTGATCACCAGTTGTCCCATTAGCATGCCCGTTGGTGAAATAGTGAGAAAATGCTGACAGGTTGTTGGTATTATTGTTGTTACTCCCGCCGGAAAGGAAACTGAATGGACTGACTCCAGATGAAGGATTGGATTCATGACTATGAAGCTCGGGGTAATGGGCTAGCCCATGAAACTGCTTGCTCTCTTCGTGAAATTCCGGCTGCTTGGATTCGGCCTGCATGAAGAAAGGCATGGAGCTGAGAGCATGGGTGGGCTGAAAGGCGGAGGAACCAATGGACTGGCCTAGTAAGTTTCCAAAAGTAGTTCCGGTCCGGGCACCACGGCCGAGGCCTAACATAATATTGCCGGATGGTTGGATGTGGATTTTGTCTTGGGACATTTGAGCAGTGCCCACCATCTTGCTGCTGGTGTTTCCATATAGATGGGTGACAATGCTGCTCAGGGCCGGGGGAGCTTGTCTTGCGCTCTCTTGGGCCAGGGCATCGCAGAATGCCCGATGAGTGACGAAACTGTCACGCCTGCAACAATAATTGTGAAAAGACACAGAAATCTACTCTAAGATAATTGTGAAGATTATATATATTGAGGTACTAAATCATGATGCATGGTTAAAATTTCTGGCCAACATTTGACTTTCTAGCGCTGATCCTACAACACACGATTATACTATGTGGATCAAAAGTTATACATTTACCCTAAAAGGGTAAAAATTATGGTTAAAAATATCATTTTTTTTTATGATGTAACATTTTCCCTAGGCAGAATATTAGTGATGCAAATAAAAAAGTTAATCTAACATTTTTTGTTAAAGAAAATATATATTTAGCGACACTTAGGTGGTGTTTGATTACATTTCTATGCATCTTAATAGTCCACATCTTAATACATCTTAAGAGCTTATATATTTGTATTAAAATATCCTCTGAATAGTTTAGACTCGTATTTGTATCTAAACTATTAATTCAGAGGACCTCTTAATATAAATATGTGGGTTATTAAGATGCATTAAGGGGTGAGATGTTAAGATACAGTAAGATGAAATCAAACTAATAATTAAAGCAATGTTTATTGCTCTCCTAATATCATTTTTACAACATATCAAACACCAAAAATATAGTTAATTTATATCAACCGAGTTCTTCTAGGGGGACATTTTTTGGGGACATTTCTAGCGACTTTTTTTTTTGGTTTTTTTTTTTGTAGTACCTCTTAAAAAATGTATAATATTTATTTCAACTGAAATTTTTGTAAAAAATAGTGTTTTAGGTGTAATTTGAATACATATAAGAAACAGGGTCTGTACAGTCTGTATAATCATGTTTTTTGTATGTATCCAATTTACACCTAAAATACTGTTTTACAAAAATTCTACAAAAAAAAACCAAAAAAAAAAAATATCGCTAAAAAATATCCACAAAAAATGTCCCCTAAAATTATTGATATCAACCAAGGCTTAACTGATCATGTATACTTATGCATATTAATCAGTGTAACAGTTCAGTAGTATATATATATATATATATATAGAGAGAGAGAGAGAGAGAGAGAGATTTGAGTAATTAATACTGCTATAGAAAATAATATATACTACATGTGAAATATACTAATAATAACAATGAAAGAATATACAGTACGTGGAGAAGAAGTGGACTAGAACATCCTAAAATTTGAATTAGGAAGGAAACTAATAAATTCAAGAAGGTTGGTGAGAGAATTTTACTGGCATATGGATATGGTGAAAATGATTGATCAATCAAATGGAGACCTGCCACTTTTAGTACTGAATGCAACAAAGAGAATTAATGCACGATGAAGTAAAGCCAGCTATAAATGAAAAATAACCCGTGGTTGTTAATATTGTCTCATATAATTCAATAACCATAGATGAAGTTAAAACATTAATTAAACACATACTCTGAATTAGTACTTTGAACCCCATGAGCAATTATTATTATTATTATTATTATTATTACTCAAACCTTTTAAACGGAAAGAATATAGCTTCGGAACTGCATCCATGGTGAAAACATGCAGAAGTTCAAATATATAATTGAGAGAGATCGAGAAGGGAGAGATGGTGGGTCAGTTCTTTCTGGACTCTTTAAAATGTTATCATGACATGGGAAGAGAACCTAGTGAACAGATTATCTAGACAACACATGTGAAAACAAACCCTGGTAACGATTAAATTTGTAAATGGCACAAATGCACGTGAATATTATATCGAAGACAAGTTAAGGTGAAGAAATGAAGGAAAAAAACTCCAAAGGCTTTTCCAAAACATGGTACGAACCACCACGGCGTTTTCTGAATATAATTCACAAGGAGTCAAAAAATAAATTAATTTTTTTTCCAGCACTAATTCCTTTCCACACAGTTCCTAGCTAGCTAGCTAAATTCCAGGCATAAAGACAACTTGAAAAACAATCACACGGAGAATCTACAGAGCTAGGGAACAAGAAGAGGACTCATTTCCATCCAAAATATCCCAGCTGAGAAATTATTTATGAAAAACAAGTACGGATCTCATACATACATATATATTTTATAAGCAAGCCCTAAACGTAGGTAATAAGTGAAGCCCTAATAATGAAACTGAAGTAGAATTAAGCAAGATGGGTACATATATAATGAGAATTACGTACGTACCTAGAGAAAAGAGTGCCGCAGTCACATTTATACTCTCTGGTACCACAGGTCTTTGAGTGGGCTTTCCAGTCGGATTGAACCGCATACTTTTTGGAACATTTTTCGCATTTGAATTTCTTCTCACCATGTTTCCTGAAGAAGTGCTTCTTGATGCCGGTGAGGTCCCCGAGAGCTCTAGACGGGTCATGATGGACACATGTCGGGTCGGGGCAGAGGTAGACCTTTCGCTTGACTTCCTTTGTTGTCTTCTGCCTTAGCTTCCAAGGCAAGTTGTGTCCTCTTCTGTGGAGCTGCAGATTTTGCTCTCTTTGGAACCCTTTGTTGCACACCTCACATATGAATCGATTTGTAGCCATTAGCGTCTTGGGAGATAGTGCTATCACCTCCGCGTCTGGATCTGTCATCACCAAAAAACAAACAAACAAAACAAAACTTTAGAAAATTCATGAAACTTATACATAGCTAGCACCTCACTAATTAACAGTACTAAAAGAAAAAGACCCCTAGCCTTTTATAAATAAATTAAATACTATATATAAATATATACCCATGTTGATTATATGGATAATTCACCCCTTTCAGCTTTCAAATTAGTGGAGTATGTACATCACCAGCTAAAAGACATATATACAAGTTTAGATATATCTATATTATACATATACAGACAGAAAAGCGAGAGAGAGAGAGAGCTTTATATATATATATGGTAGATCTTTGGATATATAAAAGTGGTAAGATACTTGCTTGGGGTTCCTGGCTGGTTTCTTCTTTTCTTCTGGACAGGAGGAGTTGCTACTGCTGCAGAAGAAGAAGGTCCTGCTGTGGAATGCTGTTGCTTCATTTGGTTCTGCTCCTCTTCTCTCAATCTAAACAACATGGTGGATGAAGATGCTGCCATTTCTGATTCCTGCTCTTCGACCGACCTTAATTAATTAATCTCCTGAAAATCCCACATGCAATTTAATTAAAATTAACTTTATCCTCAAATGCAAAAAGGGGCGATTTTGAGATTCAACAAGTGAAGAAATAATCGTAGGTGGGGAAAGAAAAGGAAAGCGTTTGATGATGCCCCTTTTCTCTAATGTTATCCCTTGTTGTTTTAATTAAACGATATATATTTTGTGAGGAAGTGGTACCTGCTGTTTTTTAATTTGATTCGGTGTCATGCAAATACACTAACACATAATACACCGCAATAAATTAAATTTTTTAGAGCATCTTTTCTTTTTTTTTCTTATTAATTTCTTTTATTTCATTGCCCCAAAATCATGTAAAATTAGAAAATTAGGAGAGAGAGAGAAAAAGAGAGGAATTAAGATGGTGTTTGCTACGCACCCTAATCTGTCCGTATGCGGCGACCGATTGGGTCCACCGACTCTCTCTCTCTAGTCATAGACGAGTATCTTCTGATCACTCACTTCCAGACAAAGGTTTCTTCATCAACTCCTCCCTGGTCCCCACACCAAAGAATAAAAATAAAATAAAATAAAATAATACTACTAAACTGAAAATAAGACTACTATTAATAGTATATACACTCATGAGTACTCGCATCGCATAATAAATGAACCTTTCCCGGGCAACCAACCCAGTCCGGTATTTATATTACTGAAAACCCGCTACATATACGAATGGAGGAGTATGTATGTAAATATATTTTGTTTGGCCTGTTTTGGCCTCCATTCCATTGTGTTAATATAT
This sequence comes from Panax ginseng, assembly GCA_020205605.1. Lineage (NCBI taxonomy): Eukaryota > Viridiplantae > Streptophyta > Magnoliopsida > Apiales > Araliaceae > Panax > Panax ginseng. The sequence goes on along the minus strand of CM035149.1, from coordinate 10,346,623 downwards.
ATATATATATATATATATATATATATGGTAGTAGATGACAACCAAATGAATCCTGTACGTCCATGCATGAAAACAAAAAAGTAGAAGGTACTGAAAAACTCATAGTGTGAAATTTGAGCTTTTTATGAAAATCCAATCTACTGATTGAGACTCTGATTTCGAATAATAAGCAAATTCATGTAATCCAGCTAAAACTTTTCCCAAACAAGGAGCTAGCATACTAGAATCAAAATCCATTCAAAACAACAACATAAATTGACGACTTAACCATAACCATAACCATAATACTATATATATATATATATATATATATATATATATATATATATATATATATTACGACTGTGTTAATTTTAATATATCCTCTAATAAAATTTAATGATGCATGCATGGTTCAAAATTATCGTGGAAGTGATAAATCATGACGTATATAGAATGTATTAAAATCTCCATTAATTAGTTGTGATAATTAAATACTCAAAAAGTTAATTGGTATGTATAATTTGATTCTCTTTGGCACTCTTTATCTCTACATGTGGTTTCAAATATGAACATCTCTAAGTGTGAAATAAATATGTCAAGTATTTAAAGTGTCCGTATATACTATATAGTGGATGAGTGAAACAGAGAATGTATAATATAAAAAATTGTTACTTCTAGGAGTCTTTTTTGATGGTTTGAATATCCTAAATCCCTCTTTAATATACTATGGGATCCATAAGAATTTGTGAAACTAATATATATATATATATATATATATATATATATATATATATATATATATATATATATATATAAACACACACACACACAAAATTAAACTCGTAAGAGAATTTAATGTGTTTTTTATTATTTAATTACACCTTGTAAGTACTGCAATTAACAGGACTTGAACTCCTACTCTTTATTAAGGATTTTTTATTATTATTTTATACTTTAATTAACTGCTCCATTAAGAATTCTTTAGAGGGCAGCGAGAGTAGTTAGATTTGTTATACATGAATAATTGTACAAGTACATATGCATGAAAAGAAATTAAGATTTGAGTTGGGGCTTATTTGTCCGGAGTATAAGAGTTGAAACAACGACCGTCAGCTGAAGAGAGGAGTGAGTCGAGAAAAATATAAATTATTAAGTATAAAACAAAAATTAAAATTAAAAAGCATTAGCTGACAACGCAACAGTACCCTGCATGCTAAAACACGGACGGACACCTGCACTTTTTCTTTTTTCCAAAAATGATACCATCTCCCCTAGCTTCTTTCTTCCTCCACATTAATTTTCTCTAAAATCTCTCTATTTAAACATAATTGGCCTTCTTCAATAATTTATCGTTTGTAATTTTCACAAAGAAAAAATCATATCTAAATTGGAAAGTAATACACACACTAGAGGACTAGGTTAGTTTAATGGAGTGGAGTGGAGTGGAGCGGAGTTTGCTCTTTAATTGGAAGCATCATCCTATTTGTATACATCTATACTTGTATAACTTATATTAATTCATGAAGTACAAATGGTAGAGACAATAAACTATTATTCATAGTTTCAAACTATTGGCAATTTGCTTATAGACAAATGAAAAAAGGGCAATCTATATGTATCCGGCCACTATATGTTAAAATTATAAAACTGGCCTATCAATTTTTGTTATAAACTACTTCCTCTGTTTCAAAATTCGATATACAATTAATTTGATTTTTAAGATTAAAGGACGGCATATTAAATTTTAAAGTTAGTATGACTCATAAAAATTTATACTAAAATAAATTTTGTAATTAATAATTTTTATTATATACTATACAATTATAATAATTATTTTAATTAAAATTAAATAAATTTACATCAATTTAAAATTTAATATATCATCGCTTGATCTCATAAATTAAATTATATCTCTAATGATAATATTTATCATGGTTGTCATGAACGATGCGACCATGCATTTTGGTGGATAACACGACCATCCAGATAAATGGGCGGAGAAATGCGGGTTTAGACTGATTTGGACTGGACTTGTATGAATTAAAATAAGGTGAATTGTTAATGATCGTATTTGGGCCGGATGAATTGTAAATGGTAGGATATGGACTAGCCCATAAAAATCACACTCACGAATCAGAAAGTAAAACTAAAATGTCACGTTTATTTATTTTTGGCTAAATAAATGTGTGACATTTTGTACTTTATTACATGTATATTGTGTGTAGTTAAATTTAATTATAACCTATATAAATACACTTATTTGGAAATAAATCTATTTTAATATAATGAGAAACTAAATTGTTGAACATATATAATATAATGATAGAAAATAATTACAAAAATTATCCATTATCTCAAAATGGGAATTCAACACAGACTTGACATTATATCAAGTACTTCATTAAGATCAAATAAATGTCATTTTTAGGTAAAGTATCTTGAGGGTGATATGTAGCTAACAAAAAAAATGACAATGATCCAAGCAATTATAATTAAGATATAAACAAATTTAAAAAAAAAAAAGAGTCAATATTTAGCACCAAGCCTCAACACATGTTATATATATGAAAAAAAATTAGAGAATATATATATACACACACATGTACGTACTCATATATAGAGAGAATGAAAAAACTACAAGTAAATTATCTATTTGAGCTTACTTACACTTTCGATTGCTTGCGATTTATTTTTTTTCACAAATCGACGCCTTGAATCTGATCGAATACCTATTTTCCTGTAAAGATTTATATTTAAAAAATTAGTTTTAATTCTTAAAGAAATCTTTAGGATTTCCGATCAAAATCTCAAGTACTCATAAAGGTTTTACATACCACGGTTAGAGTTTTCAAAACTTTACACACGAATACAGAGGTAATTGTCTTGCTTCTCTTTTATACTAATACAAGAGTTTTACAAACACCCGTTGTATTATTTATATCGAAAAGCTAATTGTTGAGATTTTATTTTAAATTAAAGGAATAATGACTGTAATGAGATTACAATTAAAATTAAAGTCATTTTTTTTTTTTTGGTTTATTATATAACGTATATGTTAGTTAGTTCCAGCTAAGCACAAATTTTTAAAAACAGGAATAAAAATGTAGCCCCTTGCAAAACTATGTAGGGAAAAACTAAATTACGGCTAACTATATTGTGTATGGGAAGTGGCCTTTCTATTAATTCGTCAGCTGAAACAACTTAATAAATTTTTATTTTGACACATTGTGTTACGGTAACCAAGTATTCAGTAACCATTTTAGAGTCCATTAAAATTATTTATAATGATTGGGTCCCATAATATATATATATATAGAGAGAGAGAGAGAGAATGATTCATAATGATTGGATCCCATAATATATAAATCAAACGGTTAATAGAATCACGTTCGCAGTTTAATATTATGAACGAGACAGATGTTAAAAATACATCTCTTTGATTTAAAAAAAATTGACATTCGCAGTATTAAACTGAGTCTAGAATTTAGCTTTCTTCCCAATTTTTTTGTTCTTTTCTTCACACAAAGATTCTAATTGACTCAATCAATTGTTCCTACACTAAAATACTCATCCTCTTCCACACTCACCCTTCCTCTTCTTCCCCCACTAAAATTATATGTTATAAAAAGACAGAAAGAAGAGAGAAAAAGTTACAAAATTGAATATAAAGTACAAACCTAAAATAAAGATTAACAAAATCCCTCTCACTGCTCTATTTGGCCATTTTATTTGATTTTTGTTGAATCATTAATGGCGAAAACAGGGGGTTTTGAAACTAATCTGACGATGATAGCCAAGGTAACGGAGCTAAAGAAAGAGTTGCAGAGATTGATGTGGATAATTGTAGAAGGAATCATAGAGTAAAAAAGAGAAATCGTAAGGTGAGAATGAGAGAACAAAGAAGTTGGAAAGGATACCAAATTTTAGGTTCCGTAGTTTAATACTGCAAATGCCAAAAAAAATATAGTATAAAGAGGAATATTTTAGACATATGTCTCGTCCGCAGTATTAAACTGCGGAATACTATAAATTAATTAAATTGCGAAAGGAGACTATAAATTGATGGTCACGATCTGTTGTAAAGATAATAATGGATTAGTATATATATATATATATATATATATATATATATATATATATATATATATATATATATAGTCAACTAAACCTTGTAATTTTATTATAACCGCATTTTACCCTTGAAATTAATATACATAAATTATACAAGTAACTGGTGACGTGTGCCTCTAGTCCCTAGTACCATTTAAGACGAAACTTTGGAATGTTTACTTGAAATAATATAAAACTCTTATTTTTGGGTAAAATATATTAAATGAAGATATTCAAACAATATTGGTGATCATGTATAGGGACAAGAAAAAAAACATATAAATTGATTTATCTTTTTAGTAGATATTTTGCTTAAATAACCAATTTATAGAATTCATCTTTATTTAGGTTCAACCTCAATCTTTTGATATGAAAAATATTTTATCATAAGGATGTTGACATACAACAATATACTAATTGTAACAATACGTTATATAACATACTCTCGGATTAATTCGGTTTATCTTGATACACCAGAGAATTATCTTGGCACACCAGAGAATTACAAAATATTTAACGACTTGAAAGCCCAAATTAAGCAGGCATCGGCAGTCATAAGTCAGTCCACTTAACTGGGAGTCTGGCCTTTTAATTTTAAAAGTTATTTGATAATTAAAAGGTGTAAAATATTTGAGTGACATTATTTTAAAATTTTAACCATCTAAAATATGTTGTCAAATAAAAAAACGAGTGAATAATATTGCTCGTGAATGTGTTTATATAAAGATATTTACATACTCTAGTGAATAAATATTAAAAAAAAATCACCTAAAAAAATTATCAAGAATGTATAATATGATGGCTATTACATGAGAATTAATATTTTACAAGTAAATTTGATAATTTTATAAGTTCCTCTCTCACATGAGATGGACCCCATTTATCATTCATGTGAGAAGAAACTTGTGGAACTATCAAATTTACTTATGAAAATATCAATCTCTAAAAATAAAAAAAAAAGGTTTAATAGAACAACAACATACTAAAACAGTTTAAGAGAAGAATTATATTTCCTCCATTTCAAAATATAATATCAGTATTGACTTCATAAAGTCAATTTAAAATATTTTCAATTTAATAATTAACATGACTTTTTTTAATTTTAATTTATACAATGACGAATATTGAAAAATATTAAAAAGAGATACTCATCATAAGATTTATTATTACATAATTTTTAATCATCTCAATATTAAATTTTAAAATATCTCAAATTGATTTTTCAAATAGAGAGAGTACAATACTTATTCGGCCTATTTTTATCCATATATTAAAAATTTTAGTTAGAAGACAGCTCGTAGTTATTTAGATTTATATATTTTTTATCAATTAAAAAACCATAGAGTAAAAAGAAATTTATCAAATAATTTTATTTTGTTATCGAAAGATATAAAGTTGTTAATAGGTATTATGAATTAAGCAAACTTCGGGTGAATACCCTTGAGAAACATGGAAATCAATATATATATATATATATATATATATATATAGAGAGAGAGAGAGAGAGAGAGGAGAGAGAGAGAGAACAGATCTTAATTATATTTTTTAAATAATATATTTTTTTAAATAGTATATATTTGTTTAAAATTATGTCGTTTAGAAATTTATTTTTAAAATAAAATAATATTAAAAGAGAGTGGTTCTACCTATTTTTTTTTTTACTTACAAAAATATCACATACGATCCCATTTATTTTTAAAAATTTTTTAAAATAACGTAATTTTAATAAATATATATTATTTAAAATATATGCTTTAGATCGATTTTATATATATATATATATATTATCAACTTTGTCTTTGTATTTTTGTTACCTACATAGGGACCAAAAAAAAATATTGAGTAGACAATTAGGAGTACTAGCTGAATCATAAAATTGTCATAGGTGGTAGACCGGCAGATCCAATTGAAAGATTCAATGAGCGATGTGGAGCAGTGTTGACTAAATTATAAAACATGAATCATTACCCCAGATCCATCAGCAACCAGCATTAATTGCTGCTGCAGTTTGATGGATATATATATATATATATATATATATATATATATATATATATATATATCTGAGTTCAGATAATCAGATTCAGGCTCAAACAATACGGAATTAGGTGGAATAACATTTCCCAAATAAAAGTTCTAGGTCAACGAATGCCCCCGAACTTTCTCTTTTCTCGATTAAAATCTTAGCCTCCAAAACTTTAAAATTAGTTTCTTTATCTTTTGGAGACACCCTACTCTTCATTTTTGATTATCATTATTTGCTTATTTGGTTCTCATTTTTTCTTTTCTTTTTAAGTTTTTTTTAAAAGATTTTGTTTTCTCTTAATTTTGAATTAAATATATTGTTCTTTTTTCTTCCAAGTTTGTTAGAAGAAGAAAAACAAAATTAGGTCAACACTATATTCATATATTTCAAGGGCCATCTCATTCTTATTTAAAATCAAACCATATCATATACAAAATTCCCAACGTCAACATTGATTCATCACAAGCACATATTTCTGGTAAATGCAAAAAAGAATTAAAATTCAAGCAGCCTCGGCTCATTTTCATAGTTGCAACTTAGTAACTTACTGAAGGTAGAAATCTACATCATAGAAGAATTTGCGAAGTCATATTACTACTACATTTTTAAACCAAAAGCGGAATACAAAACTAATCGAGATGAATTTTGCGGACACTAGCTAGGGGTAAAAAAAATTACAGTGAACTTTAGGTACCACAGAGAGAGAGAGATAGATCTAAGTTAGCTCTAAGCTTGTTCGAAGAAGAGCCGTAGCAGTGGTTTAAGTTTGACTTAGAGTATGAAGAAGAGATAGTCTCGCTGATTTCACTCGTTGAAGAAGCATTGCTTCTCTGAGTGGAAGGATGCTGCAATGAGAGTGACAATGACAATCCACAACCCCGATCGTCGTCTTCATCAACTTCATGTTTGTTTCCCAAGTTTTCAAGTTTCAACCTTTTTGATATTGCGCATGTTTTATCTTCTTGTTCAGAAACCTGCAGAAATAAAAAATGCTCACTGCTTATAGAATCTAAGGAAGTTTATTTCAGATCCACTAGCAATCTATATAAAAGACATGTGAAAGATGCAACATGTAGAGGTGCCTTATGAGGATGCATATTCATAAGTTTTGGGGTTGGGGTTGGGGTTGGGGTTGGGGGAGGAGGAGGAGGAGGAGGAGGAGGAGGAGGAGGAGGAGGGGGGGGGACAAGAAGCAAATAACTAGGTTTTGAGACCGATTCTCGACTATTGGCATGGTACTATGTTAAGAGAAATGTATATAGGCCGGTTTTAAATAAACTAGATGGAAAGGATAAATTACTACTGTCAATAATAAAAGACATGGATTTAAGCACAAAGGAAATGCCAAAGTAAATGAATTTTTACATGCCTAGTGGCCTAGATTAATTTTCCTCAGTTAATTACGCCAGCATTTAGCAACTATACAGGTTTATTTGTCAATATTTGATGATTCGATTTTGCAAGGGTTTCAAGTTTTCACCTATTAGTTGAATGAGGTGGCTACCTACAGTGTGGTATATTATATTGAGCACTGTTGTTTCTACATACGTGCAGTAATAAACTACTGCATTATGGGCCATTTTCGGGTCCAAAGTAAATGGCCTCAGCAAGAATAGAGCACTGGACCACAATATGAACAACTTTATACCACGCAATTCATCATCAAACCTATCCTATTGTAAATGATAAATGCACTCCAAAATTGATCAGTTAAACTTCATTGTAGAACAAAATTTACTTGATTTTAACTTCGATGTGAAGCGTAAATAGTAAAAATTGGGTGCAGTTATCAACTTCTTTCATCAAAATTATCTTATAAAATATTCCCAGTCTTAGACCAAGGAGGATTCAATTTGACTTGTAGTTTATGCATATACCCTATTATAAGGTTATGTCATAGACAGGACACATCTAAAAATGCTTTAGAACTGTAAAACTCCTTTTCGCTTATATATTATATAGGAGTATTTTAGATGTAGAAACAATTAAAGTGCATTACAAAAGCTGCTTTAGCTAGACAATACGAAAAAGAAACTGAATTGGCTAGGTAGTGTGGGCAAGGAAATCGTGCCTTGCTAGTTAGGGTTTCGTGTTGGCTGAGGAGGAGAGAAATCCACAAAGAGCACGGAATTGATTGATTGATCAAGAGGGAGAATCTACGGGGGTGGGCGATTACTCAAACGACGCGTGGCAGAACTTCTAGAATCCGGAAACCAGGTTAGGGTTATTTGAATTCCAAGAGCCTTCTAGTTGAGTCCTTTGAGTTGAGAACGAGTATCCAAACCATTTTTAGTGCTTTTAGGTGGAATCTCCAAGCCTTTAAGTAACCAAAAGGGTCTTTTTGATCTTCCAAGAGTCCAAGTCTTGAGTCTGAAGAGAAGTCTAAACTCTTTAGTGCTTTTAGGTGGAAAAATCCAAGCCTTTAAGTCACCAAAAGGGTCCAAGTCTTGTGTGTCCCTTTCCCAATGGAATAGAAGGGGTATTTATAGGGTTCTCTGGAAAGTAGTCATGCACATGATTTCAGGGAAATTCCAGAAATACCCTTTAGTCATTAGAATAATGCTCATATTGCCATGTCCTTCTAGCCACCAATCTAATCCCTCAATCAATTCCCAAAATGAGCCGCATCCACGAGTCTTCTGCCTCGGGACACGTGGAGGCTTATCCCGGGTCTAGCACATTTATTTCTGACTTTTCCATCTTCATTCCATTAGGTTTTGAGACCGATTCTCGACTATTGGCATGGTACTATGTTAAGAGAAATGTATATAGGCCGGTTTTAAATAAATTAGATGGAAAGGATAAATTACTACTGTCAATAATAAAAGACATGGATTTAAGCACAAAGGAAATGCCAAAGTAAATGAATTTTTACATGCCTAAGGGCTAGATTAATTTTCCTCGATTAATTACGCCAAAGATTTAGCAATATCTGAGTTTATTTGTCAATATTTGATGATTCGATTTTGCAAGGGTTTCAAGTTTTCACCTATTAGTTGAATGAGGTGGCTACCTACAGATGTGGTATATTATATTGAAACCTTTGTTGTTTCTACATACGTCAAAGAATAAACTCATCGCATTATGGGCCATTTTCGGGTCCAAAGTAAATGGCCTCAAAGAAGAATAAATAATTGGACCACAATATGAACAACTTTATACCACGTAATTCATCATCAAACCTATCCTATTGTAAATGATAAATGCACTCCAAAATTGATCAGTTAAACTTCATTGTAGAACAAAATTTACTTGATTTTAACTTCGATGTGAAGCGTAAATAGTAAAAATTAGGTGCGCTTATCAACTTCTTTCATCAAAATTATCTTATAAAATATTCCCAGATCTTGACTCAAGGAGGATTCAATTTGACTTGTAGTTTATGCATATACCCTATTATAAGGTTATGTCATGTAGATGACACATCTAAAATGCTTTAGAACTGTGTAAAACTCCTTTTCGCTTATATATTATATAGGAGTATTTTAGATGTGTAAACAATTAAAGTGCATTATTAAAAAGTCTGCTTTAAGCTAGACAATCTAAAAAAAAACTGAATTGGCTAGGTAGTGTGGGCAAGGAAATCGTGCCTTGCTAGTTAGGGTTTCGTGTTGGCTGAGGAGGAGAGAAATCCACAAAGAGCACGGAATTGATTGATTGATTGAAGAGGGAGAAACGGCGGGGCGATTACTCAAGCGACGCGTGCGAGAACTTCAGAATCCTAAACCAAAGTTAGGGTTATTTGAATTCCAAGAGCCTTCTAGTTGAGTCCTTTGAGTCGAGAGCAGTATCCAAACCATTTTTAGTGCTTTTAGGTGGAATCTCCAAGCCTTTAAGTAACTAAAAGTGGTCTTTTGATCTTCCAAGAGTCCAAGTCTTGAGTCCAAGAAGAAGTCTAAACTCTTTAGTGCTTTTAGGTGGAAAAATCCAAGCCTTTAAGTCACCAAAAGGGTCCAAGTCTTGTGTGTCCCTTTCCCAATGGAATGAAGGGTATTTATAGGGTTCTCGGAAAGTAGTCACATGCGCGTGATTTCGTGGAAATTCCGAGAAATACCCTTTAGTCATTAGAATAATGCTCATATTGCCGTCCTTCAAATAGCCACCAATCTAATCCTCAATCAATTCCCAAATGAGCCAGATCCACGAGTCTTCCGCTCGGGACACGTGGAGGCTTATCCTGGTCAAAGACATTTATTTTCGACTTTTCCATCTTCATTCCATTAGGTTTTGAGACAGATTCTCATTATTGGCATGGTACTATGTTAAGAGAAATGTATATAGTAGGTTTTAAATAAATTAGATGGAAAGGATAAATTACTACCATAATAATAAAAGACATGGATTTAAGACAAAGGAAATGCCAAAGTAAATGAATTTTTACATGCCTAGTGGCTTCAGATTAATTTTCCTCGATTAATTACGCCAAAGATTTAGCAACTTATCTGAGGTTTATTTGTCGATATTTGATGATTCGATTTTGCAAGGGTTTCAAGTTTTCACCTATTAGTTGAATGAGGTGGCTACCTACGGTGTGGTATATTATATTGAGCAATTGTTGTTTACATCATCGTCTTGATAATAAACTCTTGCATTATGGGCCATTTTCGGGTCCAAAGTAAATGGCCTCGGCAAGAATAGAAACCTTTGGACCACAATATGAACAACTTTATACCACGCAATTCATCATCAAACCTATCCTATTGTAAATGATAAATGCACTCCAAAATTGATCAGTTAAACTTCATTGTAGAACAAAATTTACTTGATTTTAACTTCGATGTGAAGCGTAAATAGTAAAAAATTGGGTGCGATTATCAACTTCTTTCATCAAAATTATCTTATAAAATATTCCGGTCTTAGACCAAGGAGGATTCAATTTGACTTGTAGTTTATCGTGATATACCCTATTATAAGGTTATGTCATAGGCAGGACACATCTAAAAATGCTTTAGAATTTGTAAAACTCCTTTTCGCTTATATATTATATAGGAGTATTTTAGATGTAGAAACAATTAAAGTGCATTACAAAAAGTCGCTTTAGCTAGACAATCTGAAAAGAAACCTGAATTGGCTAGGTAGTGTGGGCAAGAAATCGTGCCTTCTTAGTTAGGGTTTCGTGTTGGTGAGGAGGAGAGAAATCCACAAAAAACAGGAATTGATTGATTGATTGAAGAGGGAGAACGACAATTGGCGATTACTCAAACGACGTGGCAAGTAACTTCTAGAATCCCAGGAAACCAAGGTTAGGTTATTTGAATTCCAAAGAGCCTTCTAGTTGAGTCCTTTGAGTTGAGAAGCAGTATCCAAACCATTTTTAGTGCTTTTAGGTGGAATCTCCAAGCCTTTAAGTAACCAAAAGGGTCTTTTTGATCTTCCAAGAGTCCAAGTCTTGAGTCTGAAGAGAAGTCTAAACTCTTTAGTGCTTTTAGGTGGAAAAATCCAAGCCTTTAAGTCACCAAAAGGGTCCAAGTCTTGTGTGTCCCTTTCCCAATGGAATGAAGGGTATTTATAGGGTTCTCTGGAAAGTAGTCATGCACATGATTTCAGGGAAATTCCAGAAATACCCTTTAGTCATTAGAATAATGCTCATATTGCCATGTCCTTCTAGCCACCAATCTAATCCCTCAATCAATTCCCAAAATGAGCCGCATCCACGAGTCTTCTGCCTCGGGACACGTGGAGGCTTATCCCGGGTCTAGCACATTTATTTCTGACTTTTCCATCTTCATTCCATTAGGTTATGCGAACCCTAATTTGCATATTTAATGAGGTCGTGAAATCCTAATTGTGCATTTAATTCAATTAGGACATGTGAACTCTAATTTTGCACTTGGACCCACAGGTAGCATCAACCATTTTATTACTGAACAAAAGAAAAGGTTTAGTATAGAAAAAGGATACCTCCATGCAAGACCGGAAATACCAATCAAGCATAATACATGCATTGACAATTGTAACAAGTGCATAACATGGTGTACAGTTGCGTTGGTTAATCCCCTTTAGTAAAGGCAACATTTAAAAATGTTTTTTACGGTCAGTTAAAAATTAAAAGTAGGGTCTACTTAAAAACAGTATCAGAAGTAGGAGCTGTTTAAATACAGTGGCAGAATATCTGAGGTAGCCATTAAGGTAAATACTAGTTACCCCAAACAAGTATGGATTTTTAAGCATATACTGGTCATGTAGGCTCATCATCTGCTGTACATAGATAAAGAAAGAAAGCATATGCTACATGACTAGAGTTGAAACTTAAAAAGTTGTCCTATAAAACCAACATTATACTCCATCCCACTTAAAAAGCTGCTAAAAAGAAAGAATAATATATAGAGAGAGAGAGTATGATAAATGTACCTTAGGAAAGTCAGATTCTTCCGGCACTGCATTTGCATGGGCAAAGGGATCGAGTTTGTGGAACACATCATGTGGCAGAGAGAAGGCTGTTATGGTGGGCATTGAAGCCGCTTGGATTCTGAAACCACCCACCTCCTCTTCCTCCTTTATTCCTCCTCCTTCACTTTTCTCATAATCCAGCATATAATCATCAAAACAGTACGGATTTATTGTGCCTATCTCACATATTCTTTGGCTGCATTGCAGGTTCTGATCTGAGATACAACTCATTGTCTCGATTCGAGCTCTGAGGAATATAAAATAAAATAAAAATTATCATATATAATATAGTATATATATGTATAAAGAAAAACAAAAAGAACATCATACATAAAACAAGACCGCAAGACAAAAAGGACGATAATAAAGCAAGTATTGTTGCAGTTGTAAATGCAAGATCCTTTTTATTCTAGGCATATAACGTAACCTTTTATGAAATTTGAGATAAGGGAGTTATTAAAGCTTACCTTTTTGTAGGTGGGATAGGACTCATGAAGATGGACTGATCATGAAAATCTGATTCTCCCATGGGGAGTCTGGGTTTTTTAAATAATGATGGATGGTAACCCACACTTGTTTCTTGATCTATACACCCATCACGATGATCTTCAACATATTGTTTTCTGCTTTGATGGATGAAACTTCTATCTGTTATTTAGTTAGTGACACACAAAAAGAGACCCAAAAAAAGTGTCAAGAGGAGAAGAAAATTGCATATTATAGTGTGTTGAGAGAGAGAGAGAAATAAATACTTCTAGGCAGCAAAATTTTGTTTTTTTTTTGCTCCTTAACAAAAAAACCCAGCGGTAAAAATTGGGATTGTGGGTTTCATAAGAAATGCCAAGAGTAGAAAATGTAAAGAGATAGTGGTTCGATTTTGGTGGTCATGTATTTTTGTTGGGGAACAACTTTATCGGGAAAGATTAATAAATGAAGCGGGAGAAGTCTCACTCATTGCCAAAAGATATGTAGAAAATATGTGAGAGGTCATGAACTTTGATATGGGACTATAATAAGTATTACCGGTAGAGGGAACCATGAGTAGAAGTCTGGGTTTACAGCATGTATATACACACAAGTAGTAAATTTAATACAGCTCTAAATTTTAGTCAAAATTTACCCAAATATGAAAATAATATAGAAACATAACACACGGATTTATGGTAGTTATATGGAGTAATAAGAATGGTTCTTGGACAGACTATGCTTCTTTTAAAAAAGAATTGAATACCTTCTCTGTTGGCATCACTCTTCATGCTTCTATACATCTGTTTATACAATGGAGAGAGAAAAATTAAATAATAAGAAATGATTGGGAACAAAAAATGGAGAAAGAAAATAATAACCTGGAGATGGCTTTTGACATGTGAAATAGTGAGTCCTCTCACGTCCATTAACTGGAGAACAAGTTTAGGCGTAGCCTCTAAATATCACAACAAAAAGTAACATCATTTCTTAATCAGAAATAAGAGAATAAGGAATCAAACAAATCACAAAACACGAATTAAGAATGTAAAGAGAGAGAGAGACATACTGTCTTGGCCTCCAAGGGTGTGAATGGCATGAATAAAGCAACGATGAAGATCAGGAGTCCATCTTAAACGAGGCACTTTTGATCGTATGTATTGTCTAACAGCCCCATTTCTTCCGCAAGAACCCATTTCTTTTAACCTTAATTAATTCCTCTCTCTATAGTACGCATCAAAACAACACAATCTTCGAAGAAATACAACTGGATTGGGTCACTACAAAAACTAAAACCCAGTAATTTTACCACCTGGGTCTTCCCTATTATATATATCACAAGAGTTTAAAAGCTTGGACTTGCAAAAAGAAGAGAGAGAGCAAAGATGTGTTTGTTTGTTTGTTTAGAATCTCGTTGGAAGTGTCTAGGTTTAAAGCAACACATACCATCTGGTATCTGGAGAGATAAATAATTAGAAAGAGGAGAGAGAAAGGCACGAGGGATCACGAGAAAAGGAATAGACGGAGAATAAGGTGGAGAAGGAGTCTGTAAATTCTCTTTGAAGCTCTCTTATTATTCTGCTGCTTCTTTCTCTCCTGTCTTCTCTTCTAGTAGCCTAGCCTGATCTGGGAGTATTATTATTATTATTATTATTTGAAATATTCACCTCTGCAAAGAAAAAAATTCTCATCACGAGCTTTCTGATCTTTTTCCCCAAACGTAATCAATTGCTGCACCTACAGACAATATATAACTCCTGCCATTTTGACTCCTCTCCCTCTCTCTCTAGAATCGTAATGCGCCAACGTCCTAATGATCACACTTGACTCTACTACAGCCCCATGAATTATATACAACTAGCCCCGCTGTACATTGTGTATAAATTATCTACTATAATAATAATATTTAGAAAACTAAAAATTAAAAAGAATAAAATAATAATACATTTAACTGTATAATTAAGCAAAAAATTAAAATAATAATAATAAAAAACGATAAGTGTGACCTAAAATTATTAAAATATTTATGAAAATTTTATTATAATATAGATATATAAATTTACTTCCTTTCGTCCCATAAATACTGACTTAATTTAAATTTTAAAATCTAATTGATTAATTTTAGAATTAAAATTTATCCTATTTTTATTTAAATATAGGTAAAAAGATTATTAAGAAATTAAAAATATGAATAAAATTATTTAATTAGTTTACCTTAAAAATTAAATTGAATCAGTCTTTATCGTTGTACGTATTTTAGTAATGAAGGGTAGACCCCATTTTGTTTGAGAATTTGGGTTTCAATTTGTATGTCAAAAGACTGTTCTGTCCTTTGTCTTTTGGATTAGGGATATGTGCCCTACAAATATAGGTACTATTAGTACTACGTCTTCGTTGGAGCCCACAAATTTATACTCCTAAGACCTATCCTATAATATGTACCAATTAAAACTCAACTTGAATTTTACAAATATATTCAGGGAGTGCGCTTGGTAAGTGATTAAATTTTGAAATATATTTCAGTTATCATTATAAATTTTTTAATAAAAAAAACGGTTTTTTATAATTATTTTTATTAAAAAAAATGAGATTTGGCTCTCTCCCGTTACATCTTTCATCCAATAGACCAATACACTATATTTTTAGAGAGCAGATCTTATATCCCTAATTTTTCTATTTTCTTTGTGTCATTACACTTATATTTTGACATCTGTTTTTTTATTTAATTTTAAAATTAATTAGTGTTAATTAAGAGGTTATGTGTCAAAATATAAGGGAGGACACAAGAAGACAGGAGAATTGAGGACAGAGGATCTGCTCTCATATTTTTATTATTATGAATAGTATAATTAAACTCCATACTAGTCAACTAATTTATTATATTGAATAGTATAGTAGTTTTAAAAATGAAAATATATAATTCAATATTTTTCAACCATTTGATGAACATTTGGATTTTTTATCAAAATTTTAATGGAGGAAAAAAAAAATTAAACATTTAACAGTAAAAATATTTTTTATAATTTTAATTTGTTATAAAATTAATTTTAATATCATCAACTATCTATTAAAATATTTTATTTATTACTAACAAAATAATTAAGATCAAATAATTAATATATTAGACGTAATAAAAGATATGTAAAATGGTAGGAGCCAAATGAAAAGTAAAAATAATTATCAAATGAGCCCGCCCTAAGTTTTTCACCCTCGAGATTATGCATCAAAGCCAAAAATTTGCAGCATAGGTGATATGTGACCTTTCTTTTACAGATTTCTGTATAGGTAATTGGTGATATGTTGTTCATAAGGGTGTAAACGAATCGAGTCGATTCGAGTATTGAGTTATTCAGATTTGGTTTACAAAATTTATCGAGTATAAAATAAGGTTTGATTGAGGCTCATTTAGCTACCGAGTCGAGCACGATTCCGAATCGAGCCCGAGCAATTTGGACTTTTCCAACGAATATGATCCGAGTATCAATAGAAAATTATAATTTGAGGAGGTTCGAATAATTTATGGAACTTTAAAATGTGCTCATATTTGACTCATTTATATTTCGAAGTCGAATTTCGAATCGAACTTTTAATCGAATGTCGAAGTCCGAATCGAGCTGTTCGAACTGCTTGCTTCATTTTTACTGACCTTAGTTGTTCAACACCCAGTTCGGGATCAGCTTGAAAATTTTAAACCGAGATTCAAATTCGATATTTAAATTAGTTGAATTTGAATTTATTTTACATGAAAATGTTTGTACAAGTCAAATATGAGTCGCTCACATTATACACTCATTTATAGTATTGAATTTTTCTTACCTCATAATAAATACATACTTAATACAAGTTCGTTGATCCTTATTAGTGTACAATATCGAGTGATAATATCGTCTGATTAAAAAAAATTGCAAGACTAATTTGAACTGTTCAAATTTTAATTATTTCAACTATTTGATTGAAGTAATTTTATATGCATTATCATAATATAAATGACTCGGTTCTAATTTATGTATGTCTTAAATGCTCGCGAGTAATTCGATTAAAAAATAATTGAAGCTCAAGTACAATAAAACAAGTTGAATTTGAATCTAAACAAAGGCTGCAAAATTTTATTCGAATTAAAGTATGAATCTGATCGGTACCTTAAAAAAATCAAAATTCGAGGAAATTTAAAAAAATTCGAATAAAATCTAAATAAGTTAGTGTTTGTTAGGATTGGATCACACACGCACATGATAGTAAAAAATCAATACATATATTATGTAATTCCTCAATTTGGGAACGTCTGCAGGAGCGAAGAGATGTATTTTATTTATTATCTGAGTACATAGAATTTTACTATAATAGAGAGTATATATAACCACTACTTTTATTTTAATCCTAATTAATTTGTATTATAGTCAAATTACCTATAATGTCATTGTAATATAGTACCATAGCGTGGGAGGCTACGCTCCCCCACACTCCCTAACTTTCGGTCCAATTACAATATGGGTCGGTGTCTCGCTTCGCTCCACACGTTCAAACAGGATTCGACTCTGACTTGAGATCATTCTGGAATAAATAAACTTGAAAAGGAAGGCTGGGATATGGCGTTATTATAGATTTAAAAGAATATAGCGGGAGGCAACTTCATGTGGTAGGTTAGAGCAGGTAAATTAATTGTTCACATTTTCATCGCATTCCACAGTCATTAATGGTGCCAGATTCCGTGAAATTTTAGACTGGTTTCTTAATTAATTTACAGATGGAAAAAAATGAACAAGGTAACTACATCAAACTTAGTTTAGATTAATTTTACTAATCTTTAGTTCAACTTCTAAATTTATGTTAATATAAGTATTATCCAAATTTGTATCAACTAAATATTCTCTAAATTTAAAAATATTTCTATCCCTAAGAAAAATAGAAAAAAATATATTTTTCTTTCTTATTTAAATTAGTATAAATACTCTACAAAATTAAATAATTACTAGATGATATTCATCAATAATCACTACGTACGTGTGTTCTTTTTAATAGAGTTATTTAGTTTATATATTTTTAAAAATTTATATAGGATACTTTTATTGCTACAATTTTATTAAAATACTAAGATTTAGGCTCATACTATCTTTAAAACGAGAGTGGTTAGCATCAGGTAGTTTATTTTGATAAATATCATGTTGACATGCATATCAAAAGATAATTCATCTTTCATCGTATCAATAATGTATTGAATAATTGATCAACATAATATAAAATTAACTCCACAGTAACCGGATCACTTTAAAACATACAATCATCAGAAAGTGAATATGATTTGGAATCGTGTAATTCCGTGGGTAAGATTGAATAACAATGAGCTGTTTATCAAGAGTATCAACAAATTGTAATATTTTACACTTGTAATGGATTCGTGACCTTATAAACGGTATAATAAGACCGGTGAACCTTTTTTTGTTGGGGTGGATCGTCCACATTTTATAATTCTGGTTTAATTGAGTCTCAACATATTATTAATGATTTGCTATGTTTAAATTGAAGTAACGAAGGTGAAAATATAATAATTTATTTTTATAAAATGAAAAAAAAAATTATATTTAGTTATAATTGAACTGAATTAAACCATTTTTATTCTTCCCAAAATTATGAATTTTATTTTTTGGAGAATAGAATATAGAATAACTCATTCTAACTTCAATCCAAATGTGAAAGTTATTTTCAAAAGATTTATAAAATGATGAATAATATTTTTTAAAAAAATTAATAAATTTTACTAAAGAACATAATTATTCTTCATATAATTATTTTATCCTTTGAATAAGAATAAAAATAAAAAGAATAGGATATTTGTTCATCCCTTTATATGGCTATGAGACGTAGGGAGTAGTGGAATAGGTCAAGTATGAGGTATAGAGCATAAAATAGGAAGCAGTGATTGCATCCGATAGGATAGGATAGGACCTCTCTAAAGCAATGCGCGCGACCATCACATTCCTGTTTAATTCTCTCTATGGAAATGGTCAAACCCTTTAAAAAGGTTACGTTTCAATCTTCGTGGGTGAGGGTGAGTTGGCTTTACATGTCCTCCTCCTCCTCCTCCTCCTCCTCCTCCTATTTCCTATTTTCAGAGAGAGAGAGAGAGAGAGAGAGAGAGAGAGAGAGAGAGAGAGAGAGAGAGAGAGAGAGAGAGAAGAGGAGCAAAGGTCAAACTGGCAAAAACCTTAAAAGAGAGAGCAAGAGAATGAACCAAACAAGAAAAGGTTAAAACCTAATTTCCAAAAGAAAAAGTCCCACCGTTGATATTTAAACCCAACCCAGACCATTGGATTGAGTTGAGGAGGACTTTTTGGAGTAAAACGCAGGTTGAGGTGGGGACAGAATTACAGAAAGGTACTACATTGATAATAATAATAATAATAATAATAATAATAGGCAGAAAAGCAGATGTCACAATTCTTTTTTCAATTAAATGGACTTTTGAAATATTCGGTCGTGCATGCCGCTACCAGTTGCTTCTTTAATTTACTTTTACGTACCAAACACGTAGACCTAATTTATTTATTTTTTTAAAAAAAAATAATTTGTAAATGAGTCACACACTTGATCAATAATCCACTTTTGATGCTAAAATCTATAAGTTATCTAATTAATGTGAAATTATAAAACTAAACATGTCATTTATGTGCACAATGTATATATAGGTAACATAAAGCATATGTACCCCAATTACGTTTATGAGATATAACCCCCTATATTAAAACATTGGATTTAAAATTAGCCGGTAGCCAGTTAATTAGGATACTCCTATAATAAATTTTTAGGTCTAATTTATCCCATACGAAACTATCAAAATATAATTAGATAGTAAATTATTAATTTTATATGTATTTTTGATATTTCGACATGATACTTTCTCACAAAAACATATAATTCATGTGAAAATCAACTATCTAAAAATAGTATTCTCACATCCGATATTTTCCCAATTATCTCCTCTCTCTCAAATGAATACTACATTAATAGTATTACTCCCTCCGTCCCAAATTAATTGTTCAGTTTTAATTTTTTAAAGTTAAATTGACCATTTTTAAAATTAATCTTTTTATTATTTTTGTTAAAATATAGGTGAACAGATTATAACCAAAAGAAAATATATACAATTTATTACTAGCTCTAATTTTTATAATTTTAGAATTATATTTATATATGTTTAATTATTAATTTTAAAAATAATTAATTTAATTTAAAAAAATTAAAATTAAATAATTAATTTAGGACTCAGGGAGTACTAAGTATCCTTGGGTAAACACAGGGGATTGATTTGGTTACCATGGCGTATTTAAGAGCTAGGTACGTACAGGTCAACATATGAATATATATACATATAGATATAATGTAGGGAGGGAGCAGAGAGTGGACAGGCCTTAGGAGAGGGTAGGGATTGGCATCGGGGGGGCAAAGAGGAAAAGAGTTTTAAATGATGGAAGGGCAGAGCAGAAATATCAGAGAAGGAATGATGGAATTTTCTGTAGAATGGAATAATGCGATGCGATGGAATAGAGACACCCTTTTGCCTTCTAATGCGTCCAAACCAACTACTTCCTCTGTCCGAAATTAACTGTTTAATTTTGATTTTTTAAGTCAAATTGACTATTTTTAGAATTAATAATTAAATATATATAAATATATTTTTAAAATTATAAAAATTAGGATTAGTAATAAATTGTATATACTTTCTTTTGGTTATAATCTCTTCACCTATATTTTAACAAAAATAGTAAAAAGATTAATTTTCAAAATGATCAATTTAATTTTAAAAAATCAAAACTGAACAATTAATTTGAAACGCAAGGAGTATTTATTACTTCCCTGCCTACTATCAGAATCCCCTCCCCCACTTTGTTTTTACAACTTTTGTCTTATACTCACACTCCTATTTCTTTTCTTCTATTTTTATATATATATATATATATATATATATATATATATATATATATATATTGTTGTTGCTTGTTCGTGGATTTGTGTTTAAAATATTTATATACTAGCGATAACCCGTGCCTTTTAGGCACGACGTAACGAAAAATTAAATTAAAATTTGAAAAATATTATATTATTTAAAGACACATACTACCACAACAATTAATACATACTCAATCATCAATATATCCAACCACCAAAACATCGAGCTAGTTTGTACTAATTTCAAAAAATTTCGACAAAATTTCCTTTAAAAATAAATATCCAGAAAATTCTAAACCTGTCTATAAAACTTACAATCATCAATATATATCCAAACCACCAAAAAAATCATCATTCCATACCCATAAATCATCATAACCATGTATAATTAGTTAACCTTACAAAAGACGTAACACAAAAAGTACAAACGTACAGAAAATAGAGAAACAACATGTTGCATAAGACCTATTATTTTACAGCTTACACCAAGTATCCTTCAATGTATACCTGAAAATATTTGAAATATAAATTTTATCAAAATATGTGAGTCAAAATAAAACAATTATAAATTTGAAACATAAGAACCCTAACTTTACCCTGAATTATCTAAAAAATAAATGACAAGGCAACAAATAAATGAATTATTGCTATGATACATTTAGGACCAAAAATTTGAGTAAATAGCAAAACACTGATGAGTGATGATGTATAAATGAATTATTGCTATGATACATTTAGGACCAAGTACTCAAGTAGAAACTATAGAAATAACCCTTTCTATCCTCCTTAGATTTGCGTCCCAAGCTGCGAGTTCTTTCTCTTTTTTCTTTGGATCCTGCAAAATTAGAAATAGCAATGACATTACATTCATGGCATCCAATGGTATATCCACAATTGCATCTTGTTTTTGGCCAAAACCCAGGGTATTAACAACCATTTGAGGAATGCGTGACTTTGATTCAGGAGCATCATTCCCATTCTGCAACAAATACCAAAATATAGAAAACATTTAAAAAATATATACAAAGAAAACTAAATAACATCCAAACTGCATCCCAAAACTATCTCAAGTCATAAATGATTATATAAAGTCATCTAGAAAATCGATTGAGGCATTTCTAGGACTGTTGTGCAGTAATAACGCATTTAATTATAGTAATAAATTTTAATTAGGATATTGGATTTAATTAGATCTTAGTTAGAAGATTATTTGCTTTTTATAGTAGGAGTGTTCTGATACAAAGAGTGTAATGTTTATTATTTCTCAAATTATTGAATATATTGATTTGAGATTAAAACTTCATGCTTTTGTGTGTTTCTCTAGCAATTCTCAATGGGGATAGATACACTTGTTCATTCTTTTCACCTTGCCCTACATTAGAATCTCTTTCACATCTCATACTCCATGATTGAAAATAGACCCCGGCATTGTAGATACTCAACACATATGTCGTTGAACCAGTTGGAAAACCATACTCGCCGACACTATCTGCAATCCCCACCTATCATCTGTGTGCAAAGATCTCACCATCGATGGCACCATCTTTTCCAAATTTAGTGCCACCGGCGTTCCAAAAACTCATCATCTTCCAACACCACTATTGATTCTACCACTACTGTGAAAAGCCAAAACCTACTAATTAGTGTTCTTTGATGATTTGTGTGAAAAACTCCACAATAGTATACATTGTTATCGTTATGGGTGTTAATTTTATTTTTGAAACTATAGATGGATCAAGATCCTTGGAAAATTAGAAAAGAGGAAAAAAATAACATTGAGAAAATAAACCCTCTATCTGTGTGTGTTAAGAAATTGAACAAACATGGAGGAGGATGGTGGTGTGGAGAAGCAATGCTAGGTAGTGGCGGCAGTGCAAGCATGAAAGAGGATGGCTCGAATCTATTGAGGAAGATAACTGATAGAAAAGTTTCATGAATTTAATGATTTTCAATTTTTACTTGCAAATTCAAAGTTGAATCTGCTTCAGGCGTCTTAAAGACAACATCTGTTTTCCCCTACAGCACATGCACAACTCAGGTCAATAAATAATATTGTATAGCCAGAATACATATATCTATATAAAAAATAAATAAAAATAATGCGATTAGCCTATTACAATATGCATTTGTTTAAGATGTATATGTAAAGTTTGTAGGTTAATGTAAGCAATTTGAAAGTACTATCAGGTTTTCACGACAACCTTCGTTTAGTTATTCAAATAAAAAAAATCATAGTTTATTCCATTCACTTAGAGGCAATGGAAGTACTCAAACGAAATGCTAACGAATTGACATAAATTAAATTAAATTTTAGCCAGTAAACCCCACATCTTCTATGAATTAGCTGCTAAGAACATAATACAAAAGTTTCACCTGCAATTACATAATCCCAAGTAGTGGCTGTAATATATAAGATAGTAATTCTCTTAGAAAGTCCCCCAAAATTCTGTATTGAAGAAAATACAATGGTGTAGTAATCCAATTTAAAATAAGATTAATGATAGCCTTTTTGCTGGTAGAGGACACACAAAAAAAAAAAAATACATTTTATCAAAAGATTGCAATCAATCTACCTTAATTGATTTCAAGTTGATCTTTTAGTGGGTTTTGCATTTGCAACAACCTATCTTTTTTTACATACCAAAAGAGGTACTTACTTCTTCCCCTCATAAGTTCATAAGTGAAACCATTGAATATTAACTTCTAATTCAACAAATATATATGGGTACATAGCCACATAAATCATTAAAAATCAGCCTAACAAATTAAAAAATTAAAATAAAATTCAGCCAAACAAATTAAAATAAATCAGTTCAACACCAAACAGAATAAAACTAAAACAGGTATCATATCATAGCCAAAACATGAGAGAGAGAGAGAGAGGAACCTTTAGTCCGTAGATTTTGACAAATGGGTCGTTGCTGTTATCTTTGTTTACTTTATTTTTTTGAGAATTTTCGCATTTATGGTTCACAAAACTCATATTTTCTCTCTCTAGGAACAATAAATGGGTATTTTTGGAGAGAGAAAACATAGGAAAAGGGACCGGCGCTCTGTAGTTACTACCTTCCGGCTTCTTTATACAGGGATTTAGAAGGGGCAATGTATTGAACATATTTATTCACCAAAAAATTTCTTTTTATTAATTGTTAATAATATAAATCTAGTATTTTTTTATATTGAAATTTATAACAAATTATTATGAATGAGGTTGTGACAATTTATTTTTATTTTTTTGCTAAATGTTATGACAATTTTTAAGTTCAACTTGAACATAAAAGATGTGACATCCCCAAAATAGGTATACATCACCCATTCTGAGTTGTCAATACATGGTACAGAAACAACTACCACTTTATTATTACAACAGTAAAACTGTGAGTTTAAATACAAATATTATCTTCTAGATAATATCTATACCCAAATAAATCCTCATCATAATTATTTATACATTATTTTACAAAAATGGTGAGGACTACTAAAAACTCTCTCTATAACCATCATTCCATACCCCGACTCGTACTCACTACATTCTCGCCTCTTGAGAAGAAAAATGGAACAAAAAGAAAAGGGTGAGCTCAACTAGCCCAGTAAAGAACATTATGACTAAGTCTTCAACAGGGGAAAATCTGAGAGAATATAATAAACAACAAGTTTTAGATCAATATTCGCAGCGGAAAATAATAATTCATAGAAGCGTTACGTAGAAGATGAAATCTACTAATATCTATGAAATTAACAGTCCATCATCATTATTTTATCCCTGTAACATCAATCAATATTCATCTTGAATCAAATATTTATCTTTGCTCTACAGGCCAAAGATATTCATCAGTTGGTCATGTTCATCTCAACACCTGTTCATCTTTGCACTACGGGCCAAAGATATTCATCATAAAATCGTTAATCTTTGCACTACAGGCCAAAGATATTCAATTATATCTTCATTTAGGACTGAGGATGATGAAAAATATTTTAAAGAAAACGAATCCAGTGAAGCAAAAGAATAAATATTAAGGATTCGTATTTCAGCTATTTCATGTCCAAAAATACTTTATAAATAATCATAGTGAAGTAAAATTCAATAATGATCAAAACATGGATACAATCAAAGCTAGTATCCACACTAGATATTTTGGACGAAAACAAAAAAATTTAATTTTTCTGTGAATAGTGTCGTATTCATGAATAGTGCCGTATACGTGAATAATGTCGTATACGTGAATAGTAACTCCGGCACAAAAAGTTCCAAATTTGATTAAAAGTTTAGATCAATACTTCGGCATAATGATATTGAAAGAATTAATATCATTTTTAAAATAAAATAATATCCCTTTCACAAAAAAGACAAGATACTTAATAAAAAACAGGATATAAATTTATGACTTGAACTTGCCAGATAAAGAACACTCAAAATATTAAAATACTCACAAGAATACGCTCAATATATCGAGAGAGAAAGAGAGAGAAAACTTCAGTTTCTGGTGTGATTTTCAATTCTAACATAAGCACCCTATTTATAGAAAAATGCTTAGAACACCAAAGCAGAAAATTTAATAAAATATTATTATTTATATTACAACTTCCTACGCTCACTTTTACCAACTGATTTCAGCCATCTAGCACATGTTAAAGATGCCCACAAACATTTGAAAAACATTTTTGTTGATATAAATAATTAAAACTTCCAAAAATCAATTATTTCGGAACTACGGAACTTCAATAATTCATAATAAATAGCCCTTTATCAGAAAATTCGAAACTCACGCCTTTTCCATAGGAAATTCCATTATCTACAACTTTGCAGAAGAAAGTTTTTCCAAATTCCAAACAGAAATTGACCGAAATCCATAAACGGGCGATTTTATAGGCCATAATCAAATTTCAGTCAAGAAATGGGGTCCACAGACATGAAAAACATGTTTTAAATATTTTTGGTAATAAAAATACTCCTCCTCCTCATATACTCATATATCCCATATTCATTGTAAAGATCTCACCGTTATTATATTATAATAATATATTTAAATGAATTATTTTATCAGAAAAAGATAAAATATTAATTTTCAACAATTGTCACATTAAAAATTTTCTCCATATATATCCATATAAAATCAATATTTTCCACATCATATAAATCAATAATTAATTATTCAAAAATAATATTACAGAATCACAATCTTGATAAACGTGCGGTTTCAAAGATAGATGGGGTTTTTCAATAAAGATTTCTCCTCTTTGGTAGCCAGCAATTAGGTGACCAAACCTCTCCTTGAAGATGTAACTTTCTAGACATTGCCAATAATGTTATCCAATAATATTATTCAGATAATATGAATTATTGTTAGATAATGGAAAATCGCAGAAGTGACAATTATTGAAACAACGAGAAATATCAACGCAAGCAATTATTGAATTAATAAAAAAAAAATCGAAGCGGTAATTACCGTAACAATTATTAAGTAATGCCCTACGTAAGAATCAATAATTGGTGCAATATGATTGTCTTCTTGTGTTTTAACCACCGAGTATTTTAACAAAGATTAAAAAGGTAACGACGATTTGTTATTTTTAAACAACTTATATTTGTCGTTTTCTTTCATCCAATCGCTTTCTCATATAGGGCCCAATAAGGTTGCGCTGCGAGTCGCACGAATATTCCCAAACAATAAGAATATTCCACGACCAAACGAATATTTTATAACCACTTGCTTATTTGAAATATTTGCGTATTTTACCCATAACTATCCACATTAATCAAATCAACCCCTTACTATTTCAAAATAATAAAGAGAAAATTAATTTCATTAATAATAAGTTGGGGTCTTACAACCTCCCTCCTTATGAAATTTCGTCCTCGAAATTGACGACGATACTGGTATTTTGAAAAGGTGAGGATACCTCACTTTCATTTCCGTTTCCAACTCCCAGGTCATTTCCTCTATAGCATGGTTCCTCCACAAAACTTTAACTTGTGGTATGACCTTCGTGCATAGGACATGCTCCTTTCTATCCAAGATCTTGACAGGTACCTCCTCATACGTTAAGTGTTCGGCTATCTCGTCCGGTTCTAACTCAATAACGTGGTTCGGGTCTTTCACATATTTACTGAAGCACGAGATATGTGAAAAACATTATGAGCGTGAGACATACTTGGAGGTAACGCGCGAGTCTATAGGCTACATTTCCTACTTCGGTCAAGAATCTGAAATGGACCAATAAATCGTGGATTGAGCTTTCCTCGTTTCCCAAATCTTGTAACTCCCTTCCATGGAGCTACACGCAACAATACATGATCCCCAATACTAAATTCCACGTCTTTTCGATGAAGATCTGCGATAACTCTTTTGTCGATCCCGTCATGCTGGTCAGTACACGTTGTCGAATCATTTGGATCTTTTCAGTAGTCATACGCACTCAACTCAGTCCCAATCAATGTTGCTTCACCCACCTCATCCCAACATATTGGAGAGCGACACTTTCGTCCATATAATGCTTCAAATGGAGCCACACCTATACTTGCTCGATAAGCAATTGTTGTTGTAGGAGAATTCCACCAATGGTAAATACTTATCCCAACTTCCTTTGAAGTCTAAGACACAGAGTCTTAATAAATCTTCAAGAGTTTGAATAGTCCTCTCTGATTGTCCGTCCGTTTGAGGATGGTATGCCGAACTGAATCGTAAATCCGTGTCCATAGCTTTTTGCAAGCTAACCCAAAATCTTGAAGTGAATCTTGGGTCATGATTCGAAACTATGGATACTGGCATGCCATACAACCTCACAATCTCATTTACATATATACTAGCAAGACGTTCAAGGGAATAAGTCTCCCGTATCGGCAAGAAATGAGCAAACTTGGTTAATCTATCAACAATAACCCAAATAGCATTTATGCCTTGAGAAATCGCATGAAGACCCGTAACAAAATCCATGGTAATGTGTTCCCACTTCCATTTCAGAATCTCAAGTGGTTGCAATGGACCCTTTGGCACTTGATGCTCCGCCTTTACACGTTGACAAGTTAAACACGTCGAGATAAACTTTGCAATCTCTCTCTTCATATTATTCCACCAAAATGTATGTCGAAGATCACGATACATTTTAGTACTTCCAGGATGAATTGCAAACGGTGTATTGTGTGCCTCCATCATGATCTTGTACTTCAAATCAGAATCGTTAGGAACACAAAGTCTGGAGTGGACTCGAAGTATTACTTCTTCATCGATTCTTGCTTCTGGAATAGCACCTTCTTGTACTTTCTTCATCATAATCATTAGCTCCGGGTCGGTGGCTTGAGCAACTTTAACTTTTTCGATTAAAGTTGGTTCTATACGTATGATTGTCATCATTGCATGGGTCCCCGGAGTCTTGAATTCTATCTTTATCTTTTGTAAATCACACCAAATGGGCCTTTGTGTTAACAACATCGCACTGCTCGTTCCGCGATGATCTTCTACTCAACGCGCCAACTACCACGTTCGCTTTTCCGGGATGGTATGAATAGTGTGGTCGTAGTCTTTCAATAGCTCGAGCCAACGTCGGCCGCCGCATGTTGAGTTCTTTTGAGTGAAGAAATATTTGAGGCTTTTATGGTGCGAATATATCTCCACTTTCTCCCCGTATAGATAGTGCCTCCGGATCTTTAATATGAAACGACATTGCCGCTAACTCTAGATCATGTGTAGGATAATTCCTCTCATATTCTTTAAGTTGTCGCGAGGCATAGGCTATGACTTTTCCCACGTTGCATGAGAACACATCCCAACCATTTGCCCGAATCATCATTTGTAGATAACAAATCCATCCGCATTCGGATGGTATTGTTAGAAACAGTCTTAGAAATGAGTCTCCTCCGAGCTCTTGGAAACTCTTCTCGCATTCTTTGCTCCATACTGAATTTTATATCTTCCGAAAGTCAATTTGAGTTAATGGAGTAGCGATTCGAGAAAATCCTTCCACGAATCTCCGATAATAACCAGCTAAGCCCAGAAAGCTACGTACTTCGGTCACCGACTTCGGTTGCTCCCAACCTTTTATTGCTTCAATCTTCACCGAGTCCACAGATACTCCATGTTTTGACACCACGTGCCCAAGGAATGCTACTTCCTCAAGTTAGAACTCGTATTTCTTCAACTTGGCATATAGTTTGTTTTCACGAAGCCTTTGGAGTACCAGCTTCAAATGGTGCTTATGATCTTCACGACTTTTGGAATATATGAGGATGTCATCAATAAAGACAACAACGAACTGATCCAAATATTCCTTTAATACTCGGTTCATCATATCCATGAAAGTCGCAGGAGCATTAGTCAATCCGAAAGACATGACTAAGAATTCATAATGCCCGTACCGAGTTCTGAAGGCAGTCTTTGGAATATCCTCAGTTCTAATCTTCAGCTGATGATATCCAAAACGAAGATCGATCTTTGAAAATAATTGTGCTCCTTGCAACTGGTCAAACAGGTCATCAATACGAGGTAGAAGATACCTATTCTTGATGGTGACATGGTTTAATTCTCGATAGTCAATACAAAGTCGCATACTACCGTCTTTTTTCTTTACAAATAAAACAGGAGCACCCCAAGGAGATATACTAGGACGAATGAAACCAATTTTCAACATCTCCTGTAGTTGGACCTCTAACTCCTGAAGTTCAATTTTGGCATGATGAGTAGTTAACCAATCAATCCCTAAAATCACATCAAAAGTAAGTATCTTTAAAGAGATAAGGTCAACAGGTAAGGTGATGGTGCCAACTTAAATCAAACAAGATTTATAAACAGTGAATG
The DNA here is from genome assembly GCA_020205605.1 of Panax ginseng. Classification (NCBI taxonomy): domain Eukaryota; kingdom Viridiplantae; phylum Streptophyta; class Magnoliopsida; order Apiales; family Araliaceae; genus Panax; species Panax ginseng. The sequence goes on along the minus strand of CM035149.1, from coordinate 10,316,914 downwards.
TGATGAAAGTTTCTCCTAATGGAGTCTGCACAGATAAATCAAAGTCTAATTTCTCCGAAGTCAAGTTTAAACGTTGAGATGACAAGCGGGAGAGATAAATGAATGGGTAGCACCGAAGATTCTAGTAAGGTATAAACTTCGCAAGAATTTATGATTAGCTTACCCGTGATCACCTCGTTTGGGTTCCTCGCATTTTGACCAGTCACGACAAACGCTCTTCCAGGAATCGTTGACTTTGACTTTTTTCGGGATGACCTTTTTGAGTCATAATCCCATTAAACTAGGTTTCGCCTGCGTCTAATCTCGAAGCGATATGTCCTTCCTTTCCACAATTATAACATAACTTGAACTGTTGTGGGCAGTTTGGACTGATATGTCCCTCTTTCTCGCATTTATAGCATATGACCGGTGGTCGTTCTCCTCTCTTAGAAACAGTTGTTGCTGGTGTTGTCGTCTTCACATTGTCGTTGTTGAATCTCCTCTTTTTAAAATCTCCCCCCAACTCGCTTCTTCTATTTTCATGGCCATGATTACCACCAGAGTGGTTACCATTTTTGTCCGTCTTTTCTTTCTCCATTTGGTTATCGTTATTCTGTTGACTACTATCTCCGGTATGATCCTGGTGGTGGTCCCTCGGTTGAACGTACTCGTTATCTCGTTCTAATAATTGAGCCCTGTTGACAACATCTGAATAGAGAGAAAATTTATGAGAAATGAGATATTGGCGTATCTTAGGGTTTCAAACCTCTCGAAACATCCGTGTCATACGTTCCTCATTCTCCACCAAATGAGGTGCAAACACGGATAACTCGCAAATTTTGCCTCGTCTTTGACACCGTCATGTTATTTTGTTCGAGTCTAATGAACTCCACTTCCTTCATATGACGAATACTTTCAGGAAAGTACTTGTCATTGAAAAGTTTTTGAAATGTCTCCCAAGACATGCTGAGTGCGGCTGGATGGGTACGTTTCACAGACTCCTACCAGTAATCTGCCTCATTACGGAACATAAAGGTGGCGAATGGCACCTTCTGCTCCTCTGTGCATCCCAAGACATCGAATATCTTGGTGATTTATTTGACCCACGTCTCCTCCTTAATCGGATCCGGCTTTCCCCATAATTCTGGTGGTCCCAACTCTTTGAACTGCTTGGCCGTGACAAACCGTACGTTGTTATCATTTCCATCGGTATTTTGTGCACGAGTCTCCCTCGTCTGATTTTGCATGAACTGCAAAAAGCTTCTAAACATCCCATCGTTCATCATCTGCTCAGTGGTGTTGTTCACAGGATAGAGGCCATTATCGTTGCAGGTAGTAGAAGCCATTGATGAAGTTGTTGAGCTTCTTTCTTCTCCTTCTTCGAAAGGGTATACAGAAACAAAGAGGGGGTATACAGAGGTGCAATTTTGGAGGAGAGGGTTTTGAAGCGAGACTTGGTAGTGCAGAGGGTTTTGATTTGGACCTTTTTTTAATTTTATTTGTGAAATAAAATCTGACCCTTAAGATTAAGTTAGATGAAATCTGAGTCGTTGTTTGTTGAAGTCGCTCTGTTTTATTATATAGATATTTAAAATATTTTATAAAAGCAACTTAAATGCTACGTATCAAAAATATGGTATTGTATTTGAGTATTTAAATAGTACATATGCGAAATACTATACACTTTATTTTTATTTTTTTTAAAAGCACGAAATACTATATATATATACTAAATCCAAATAACAGGACAAACCAATATATACACACTAATTGTTGGTTATACATTTTGTAATATTAATTGTTGTTACATTATACACATTTTATCCTTTTAATTTGATAATATCATTACAGTAATATTCAAGATAAAACTTTTATATTGACCCAACAGATAACATAATTATGTAGAAATGGGAGGGATACAAGTAGACCTGATAATATAGTTTGTTAACTGTTGGGTCAAATTATATTAATTGGAACCAAAAAAGTTGGTTAACCATTTTTATTTATTCAGGTAAGTTAAAATTTGAACTCATATTTTTTAAAACAAATATAGTTCTGAACCGATTAATTGTTTTTAATCGATATTCTATTCCGATTCAAATCAAAAAATTCTTTTCTTATCTAGTAATATAGTGTGCGGCTGTGCGCTTCTTATTTCTTCACATTTTCACTTTGTTGTCTTCATCATTCTTCCATACAAATTGATTGCTCTCTATATAACATTCTCCCATTAATTTGTCAAATTTTCTTGCTTTATTAAACAGTCTATTTTTTTTTAAAAGATATTATTAGTATAAAATAACATAATATACTTAATTTTATTATTATATTATTTATAATTAAGTAATAACTTATATTTTTATAATTAAAATTATATCATTTGTAAGACCTCAACTTATTATAAATAAAATTAAATTTTCCTCTATTTATTATCTTGAAATAATAAGGTGATAATTTGATATAATGCTTTAGTTATGGGTGAAATGTGTAAATTTTGCAAAATAAGCAAGTGGTTATAAAATATTTATTCTGTCGGAGAATATTCGTTTGGTCATGGAATATTCTTTTTGTCGGGAATATCCGTACGACGGCGAAGTCAATTGAGGGCCCTATAACGGAATAAATGTCGGATGAAAAAAACGACAAAGTTGGGCTTTTTATAACTAACTACAGCGTAATTATTACAATTAACTGCTTTGTTGGATTACACGGTGGTTAAAATCTGAATACGTCTGGCACAAAAGAACGATACCACGGTATTGCGCAGTATTGTTGAATTATTGATTCATACGTGAAGGCCTTTACTCAATAATTATTACGGTGAATTCTTTGTTCAATATTTTATTTTATTGATTCAATAATTGCTGCGTTGATATTTAATATTATTGTTGTTTCAGTAATTGTCACTGCACAGTATTTTTCATTATCATATCAATAATTTATATTATTTGAATAATATTATTAGATAGCATTATTGGCAATGTCTAGAAAGTTATGTCAATGAGAGGTTTGGTCACCGAATTGCGCGTCAGTAAGGAGAAATCTTTATTGGAAAGCCCCCTCTTTCCTGGGAACGGCCTGGTTGTCATAATTGTGATTCTGTAATATTATTTGTAAATAATTAATTATTGATTTATATGATAAGAAAATATTTATTTGATATAGATATAAATGATGAATTTATTTATTTTATGTGGTTATAAATGAAGGAATTAATGCTAAGGTATTTTATCAGTATTTTGTCAGAATGGAGGAATTAAAAATCATCCGTTTGTGGATTTCGAATATTTTGTGTTTAGAATTTAGAAAAACTCAAAGCTACAAAGTTGTAGAGAATTTGATTTCAGATAGAATGGACATAAAATTCGTATTTTTCTGATAAACATGCTATTTTCTATGAATTACTGAAGTTTTGAAAAATAAAATGATTTTTATTAAATTATAGGTGGGACCCACTCTTGTTTGAAAACACGTGGGCTGCTGATTTTGTTCAAAGATGGCTGGTATTAAATGTCCAACCTAGCATGCATTGAATGAAAAGAAAGAAATAATAATATTCTATTATTTTAGTCTCCTATGACGTTTTAGCATTTTCCTATAAATAGGCGCTTAGGTTAGAATTGAAAATCACACCAGAAACAAGTTTCTTTCTCTCTAGATTATCGAGCGTATTTTTGTGAGTATTTATATACTTTGAGAGTTCTTTGTTGATAAGATAAGCTTCCTTGAACTTTTATATCCAGATATTTCGATCAAAAGTACCGTTATTTTGAGGTAAGGGATGTTATTTTCTTCTTAAATGATATTATTTTCTTCAATATCATTATGTTGAAATATTGGTGAACTTTTTAATCAAATTTGAAAATTTTTGTGTTTGAGTTCTTATTCACGATATCAAGACTATTATTTACGAATCATACTATTATTAAGTAAGTAATAATAGTGGCTATTCTGGCCGTTATTTTGAGGTAAGAGATGTTATTTTCTTTTTTGTCCAAGATGTCTATTCTGGCTACTATCTTTGATTGTATCCATGTTTTGATCGTTATTTTTGAATTCTGCTTCACAATTGATTATTATGAAGTATTATTGATCTTGGATAAACTGTTATATGAATCCCTAATATTTGTCATTCTGTCTCACTGGATTCGTTTTCTTTAAAATATTTTTCATCATCCTCAGTCTTAAATGATGATATTACTGATTATCTTTGGCCCGTAGTGCAAAGATAAATGATTAATCGATGAATATCTTTCGGCCGTAGTAGTGCAGATGAGCAGTGTTGAGATGAACATGACCAATTGGTGATACAAATGAATATCTTTGGCCTCAGTAGTGCAAAGATGAATATTTGATTAAAGATGTATCTTGATTGTTATTCTGAGGATAAAATATTGATGATGAATTTTAAATCTTAGAAGATAGTAGAATTCATTCTCTACGTGACTCTTCTAATGGATTCTTTTTTTTTTACCGCAGTTGTTGATCTAAAATTTTTTGTCTATTGTATTCTATCGATTTTTTCCGTTGAAGACTAATGATAATTTGTTGTATATTATCTTAGTCATAATATTCTTTCTTGGGCTAGTTGAGCTCACCCTTTTCTTTTTTGTTCCATTTTTTTCTTTCAGAGGTGAGAACATAACAGGATCAAGTCGGGTATGGAGTGATGGTTCTAGAAAGATGTTTTTAGCGATCCTCACTATTTTCGTAAAATAGTGTATGAATAATTGTAATGAGGACTTATTTGAGTGTTGATATTGTCTGAAGACAATATTTGTATTTAAACTCACGAGTATGTGTTGTCGTATTTTGCCCACGACAATTGTATTATGAAGTTATAGTTGCTTTTCAGTACCATGTATTTGACGACTCGAGAATAGTGTGTCAGATACCTATTTTGGGGGCGTCGCATCATTAATGTTCCTAAAATTGTTAAATAAGAATTTTTTTGTGAGAAAAGGTATATTTCATTCATAATCTTTTGCACATGACTAGTTAACCCAACACCTTGAAATGGTTTATATTGTGATTTTTAATATTAAAACACTCTTTTTTGGTCAAAAGATTTTTACGGCATTACAGAACAGTAATAAAGAATTTTTTTTTAACAAATTAACTTTTAATTAAAAAAATATGACTCTTTTTTTTTGTGTCCGTTATGTATATTTTTTTAATACAACAACAACAATGTTGAAAAAATAAATATTACATTGGTCATGTTATGTATTTGAAACGTAAACGGAAGTTTCACATGCATCGCATGTCTAATAAATTGATCAAAAGGATAATAAGAAGGCAAAATGAATTTTATTTGCATTACTCGTAATTTTAGATTCTAATCTTTCTATTAGCAAGTTAATAATAATTTTGAAAAATTATTTAAATATGGAAGGGTATTAATAATTTTAATTTAAAATTTTATTCGTATAGTTTTTTTAACATTTTATTATTTATATTAATAATTTTTATATCATATTATTACTTAATTAATTTAATTGTGATGGTCACAATTTTATTTTTTAAAAGTTTTGTTTAAAAGTCAAAATATCTTAAAATGGTTAATATAGTTAATATGGTTTTGAACCATAATCATATAGTTACAACTCATATAACCCATATTAAAAATAATTAATATGATTTTAATTCTTAAATAGAACCATAATCATACTTTAAAAATTAAAATTAACTCATAATCATATTTTATGAGATTTAAATAGGAGTATGTATATGAGGCCTGAGGGGAAGAAATGGATGGATGTGGGCATGCATCGAGGACGCCGGTATAAGTTTGGCGTGTGGGCAAGAGGACCAGAATAAAGGAAAATAAAAGAAAAAAGGAAAAGTAAGAACAGAAAACTCCTCCTCCTCCTCCTCCTCCTCCTCCTCCACACATACATACTGTATATATACTAGTTTATTTGTAATAATACTATTTCATGACATGATGGAGAGAGAGAAACCGAAACCGAAACAAATTAAACTAGAAGCTACACGTGCCACTTAGCTCCCCATCCATCTATCCATCCATCCATCCATCCGCACCTACTCATAATAGTGTCAGTACCAGTGCTGGTACTACTGCTTCATTAAATTTCACCCATATACATACATACATACTCTGATCTAGCTAAAATTTTGGGGTTTCATGGATCAGTTTAGAATAGGGAATTGTACGTAAGACGTAAGAGCTACTTGTTTAATTTGTGTGATGAGTCCTGTCAATCGCCGATCGATCTGGATAGAATTATGACGACCTATCTTTCAATCTTCCTGCTTGCATGCTCCCTGTAACTCTACTTTGTCGCATCTTTTTTTCAGCCTGCATATGTGCTCCGTTACTGCACAAATGGAGCAGACCTATACTAGTTATTACTATACTGCTAGTATTATACTTATTATATATATATATATATATATAATAACTGCACATTGTAAGAGAGATTCAAATATTTTGGCGCTCAATTTTCAATCAAATACACTTCCAGCTTATGAATTTACTAAACTAGAAGGATTAATTACTCTTAACGTCGTAATTTCATTGTAATTATAGTATAAAGGGTTGCCAATGTAATTTCACGTACACAAAGTTTTACATAAAATATGACTCAACAAACCATGCCTTAGTTGTTGCGTAAAAAGACTCCACTGATACGTGACTCCATTAAATAATATGTGACCTAGGCTAGGTATAACATTAATTAATTAATCTCTTAGCTGGTTTTGGCTCAACGATTTAGTTACATTAATTCATAATATGAATAAACTACTTTTATTTTGTGGATATATATTTTTTATTTATTACACCACCCATCAAACCACATGTAGTCAAGACTCAAGATCTATCTCCCAATGTGCAGGTGGAGAGAATTGGAGAGAGAATAGAGAGTTTTGTTAAAGAAATATTCATATTGTTACCAGTATTACATGAACTGTCTTCCTCCTCATTCTCATGATAGTAGTGTATATATATATATATATATATATATATATATATATATATATATATATATATTTTATATTTTAATTTGATTTATTATATTATAGGGAATATTATGAACAATGATTGAGCAAAATGGGGTCCCCTATTGTTGAAATTGAGTATTTGGTAGGAAGTTGCATGTGTAATTGTATTGTTTGAATATTAGTATTATTATTATTATTATTGCATGCATGTATAAAGTTAAGTTCTAGTATATATATATATATATATATATATATATATATATATATATATATCTTAATTACTACTCTACTTTAGATTGATTGACAAGCTTCCTTTGTGGTCCTTCATTTTAGTGATTAGGCAGCAAAAAGGGTTAATTATGCACGTGTGGTTTAATTCCAAGATTAAAGTCAACAATGACATGTTATACGTGTTGTGTTGTGCCCATATATAATACTACTACTTCACTTATTATTATTATTATTATGATATATAATAATAGTATGCGGTAATAGACCGACTTATGTTTATCCTTTTTATTTATTATTGTAGTTTGAAAGAGAGTATATATTATGGTAATTATCCTTTTCCAAGCCTTAATAGATTAATTAAAGAAGTAACCCTTTTGACATCCTTTTTTATAAAAAGGAAAATAAAATCTGAAAATTCACAGAAATCTCCCGATATTACTTTGGGGTGCTTAACCATAAATATTTACTACATTAAATGGTTGAGAAAATCAGGTGCCAGGGTGGAGTTAGACATTTTAATACATATTTAAAATGAAAAATAATATATATATATATATATATATATAAATTTTATGACAAAATTAAATTGTGATCAACAAAATTTTCACGTGATAAAATAAAATAATAATATATAAAAAAAATTTGTCACACTTATTCACACATCATTTTAGGTAAGTTAATTTATTTGAATTTTTAGATAAAATTAAAATGTGCACTAAAACTCCCGTCCACAAAGCATCTTAATTAAAAGCTTAAATTCCATGATTTTGGCCCAACAATAATAAGCTGAATAAAATAGTAGTACCTTGATAATTCGATACAGCCAAATTTCAGAGTTCAATGGTTGACAGCTTGCTTGTGTAGAGCAGTTGATTTTGTGACTGAAATTATTCCTTGATTTTTTTTTTTTCATTTGAACAATACAATGAGAGAGAGAGAAAAAAAAAAAAGGTTACGTGTCAAGTTGTGATAGGAATTAAATTAAATTAAATTTATTTTATAAAAGAGAGAAGAATGTTACGTGGAATATAAAATATTTTCCATAAAACTAGTCAAACACCCCGGCAATATTATCATATGAGCATCATTCCAACGTCATATTGACCTCACACACACAAACTTATATAATGCCTAGTGTATATTAAATGTATTATTTGTGACTGATTGCCATTATTTTCCTTTGACTACGAGTTACAAATAATTGATGTTTTGGATTGAGACTAATTGGGAAATTATTATTTAAATGTAAATAAAATTAGCAACATTCTTCAAGATTGCTCTACGGAACCTCATACCCACATATACTATATATCGTTTAGCTATAGCTGGTATGACGGAAATTGAATAAGAATTAATGGTGGAAGGTTGAAGAAAATTGAGCGCACCAATGTTTTCATACTCAGGACTTTAGAGCTAAAAAAGTTATTAGATAGTTCAACTAATAATTGAATTAACGCTATAAATATATATTGTTAATAATTAATAAAAATTTAAAAAAAAATTATTTTTTATGAACTAAAACATAATAAAATTGAGTTATAATATTAATAAAAGTTGTTAATTTTAATATTAAAAAAAATTGATACAAAAAAAATATTATAAATCAATTTATTAGGTCAACTTAACCGATTTTATCCGTTAAACCACCGGCTCAACTGATGATCAATCGATTTAATCTGAATTTGGATCAAATTAATTCAACCGGACTAACCTGACCGAACGACATAAAATCAAAATTTGGTTCATTCAACCGGTTGAACCAGCTTGTCCGGCCCTATTTTCAAACAAGTGGATATTAAAATAAGATGTGGCTTTTCCGTTTGAATATTAATGGGAAGAGAAAAGGAGAATGTGTGTTTTTTTTTTAATTTATTTAATTGCTATATGCTGTCGCCATGCACGTAATCCACTTGATGTGAAAGCTCTCTCTCTCGTTAAAAAATTATTCCGCCATGCAAGGAAATTAAGGCATCCCAAGGTTGCAAACACGACACGTCCAAAGAAATTGAGATTTAATTTTTAGACTTTTAAATTACCAAATTCCTTCTAGAAGAACTTAAAATCAAAGTGTTCGGTCATTCAAAGCCCACATTAATTGTATTATTAACTCATTACTACTCCTACAATTGTTAGGGGCTTTTTGATAAAATTAAATAAAATGGTTCGGAATTTGATTGAGTAAAATAAAATTGAATATTAAATAAAAAATGTTATTTGATAAAATTATTATAAATTTATTTAATATTATTTAATATAATAATTAATATTGTAAAAAAAAAATATTTCATTCAATGTAATATTATTCAAAAAAAAAAAAAATGACACTAAACCATTTTTATTTTAAATCGTTGCGAATGGATGACCTATTCTTAATCATTCAAATACAGTAAATAAATAGCTCCTTAATCTTATTTTTTTAACCACAATCTTTCCAAAATTACCTCACATAAAAAAATGTTATAGATGAGAGAGTGAAATAAGTATATATGGTAAAGGGTATTATAGACAATTCAGAGAGGAACAGACTAACGCGTTGGAGATCCTCTCTGATAGATAATTAATACTATACAATTATTTCTTTAATTTTTGTGTACAATTTTAAAACATCATATATTATGAGACAAAGAATAATAAAAAAAAACTCTCTTTATTTGCAACCCATTTCTCATGTTTCCACTAAGCCTTTAGAATGAAATGTATGTCTACGATTGAATTATAATAATATAAGGTTTAAAAGAAAAAGAAAACTAATTTAAAGATTAGTTCATTTTGAGTTAGATGGTTTTGTGTATTATATAAATTAAAAAGTCTAATATTAAACGTATAAATACTTGAGCTAAAGTTTTTGGACATCTTTATATATATACTAATACTATTGATCGAGTTGAGATGCATGTTATTAAATTAAATAATATTATATCATATGAATCAAGTTTAATTAATTAAAATCTGATTATATTATTGCATTGCATATGTTTGCATGACAATTTTCCACGCTCATGAGTTGGGTAAACTTTTCATTAGTAGCACAAAAATCATCATATCCTCCTTCCTTCCTTATTCATGGAAGAGCAAGAGATATATAAACACAACTTTTCATATCATGTATGCTTTCAAAAAATGTTTATAATCATCCTTTTTGTGTAACCAAACCATTCTGCATCTTTTTGTGACGATAATAAAAGAAATGGGGGGTGATATGTATCATCTCTGAGCACTACTTAATATTTTGAACTTACTCTTGCATTAATTGGGCCCGTAGGGGAGAAATCCCAAAACTTTTTGACATCTCAACCCAAAATATGAGAGAATGAAGGCAGAGTTTTTATAATCTCAATATTCTTTTTCTCATGATGTCTAATGCCCTGATTCAAATAATATAGCCTTTTAACATTTACTTTTCAGAAATAGAGAAGAAACCAGTTGATTTCGGAAAGTACCCTATATCTCTCAAGAAGGCATGTTAAGCTTATCAATGTTGATATCAACTTATTAGCTGGAACAACAGTCTGAACCAAAACACAAGATCCATGTCAACCAGGAATTTATTCAGAACTAAATGAGCAGAAAGAAATAGTCTTCACCATTATAATAAACATAACCAACAAAGTTTCAAATGAGTTCACACGGTTCGCCATCGTTCAGGATCATGAAGTCTTCCAATTCAGCAGCCTCGTGTTTCCTGTTAGCATTAAGGGTCAACATCGTCAACATCAACATTTGAATATGAAGAAAACATCAAGTCCATATAGTTTGAATTATTTGGAAGCTTTGCAAATAAAACTACAAGGTATATAAAACAGATTACTACACCACCATAGGAGACCCCAATAAGGGAACTACGAGAGCAAACATACAAGCACTCAGATGTCAGAGGGAGAGATATATTTCATTAATCACATAAATCTATCAATTATGACAAGTTTTTTCAAGTTGTTTATTCCATTTGATGAGTAGAATCAAAGAGAGTACATGACAGAAAAGCTTAAACGAAGGAGAAGATTATATACAATATACATGAAATCTAACGCTCCCTCTGTTCCAACTTGAGAGTATATAGCCTTTATTTTGGCATGTCCAAAAATGAGATTCCACTTTTAAATAATTGAGCCAAATATTAGTATATTTGAATTATTATTTTTTTACCTATACTATTGGTTACTTTACTTTCCTTGAACTTTTGGAAGTCTCATTATGGGATGCAGGGAGTACACAAAATGCTAAGTAACCAATACATTGGAAAATAATATTTGAATTTTATTCAATTATGTTCCATTTGCACGAGTCTTCTATATAATAGATAGAATTAGTTATAGGAATCTGATATTCTCTTATAACTTTATAAGTACACCCCCTTGTAAATTTCATTTCATCTGAATTCAATCAGTGAGATCTTTCTCTACCTATTCTTCTATGGTATCATAATATCAGGCTAGTATGAAGCTCTTCATCCACTTATTTCTTCGTTCTGTAATATCTTCATAAGTTTGATTGCTTTCTCCTCCTTTTCTATCTATTATACTATATGTCCGCAACTAAGCCTCTTAAATGATATCAAATACCTAAAATACTTCTACATCAGATTCAGTTGATACATCTGCCAGCACCTGCTAAGTATCAATTGATATTAAATTCCCAATCAATGGATTTTTGCCCTTCAGATCATCCACTATATCAGGTCTAGTATTAATCTCACAGGTCTAGTTTCGTTTACCGAAGGACAAAGGCTATATTCAGAAGATTTGAAGGCTGTAGCACAAGTGCCACACGCTCAATCATTGAAACAATCATCTCACTCAGTGGCACCTCATGTGCAAGCTTATACAAATGGTCAATTCAACCTGCACCAATCTCCAATTACACCAGTTCTGCCTATATCTTGACTTCAATGAGTGAATGCTTCTACTTTTATGCCTAACTAGTATGGCAATACGCACATGCCAAACTGCCAGTGTCACAAATAAATTCAATTACAATACTCTCCGTTCATGCCATTCTCATCTCAACTCTCAAGGACCGAAATCCTATCAACAAACCTCCATACAGCCTCCCAGTTTGGTTAGTTCTATTGATATGGCAAAAGCACATATAGATTCTTTCTTTTCATGTGAATTGACAGGATGTCTCTCAAGCTATGCCTGCTCTTTCGAATGGATTATTAACTAAGGAGATACTGACAACATCACCTCATCCCAACTTGGTCAATCCTGTGTACTATTATACAAACCCATTCCCTAAATTATAAATCATGAATACAAAACACTTGATCTAGAGGGTCTATTTAGATTTTTCAACCACCCATCAAAACAACAAAACCAAAAACAGAAAACACCTGAATCCCATCAAATCCATATAAAATTAATAACAATAATAATAATAAATAATTTAAAAAAAACCATTATCTAAAACTCCAATTGAATTCATCAATTATCCCAAAATAAGGATTTGATTAGAAAAACTAAAAATGAAGTAATCAACAAAACTAACAACAAAAACTACTTCAAAATCCAAATTAAATCCTATACTTTCTATCGAACATCAATGCACCAGAAATTAAGAACCCGTCAATCAATTAAAATGAAACGAAAGCAACAACATCGTTAGTGTGATAATTAATTTCAGACTAATTCTTCGGACTCTGCAACCCTCTATGAAATCACCAACCATAAAACAAACAAACCACCAACAAAAAACGCCTAAACACCAATACAAAAAAAATGATACAGATAAAGTAACCCCATTGACAAAACTCAAAATCAAGTCAGAAAACAAACTATCCAAGCAGAAAGAACAGACCTTTGCAATTAATCGGGGGGGAATTAGTAATTTTCAAGCGTTGGCAGTATTGGGGATAAGAGGAATTCCTTGTTGTTTGGACTTGGCATGAGACTCTTGCTTTTGTCGGACCTTTTGCATTTGAAGCATCCTCTCCATGACGAGCTCGTACTCGCACTTCTCGTAAGAGTGGCGCTCGTTGTCGCACTTCCAGGGCAGGTAAAACTCCGACTGGCGGCATTTGTTAAGAGGGATGAGCAAATGGGCGCACTGGTCCCTGTAAGGAATTGGCACTCTCGCCTCCACCATTTCCGCCTGTGTAGCTATCATCTTCTTCGATGATCCGACTGCCACTTCTTCCATTGTTTATCTTTCTCCGTCTCTTCGTGGGTCGGACTTTCTCTTGCAAATGTTTTTTACTCCATTACCCAAATCATAGCTAGGGGTGAACACGTGCATTGCACTTTGACACAATATTTTTCATAAAAAGATATGCTACCAAGTACTAACATATCTTACTAATATTATCTTTCACTTATTATACTTTCTACTTTTATTTAATTTTATTTATAAAAATGATTAGCTTTATACACTACATACTATAATAAGATATTTATTACAAATGATTCCATAATCCCGCGACTCTCATTTTCTCCGTGACTCTTCTACTCGGACAAGCTACTAAATGAAAATAAAGATAACTTCTCTGAAGATTTTTCTTTTCTTTTTTTTTATTTATTCTCTCTAAATTTATGAAGCAATTATAAGAGTATCTTTATATTCTTTGCTAAAGTTTTATAACACGTTATCAGCACGAAGCTCTAACCAACTGAGACGATAAAATTAAATTCTTACAATTTATTATTATATTACAGGTTTGGCTATGTCACCAATAATATAATTTTATTCTTATAATTGTCTTTAAATTCTTGTAATTTATTATTATACTACCGATTTGGCTATACCACCAATAGTAAAATATTATTCTTACAATTGGCCTGACTTTGCCACATATTATATTAACTGTTAAGTTATATTTATGTTTTATTGTCCATTTTTAAATTCTGTTATTTACAGTGGTACCATCTATCCTTGTTGATCTTACAAGACTTGGTGGGAACCTTTTTACCGCTTTTATTAAATTATGGGAATAACAGAGTATATGTGAAATCTAGTATACGGTGAATAATCCTTTGTATTCATTTCTTATTAAATTGTTGGAATAACATGTATACGTGGACTACTTTATACATGGTAAAATTCTTCTGTTATTCCATTCTTTATTATCTGTTGGAATATCATGTTTGTGCGTATTACGCATGACTGGTTCTATTATTTATTATTCATTGGAATAAACATGCATGCGATCTATTATATATTTGACGTAGTGAATGATCCTTCGTATTCATTATTTTTAAATTGTGAAAATGATGCATCTACGTGAATTACCGCATAATGGGTGAAAATTCATTTCTGATTTTGTATATATATATATATATATATATATATATATATATTTGTAATTGTATATATACATTAACGATTGCATATTCTTTTTACTAAAATAATATGCTAATAACGTAAATATAAGAATATTTATATTCACATTTTATCACCACTTGAGGTTGTGGTATAGTTTATTTTTCCTATTTTATACATGCAATTATTTATTGTTTTAATAAATAATAAAATTGTGTTTTAACCCAGAATAGATGGCAAACTTTGTGACGCCCCTAAAATAGGTCCATTCCATCCAACCCATTCTGAGTCGCCAAATACATAGTACAAAAATAACTACAACTTTATTACAACAATTGTCGGCAAAATACAACAACACATATCTTTGTGAGTTTGGATACAAATATATATATCAAGCTGTGACTCATGTCCCAACCGTGGGACAAAGACCTCATAATGACACCTTACATAAAGGTATAGTGAAAACTGTTTTAGAAATTAAAATCTTTGGGAAGTGCTCAATGAAACCTTCGTATACAGCATGGGAGGCCATGCGTCAGGTTATTATAGATATCATATGACCACGTAATTATCCTTGGTCAATCTAATAGACCCCAAAGAAAAATGAGAAGATTACTATCATATTCTTTCCAATGGCGAAGTCTTCTCGACATATCATTATTTCCACATCTCTAATTGAGAGTTATATTTCAAATAGACTCAAGATCATATAGATAGTCTTTGGTAGATATACTCAAGAAAGTGGATAAGACAACCCCGTCTTTATGATGACACGAGGTTGTATGTCATTAGACATCTTGTATGATAGTGGCAAAACACCTTCCAAGTTAAATTCACCTCACCTCAACATCTATAGACCACCAGATTCTATTCCTTGTTATTCCCATTTCGACCCAAATTTACACTTTTATTACCCGAAAGGAATTGTGAAGCAAAAAAGGGTGAAAGACAACTAACTTCAAGAAAGAATATCATGACTAAAGATAAATAAATTATCAATAGCCTTCAACAAAGAATAAATCGTAGATTTAGAACATATGGTAGATGATAAAACATTTCAACCATAAATCGCTTGGTGAACGAAGAATCCATTAGGAGAGTCAAATAGACTATAAAGTCTATTATCTTCTCCATGTTAAAAGTCCACCAACAATGTTTTATCCCTGTGCCACCAATCAACAATTCCTGTCCACAATCACATGTATAACTCATAATCGTAAATGTAATTCTAAATTCCTTTTCTCATCCAGGACAAAGATAATTTTCATCATCTGAAACATCAAAGATTATGGTTATACCAAATCACAGTTTATGTTCATAATCCTACTAATAAATTCATCTTTGCACTACGGCCAAAGATATTCATCAACAAGTCATCTTTGCACTACAGGCCAAAGATATTCATCAACTGGTCATCTTTACACTACCGGACCAAAGATATTCATCAATAATTGATCTGACTACATGCCAAAGATATTCATATCTCAAAGAAATACATAATCATTTTAGAATTTATATAAACCATAATTATAACCATATATGTTGATCAATTCACCTTTGCACTTAAATTTAAAGATATTCAATTATAAATTCAATGGCCCGTGATCGTACTCACCAACAATTCAACTTTGCACTCTTCGCCAAAGAGAACCTATAGTCACGATCATACCAATAATCTACCCATCTTTACACTCAAGTCAAAGAGAAATATCATCATTAGGGTTATAAGAATGTTATATATGATAATAAAAATAATATAATCAACATATAGATTTAATCTCAAGAGTAAGATTCATAAATCAATGATCTCATAACACCTTAATCAAAATGTTATAAATCACTTAATAATCTCATAATCTAATATTATTAATACTACCACAATATTTTAATCATTTCTTAAACTTATAAATAATTTATTTTAATTGTTTACACTTTACAAATAAATGCATTTAATCATCCTAAAATCGCCAAACTCATAAAATTTCATCATCACCAATAACCAAAACCCTCATCAAAAATCTGCATATACCTTATATATGATTCTCAAGCCATAAAATCATATTTTCCAATTTTCTTACTTCACAAAATATATTTAATTCATTTACTCATAACTAGAATATTTTTATGAAAAATATCAAATCAGTTCCAAAAATATTTTTTTTCTGGGATTTAGCAAAATATAGTCCCATATTGAACATATAATTTTCTCAGAATTTTTAAAATTCATTTACTATTTTTATATGGCCAAAACTGCCGAATATTCATACATTTATCATAAATTGTACTTTTATTCAAAAATTCCAAAATTCACAGGGTATACTGATATTATATAGATGTACACCTAATAAAAATTTCATCAATTTTGGAGTTAACCACAAGGAGTTATAAGCGGTTACTTTTAAAATAGTCTTTTCTCATAAAATCCATAACACCTAATCTATACACATCAAAAATCGCCATTTTGGACACAATCTCTAAAACTCATCAAAATATCATTTCAAATTTTTCCAGTATTTTGAAGGTTCAGAAAAATACAAAACTGAAAAATATAATCACCCTTAAAAATCTCTTATTATCCCTTACCTCAAAAGAAAAAGATTTGATTTGGAATAACGCCGAATGAAACTGCAACTTAGATATAGCAACACTCAAGATATCAAAATACTCACAAGAATACACTCGACAAAATAGAGAGAGAAGAGAAGAGAGAAAACTTGGGTTTCTGGTGTGATTTTCAATTCTAACCCAAGCACCCTATTTATAGGAAAATGCTTAGAACACCAAAGCAAAAAATTTAATAAAATATTAATATATATTTATTAAATTCTTATGCACACTTTTTATCAACTGAATTCAGCATTCAACACAAGTAGCCCACCTCACAAAACTTTTAAAAAACGTTTTTCTTATTTAACATAATTAAAACTTCAAAAATTAACTATTTCGGAGCTTCAGAACTTCAATTATTCATAATAAATAGCCCTTTTGTCAGAAAATTTGAATCTCATGAGTTTTTATAGGAAATTTAATTCTCTACAACTTTGTAGAAGAAAGTTTTTCCAAATTCCAAACAGAAATTGATTGAAATTCATAAACGGGCGATTTTATAGGCTATAATCAAATTTCAGTCAAGAAATGGGGTCCACCGACACACAAAACATATGTTAATCATTTAATGCAACAAAAATACTCTTTCTTCTCATATACTCATATATCCCACATTCATTGTAAAAATATCACCATTATTATAATATAATAAAATATTATTTTATCAAAAAAGATAAAATATCAATTTTTAACAATTGTGACATTAAAAATTTTTTCCATCTATATCCACATAAAATCAATATTTTCCTCATCATATAAATCAATAATTAATTATTCACAAATAATATTATAGAATCACAATAATGACAACCAAAGGGCCTCAGAGAAAGAGGGCTTTCCAATAAGAATTTCTCTCTTCTTGGTAGCTTAATTAGGTGACCAAACCTCTCCTTGATAGAACTTTCTAGACATTGCCAATAATGCTATCTAATAATATTATTCAAATAATATGAATTATTGATCCGATAATGGGAAATATTATGCGTTGACAATTATCGAAGCAAACAATAATATAAAATATCAACAGCAATTATTGAATCAATAAAATCTCGAATAAAGTAATTCATCGTAACCATTATTGAGTAGTGCCTTCTTACGTAAGAATCAATAATTGGTGCAATATCGTGTGCTATTGTTCAACAACGCATATTAGTGTGTTTTAACCACCAGGTATTCCAACAGTATTAACGGTAACAACTACGCCGTTATTTATAAAAACTTTAATTTGTCTTTTTCTTCATCAAAGCGGTTATTACATTATGGGGCCCACAAATGGGCTACTGGCCGCATCATTTAATATTCCCCAACGGAAAGAATATTCCATGACCAAACGAATATTCCCCGACAACAATGAATATTTTATAACCACTTGCGTATTTTTGAAAAAAATTCATATATCACCCTTAACTTTAACTTTTTATCAATTTAACCATTTACTGAATTGTAATTATAAAAAAAATGAATACTTTTATTTCATAAAATTCGGGGCCTTACAAACTTGGCAAAAGTAGATTTTTCTATTTTGAAAATCTCTGGAGACAACTATTTGTCTTGGGCACTTGATGCAAAATTGAACCTTAGTGCAAATGAGTTAGAAAAGACCATTGAATCAGGAAATATAACAACTTCGGTACAAAATGCAAAAGCCATAATTTTTCTTCATCACCATATTGATGAAGGATTAAAACTCGAGTATTTAACGATCAAAGATCCTTTTCTTTATGGATACAACTGAAGGAAAGATTTGACCACCAAAAATTGGTTGTTCTCCCTAATGCCAAATTTGAGTGGTTTAATTTAAGGCTACAAGATTACAAATCAATTACGGAATATAGTTCCAATGTTTATAGAATAACCTCTACTTTGGCTTTGTGCGAAGATCCAGTTTCTGAAACCCAAATGTTAGAGAAAACGTTCTCAACTTTTCATCCCACCAACATGATTCTGTCGCAACAATATAGACAGAGTAAGTTCATAAAATTCAGTGACTTATTGTCTATCCTCCTGGTTACAAAAATGAATAATGAATTGTTGTTGAAAAACCATCAAGTACGGCCAACAGGTGCTACCCCATTGCTAGATATTAATAGCACGTCATTCTAGAAGAATAAACGTGACAATAGATGGTCTTATAATAAGAAGCTTAGGGGACGAAAGAATAAACGAGGCCATCATAACAATAAATTCCAGAACCGCGACAATTCAGGCCACCAGAAGTAACAAGTGTCTGGGTCGGGTAAAAATAAAGAAAATGCAGCACCGATAAAGAACAAACCAGATGTTTATTTTAGGTGTGGGATGAAGTGGCATTGTCGCAGTGCACGTAAATGACAATGATGCATCTGACTAATTTATTCCAGGAGTCTCAAAGGAACAAAGTAATGGAGACAGAAACAAACTTTGTTAATCATCAATTGAATATTGTTGATGATCCACCAATGACCAACAATGAGGAAAAGGTTGTTGATATTCTTTGAACCTTACGAAAGTATCTTTTGGGATATCGTTTAATTTCTCGTTTTAATTAAACATCCTGCATGTATAATATTATTAGTTTTCGTTCTATATGTGGTATGTGTTTATCATGAATAAAATTATATTTGAAGTGTAACTTTTTTTATTTATGTTTTTATATGTGTTAGACCATCTTTAATGGATATGGAGGATATATGTTTGGCAGACAGTGCAACAACTCATACAATCCTTCAAAGTGAGAAATATTTTTCACAACTAATCAAAGCTAAGAAAAATGTAGGAACTATATGTGACACATCAAATTTAATCGAGGGATTTGGAAAAGCTAGTTTCATATTACCAAATGAGACACAAGTTTTTATCAAAAATGCTCTATATATATTCTAGTAAATCAAGAAGAAATTTGCTTAGTTTTAAATATATTCGACTAAATGAAAGTAGTATGCACACAAGCCAATCATGTTTGATGATAAACCATATACTTTGTAACAATCTTATTCATTTATTAATAAAAAGTATTAATTTATTAAAGGCTTTTAATTAACTACATGATGCTGTTTTATAATATGTGATAAACCCATAGTTTTAAGCAATGCTTTTAGAATACTGATGATGATCATTCTAATGAGATCTAAATTCTTAGAAATCTTAAAACTAAAATAGTTCCCAATCGTTGGATTACTAAATTGGGGATTAGTGAATTCGGATAGATCGGGTACATACGTTGCTTTGCTTCGTTGGATGAGGATGATTGATCTCATGATCATTTGTGTGGAGACTTCAAAGCAAGTATGTAGTGCTTTATTAGAGAATAAGTTCCTTTGAGCGTGGCTCGCTAAGGAATACCTAATGGAGTTTTATTTTTGCTCGTCAATAGAATTCCTCAGTGATAGTAGTCCAAGTGATCCTGGACTTGAGATCATCATAGTATCTTGTGTATGATGAGTTATAGTTTGACTTATTCCTTAAGACCCTTAGGGTATATCAAAGGGTATGCTTGGGTATAATAAGTTGTACATGGAGATAATGTATGATCAATAAAGAATCTACCACTTCAAGTAAAAGAAGAGAAATGTCCTATGTGATTCGATAAATAACAATACAGTAGTCCTTGGCCAAGACAGAATGAAATTAGAAAGGAGTTTCTAATTTGCAGTATTTTGGTATTGTGCATTTAAGGATCGAAATACATATAATTACATAAAATAAGACTTGACAGTAATTCTATGTCTTATATTTAATTGGGACATTGTAAGGTAGAAGGATTGAATCAGCATTTAACTTTTTTACTCAAAGGTTCTTTTATGATTAATATTGAAATCTATATTATCCGGAAAAGTCGTTGATCGCTAGGGAGGCTTATCCCTATTGTAGAATAAATATTATTTATTTAAATAAATTATTAGTTTAATTTATTTATTTAAATAAGATTAGAATTGTTCTAATTGATTTATTCACAACCTGGGTTTAATATGGAGAACCAAAAGTATCACACCATAAAAGGAAGAATAATTATTTAAGAAGTTAATGGCATAATCGTATTAATAAGTTAAGTATATTTAATTTAATCTATTGTGATAGAATAAATTAAATAGCTTAATATTTATTATTTAATATTTTGGAAATATTAAATATAAATTAATAAGAGGAGTCTTATTATTATTATTATTATTGCTATTATTATTATTATTTAATTTCTAAAGGAGTTTGGGAATTAATTAATAAAAGTACTCTCAAATATCCTAATAGGATTAGAGGCAAATTAATTAAAAGAGTTTAATTAATTATCCCTAATAAGATTAGGAGCCTAATTAATTAAAAGAGTTTAATTAATTAAAATAAAATCCAATTTCTTAATTGTTAAGGAGGTTTTTATATCTATAAATAAGAGAGTCTTATTATGGATGAGTTGGTTGTCGACGTATTCATAGGATACGTAATTCCAATAGTTTGAGAAGACACCCTTTTCTATGAGAGATAGAAAACTAGGGTTTTGTCAAATACCCATCTTCTTGAATTTTTTTTCTTTCTTGGTGGATCACCTCAGAGGCCAAACACTTGGGTGGTTAACGTTGATCAAAGGAAGGAACCAAAACCCGGTGGATTCAAGTTGAACGCGAAAAGGATTGGAGGTGAACTTGACACGAGGAAGTTTGGATCTTGAGGGTATGATTCTTATTCATATCTTTTTTTGTTTAATTAATAATTATGCATAAAGGGTGATCCTAGGGTATATGGTTTGTAAAATTTTAAACTCGATTTTTTACATCGCCGTTTTATTTATTTTGTGCAATTTAATTGCGTTCATGAATATTATAAACCTAACAGTGGTATCAGAGCCAAACCTTTATGCGAATTATTAATTATTTTAATTTAATATGTATATTTATATGTGTTTAGAACAATTTAATTGGACCTAATTTTATTGTATAAAATTTATCTATATAAAAAAAAAAAATCGTGAAAACATTTTTTTTTCGTGATTCGCTGGCTGATGGTTGATTTTTGTTTTCCTGTTGGCTGAGTTCGTGTTATTTGCTTCATTACTTCGGTCAATATATTTATATATTATAAGTATATTGATTGTTGCTGAATCCGATCAATCTTGTCAATCCGGTACTTCGGTCAATCTTGTTGCTGAATCCAACACTTCAAAGGAATCATGATTAATCACTATGGCCGGCATCACCTTTAATGATTCAAGGATATCCAAAGTGGTTAACAGTATAATATTAGATATATATATACATATGTATGATATTGGAGATATCCTGCATGTTAACCAGAATAAGAAGATTCTCGTTTTATATATATATATATATATATATATATATATATATATATATATATATATATATATATATATATTCTTAATTATTTTATAATTAAAATAAAAGTTTATTTTAATTTTAAAATTAAATTTTATGCTAACTAATTAGAGTTGGAATTGGATTTCATGGTAACTAATTAGAGTTGAAATTGGATTTCATGTTTCCTCAAATAAAAGAGTTTATTTAGATATGAAATAAGATTTCATATTATTCATAATAAAAGAGTTTATTTGTGAATAAGAAAGATAATCCATATTTCCTTAAATTAAGGAGTTTATTTAAATATGAAATAAGATTTCATATTATTCAAAATAAAGGAGTTTATTTATGAATAGGAAAGAGAATCTGTGTTTCCTTTAATAAACGAAGTTTTTTTTTTACATGGAATTGGATTCCATAATTAATTAAAATAAAGGAGTTTATTTTGATTAAAGATTTTTGATTAAAATAAAATAGTTTTATTTTGATTTAAATTTGGATTAAAATAAAGGAGTTTATTTTGATTCAAAATTAGATTTTATACTAACTAAATTTGCCTATTAAATGATATCAATATATATATTGAATGTTTATTATTCATGAGATGAATGTTATTTATTGATACATATGAAGATGTGTATGATAATAAATGAGATTGATTATGGACTATTGACCAATGTGATTGGATTTTATTTTAGTTGGATGCATGAATGTATGAGTTTTATTAAATGGGATTCTGCGTACACTCGCCTTCTCTAATTTTTTCTTAATGTAAATTCTATCTCCTCTCATGTACTTCCCATCGATCACGATCAAGGTTTCTATTTATTTTAAATAATTTTGTAATAGGAATAGTTAGAATTAATTTTGAAGAATTGGAGATCAAGGAACAAAGGATGACTTGAAGACCCGATTTGTAATGGAGCCCGGGTTTAAATGTAATAGTTATATTTAAATAATAATTCTTGCACCCCTAAGTTTGACCTTTTGGTTCACTTGGTGGCTCTAGTGAACCAAACTAGAATAAAAGTCCATAATCAATCTAGGTAGAATATAGTATTCTATATATGCATGCTTATACTATATATATATATATATATATTATATTATATAAACATGCTTCGCATGTTCATTAATATGACTCGCGTATTTTATATATATATATATGTGCATGCGAGCTAAACAAGATGAGACATATTAATAACAAACCCCTCAAAAATTTTATATTAAGTCCTAAGTGTTCAAAGATATTTAGAATATCGAGCGTTAAGCTTTCTAAAGATGATAAAATTAATAGAGTATTAAATATTTAATATAAGTTTGTTGTGTCACCACAAGGCAAGTATTAAGTATTTAATATGTTAATTTATCACATTTGATGCTTATAAAGAAAATTGAACAATATTGTTTTGTTGTGTCACCACAAGGATGATATTTTTCTTTTTTGAATATATGGAGGTTGGACTTAACTTGAATAATTTTAATTCGGATGTGCCACCACTTGATCAAAATAATCTAAGAGGCAAAATACAAGGAGTTGCATAGTTGATGTAATTGACAAGAGTTGTCTACCTATTTATTTATATATAGTTTGTTGTGTCACCACAAGGCTATATACATTTGAAATGTGATCCTTATTCTCACTAGCATATCTTTAATTAGATTTTGCCGAACTATATAAGTGAGGGTAATATAGTTTGAAGAAAATAGTGGGAGATACCAATTTAAAACAAGTCCTAATTTATTTTGGTAATTAATAAAAGAATGTATGTTAAAATGTTGTTAATTACAAATTCATTTACAGATTTTTACAATGTCTAAATTACTATCACTGCGAAACATATTAGATGTTATTTAACCAGACCGAATTACTCGGATTGGTTAAGGAATTTGAGAATAGTTCTCATGGAAAGCTATTTTATGTCCTTAATACGCTTATCCCTGCAATGGTTGCAGATAATGCCTCTGAGGAAGAGATTGCTACTTTTAGAAAGTGGCAAGATGATGCACAGTTGGCTCAATGCATCATGCTCGCATCCATGAGTAATGAGCTTTAGCGTCAGCATGAAACTATGGATACTCCTACTATATTCCTGCACATCAAGTAGTTGATGGTGAGGAAAGTAGGACTTGATAGATATCAGATATCTAAGGAGCTCTTCCGATATAGAATGACCAATGACACTACAGTACAGATAAAAGTCCTTAACATTATCAATTTAATTGATCAATTAGGACAACAGGTTTTGTCATGGATGGAGAGTTGAGCCAAGATTTGATCTTGCACTCACTCCCGGACTCCTTTTACAATTGTTGTGAATTTTTCATATGAACAAGCTAGATATCAGCCTCGCTGATTTGCTTAACATGTTGAAAAATGTTGAGAGTCACTTTCCAACCAAGAAAGACTGAGTCTTACTGGTAGGGGCCAAAGGATCTTCTGAAAAGAAGAACGATTCTAAGAAGGTAAATATAGAAAGGCAAAAATAAAGGATAATAAGAACAAAACTGATACGGATAGCAAATGAGTTTGCTTCCACTGCAATAAGCCTGGAAATTGAAAGAAATTACGAGAAGTATCTTGCAGAGGCTAACCAAAGAAGCTTAGTGAAGTTTCGGTTATAAATACAAATTTGTTCATGATTTAAAATAAATTTTTCTTTAAGTCAATGTTCTACTTGGGTATTGGATACCGACTTTGGTTATCATAAATATAGATTTATGAAGGACCAAATAGTAAAAAGCTAAACAAAGATAAGTAATCTTATGTGTGGGAAATGAAGCAAAGGTTGCTACATTAGCCATAGAAACTTATAGTTTAAGACCTTTACACGGCAAATCTATTAAGTCGATAAGTTGTTATTGTATTCCAATTCTTGTTAGAAATATTATTTCCATTTTATTGTTGGACAATAAAATTTTTGGTATTATAATTAAGAACAATTGTTGTTCTATTTATAATAATAATGTTTTGTATAGAACTGAAATATTACTTAATGAATTTTGTGTACTTGACTTATGTAAAAATTATTTTACAAATTGAACAAACTAGTATAACAAGAGGAGATGATCATTCAAAGAGTTGAATGTTTGTATTTGATAAAATACAATTGTGAATTATTTGAAAGGTTCAAAGAATTCAGAAGTGAAACAAATTGACAAAGTATTAAGATTCTTTGATTAGATCAAGGAATAAATACTTGAGCAATAAGTTTCTAGATCATCTCAAATGGTTTTCTCATAATGGACGCCTCATGATACGCAATAATTGATTGATGTATCTGAAAGGAAAAATCGTACCTTGTTGGACATGGTGCGGTCCATAATGATTTTACCGACATTCCAAAGATCCTCTCAGGGTCATGTCTTAGAAATGGTACGTGCATATCTACGAAAAGGTAACCTCAAAAATCCATTCAAGACTCCATAAAAGTTATGGACAGGGAGGATTCCTAATCTTAAGTATGTTAAGATAGGGGGTTGTCCAACTTATATGAAACGGTTTCAAAGGATAAGCTTGGGACAAGATTTGACAAGTTCAGATTTGTGGGACATCCTAAAGTAATTTTAGGGTATATGTTCTATAATCCTACTTAGCAAAAAGGTGTTTGTTGCGAAACACGCTTCCTTCTAAGATAAAGATGTTTATCATTGAAGGGGCTAATGGGAGGATTATAGATCTTGAAGAGTTCAAGAACCATAAAACATTATAAGTCAAATAAGAGGAACCTGTAGATAGACCTAATGTACCACAACAATAATCATAAACCGGAATAAGATCAAGAAGATACCTAGGAGGTATGGATTCATCATGGATGATGATGATGAGGTACGCATCATAAAAGATGATGATCCAGAGTTATATACGATGAGGTAAGAGTTCTAGTGTGTACAAAAGTGTAAGTGGGAGCATCGTAAAATTTCTAGTATTATATGTTGATATACTACGGATGAAGAATTACATACCAACGCTGCAATCAGTAAAGATAAAGTTGTCTAAACATTCCTCCATGAATGATTTGGGAAGAGTATCTTAATTGGGGATACAAATCTATATAGATAGATTTAATAGGATGCTCGGCTTAGCCCAAAGAACGTATATTCATTTGATGCTAAAGTCGTTTAGCATGGCAAACTCCAAGAGATGTCTCATGTTGATGAGTCATGGAGTGTATCTCTCTTAATAGTCCCCAAAGACTCCAAAAATAGAGATCGCATGAGTAACTATCATGTATGCAATGAAATGTACGAGACCTGATGTTGATCAGTCATATTCTGGAGAAGTTCATTGTGAGATAGTGAAAAACATCTTAAAGTACTTAATCGGCACTAAGGATGTGATCATACATGGTGGGTCTGAATTAAAACTAGAGGGCTTAACAGACTCAAGTTTTTCAGACAGACCAAGACGATAGAAAATCCACTTTAAGGTAAAGCGTTACCTTGAACAGTGGTGCAATGAATTTGAAAGGTTCTAAACAGCAAAGAGTTGCTGGTTTAGTGATAAAGACAAAGTATATAGTTGTAAATGAAGCTGCAAGTTGATTGTTTGGATGATAAGTTCATTACAGAACTAGGAATAGTTCCTATGTCTCATCTTGGATCTAAACAGGTGTTGTGGCACTTTCATTTGATTATAAGAATCATTGAAAGATGGGAAATCACTATAGTGATAGTGAACTCTCAGGAACAACATTACATATCAATTTACTGAAGCTTATCCAACAGCAGGATAATCGTCACTTAGAGAAGAAGAGTATGAGATACCATGACGATTGGCTTTAGTGCAAGTGGGAGATTGAAAGTAGTATGCACACAATCCAATCATGTTTGATGATAAAGCATATACTTTGTAACAATCTTATTCATTTATTAATAAAAAGTATTAATTTATTAAAGGCTTTTAATTATCTACATGATCTTTGTTTTTATAATATGTGATAAACCCATAGTTTTAAGCAATGCTTTTAGAATAATGATGATGATCATTCTAATGAGATCTAAATTCTTAGAAATCTTAAAACTAAAATTGTTCCCAATCGTTGGATTACTAAATTGGGGATTAGTGAATTCGGATAGATTGGTACATACGTTGCTTCTTCATTGGATGAGGATGATTGATCTCATGACCATTTGTATAGACACTAAAGCAAGTATGTAGGTGCTTATTAGAGAATAAGGTTCCTTTGAGCATTGGCTCATTAAGGAATACCTAATGGAGTTTTACTTTTTGTCAATAGGAATTCTGTAGTGATAGTAGTACAAGTGATCCTTGGACTTGAGATCATCATAGTATCTTGTGTATGATGAGTTATAGTTTGACTTATTCCTTAAGACCCTTAAGGTATATCAAAGGGTATGCTTGGGTATAATAAGTTGTACATGGAGATAATGTATGATCAATAAAGAATCTACCACTTCAAGTAAAAGAAGAGAAATGTCATATGTGATTCGATAAATGACAACACAGTAGTCCTTGGCCAAGGCAGAATGAAATTAGAAAGGAGTTTCTAATTTGCATTATTTTGGTGTTGTGCATTTAAGGATCGAAATACATATAATTAAATAAAATAAGACTTGACAGTAATTCCATGTCTTATATTTAATTGGGACATTGTATGGTGGAAGGATTGAATGTACGGTAACTATTTACTCAAAGGTTCTTTTATGATTAATGTTGAAATCTATATTATCTGGAAAGTCGTTGATCGCTGGGAGAGCTTATCCCTATTGTAGAATAAATATTATTTATTTAAATAAATTATTAGTTTAATTTATTTATTTAAATAAGATTAGAATTGTTCTAATTGATTTATTCACAACCTAGGTTTAATATGGAGAACCTAAAGGGTCACACCATAAAAGGAAGAATAATTATTTAAGAAGTTAATGGCATAATCGTAATAATAAGTTAAGTATATTTAATTTAATCTATGGTGATAGAATAAATTAAATAGCTTAATATTTATTATTTAATATTTTGGAAATATTAAATATAAATTAATAAGAGGAGTCTTTTTTATTATTATTATTGCTATTATTATTATTATTATTTAATTCCTAAAGGAGTTTGGAAATTAATTAATAAAAGTACTCTCAAATATCCTAATAGGATTAGGAGGCAAATTAATTAAAAGAGTTTAATTAATTATCCTTAATAAGATTAGGGAGCCTAATTAATTAAAGGAGTTTAATTAATTAAAATAAAACCTAATTTCTTAATTATTAAGGAGGGTTGCCTACATCTATAAATAAGAGGAGTCTTATTATGGATGAGTTGGTTGTTGACGTATTCATAGGATACGTAATTCCAATAGTTGGGAGAGTACACCCCTTTTCTATGAGAGATAGAAAAACTAGGGTTTTGCCAAATACCCATCTTCTTGAATTCTTCTTCTTCCTTGGTGGATCACCTCTAGAGGCCAAACACTTGGGTGGCTAACGTTGATCAAAGGAAGGAACCAAACCCGGTGGATTCAAGTTGAACGCGAAAAGGATTGGAGGTGAACTTGTACCTGAGGAAGCTTGGATCTTCAAGGGTATGATTCTTATTCATATCTTTTCGTTTAATTAATAATTATGCATAAAGGGTGATCCGCATATATGGTTTGTAAAATTTTAAACTCTGATTTTTACACGTTTCCGCTTATTTTGTGCAATTTAATTGCGTTCATGAATATTACAAACCTAACAATTTTCACATTGAAACAACCAATGAGAATGATAATGAATATCTTCTCATCACTTCTACTATTTCTGGAAAAAAGAATATCCTAGAAAAACTTCATTCAATTTCTTCTGGATTATATACTATGAAAATTAGAGCAATTGAGTCTCATACCGTTATGATTCCAAAAATCATAGATCCCAAATCCTTTACGTTTTGGCATGAAAGACTCGGTTATCCAGGTACTTATATGATGCGTCGTATTATTGAAAATTCTACTGGTAATCCTCTCATAGATAAGAAAGTTTTTTCTAGTAGTGAATTTTTTTGTGTTGTGTGTTCTCGAGAAAAATTAATTGTTCGACCATCACCACTAAAAGTTTATAAAGAAGCCCCAAAATTCCTAGAGAGAATTCAAGGAGACATTTGTGGACCTATTCAACCATTGTCTGGCCCATTTCGATATTTCATGATTTTAATAGATGCTTCAACTAGATGGTCTCATGTTTGTCTTCTCTCTTCTCGAAATTTTGCCTTCTCAAAACTTCATACTCAAATAATCAAGTTACGGGCTCAGTTCCCGGATCATCCAATCAAGTCAATTCGACTTGATAACGCAGCTGAATTTTCATCAATGGCTTTTAATGATTTTTGTATGACTATTGGAATCTCCATTGAGCATTCATTCCTCATATTCATATTACAAAATGGTTTAATTGAATCTTTAATAAAAGACTTCAACTAATTGCACGACCATTAATGTTAAGGGCTAACTTACCTACCTCAGTTTGGGGTCATACAATTCTTCATGCTGCAGCCATCATTCGAGTAAGACCAACGACTCTTCATAAATTTTCTCTCTATAGTTAGTTCTTGGACAGACACCCAACATATCACACTTTCGAGTTTTTGGAAGTGCGGTATATGTTCCAATTGCACCTCCACAAAGAACTAAAATGGGAGCCCAACGAAGAATAGGTATTTATGTTGGTTTTGATTCTCCTTCTATTATCAGATATCTTGAACCTTTAACTGGAGATGTTTTTACTGCACGTTATGTAGATTGTCATTTCGATGAATCTGTATTTCCACCATTAGGAGGAGGGAATGTGTTAAATAAAAAACCCTCTAAAATATCATGGAATGCATCAGAATTAAATTCACTTGATCCTCGTACAGGACAATGTGAAATTGAAGTTCAAAGAATTGTTTATTTACAAAATATTGCAAATCAAATGCCAGATGCATTTAATGATGCTAGAAAAATGTTAAAGTCACATACACCTGCAGTGAATACTCCAGCAAGGATAGAAATACCTATTGAAAAATCAATTCTTGGAGAATTGACGAATAAGGTAGTAGAAGAATCTAAACCACGAGTAAGCGTGGAAAGGATTGGTGCAAAAAGACAACGTACTCACGAAAATCAAAAGCAAATAAGGGAATTCCAGAAGGAATATTCGCTCCAGAAGTAGAACTTATTCCAAGAATGGGAATAGCCCCAGAAGAGGTACAAATCGCTTCAGAAGCAACACATATTCCAAGAGTGGGAATAGCCCAGGAGAGGTTCAAAATCTCAGTGAAGGGATAAGAGATGAACACTAAGAGATCTCAATAAATTATGTACATGATGAGAAAATATGGGATCGAAGCAAAGTCATGATTGACTATATATTTGCTTTCTATAGCATCGAGATATTACTTTGATTCTCGACACGGATCACGAACCACAAAGCGTGGAAGAATGCTCGGAAAAGAAAAGATTGGCCAAAATGGAAAGATGCTATTCAAATTGAGCTACAATCTCATTGAAAAGAGAAGTATTTGGACCGAGAGTCCAAACACCACCTGGGTGTAATTCTATTAGAAACAAATGGGTATTCAGACGAAAGCGAAATGAGAAAAATGAAATTATGAGATACAAAGCCCGACTTGTAGCTCAAGGGTTTTCACAAAAACATGATATTGATTATCGGGATACATACTCTCAAAGTAATGGATGGAGTCACTTTTAATTTCGATAGGTATGGCAACCATGGAAGGTTTGGAAACACGTCGATAGATGTTGTAACAAAGATACCTATATGGCTCACTGACAAATGAGATTTACATGAGAATCCTCAAGGATTGAAAATGGTGAATCACAAAGGCCACGCCACATATATTCAATCAAGTTACAACGCTCATTGTATGGGTTGAAAATACATGGTCATATGTGGTATAATCGATTTAGTGATTATTTAATAAAAGATGGATATATAAATGATCAAGTATGTCTATGTGTTTTATTAAGAAATTATAAAGTGGATTTTCCATTATTCTTTGTATATGTGGATGATTTGAATCTTGTAGGTACTCTGAAGAACTCACAAGAAGCTGCTACTTATTTAAAAGATGAATTTGAAATGAAAGATCTTGGAAAGACAAAATTTCGTTTGGGAATACAAATTGGAGCATTTAGCGTTTGGAATTTTGTTCATCAATCCACATATCTTTGAAAAAGATTCTCGATTCGTTTTCGTATACTTGATAAAGCTCATCCTTTGACTCTTGTGATAACCCAAATTTTGAGAGATATTAAAATAAGAATTAAACAAATAGAATTCTTATTAGATGATATGTTATGTGATATTATATTGCATAAGGGAGTATATATTTATTATATGTGGAGGAGCAAATTATTAAAGGGAAAGATGTAGTTAAATTTAATGATACAAAATTATTGTATGCATTAAATATGGCAAATAAGTGGACAAAGTATATTAAATTTAAATATACCAAATATTTTGTATCTATTGAAAAGAATGCATTAAATTATTTTAATTAAATGATTTACATTAAATAAATTATTTTTATTTAATGTATAATCTCCATTTTTTATAGAAAAAGATTTATGGGTATTTTATTTTATTTTTTAAAATTTCGTTATATGTATGAAAGTATAATATATTGTTTAAATGGGAATGCGGAAGAATAATAATTCAAAATTAATTAGAATTCAAAAGTTGACCAAGTATGTGGGCAATTAATAAAAAAAATATATTCATATTCTTTGAATCGGTGAGTGAAGTAGGAGGTGTCATGTTATCACATTAACATTAGGACATTAATCCTTTATCGATGAATAAGATAGGCTAAGAAACATATCATCCAAAAACAAGTATCAACTCACATACGCCTTCTCCATTCCCCATCTTTGATCGGACTCAAAAAAGAAAAAAAAAAAAACTCCCAGCCCTTCTATCCGTTCCAAATTTTCTTCTCTCTCTATTACTAAGCAATTATATTCCCAAGTCTTCAAGCTCTCTTGAGTTCGGTTGCAACCATTAAGTTCATGAAGATGATGAAGCCATAAACTTGAGATGGGAAGAATTGAAAACAACAAGGAGACGATATAACTGTCTATTGCAAGCTATTCAAGAGGCTATATGGTAACAATGAACTTTTGTTATGTTCATAGCGAATTAGTTAATCTATGGTTGAATTGCTATACTTATTGTGTAATTGAGTGGAATTGTTGGGATCTATTAAGGAGGCTTTGTGCAGGGAACTTGGAGAGATAAGGGTGAAAAAAAAATGGACTTAACCCTCCTTAAATGCCTATGAGTGAGTTCCGACTTTAAAATTATCGCACATGATGTGTTTGATGAAATTCCTCTTAGAGGTTGCAAAGCTTTAAAACTAAAAACTTCTTGTTACTGTGAGCAAGGTAGTTTATGTTTATAAAATATGATGCGTCCCAAGTGGCTTAACTGAATTAGAAATGGTTTAGAAATAAGGTTATGTGAATTGGACAACTAGTGGACTGTTTTGGACCAATTTGTGTTGTGCTCTGAAACTAAAAAATTAAGTTCCGGGATGATGTGTGGTACTCTTATGAGTTATGAACACAACTCAATTGGATCGGGGAAAAAATCCATTGTAACGAAATCATAACGGATTTCCTAGTAAAACATGTAAAACGAACTAATTAAAAATGTTTTTGGGGGCTGTTCTTGAGCCAAAATTCATGAGGGTATAGAACTGAAAATTTAAGTTTTGTAATGGTGGGTTGTGCTCCTACGAATTATGGAAATAATCCAATCGGAATGAATCAAAAAGGTTCTAAAACGAATTTATAGTGAAAATTTTAGTAAAACATATTAGAAACCGAAAACTAATTTGGCTGCTGACCTTGAAAGAAATATTCGGGGCAAGCTAGACTTTCCAGAAAATTTTGGGATTTTGGGGATGTGTAGTACACTGAATAATCTTTCCATAGACTCCGGAACGGACTGATTCCGACTTCGAAGCGAGGAGTTATGACCGTTCAAAGTAGTCGCATCGAATCTGCCAAAATTCTGAAAAACAGATTTGAAACAGCCCTTACATGAATTTTCTGGAATTTTGTGTTTAGAATTTGAAAATGGTCAAAGAATAAAAGTTGTAGTCCCGAAAGTTAGCTTCGCGCGACCTCAGTAATCGCTCAAAAATATTTTGAAACGAAAAAGTTACGACAGTTTTAGCGAAACAGGGTCAAGCTGGAAAACAATTAAAAACTGTTATGACAGAGCATTTTTGGAGCTTTGTTTGGATTGTTTAAAGTTTCTGAAATGGGTGGCTTATATTTTCTAAATATATTCTTCTAGGAAGTTTTCAATATATCAAAAATTGGTAGCAATCCGAACTACGAGCGAAAAGTTAAAAATGCGCAAACTAAGCATTTCATTATGGGGGCAGCAACCTAGCTGGGCACACGAGGCCCAGCAAAGCGCACGCCGTGCGGCGTTGTGTTTGGTAGTTCACCCAACTGATTTTTGGCTCATTGTTTTGACGGTCTAGGTTGCTTGTAATGCTTGGATTATAATTTTATAATTAGATGGATATACTACCTAAAACATATCCAAAATTCAAAGCATATGAACGAGTGGTTTAAAAGATATAACATCGTGAAACGAGTGTCAAAGCAAGGGAACTGCCCAGGCAACGCCGAGCCCGGCTAAGCCACTTAGAGTTACGTTAGGCCCAAATTGCTACTTGACGTTGGGCTATTGACCCGATTGATTCCGCGATGCGATTCTTGGTTGGCTTTAATGATTTGGCAGGTAGCAAGACATCGAAATGGAAGTAAAAATGTAATATAACAACTTTATGTTATGAAAACTCATCTTGAGCGTAAGGAAAACAATAAACATGTAATGTAAACATAAGTTTACATGTTTACGCAAACGTAAGTCGAGAAATAATATGCAAAACGGGTATAAACCTAAATGAAATGCACGAACCCGTTTAAAATTATATTGGACATAGAAGTGTTAAAACGAAGGTGTCTGGTGTTCGAAATGGAGATTTTGAACACAAAATTACATAATGCTATATAAAGTACAAGCGAAGCGAAAATGTAAGTTATTCGCGGGAATAATGCGAAGCTAAGCTACAAATAAAGCGAAGCATTCGCGTACGCGGCGATAACGTGATTTAACACATGAGCTATCGAAAAGGTATGAAAATTATCGAAATTAATGAAATGATGTAGTAAGCCATGTTTGTGCAGTAAAAAAACTATTCATAAACCATATGGTTTCGAATTTACTATAAAAGAGGAATATTCTTAAAATAAAATATAAGTGGTTTATGTTTCGAGATGTAAAGTATTTATACACTAAAGTCATGAGAGAACCTTATTATGTATAAAAAGGTTTAAACAAATAAAGTTTCTAAAGAAACCGAGAATGGTTATAAGACAAGAATAAAAGATTATAGATTAAGGTAACTAATGATCATGACTTATATGATTATTTAATATGCACAGGTCATGTGACATAATTGGTTATCTAATATGCGTGTATGTGAACACGATTGTGTAGGATTCGTGAGAAGAAGTTAAAGTAAACTATAGCGGTAATCCTCAATTAAGGCAAGTTTTTCAGTTCTATTATGTTTGTGGATTAAATGTGATTATGTGGTGAGTTACATACCATGCTTTATGAATTGTTAAAGTCAAAATATGACTAAGTTAATTGGGTTATGGAACTCAATTTATATGTGATATGTGATAGCACGTGTTGTATAATGTAACTAGATAAATTAGAAATGTATAATGCATGAATGTATGCTTTGCAAGGAATTATTGATGAATGTAGGATATGCATAGTAAAGAATATATGTTACATGCGGATATGCATAGTAAAGGAAATGTAGTGCATATGGAATTGTGTGTTATGTGAAACATGATAGACTGTTAAATTTGCTGGGCTGTTGAGCTCAATCTTGCAAACACAAACTTTTTGCAGGTTAATGATGTTAAGCAATATTACTTGCTATACGGATGATGAAGATTGAACGATA
This sequence comes from Panax ginseng, assembly GCA_020205605.1. Taxonomy (NCBI): domain Eukaryota; kingdom Viridiplantae; phylum Streptophyta; class Magnoliopsida; order Apiales; family Araliaceae; genus Panax; species Panax ginseng. Next base: position 10,281,598 of record CM035149.1, on the reverse strand, counting down.
TGTAAAATGAATACATTTTCTTGAATTAGAAATGGTATAAATTTATGATTGATAGTTTTGTCAAATGTAATTGGCAGTTATGTATAGTTTAAAATGTTGAATGGATAAATAATGTTTATTCTGAAATGAGAATAAATATGATTCTAGTATAAAGAAGAATTGTAAAGGTTGCGATTCAGGGAATAAATGAATAGAAATAAAGAAGAAAAAAAAATTATTCTGCATTTTTAGCTATTTTAACATTAAATAATGTTTTAAAGCTATAACAAGATAATATTAACGCACAAGATTGGAAGGGAAATAGTCCTGATTTTGGGGTCGTTATAACTACCCCGATGGTTGTTCGATCTTTAGAAGTTGATAAAGATCCATTTCGGCCTCTAAAAAGTGGGGAAAAAGTTCTTGGACCTGAAGTTCCATACCTAAGTGCAATAGGTTCTCTTATATATCTTGCAAACTGTACACGATCTGATATTACTTTTGCTGTCAACTTGTTAGCAAGATATAGTTCTTCTCCGACTAAGAGACATTGGGATGTGATCAAACACATTTTGAGATACCTCCGTGGAAGTATAGATCTTGAGTTATTTTATGTAAGAAATTCAACGTCGCAATTGGTTGGTTATGCCAATGCAGGATATTTGTCAGATCCACATAATGGAAGATCACAAACAGGTTATGTATTTACATATTGTGACACGGCTATATCCTAAAAATTCACAAAGCAAACCATGACAACTACATCTTTAAATCACTCAGAGATTCTCGCTATACATGAAGCAAGTAGAGAGTGTGTTTGGTTGAGATCAATTATTCAGCATATTCAAAAGTCATGTGGATTACCATCAATCAAAGACATTCCTACAATTCTGTATGAGGATAACGCTGCATGCATTGCTCAACTTAGAGGAGGGTATATCAAGAGAGATAGAACAAAGCACATTTCACCTAAATTTTTCTTCACAAATGAGCTACAAAAGAAGGGCGATATAGATGTGCATCAAATTCGATCATGTGATAATTTAGCCGACTTATTCACAAAGTCGCTACCAAATGCAACGTTTGCAAAACTTCGAAAAAGGATTGGAATGTGTCGACTGAAAGACTTATGACAACATTTCATCAAGAAGTAATGAATTCCTTTTGAGGGGAAGACTGTACTCTTTTTTCTTAGTCACGGTTTTTATCTCAATGAGTTTTCCTGACAAGATTTTAACGAGGCAGTCAATTAAGATATTTATGTAAAAGATATGTACTCTTTTTCCCTTCGTTAAGTTTTTTCCCACTGAATTTTCTTAACAAAGTTTTTAATGAGACATAATCTTCTATCATAGGAAATCAGGGGAAGTATTACAAATGATTCCCTAATCCCGTGACTCCCCTTTTTCCCGTGACTCTCCCCCCTTCTCCTCTTCTCCTCTACTGAACCTCCTCTTCTGCTTGCCTATATAAGGCAAGCTACTAAATGAAAATAAAGATAACTTCTTTGAAGGTTTCTCTCTCTTTTTCTCTTGCTCATTCTCTCTAAATTTATGCAGCAATTATAAGAGTATCTTTATACTCTTTGCTAAAATTTTATAATAATATTTAATTATTTTTGTTCTTCTTTCTCTTATTACCATCCTCACTCGCTTATGTATAAGATCGCTTATGTATAAGATCGAATCCATTTTATTTTTAAAAAAAATTATTAATTCTTAACTTTTTCGAGAAATACTTGATCAGCGGTTGTAACTCACTTATTTTTCTTATTCTCGTAATAATAACGTCTTACTCGCAGATCTAAAAGAATCAATGTCTTGTAGCATAAGGGAGATTTTGATTTATCATTTGCTTATTACCCCACTAAAAAAATTAAGAACGGCCGAAGCCTTTGGTTTTTTTTTTTTTTTTTTTCAATTTCAAGAGAGAAAGTATTAGATAACTAGACAAAAATTATCTACTTTACCTGAATAAAACTTTATAAAATTCTACAATACAATTTTTTTATGTAAGAAAAGTAGACAACTTCTGTCTAATTATCCAAGATTACTCTTTTTTAGGAGACCAGACAAAATTAAAGGAACCCTTTTATGTGCTTTCACTTCATTTTTCCATCCCCTCAATTAATTAGCAAACTGATTTTTTAGGCTGAATGGGAAAGTTGGTGTCATAAGTGGTGGTGCAAGAGGAATGGGAGCAGCCACAGCAAAGCTATTGGCGGAGAATGGGGACCACGTGGTGTCATCGCAGATATACTTGATGAACTGGGAGGCCTAGGTGATTCTTCCATCCAAGGCCAAGGGCGGCGTTACATTCATTGTAATGTTCCGATGTCCAGCTAGCTAGCAGTAGCAGTAGCAGTAGCAGTAGCAGTAGCACTAACATGGAAAGGAAAACTAGACATCATGTAGTGATTTGTTCAACAATGCAGGCAGGCATCCAACCTCCCTCTAAACATGGAAGAAATGACAGCCCTCTTATCCGTAAACCTATTGAATAAAAGGGTGGATCCAGAAAAGGACGAGCCTGCTTACTACTGAAGGCAAGGCAGGGGAGAGGTGGAAGAGTAGAGAGGGTGTTGCTTATGCGGTGTTGTTTCTGGCTAGTGACGAGGAGTCGGGATTTATAACTAACACACACTTGTCAAATGACTTCCATGTATCAAGGCTAAAAAAGACGTAGCTGCCCTGCCCTGCCCTGCCCTGCCCATATATAACATAACAGATATTAAAGTTTCAAGTTATATTAGTTTAAACTATTTTGTTGTTTCAAGTACTCGAAGCAATTTCATTGCAGAAGGGCATACATAATACATACCATTAATAAATAAATACTCTCTAGAAGCAATCAACAATAAATCATAAATAAATACTCTCTCTGTAGGCTGTAGCTAGCTATAAATAAAAACTTTCACTAGAGGTATACAGTGAACACTATATATAGTCTCGGCAACTAGTAGTAGTAATATAACATTGTCTAAATTAGAAATTAATAAGTCTTCTTCAATAGTTTAAGAAAAAGAGCCCAGATGGGAAAGATTTATGCCACGCATGGACATGTTATATAAGTGTAAAGGAAGGAAAGAAATATGATATACCAGTTAATATGTAGCAAAGCATCTCAAAATAAGTACCAGGTCTGAGCCGTTATGGCGTTGGCACAAAAAGATTATAAGCAAGATCCAACTAAAAGTTAATGAATACGAGCAATACATTCTTTCCCCTATGATACCTACCTACAATTTGCTAAACCGGTACATAAGACATCAGAACACACACACACACACAAAAAGATGATTAGAGTGGACTCCGAATATCAGTGAAGTACTTGTGCTTAAGAGCATCAACGGCTGTGATTCTCTCACTAGGATTCCAGCGCAGCATTTTCTGGCAAATAAAAGCACAAGTTAAAAGAAGCCCAATGCTGTTACTTTTCTGTCAAGAACTAGATATTTTAACAAACTAATTATGTTGTTTCTGACGGATTGGATTTAAGGGATCTATTTGTCATTATAAAAGAGCAACGGTAGTAGCATTACTGAATGTGAGACGATGCAACTTAAAGAGTGGAATACCAGAGAATAGAAAATCAAGAGTCACCATCTGGGCAAAGACAAAAGAGACACTATGTACGGAACCAATTACTCTAACCAGTGTCAGTTGATTTAGTAGATGATATCACGATACATTCACGTAACCCAGCTTATCTGATAACAACTTTTAGATTTCGTAACTAATAACAACTTACAGAGAGAAGATCAATTCCCCATGGTTCAAGACTTGGGATTACTGTTGCAAGATCCTGAAGGGAGAATAGAGGAAAAGTGGAAGTTAATTATCTTTACAATGCTGCAATAGGATGATGAGGAATAATCATGCGAAAAACCTGCTTCACCTTGGCAGGAAATTTGGCTAGAGTATTGACAATAGGATACTTTGAGGTCACTCCAGGCCACATTTGTTCATCTGGTGTGCCCATAATGCTTCAAATAAATAGATTAATGAAATTCAATATCCAAGGGATGAAAAGCATATATATACTTGTGAACAATAAAATACACTATTCACCTGGAAATCTTTTCCAAATGATCTTTCCGATTAGCACCTGTTGGGTCATAATATTTCTCCTCTCTTGGGCCGGATAAATTGGGCCCATTTATCAGTATAATCTGTTGGGCTTTTATTATTAAACCATGGGACTCTTTGAGCCCATTTATTGTGTCAACTTTATTTAATCCTGTTGGACCGGGTCAGTCCAATGGATCGACCCATTAGATATTTTAATATCTGTTACTTTGACTTGTGATGATGAAAAAGCATGACGAGTTGACCAATCCTCTGCCATGCATTAATGTGGATGGGATCATAACTTAAGTAGGTGGGAAAAAGCGATGGCCAAAAGCGTAGAGATAAACTTTGATATAGTCGGCAGGTCCATCGGATCGGAGGGGTGTCGGTAGTAGTGGGTGGCACAATAATCCAAGCAAAAGTAATATAACTTAGCAAGGAAGCCATCGTATGGAAGTATGTTCTCTCATATATTGATTACTCATATTCTCCCATACACACGACTGAGATTTTAATTCTCTCAATACACTAGACCATATATTCCTCCATTGTTAACCTCGTGAACACGTACTAATTCTCACGCCTGAGCTATCCCCCGACGGAACCGCCGTCAAGCTTTCGGTGTTGACTGTGTTTACTGTGCAGGATCAGGACGTCTTACGTGATTGGGACGTGGAGAATGATCTTGGCGTTAACATTGGCGCTAGAAGGAGGGCTTTGAGTTCTAGTGTCATCAAAATTTTCAATCACAATCGTTTAACCTACTTCAGAAGATGAGGAGGAGTAGGGATGGTACACCGTAAGGCGGCGATGGTCACATTAGCTCATCATTCGCCTCGTGTTTGGTGAAGGATCGTCAGGTCCTTCCAAGAGTGCTCACGAGCACGGCCTAAGCATAATTCGGGGATCTCCGTCCAAGATTAAAGGCGGGGCAGACGAAGATTGGTTTTCGCGCGAATGAGGAGCGAGATCATGGTCGAGGCGGTGGAAGGCTTGACCAAGATTCATCGTAAGAAGTAGCGAGGAGATAGAAGCTTAAGTTGGCGAAGATGGGCGGACGAAGCGAGAGAGAAGCCGTGGCGGTCTATTAAAGCAAAGAGAAGATATAGCGAACAGATGCTTGGTGGCGGAATTCAAGACCAAGCATCCGGCCATGATCAATCACACTGAAAGACGCAGTGGGCATAAGGAGAAGACTCAGACGAAAGGGTAAGGAGTCAGAAGAGGTCCCCATGGTTTCTAGGGATCATTCTCGAAGTAGGAGAAGATCGAAGCGAGAACTCCCGTGGCCTCGAAGAAGGCGATAATGGCCGTTACTTCTCAAAGATCGAGATGATCATCAACAAAGGAGTAGGTCGAAGGAGGTCGTACCGAAGTCCGGGTAATGGACTATCAGCGTGATCATTCTCACCACAAGGAAAGAGTTGTGTACCAAGGCGGATCAAGAAGTCCTACAGGCGGTAGGATCGGCGGGGAGGTCGATCCTCTCGAGAGACATAATATTGTTTCGTGAGAAAGAGGCTTCTCCATGACTGAAGGCGTTGATTTTCTAGTAAAGGAGCTTAAAGAGCTTAGAAAACAATGGCCGAGGTCCAAAGAAAGTGAAGGACGCTCAAAGAAAGCATCCCTTTTTCCTCGCCTATTCTCAAGGAAAAGGCGGATATCACTAAAAAATGCCTCGCGTGGAAAGTTACGATGGGCAGGAGATCCTTATGACCATAGCGAGCGTTCAATCGAACTAATGGACTATTACGACTTCACCGATCTTTGTCAAGTGCCACACCTTTATTCAACGCCGAAAAGATGCGAGGCGATTGGTTGGGAACTTTGCCTTGATTCCATATCCTCGTGGACCGAACTTTGTGATAAGTTCCATGCCGCGTTTAGAGCAACAGAAGAAGAGAAAGCCCACGGGTTCTTTAGCATGATTCGGGCGGTTGCGGTGAATCTTTGGGCGATATGTAAGAGGTTAGGAGAAGCGATCGGTCGGTGTCCGATCTTAATGACCTCCAGTGTAGGTTTGTTCAGAATGGATTGGATCTGGTCAAGTCCAGAAAAGTTGGTGAAGAAGTTGATGTTCAATCATCCGAAGAGCTTGGCGAAGCCTTTGACAAAGCGAAGGCTACATCGTTGTGGAAGAAGCTATGAAGCGACTGAAAAATCCTCTCTTTGGTCGGGGAAAGAGTCGGTGGCTCTAAGCCCGAAGTTGAGCAGAGAGAGAGCAGGGGGTATAATGATCGGACGGAGGGTAGTTCAAAAAAGTACAACAATTCTGGCGGCGCAGGAAGCGGTCATCCCTCCGTTCCTACCGAAGGTGAATAAGATCTACACCAAACTAAACACCGATAGATCGATAATTTTGGATCGGATCGAAACCAACCTTTCTTTCGAGCCACCCCGTGATAATTACCGAAGGCTGAGGCGGAGGTAACTCTCGTAAAGTATTGTGGCTATCATCAAGCCGGCGCCACGACACTAACGAGTGTTGCAATTTGAAAGACTTTGTGGAGAGGAAGATTAAAGATGGCTTGTTAGTGCGGTATGTGGTAGTAAATAATCGTTGAGAACGTTAACCAGTCTTTCAGATTGTTCGAGGGCTCAAAGATCGCCGCCAAGGCATGTTATCGATGTGATAACCGGTGGGTCCATGGGAAATTGATAGGGAAGAAGAGAAGGCTTACGAATTGGTCGTGACTATGACAGATCTTCTCGAAAGCAGATAGACCATTCCGGACCTGTATCATATCATTCACCGACGCCGACTCTCCTCCCGAGCCCATCGAGCCGCGTGAGGGGCCTTAGTGATCACGCCATAAGTGGGCACGGTGGACGTAAGCGCATGATGATAGAGCAATGGATCTTGAAGAGATATCTGTATGCCCCGTACTATCGGAGGATGCACCTCGACGGGCCGAAAATGGAGGTCGGGCAGAAGCTCCTTTATCGGACGTGAATGATCCGTAAAAGTAAAAAGCGAGCCTTTATTGAACTCCGGTTGTCTTGATGTCACTGGCCAAAGTGAGTCGAAATAGTGTGTAAATTCTATGTTGTGCACGTTGATTGATTTTACAACGCTTATCTTTGGGAAGACTACTTTAACTCGCTCTCCAAGTTGTGACCTCCATCCTCATTTCAAAATCAAGTTCCCACGGCTCATGGAGTAGAGAGGTGGCGGGGACTTGGATGCGGCCCGACGATCTTTATCGGAATCTTTGTTATTTCCTCCGGAGTGGGAAATTGAAGACAAAAAGAAAGCGATGGCAATTGAGATTGAGCCCTTTACTAGAAAGTAGTTCAGGCGATGGTGATTCTGCGGAGAGACGGAGGAGGTCGAGTTGATCATTCGAAAGCCCGACAAGGCCGTGAAGATCGGTTCGGGTTTACGAGAACCTCTCTGACAAACCTTATAGAACATTCTTACTGCTTATGCGGATATTTTTTGCATGGGAACAGAAGGACATGCAGAGTTAAGCGGAAGATGGTTTGACACGTGACTGAATGTAGATCCTCGAAGTAGCAGTTCGGCGAGAAAAGGCGGATCTTTGCGCTTGCCGACGTGAAAATCATTGATGAGGAAATAAGAAAATTGTTGTCGCCGACTTCATCTATGAAATTGATTATCCCGAGTGGATGGCGAATGTGGTGTTGGTGCGAAGCAGAATGGAAAATGGCGGGTTTGCATCGACTACAACCGACCTCAATAAAGCTTGTCAGAAGGACTTTATCCTCGCCCATATTGATCGACTTATCGATGCCACTTTGGGTATGCATTACTTAAGCTTTATGGATGCTTTTTCAAGGTTATCACCAAATATCCGTGCGTAAAGAGGACATCCCAAAGACGCGCGTTTATTACACATTCGATTCGATTACGTCGCTTCTGAAGATGACTTTTGGCCTTATAAATCTTTGGAGCCTTTACAGAGAGAATGATGAACTTCATCTTGAGCAAATTTGGGAAGGAACATGGAGGTATCGTTGATGACATGATTGTGAAAAGCATGCACGTCAGAGTCATTTAGACGATCCAGAGGAATGCTTTCAGACCGTCCGTCATCGTCAACTAAGGCTTAATCCGCCAAATGCACTTTCGGCCTCGGTGCGAGTGGAAGTTTACGGGTTATCTTGTTAGTCGAAAGGGGTATCGAGGCCAACCCGAGAGAAGATTGAGCCATTCTTGATATGAAGACTCTCGGTCATTCAAAGACGCCCAACGCGTCGATGGCGAGATGCAAAGATTAAGGAGGTTCGTCGCCAATCTGCAGAGAGGTGCCTTCCTTTCTTTGATACTTTAAAAGGGCCGAAGAATGCGAAGACGTTCCAGTGGACTTCAGAGTGTGAAGACGCATTCCAGAGCATAAAGGCGTATCTTTCCTCGGCTCCTTTATTGGTGAAACCCATTCCAACAGAGACCTTATATCTCAGATCTGGCGGCAAGTTCGTTAATGGTTGGAGCGGAATCTTTAGTTCGGAGATCGGTGGAAGGAAGACAAAGATCGATCTATTATGTTAGTCACGTCCTGCGAGATCTTTGAAACCGGTATCCAAATATTGAAAAATTTGCTTTCGCTTTGATAATTGCTAGTAGGAAGCTTGGTGATATTTTCAAGGTCGGCTCTCTGGTTGTCTACATCGATCAACCATTGAAAGAAGGTGATGGGCATGCCGGAAGTTTCGAGGAAGGTTAGCGGCGTGGACAATGGAGTTATCCACGCTTTTTCATCGAATATCATCCACGAATCATTATCAAAGGCCAAGCTTTGGCCGATTTCATAAATAGAATGTTCGTTCACGTGAAGCGGATGCCGAAGTTCTAGGAAAGTTGAATCCTCCGATCGGCGATTTGCGATTCTTCAATGAGGATCGTAATGTTTGGACCCTATATGCAGATGGTTCTTACCTACCCTAATTGTTAAAGCAAGGGAATTATCTTGACGAGTCCGAACGGGTTCAAAGTTCAACGAGCCATCGATTTGGATTTAAAGCGACAAACAACGGCCGAGTATGAAGCGGTGCTTAGCGGGTGTTCGATTGGCAAAGAGTCTCAGAGGTCGGAACCTTATCATCTCTGATGACTCTCGGTTGGTTGTCAAGCATTATCGTGGAACTATGAAGCTCGTGGGAATCGAATGATCAAGTATTTGGCGGAGTTAAAGGACCGACTTCAAGATTTCGGCCGCCGTCATCAATTTGTGGCATAGAGCGTAATGACAATTCTATCGCCGATGCATTGTCGAAATTGGCTACTACGGATGAGATGTTTTAACGGATCGATTTACTTGGAAGTTCTGCAGCGGTGAAAGTGTTGAAGATAAGTCGTGATGTGTATCGAAGCAACTAGCTCTTTGGATGACCCCTACATCGAATATTTGGCGGATGGCGTCCTTCCTTCGGATCGGATGTTAAGAAAGAAGATTAAATACAAGAAGCGCCTAACTTTACTCTTATTGATGGCGATCTTTACCGATCGGCCTTTTCTTCACCATTCTTGAAGTGCCCTGGTCCCATCTCGAGGCGGAATATGCTCTTCGGGAAGTTCACGGAGGCATTTGCGGTGATCATATGGGTCGCTAAATCTTTGGCTTACAAAGTACTTCAACAAGGATACTATTGGCCTACAATTTTCAAAGAAGCTACAGTATGTCAAGAAATGTGAAAAGTGCCAACTCAACAAATTCGATCCCATCACCACCGGAAGAGCTATACTCGATTTTATCTCCTATACCCTTTTTATGCAGGGGGTAGATATATTGGATCCATTGCCTAAAGCTAAAGGTCAAGTTAGCTTTATCATAATTCTTATTGATTATATGACTAAGTGGGTAGAAGGCGAAGCCGCTCAGTTAATTCTGAGCAAGAATGCTTGAAGTTCATAAAAGAATCCAGTAGTGTTTCGCCGGGATCCCTAGAGTATTAATATCGGACAACGGACGTCGGTTTAATGGGATCAAAATTTGAAGCATTTTTAAAGGTTGGGGATTCAACATAAGAGGACTTGGTGGCTCATCCACGGTCAAATGGCAAGTTGAGGTGACCAACGGAATGACGTTTGAATCGGAATCAAGCCGCGAGACTAGATGAAGCTAAAGGAAGATGGCCGAGAGGCTGCTTCGGCGTTGTGGTGGGCTTCTGGGACTACACCACGGACTACCAGCGGGATTCACCCTTCGGTCGGCTATGGTGCGATGCCTTAGTCCCCGTCGAAATCGGATCTCAAGTCTTGGTCGGTCAATACAAAGAAATATCTGATGACGAAGGATGAAGGCCAATTTGGATCTACTTAGAAGAAGTTAGAGAGGTTGCTTTCACTTAAATTGGGTCAACTTATCGGCGAAGAGTAAATAAGCATTACAACAAAGGAGTCAAACTTCGCAGATTCAAGTAGGAGATTTCGATCCTCGAGAAGTCAAGCTTCTACACCTCAAAATACGGAAAGTTAATGCCAAACCAGGGGAAGGACCATATGAGGTGATCAAGTATCCAAACCGAGCACTTTAGGTTAAGGGCATTAGATGGTTCGAAATCAAAAACACTCAGCGCATTGGCGGCAGCTTCGGAAATACTTTCAATAAAGATCAAGTTAATTCATGAAGTCTCAGATATTATTGTTCATTATCAATAAAAGACACTTTTTCTTTATCGATCACGGTCCTATTTTGTCCTATGGTCACTTTATGGTGTAAGGAGGTATGGTAGGACTCATTTGGCCATTCGATGGCGGCCATTTGTCGTTCTACCGAGTGGTAGGCGAAGGATCCTATATTGATTTTACCGGGGTGGTAAATCGATGGTCACTATCGATCCCGGTCCTATTTTTTGTCCTATGGTCACTATGGTGTAAGGAGGTATGGTAGGACTCATTTGGCCATTCGATGGCGGAAAATTTTTGTCGTTTCTACCCCGAGTGGTGAGCGAAGGATCTATATTGATTTTACGGTGGTGGTAAATCAATGGTCACTATTGATCCCCGGTCCTATTTTGTCCTATGGTCACTATGGTGTAAGGAGGTATGGTAGGACTCATTTGGCCATTCGATGGCGATTTCATTTGTCGATTCTACACCGAGTGGTGAGCGAAGGATCTATATTGATTTTACCGTGGTGGTAAGTCAATGGTCACAATTGGTCCTTATATCTTGGTCCTTATATCTCGGTCCTTATATCTCGATCCTTATATCTTGATCCTTATATCTTGGTTTTCAGATAATTGTTTCATCCCGAGTGGTAAACATATGACCGATCTCACACTTGAGCCGATGAGTATGTGGTACTTTATTTTATTTAAGTGTTGAGTTAGGAAGGCCCTCGTCCCTTAACATCACTTTATCTCGTTATATATACGCTTATCTACATTATATACACGCTTAATCATTGAAGTTAAATCCTCGAAAGGGTTTTTTGTATACTTGTCCATATAAATTCATATTCAAGTATTGACATAAAATAAAAAAAGTACAATCTGAAGTCATAAGGAAGAAAATCATTTCTCATTAATATTTAAGTTCATTTACAAGTAAGGAAATAACATAAAATTTCTACAAATATTCATAATAAGACTAAGACAATCCATGTCGTGGTGCTTGGTAGCTCCATCATCATCAAGAAGAGTCCAAAGAGGTAAGGATCTAAGTTAGCCTTGATCAACCTTTCCTTGTCAAGACTTGGCAGAGCTCGTAGCTTTCTTTGTGAATTCTCATGATTTCTTCATTTATTTCGTCTGAAGTTTCTATACTCTTCACAAATTTCTTTCTGAAGAGCATCGGGCAGAGGAGGCCCAAGGTCCGAAGAGCCTTGAGTTCTCGGATCTCTTGCTCGAGCTGCTGCCGTATATTCAGTTGAAGCTTTTCATCCTGCTCCAACTTATGGATCGTCCTGGTCAAGATTTTGGCGTCGGACTTCAACTCCTTTATCTTATTCATCCTCAGTTCACTCCTCTGAACTAAGTCGACGTTCATGTTGACAATTTCAGCATGCTGAGCCTTAGTCGACTTTAGTTCTTCCTTGGAGGCCTTCACTTCTCCCTTAGCTTCAATAACTCTTTCGAAGACCTTCATTAGTATGAAGAAGGCCTTCACGATGAGTCCTTTCCCGAGCCAGGTGATTTCAGGAGGAAATTTTCTTCTTCAACGCTCCTCCGGATTCACTTGGAGAGATCGGGGGACGCAGACGTCCAAGAAACGAGATTTTACTGTTCATGTTCGGCGTTATTCAATCGACGGATGTATGAATATGAAAGTAAAAAGAAAGGAAGAGAAGAGTCATTTACCTTAGCCAAGTATTTCATTGCCTTCGTTGAAGCAAATCCTCGTTTGAATCTGTTCCCAACCGGTGGTCACCTGGTCTCACGAACAAAAGCCTCAAGCAGTTGAAAAGGGAAATTGGCATTGAACCGAGGCCACATAGTCGGTGAACCCATGGCATCATCTTTGAAATTCGGATGTCATTGGGTCTGAGGAGGAGTAATAGCCGATGCGAACCGCGTGAAGGATCCGCATGCACCGCCTCTGGAGAAGGTGGTCGAGTGGCGTTCGCTCGGGAGTTGAAGAAGGGTTGAAGTCGAACAAAGCCGACCGTCCAAGAAAATTTTTTTTTTTTTCGGGACGGGAAGGCTCGGCCCCGACCTTCAGCCGCTTAGGTGTTGGGGTTTCATTTAATGAAATTTGGATGTTGAAGGAGGGGAACGCGGAGTTCGCTTCGGCGAAGAAGAGGAATTATTTTGCTTCTCAATTTTTTTAAAGACACGAAGGACTTTCGCTTGCGATCGTGTGGAGGAATGTCGAGGAGACTCCTTTCTTAGATTTGGTTCGGAGGTTGGTGGAGTTGGTTCGAGAGGTTGTTGTGGGTTGAGTTGAAGGAATTGTTTGTGGGATTACCTCGGGAAGTACCTCTCGTCGCTTTCAGATTTATCTCATGAGGAGTCCGGCCTTTGGGGCGCCTTCTTCCTTGGCGAGGTCGGAGGACCGCCGGGGATGATAGGATTATCGACTTCAGGTCATCATCCGAAGGGGAGTTAGTGTTGGCTCTCGAGGCGGGGGTTCGATTCGGGAAGGCTCCTCATTAGGGAGTTCTTCATTTGCATCAAAGAATCCTCCCCGCCAAGAAATCTTCCAAGTCTTTTACCTCAGGAAGTTGGTTTGATCGAAAAGACATCGCAAATAATCACAAGTTAAAATCGCAGTACCACATAAACATTTCAAAAATTATATCACAGAATGGTCCAAGACTTACGTTTATGGTCATACAACCATGCTTTGCTTGGTCAAGATGAAGTGAAGCTCCACTCTTGAGAAGGATTTTATTCATGAAGTCACCCATCTCCTCGCGCGCCCCTCGGGGATGTCACCGAAGTCAGCAGAGATACGCTCTGAAGTGGTCCAATCGGGAAGGGAGGAGATTCCAGGACCAGTGACGAAGAACCATTTCTCGTGCCATCCTTTGTTGCTCGAGGGGGTGCTCATCAGGGGCCTCTTCTCGAATTTCGAGTTTGGGCGTGGGGGCTGTTTGGTTCAGCATTTTGAACCCTCGTTCTCGGGATCTGCCAGCCGAGAAGAGGGTAAAGAAGAGATCAACAGAGGGTAACCCTAGTTCATTTATGTAAGGCGATGAACGCCAAAGATATGGATATAGGAGTTGGGCACCGGTTCTTGTGAAAGCCTACTCCGATAAACCCAGGAGGTAACTATGAAGGCGTGGAGGGGTAAGCGAACCCCTTTTAGCAGAGAGTAGTCGGCATGGCGACCCATCCGTCTGTCATTTGGTACATTCGCTTCCTCGCAGATGGAGCCCTCATAAGAAAGTTATCCGGAACATGATAACCGAATCAGGAGAGTTTGCGATTGATTCGAAACGGTGGAGGTGATGTTGGCATGAGGAAATTGTTCCCCATCCTTGAAGAAATCGATTGGGAGATGGTGGATTGGCACTTGAACCCCCTTGGTTGGGTTTGAACGAGAAGAATTTGAAGGGTTTTGGCTTGGATTCACCATTGTTAAGTTTGTGAAAGCTAAAGAGAGGTTTTTCCGAGAGAAGGAAGAAAGCTCAAAGGTTCAATTTCAAATCGAGAGGTAAACCGAAATCAATTTTGGTGAGGTTTACCTTTTTATATCGACGCACAGACGCGAGCGAATGGTAGGGCGATTTAATGTCAGTAATAATGGGAATTAAAGTGGAATACGTTTGGATGACCTTTGAATATCTTATCAGATTGGGCCTGACTGTTGGATCTCTATCTTATTGGCCCATGCCGTTCAGATTCAGATCCTTTATCAAATTGGGCTTATTGCTCTGGGTATCCACTATCCAGTCCTCCCTTATTCCACTTCGTATGATAAAAGTGGGTATGATCCACTTATTTCCTATTTTTGAGCCTTTATTAAATTCTAAATATCATGAATCTTATATAGTTTTCCATTAAACATTTTGTTTAACTAAAAAACTAGGGGGTAATGTTGGGTCATAATATTTCTCCTCTCTTGGGCCGGATAAATTGGGCCCATTTATCAGTATAATCTGTTGGGCTTTTATTATTAAACCATGGGACTCTTTGAGCCCATTTATTGTGTCAACTTTATTTAATCCTGTTGGACCGGGTCAGTCCAATGGATCGACCCATTAGATATTTTAATATCTGTTACTTTGACTTGTGATGATGAAAAAGCATGACAGTTGACCAATCCTCCGCCATGCATTAATGTGGATGGGATCATAGCCGTAGGTGGGAGAAAAGCAAGTGGCCAAAAGCGGTAGAGATAAACCCGATATAGTCGGCGAGGTCCATCGGATCGAGAGGGTGTCGGGGTAGTAGTGGGTGGCACAATAATCCAAGCAAAAGTAATATAACTTAGCAAGGAAGCCATCGTATGGAGGTATGTTCTCTCATATATTGATTACTCATATTCTCCCATACACGCATCGAGATTTTAATTCTCTCAATACACTAGACCATATATTCCTCCATTGTTAACCTCGTGAACACGTACTAATTCTCACGCCTGAGCTATCCCCGACGGAACCGCCGTCAAGCTTTGGTGTTGTTGTGTGTTTATCGCAGGATCGGGACGCTCTTACGTGATTGGGGACGTGGAGAATGATCTTCATGCTAATAAAGACCCATAAACAAATGTCGTTCCATCACCATTTCAGCAAATATACAGCCCACACCCCACATATCAACAGGGGTGGAGTATTGGCCAGAGCCAAGCAGGATTTCAGGAGCCATAAACAGGAAATTTCCCACCTACGTATAATTACCAGCCATAGGAAAAATATATAAAAAGAAGAAAAGGCCAAATAACTGTGACGGGAAAAGGAAGACAAGAATGGCACTTGCAAGTATAGTGCTTGTGAAACAGAATACAACCATATTTCTGCCGCAAAAACGTCAAAAGTAGTACGATAAAAATGCCTGAATAATGTCAACAAGAATATTAAAACATAATTACCAAAAAGAATATTAAAACATATCAATCCTACAGTGTATTTATTTTGACTTAAAGGACAGTTAAAGATGGGTTCCTCTTCCTAATAAAACCCTAAATTTACTAATAAGCTACAAGTTACCCTAAAGACTGAATATTTCATGAAAGTTGTTAAGGAACTTAGAATTTCAGCCATGCACCAAATCTAAGAATATTTCCATTATTCCTCGTCCGAGATTTAAAAGATCAAGTAGGAATTGCAGTATAGACATCAATACCTTGCCAGTAAGTGACTTGAGAGGAATATCAACTGCCCTGGCTAATCCAAAGTCCGCAACTTTAACAACATTTTTACGACGATCAACCAACAAGTTATTAGTCTTCAAATCTCGATGAACAATTTTGTTAGAGTGACAATACAAGACACCGGATAGGATTTGATGCAAAAAACTCTGCAAGGAGAAGATTCATAACCTTTACAGTAGACATGTATAAAGAATTGTTACGGACCTTTGTATAAATACTGTCAAGAGAAAGTGATAGTACTTTTAGACTTCAATTGAAAACCATTATGTTGTGCAGAGCCAATTGAGAAGAGACTATCACTTTTCCATTTAAATGCTAGTGTATGGTAGAGATATTGGTTTGAGATAAAGATACTATAAGCAAATAACCTTGTTCCCCCCATAGTACAATTGAATGTTGATTGAACATTTTCTAGAAAACAAAAGTATCGTGCCATTTCACAAGTCATAAAATAAACCTATGATACAGGATTTTAGGTAAAAGATTGACCACAAAAAGAAAATTGTCCTCCCAGATCTTATATGATGATATGGTAATGAAGGAAATAGGGGATACGGAAAACTTCGCAAACTGATATGGTAATATTTTAAAGTTGAAGTACTCTATAAAACAAATTTAAAAAATGAAAAACTACACATTTACAATTTTCTAAATATCTATATGATCACCATAGCTATAAGATGTGATAAGAGTTTTTTGAGATTGGCCATGAAATAATCAAAATGACATGATGATGACACCTACTTTTATGATATGAGGATTCTTAACAATTGATGGAAAACTGAGCATGAAATCCTTCAGATCGTTGTCCAAATACTCAAAGATGAGAGAGACTTTGTTGTCAGTGCTCAGTACCTCCAGCAATCTGTAAAATAATAGTATCTGATTAAATTTATTGAGACAATTCCAAAAAGCAACTATTTTTTACAAGGTATTAATTAAAGTTTGAGATGCAAATGAAGTTCACTTTATAAATCAGATGCTTGATGTTTACAAACTCATCATGTTATGAATCAATTAGTAGTTACAAAAAAAAAATTCTAAACCTGAAGAGTGTGACTTTAAAGAATTCAAGAACATGTACTGACTACGGAACAGAAAGGCAGGTTTGTTGAAGATGGGTGGTGGCATAAAAGCCTTATCCCTAAGATCAAGCCAAATACATAAGAATGAACTTGTTTAGTACTCCTATCTGATTGGACATAAACTCCACTGCTAAAATTGACAAGCAGAACAAAATCGGTCGATTTTCTAGTGGCATAATTATAACATCATTTTTCATGCCACTATGCCAGTTTCAAGTAAACTAAAGAACGTAATTTTTATAAGATTTCCAGTTCCACATGAAATAATAACAGAATAAGGCTTCAAACTGAATATAAGTAGTTCAAGCATTAGGGGGTCACCATTACTTCAACTAAACACCAAGTTCATCCTGAAAACATTAGCCACTATATATCAAGCACAATCTGAAATTCATAATACAGAAGTGAAATTTGGAATATTGAGTTTATATAAACTAAAATGTAAAATTGATTCTCAAAATTCTCATCAAGTAAATGCATAAACATTGCATCATCAAGAACAGTATATATTCATGTAATAGATGAGACCAAAACCACAAGACTGCAATTTATACCAGTGTCCCCAAGGTTGAAGCTAGAACATTGTGGTGTTAGAGGATAACAAAATTGATGAACTAGCACATATAAAAGAATCATGAAAGCAGCAAAAATATCTTTAATGAAAGTTGCATGCCTATAAATGTAGACTTTTTTATGTTTCTCGAAAGTAAACCATGAGAGAAAGATAGGGAGAGAGAAACTACCTTACGATGTTTGTGTGATCCAACTCCTTGAGAAGGGAAACCTCTCTTATCACTGAGCTTGGCACACCATCACATTCATGGAAGAAGATGTTTTTGACCGCTACTATCTCACCAGTAACAGTGTTGCGACATCTGTAAACCACACCGAAGCCACCTTGTCCAACTTTCTCAATTTCCTCGTACTGCGGTGCATTGACCAACATGACTAACAGTAAAATTCTGACAGAAATATGCAAAAATACACCACCCTACTATTTTCACATACCTTATCCATTTGATGAAGAAGATCAATCAACAATGTGACATTACATCAAAAACTTTCAGTATCCTGTTACTGGAAAAGTAAAAACAACATAATTTTTGTTAGAACAGATAAACATCTAAAACAAACATAAACCAAAACTGCATACGATGAGGAACATAGCACAGGTAGATTTTATTATTTATTCTTCAGAATACAAGTGGGTAGCTATTGATTGTAATTATGTATTTTTTTTATTCCTTTCCGACACTTTATTCCAGTTACAAACAGAGCCTAGTCAAGTTATATCTACTGAGGGAGGAAATATAAGGGAAAACACTTTTTCTATATTCCATCGTTTTCTACCAAGGAACCTAAACTAAAATAAATCCATTCAAGCATAGAACCAAACAATTAATTAAGTACATACAATACTGGAGGTTTGATAAAATAAATTAGAGTGAAAATTTTACTGAAAGATGTAAAGAAACACAGCCACACGATTTAATAGTTTTATTAAATACCTTACTTAAAAAAGACTTAACGATTGGTTTAACTTATTTCTTTGATTTGGCATAATATAACCAAAAACTTAACCCATTAGGTTTATGGTCCATTATAGCATATATGTCCTCAATATTTCTCCTTTCTATTAGAGCATGTACTTGGGAATATGTGGCCCATATATGCTCATTTGAAACCATATCTTGACTCAAGAGGATAACCCATTAGGTTTATGATCCATTAGAGCATATATGTCCTCGATCTTTCTCCTTGTGTTCCGATGTGAGACTTCAACTATCTCCCCCTTAACGTGTGATCTCTCCATTCATATCAACACCAAGTTATTCACATCGACTCCCTCTTTTGAACATTAGCCCATACGAGCCACTCTCTTCAATACTCCCCTTAATACTCTTTTAAGAATCAGCCCATGCGAGCCACCCTCTTCAATATCTCTTGTTTAATCCACCAAGAGCCTCCCCAAGAAGAGTCCACCACTTTACTCAAAGAGTACATAATCCACAATCATCCATAATTCATTGAGGCCCAATCATGTCTCTCTCTAATGACGAGCCCACACTCTTCAATATCTCTTGTCAAGAACCATGTTGGGAATATCCAGCCTATATATGGGAATCTGAAACCAGATCTTGATCCAAAAAGTTAACCCATTAAGTCTATGGTCAAGTATATACGTGCTTGTTCTTGTGTTCCGAGAATTTTATTGCAAATTAAACGCTGATAGATAAATAACACAAACGAATTATACAATTATTGGTAAAACAAAGTTGAGAGATATAATTTTACAAAAAACACGAGCGAGAAATAGAGCACACATATAAAACGGCATTCTAATTTAGCCCTAACTGACTTACTTTAGTTCTTTTGATTTAATATTCACATAGAAATGATGAATGAGGCATAAGAAAGCAATATTTCTATTGCAGTTTCATAATCAAATCAGAATGTAGATATTTGAATTGTGAAAGAAATCAAAGGATCGATGAAATACCGTCAGCGAATGGAATTCCTGAATCTTGAATAGAATCAATATCTTATGAGCAAAACAAGTTCATATAGGCACAAATTCATACACAATTATTGGTGAATATATATAAGAGTGGAGATTTGCGTGTACATATACACATATATATATATATATATATATACATGGAGAGAGAGAGAGAGTGGGTTACCTGAAGACGTTGTTAAGTAAACTGATCTCCAATTCGTGGAATTTGAATTGAACCAAGCGCGAAATGCAGAAGTAGAGATATTCGGAGAGAGACGGTACTCTTTGAGTTTCTCCTTGGCCTTTTTATTTTGTTTATTTATTATATAAGGAGTAGGATTTTAGACTTTATAACAGAGAAGCGATATTTTCACATAAAAAATTTATATTTTTACGTTATTTCTAATTTTGTCTAATTAGGCTGACTGAGATTGTGGGGTTAAGTCTATAAATTATTATTTTTATAAGTAAAATTTAATATTTTACAAGTTTTCTTTCTACATTAGTGTGCAACTCATTTACTATTCATGCGAAAAATGAGCTTGTGAAGCTATCAATTTAGCTTGTTGAAATATATATTCCCTATATTTATTCATATATTATATTATGGGTTAAATACATTTTTAATCATTAAACAAAGGTTTAATTTACATTTTGTTCATTGAACTCAATTTTTTTACAATCAACTCATTGAACTAATATAATTTTTTATAAAATTTTCAAAATCCATCTAAATCGATAAGTTTTTAGCGAAAAATTACGTGACAGAATAACGTATATAATTATTAAGAGGGTGTTCGACAATGACGATTGATAAGTTGGTCAAACCAAATTATAAGTTATTTGTTATTGTTGAGGTGTTTGGTAATTACTTATTTTTTTAACTTTATAAGTCAAAATAAAATTGTTCGACAATGACGAACACATTCATAACTTATTTTAATTTAATTTTTAACTTATAAATCAAATTAATGTCGAACGTTTTAATTTATAAATCACAATTTAAAATAATTTATAAATCAACTTAAATTTTAATTTTAAATTATTTAAAATAAATTGTTGCGAAACAGGCCCTAAAACTATTATCTTATGTGACAATTTATCCTAATTTAAGT
Organism: Panax ginseng; assembly: GCA_020205605.1. Taxonomy (NCBI): domain Eukaryota; kingdom Viridiplantae; phylum Streptophyta; class Magnoliopsida; order Apiales; family Araliaceae; genus Panax; species Panax ginseng. The sequence goes on along the minus strand of CM035149.1, from coordinate 10,261,127 downwards.
GGTATTATGGATCGGGCAGTCCACCCATAACCCACTCCCCATCACTAACTTTATTTGATTTAACTTTATTAGTTTTAAAGATCAAATTCGAGGGGTTTTAAAAATATGGAAACTTTGTGCTCCTCATTAATCTTGCTGCTACATCAGACGAAGGTGGCGGAGAGAGAACAATTTTAAAGGATTCGGTTTGTATAAAGTAAAGTTCATAATAAGTGCTGACATACAGATAAAAGGGTAATCTTTCTGACTGCGTGTTACTATATTAAAATTTGTTATAAAGTTCACTTCATACTAACTACTCTCAATTTAAGACGAAGGGTTCACTAAACAATTTAAAATGAACACCGAGATTCATCCATGGCAGCAATGGTTAAGATGAAGCTGGAGGTGGGGGAGGGAACAATGGTTAAGATGAAGGAAGCCGACGTTTCATTCTACTTTTCTATTTTTTTTTTAAAGGTCCGATGTGTTACAAAATATAATTAAATAAATTTTAACTAAATAATATATTGTTGAATAAAATTAATACGTATTCTAATTCTGTAATATTTTTACACTAAAATGGTTATATAAATAAATATTCATTTGTTATATAATTAAAATATTTTTAATAATTACACATGTGTTCTTTAAAGTTCATATAATATAGTTATAAAAATAAATATTCATATGTTATTATATTTCCATATTGTTTTCTTTAAACTCAAAATTGTTCTTTAACAAGGTGTTGAAAAAATATAAATACCCATTTGTTATATAATTACACATTGTTCTTTATTTTAACCGATTAAGATATACTTTATTTTTAAAATAAAGTTTCTTTCATATTTTTCTCAAGTTAATAGAATTGATGAAGCACAAAATAGATTTTGTACAAACACCAATCAGATAATTATAAAAGCTGTAATTAAAATAAGAAATAAGACAAGGATTAAAGTGGTTCGGTCAAGTTGACCTAGTCCACTGTCGAATGGCTATAACCGCTTGACACTCTTTATTATGCGTGTTGGAGAAAATACAAAGGGCATATGCTTTTAGATACAAGAGTTAGTTGTCCCCTAATGTTGGTAAGACATTCTATTTATAGCGACTTGTGATAGTTTTGGGGTGAGCACGTAACCACTACTTTAGTGGAGCTCCCAACCTCTTCTTAGCGTGCAAGGTGATGTACGTGCTCTCCGTGAGGTCCGGAGGCGAGACTTGACCATTTCATGATGTGGACGTGCTTAATTAACTCGGCTGTGATGGATCACATTTGTTGGGCTCGCCAGACCTCTTGAGCTTGGGCCTATCATACGGACCTATGAGATGGGCTGGAGGATGAGGCCTATGAGATGAACTGGACCCTTGAACTAAACCCATCAAGAATTATCGTTGCAATTGTTACTGTTAACGTTATCGCTACTATATAAACGAACAATCCAACTTAATTTAGATGTGTTTTAACATGCAATTCTATTTTTAAAAAAGTATATTTAACTTTAATATTTAAAATTAAAACTTAACGGAAAAAAATTCAGACAAAGATACTATAGTATAGAACGTATTTAACATACCAATAGTACGTCTTATGTACTGATAAATCATAAGATTTTCTCAAGTAAACGAAAAATTATGAAAACATCATTTATTTTCGACAATTCTGCGTATTTAATTAAATTTATACACATTTTTGGCTCTGTCCTCCTTTCCTTCAAGCAACCAAGAAACATAAGTCCTCATCATCAGATCAATCCAGCGGTTGTGGAACTAACATTGAATAGTTTGGATTGGATTGGATATAAAAGCAAGGAACTAGATTGATTGGGCTGTGCACTAAAGTTCGAGATCGATACTATGATGGGCTGATGTCCAGTCCAAAACACAAACAGAGAGCGACTGCCAATTAATTTTCCCCCCAATTTACAACTAACAGCAACAGAATCCCAAATTATCTCTCCCTCCTCTATTACTTCCACAGTTCGACCAAAAGAGAAGACAAACCCCTCAATGGCAAAGAATTTTGAGTTCCTGATTATCCTCATCGCCATCTTGATTTCCACCACCACTACCGCCGCCGTCCCCCCTGCACCATCAACCACCCAAGAAAACCTAACCCACACATCCCTGGCTATCGCCGCCGTCCTCTCCACCCTGGGCTTCGAACAGCTCTCCACTGTCGCCGACCAATCCCTCTTCAACACCACCGCCCCGCTCACCATCTTCGCCCCCTCCGACAACTCCCTCATCACCTGCCCGTCTTGCTCCGTCTCTCTCCTCCTCCAAGAGCATTCCGTCCCTGGACTCTACCCCTTCCATCTTCTCCTGTCCCTCTCCTTCGGCACCAAAATTCAAACCCTCTCCCCAAATCTCCGCTGCCTAACCCTAACTTTCACGGGATTATCTAACACCACCCTTTTCGTCAACGGCGCCCAAATCACCCACCCTAATCTCTTCCAAACCGACCACCTCATCGTTCACGGCCTTCAGGGTTTTCTCTCACCTCTCTCCCCTCTCTCTTGCAATGTCGAATTCATGACTTCTCTCTCCTTCCCTCCTTTTCCTCCCTCCTTCACCCCCTTCTTTACCATGCGCCTCATGCTAAAAGACGCCATGCTCCGCCTACGCGTCGGCGGCTACGGCGTCCTCGCTCTTGCCATGAGAGAGAAGTACAAAGAGCTCATCGAGCTTCACGCTGCTACTGTTTTCGCGCTCGACGACGAATCGATCTTCGCCGCCGGAGGACACGCGTACGTACAAGATTTGAGGTTTCACATTGTGCCCAACAGGCGGTTGACGGCCGACCATTTGGTGGGTTTTCCGGTGAAGACGGTGTTTCCGACGATGAAGCTGGGTGAGAAACTAGTGGTGACCACCGCCGGCGGTGGAGGCTTATCGCACCCGATGAGGATTAATTACGTGAAGGTGAAGAACCTTGATCTAGTGTTCAACAGCAGGATTGCAGTTCATGGACTTGCGGGCGCAGTTAGGCACATTCATCATGATCTGCCGGCTGGGGGAATTTTGAACAAGAGTGGACGGCCAGGATTTGAAGGGAATATGGCTCCCAATGCAGCTAGTGTAATGAATGTGGAAGATGATGATTATCATAGTATTGGTTAATATTGATGTGTTGTAATAGTTGTGTTTTCTCGGCTGTACAATATAAAAGTTACACTCCTTCATTGAAGTTGGCTCATTACATTTTCTCTTCATTCTATTGAAATTGAAATTTCTTCATTTCTTTCTCTCTTCTTGCTTGATTTTGTTTTAGTCTTCACTTCACCTGCAACTAGCAGACTTGATAACTTGATATTATAATTAATTTCCGATTATTCCTCAAGTTACAAGTAATAATCTGCTTGGTAAACAAGTTAACCAATATATCTCAAGTTAAATTAGGTTGGATCAAAATGGTTCAATCAAATCCTAATAATAATATATATATACACGACGGTGAGATTTTTCTCAAATTTTGGACGGTCCAAATGATTTATTAAGGTGAACGAAAAATTCAAAATTAATTGTATTTTGTTATATATATATACTAGATATTAAACTTCGGTAAAAATAATGAGATTATTTAAGTTTTTAATAATAAATATGTACGATCTATAATTAATAAATAAAAATAATAATTTTAAGATGAGATAGATGTATATTTGTCATGATGAAAAAGAAGTTTCAAATTTTATGAAGAAAAACAAATAAATATATATTGTAGGGGGTAGTGTTGAGATAAAGTAGTAATTTTATTAATTAATAATTAAATTAGAAAGAATAATAGATTTGTAGAGATTTGAGAGATTATAAATCTTAAAAATTAAGAGAATGACATAATTAGAGGAATGACAATTGCATGACACCACTTAATTTATGTATGCTTGCATGTTATATTCAGTTTTTTTGTAAGAGTTTTCAGTGTATTCAGATAGATGTACTGGATCCATAACTTTAGAATTTGAGGAACTTTTCAGAAATAAAATTTAACCTTTTACAAAAAAAAAAAGAGAGTTGTAACTATGAAGGCTTTAGCTATAATTAGCTTCAAGGTATTTTAATTTAAAAATACTTTTTAATGGTTTATTTTGACTAATTCTTCACAAAAACTAGACACAGATGATGATGATTAGAGTAATTCATTGCCAGTCGTTTTTTTATGTTTAATTACTCACATGTCCAAAAAGAAGAATTCCTTTTATTCATTTGTAAAATGTACCAAGTAATTAATTGTTTCTTGTCGAGACTAAATTCTTCTATGTGTGATTTTAAGAGCAAACTTCACATATCAATTAACATGATGCATTTAAAAGATTTATCGCAAGTTCTAATGTCAAGGTTTGAATGCAAAAATAAAATAAAGCAAACCTCCTTTAACTTTCGGGCCAACTTCTTGGAGTTAATTTAATTATTTGGATGTTGGGTTTAATTTGTCAGTCAAAAGCTTAGTCGAGTCTTCTATCTTATTTTTTGCTAGTATGATACTCCATGGGTAAAAATGTAAACTATGGAGTACTAATACAAAGCCTTTTAAGGTTGGACCTACATAGCATAGCATACGTCTGTCTTACTCAGATTGGTTCAGAATGGGTGATATAATGCTGCATGCACCAACTCCACCCATATTAATTATGGTTTTTTGACTTTGGTGTTGTTGGTCAATTTTGGCTGATTTATTTGGACCAAATATAAAAACTTTTCCTTTCTTTTCTTGCTTTGTTTATTGGAGGAGAGTACAATGCAAAGGAAATGTATCGCACAATCGCACCTCCTTCAATTCCAAGTTCTTTCTTCTCGGCAACCAACCAGAAATCTAGCTAGCTAGGTAGCTTATTAGAGCTAGTCATAGTATATGATCAGTCATCGATGATGATCAATATTCCTCCATCATCAACGATGATGATCAACCATCAATCATCAATAAACATGTTTCTCTCAACTCCTTCACAATCATACAATGTGTCGTCTCTGCACTACTCCACTTTCGATGCTTCTCGTTACTTTGTTCGACAATATTCACTTCCAAGGTAATATATATATATATATATATATATATATATATATATATATATATATATATAGATCTTGATTAATAAAAAGTCGTCATTTAAGAAATATGTCATGATATGTATATATATATATATATATATATATATATATATATATAGAGAGAGAGAGAGAGATGTTTACGATTGATTGTATGGAAGTGTATTTGGGTGGCGCAGGTTTAAGATGGCGGAGAAGTCAATACCCAAAGATGCGGCATACCAGATAATAAATGAGGAGCTGATGCTGGATGGAAAGCCCAGGCTAAACTTGGCTTCGTTTGTCACAACATGGATGGAGCCAGAATGTGATAAGCTTATGATGGACAACATTAACAAGAACTACGTCGACATGAACGAATACCCTGTTACCACCCAAATTCAGGCATCCCATCCCATCCCATCTCTTAATTCATTAATTCCTTCAAAAAAAAAAAAAAAAAAACAGATCAAAGTAATTGAAATAAATCAAAGATTAAGGAGCTAGCTAGCTACACAATAGTATTTCATCTGCTAATGGTCAAATGTCAAACCAATTAGGTGGGGGCATTTAAGGTCAATAGCCCATCGTGCTAGGTTGTGACCAACCAATACAAAGCAATAGCTTTTCGCAATGTATTATAATAAAAAATAAATAAATTATTTATTTGTCAGTATTTGATTTATTTACGTGTAATAATTTTTTTAACATGTTGATATAGGACTTTGTCTATTTTAATTTGTTGGTTTGGACTATATGCAGTTCAAAGCCACCGATTATTAAGCTCAACTAGAATATTCGATATTGGATCAAAATACACCCTATGGAATCTATAATATTTTAATATTAACATTAATTGGATAGCCTGATTGACACTCGAAACTGTTTGTGTAACAAATTCGTCCTATTACCAATATAAGATTCACTTAATATATTAAAACTATAATTATTTACGTAATTCGTAATAAATTTTTTTATCTAAATATATATTATTATCCTGCTAATTTTAATGCAGAATCGGTGTGTAAACATGATAGCAAATTTGTTCAATGCTCCATTGGAGGAGTCTGAAGATGGTGTTGGAGTGGGAACGGTAGGTTCATCAGAGGCAATAATGCTGGCAGGCCTTGCTTTCAAGAGAAACTGGCAAAACAGGCGCAAAGCCCAGGGCAAACCTTGCGACAAGCCTAACATAGTCGTGGGAGCTAATGCTCAGGTTCACATTATAAGCTTTTCTTCAAATTCTCTCTAGCTCCTTAGTCATGTGGATATGTAGTTTATGAAGATTGGCAAAATATAATGGGCAAGAAAGGGCCCAAAAGTGAAAAAGATTCTCATTTTGGGATCATTAACCTTATCGAGAATATAAATTTGTGTTGTGTTATATCTATATCTATAATTATAGGTATGCTGGAAGAAGTTTGCAAATTACTTTGAGGTAGAATTTAGGGAAGTGAAGCTGAGGGAAGGTTACTATGTGATGGACCCTGTTAAAGCTGTGGAAATGGTGGATGAAAACACCATCTGTGTTGCGGCTATCTTAGGCTCAACCCTCAACGGAGAATTTGAAGATGTCAAGCTCTTGAATGATCTACTAGTAGAAAAGAACAACCAAACTGGGCAAGTGCAAGCATGCTTATGAAATCACTTGGGTTTTTTTTTCTTCGTAACTACTTTTCTTGATGTATTAATTAATTTGTTGCTCATTTTTTGCAGATGGGATACCCCAATTCATGTGGATGCAGCCAGTGGTGGATTCATTGCACCCTTCCTTTATCAGGAGCTGGAGTGGGATTTCCGTCTTCCACTGGTGAAGAGCATCAATGTTAGCGGCCACAAATATGGACTTGTTTATGCCGGTATTGGTTGGGTTATTTGGAGGACCAAACAAGATTTGCCTGAAGAACTTATATTCCACATTAACTATCTTGGAGCTGATCAACCTACATTCACCCTCAATTTTTCTAAAGGTGGTGACACAAGTATAAGTATATACTATAATTAAGAGTACTTAGCAGTGGTGGTTAAATTTAACCATGAAATGATTATTTTTCCATCTGTTTAATTATAGGTTCAAGTCAAGTTATTGCTCAGTATTATCAGCTAGTCCGTTTGGGTTTTGAGGTAAGGACCAAATGAATAATTAATTGACTTAATTCCATTCCAATCAGTTATTACCAATTTTTATAGTTTAATTTGGTCATGTTAACTAACTAGGTCGACAATTGTGTGTGAAAGGGTTATCAAAATGTAATGGAGAATTGTCAGGAGAATGCGATGGTGCTGAAAGAAGGTTTAGAGAAAACAGGTCGATTTAGCATTGTGTCCAAGGACAATGGAGTTCCTCTAGTTGCCTTCTCTTTAAAGGACAATAGTTGTTACGATGAGTTTGAGATTTCCGATAGGCTTAAACAGTTTGGTTGGATTGTGCCAGCGTACACCATGCCAGCTGATGCACAACATGTTACAGTCCTCCGTATAGTTGTAAGGGAAGATTTCTCGCAAACACTAGCGGCGCACCTTTTACTGGACATCACAATGGTACTCCGTCACTTGGATCATAAACTTCCTCTATAAAATCAAAGTGTCAAACTGGAAAATATATGGTAGTGAAGAGTACTGAAGGCGAAAAATTGCAGGGTGCTCAAGAAAACACAAAAGAAATCATGGATGCTTGGAAGAAACCAAAACTAGTTTGCTAGAACTTAAGCGTTGATTATTTCATTTTTTGCTTTTGATTTTGTTTATAGGATAGGAAATTTTAAGAGTTTATTCATTCTTTATTTGTTCCTTCTCATGTAATTATAATCACCTAATAATTATAAGAGGTTTGTCCTAATTAAACAAGATAACTTGTGCTTGGAAGGAAATGCAAAGCATATATTTTGGATTAAAATCTAATGGTTAAGACTGATATACTAGGAAATGCAACATATATATTTTTGCTATGTATATGAATGTTGTCCATGTGTACATGAGATAGTTAGATTGTGAAATTATGTGTACGTAGTTTTTCAACTCTGTGAATTTTAATTAAAATTGAAAAAGAAAAAAGAAGTATATATGTCACATTTTAATATCTTATAATTATCATTTATCCATGTTTGTATATGTGTAATTTTTGCCATTCAATTGCTAACTGCAATTACCAGGCAAGTGTGAGTAACCATAAACCGGTTCACAAATATTACCTACCAAACAAAATTTTTTAGGCAAGAAAGTGACAGCACGGGAACAATAGCTAGATCGAATGTGGTGGCTGGGATTCAAATATTACCCTGTCCCAAAATCCAAGGCATGTGTCACCTTGTGAAGGTAGAGTTCCAGTGGGATCATTTTATAAGATTAACCAAATCATTAACTTTTGAATACATCGATCAGATTACCTGCTCTGATAGCAGCTCATTGCAAGCAGTTCACCTACTCTTTTCTTTATCAATTTTTATCGTCGACCGACTATAATGAAATACAGGAATAACCGTCAAAGTTTTATCTCTATCATCATTACCGGTCAAAACCTCAATAAGATCATTATTCACCTAATGGTCTGGCCCAATGATCCGGCTCAATACTTCAAAGGTCTAGAATAAAAATAACCCAATAAGTCTAAAATATCATGGCCAACAATAACATTATTATTTGGACAGTCACTATGTTCCGGTTCTCATTAATGAAACTCAAATAAAATTGAAAATTCTCCATACATTACAACTAAAGTAAAATGAAAATGAAAATGCTATTATAATAATACTAAATAAATTTTACATATACAAGTCTTTTTGCATAACAGAAAGACAATTGTTAAAATTGGTATCAGGATCGTCCAATTATGGTAAGCAGTACATGACCCTGATCTTGTTAGCCTAGGACAAACTATTCAAAAATAGTTTAGGCTGGCTACAGACAACAGCAAAGCCAGCTACAGCACCTCTTCTTTTCTTAAGACTATTTTAATTTTTCTGCTCCATTTACCAAAAGCCCAAGCATGTATTTGCAGACCAAAGATGATAATTCACATGCTATGTTTATTTATAAGAATTATATTTGAGATTTAATTATTAATTTTAAGTCTTATATTTATTTTTAAAAATAAACTCGTGGCTATTAGTATCGCCATAATAAAATGACTTGAAAGAGGAGACTATTTAATATCATCTAACTACGATATTATAATCCATACTATTTAGGACTAAAAAGTTGTTGACAAAATTAACTTTTAACTTTATTTGAAAAGACCGATGTACTTTATTATATCTATCTATGCTCAAACTTATGTGAATAAAATATCTTTGTTATTAGTAGTAAGGGTATAATAACCCATGCGGTAATTTTTATCCAATCTTTTAAATAATTCTGAACAAAATAAATATAACACGATATTATTTTAAGTTATCTCGTGAATAATTTTCTAAAAAATATACGATTATGACTATTTAATCCTAGAATTAATAGTCTTGAGATTATAAACCACAAGAATATAATTTTAGAATTATAATACTTACAAACAAACTTAACAGGGTGAGAATTCTCTTAATAATATAATACTCCCTCGATTTTGTTTTATTAATCGTTATTATATAAAACACACATTAATGATATCATTATTTTATAATTAATTTAGGTCCCAATTTTCATATTTGTCCCTTGTGTCGGTAGTCTCTCTCTTTTAATTAAGTTGGAAATACAATAACTTTAATTAAAACAAGTTTTCCTCTTCTTCTCCATGCAAACTGACCAGCCTCTTTCTCACTATAAGTGTATTTCTCCCTCTTATCTCCCTCCTTTTATTTAACTTTCTCACTCTTCTCTATTATTAAGTCATTAATTTAAATTACTCCATAATCAATCTTCAAAATTTCAAAAGTATCAAAGGGGTTGCCTTTGATACTTTTTAATTTTTTCCCCTCAGTTTTTGTTTTCCCTCCATCTTTGTTCTATATAAGGTGGTAATTGTTCATAGATTCTCAATACAAAAGCAAAAGAAGGAATATACAAAACATAGTTGATCAAACATGGCTGGAATACTAAAATTTGATTTGAATATTCGGGCGAGTTTTGAAGAAATTCCGGACAATAATTAAGAAAATTTGGTGAATGAAATGGATCTGAACTGAAAATAAAAACTCCTTGTAGTCTGTCTGAAATGAAGTGAGTAGTGTTTGTACGGAACCGAGGGCTCAACAGAATGTATCCATATCCATTTGCAGCATTGATGTCCCAGTTTAATTGAACACAAAACAAAATGTGGCACACACCAAACATACATATCCACATACACATACACGAACCATGAATTCAGCCAATCCTTGCGGTGGGCCCACGAAAGGCCCAGCATGCAATGACTGGGTCCCACCGGCTAAATGACAATCCATGAAAAGTTAAAAGAATAGGAGATTGATAGATATACCACTCCCACCCCACCCCCCTCCCACTCCCACTCCCACTCCCACTCCCACTCCCACCAAATACTAGCAAATGATAGCAGCTCTTCTGTCTTTAATTTTTTTATTTTTTTGTCTTTTTAATTAAATTTTGACACATAATCTCTTAGTATTAAATATAAATTAATTTTAAAATTAAATAAAAAATATATATGTCAAAATTTAAGTGAAAAGACACAAGAAAGACAGAATTTAGAGACAGAGAATCTCTCTCCGAGCAAATAGGCCAAGAATGTGAAGAAGAAAAAAATAAAGTGAGCGAGATGAGATCAGTTGGTTTTCACGTCGTCAGAAGGGAAAGGAAAAACATGAGAAAAGGAAAAGCTGAATTTGAATTGCGCGTCTCTCCTCTTCCCCGATCACCAATATAATTAATATATTTGTCCTCTCTTTTGCCTCATATATTATATGGAGTATATATATATATATATGCAACAACCAAACAAACATCATATCATACGTAACCACTGCAATTATTTAGTCCCCCGCAATGCATACCCACCCTTCTTCAATTCCTATAAAATAAAAATCAAAAGTAAAAATAACACATTTTCCGAATCCCAAGAAAATTATGAATCAACTTTCTTCTTTTTCTCTCTCTAATCTGCATTTCTTAGCCGTTGACTGAGTGCTTCTTCTTCTAATTTTATCACTTTATTCTTTTCTCTTTAATTAATTAACTACTCTACTGCTCGGAGTACCACACTACTATTACAAGCCTTTGCTCTTTCTATATATATATATATATGATAAAAATGGGTGACCTTCCTAATTCTATGGCTTATGGTGGCTGTTCTTCTTCCCTTGGTTGGGAATTTCACAACCTTCGAATTCTCAACGCAGACATGTCTCACTCATGTAAATTCTCTCTCTCTTTTTTCTTCTTCCTTCTCTCTTTACTTTGCTTTGGAGTATAATTATTTTTAAATTAATTTGTAAGCAATTAATATTTCATTGTTCGTGTATATTTATGCAGTAATGATGGGTAGCACTACTCCACCATATCTCTCATCGTTTGATTCCGATATTTCGACCGGATATCTGCAAGATGCTTTGTTCGAATTCAGTTCTAAGCGAAGGCGACTGCTGTTGTTCTCTGATGATCAAACTTTCCCAATTCAGGTACGTACCTAGTTTTTTACTTAATTTCTACATATGATCATAATATATTCATATATATACACTATAGTTTGTTCGTTCCTAGTAATTGCTCTTATATATATATATATATGTATATATATATATATATTTCCAAACCAAAAGATAATTAAGGTCGATCTTTTTATAAATGCGTGCGTGTATAATTTTAGAACGGATGAATCACATGGAGTATTATACATAGGTACGTTGACATAAAATTTGAATCTTGGTCTATGCAGAGTTGCTGCTGGAAAGAGAATTGCACCGAGAGTTTTCCTGAGAATTTTGGTTATATGAGCCAAATAAATGATATTGACAGCATTTCAGGTGACTAGCTAATGAATTATATAATTATATTATCACATTATATACTTTGTAGATATTGAATTGCATTTGAATTTAAGAGTATTTTATTAGCATGATACACGTACATATTGTTGGTGATTTTCTAATAGTTTAAGTTTTTACATGTGTTGATTATTTAACATGATATTTGAACTTTGAACTCTGAGTTTAATTGTAACATATATACATATTATTGATCTCTTTCTAATAATTTAAACTTTTAGATGAGTGGTTATTTAACATATTTTTATTAAATTACTTCAGACAAAACGATAAATAGTTCTGAAGGGGCTAGGTCATCTTTTGAAGGCTCTTTGGATTCTTTATCCTCTTCACAAAGCAAAGATTCACTTAACGACAACATCCCCTCCATTTCTGATAATAAAGAAACCTTATATTCCCAGCTTGACGGCATATCTACTTCAGCTGGTATGCACTTTTATAATTCTCTCCCTCTCTCTTGCTCTCGTATTTAATTATTTAAATTTGACAAAACTTTAACCTAATTAATTAATTTGACAATAGAATTACTATGTAAAGTGTTTTATACGTAATTTTGTTTTAAATTAAGTAGGGATGATACAAAGTCTAACGAACGTACCTTTGCTAATTAAAGAAAAAGATCGGTAAAGGAAAAAGAAAAAGAAATATCTAGCTAGCTAGTGAGTAAAGAGTTTAAAGCATATCTATACTCTCTTCTTTTCTTTTTGGAAATATTAGCTAGCTAGGATCATAGGTGGCACATCTTTCTGCTTGTAATTCTAGAACAACTTTTATATTTGTAAATATGATGAGTACTGAAATAATTTTAATTACTTGGTGGGGCGGGCCATTTTTAGGTGGTGATGAGAAGAAAAAGAAGAAGGTGATTACAAGGGTGGTTTACCCTTTTGCGGTGGTTAAACCGGGAGGGATAGAAGGCGACGTCACGTTAAATGACATCAATGAGCGAATCCTAATGCCACCAACTAGGCCGGTAAGGCATCCGGTGGGCGATTTTGCATGCCGGCCGCTGGTATCTGCCGATGGACCGGGTTTGTCCGGGAAGGCTGTGGTGGCTCTAACCAGAATTCAAACACAAGGGAGAGGCACAATTACTATAATTAGGACTAAAGGTTGAGAACTATACGTGGAAATATTTACTACTTGTTTAATTAGCTGAATTTATGCTTTGCTTGTTTAAGTTGTATATATACGTATTTATACTCTACATTTCATGACTTTGTAGCCCAAGTTTTTTCGATTATAGATGCTTTCAGAAATAAATATTTTTTACCGGCCGTAAGCTAAAATATTGACAATTTTATGATGGTAATTGTTATGCATCATGATCTCAAACGGGTTGAGATAGACAATCTATTTAGGCCGTCAATAAAATTAATTTCATTAGTATAGCATAAAGTGTGTATTTTAAATAATTTTTATTATTCAAATATTATAAATTATAACTCTTAAACTATACAAATACAACTTGCATGTTTGTGTAAAATTATCCAAAAACACTGTTCAATTTAAACGGTTTGAAATCAAAATTTGATTATTATATATAATGAGTTCATTTGTCTTGTATGGAACAAATAAACAAATGCAATGATTTGCAAAAACCAAATTGAAATTTGACTTGGAATAGTGTACACAAAAGTAGCATGATTCGATTATCAGTTTAGGTATTGTCACCAGAGTCATTGACTTTTGCAGGGTGACATTTTTATAGTAGTTGCTAAAATTGGTATGGGGGGGCTCTTAGTGACCGGTAACGATGAATACCTTTAATTTATTTTTTATTTTTTTTATCACAATTATAAAAATAATAAATAAAAAATAATAGTGCAAGTTTAAACAAAAAATTGTAAAAGAAAATATATCTTTTATTGAAAAAATACTGTAAATATTTTATCAGTTTATGCTGTACTCTATAATTTTTTATTTATTATTCTTATAATTGTGGTTAAAAAAATAAATAAATAAATAAAGGTACCGGTCGTTAAGAGCACCGAACACCCCCCCACCCCCCACCCCCACCCCCACCCACACCCTAACCCTAACCCTAACCCTAACCCTAGTTGCTAACCCAGCCTTGATCACTACAAAAGTGATGGTTCAAATTCATCATATAAATTTAAAAAATCATCATAGAAGGTCTTTGTGATGATTTTAGTTGTTACGAAGCCTATTTTGTATACCCCCATCATAAAAACTTTTTTGTGATGATTTTGACAAGTCTTTTTATGATGGTTTTGACAATCACGTAAACGCTTAATGCTTTTGTGATGATTAATTCAATCACATTAATCTATTGTGATTATTGTCCAAGCTATCACAAAAAAACATATGATTAACCTTTAATTTATTTTTTATTTTTTTTTATCACAATTATAAAAATAATAAATAAAAAATAATAGTGCAAGTTTAAACAAAAAATTGTAAAAGAAAATATATCTTTTATTGAAAAAATACTGTAAATATTTTATCAGTTTATATTCAGATTTCTATAATTTTTATTTATTATTCTTATAATTGTGGTTAAAAAATAAATAAATAAATAAAGGTACCCTATCGTTAAAAAAGAAGGACACCCCCACCCCCACCCCCACCCCCACCCCCACCCTCACCCTCACCCTAACCCCCTAACCCTAACCCTAACCCTAACCCTATTCTTAACTCCAAACTTTGATCACTACAAAAGTGATGGTTCAAATTCATCATATAAATTTAAAAAATCATCATAGAAGGTCTTTGTGATGATTTTAGTTGTTACGAAGCCTATTTTGTATACCCCCATCATAAAAACTTTTTTGTGATGATTTTGACAAGTCTTTTTATGATGGTTTTGACAATCACGTAAACGCTTAATGTTTTTGTGATGATTAATTCAATCGCATTAATCTATTGTGATTATTGTCCAAGCTATCACAAAAAAACATATGATTTTAGGGATCAAATGTAAGAACGTCAATATCTTTTTGCGTACAATTTATTTCACTATATTAACTGTATCAAATGATATTTGTAGGATTCGAATCCTCCCCCATTTGCAAACTAAATAACAAGTATCACTACCACTACACCAAAAATGGCCTCTAGCTAAGGAAATTTTGTGAAGGAATTTATTCCTTCACATGATGAGTTGTTTAGCGAAGGAACAATGAAGGAAAAAAATATAGTGACAATATAGTTATTAGTGAAAGAAACATCCTTCACAATTTATATTTTTTCCCTCACAAAATTGGGGCGATAGAAAGATTTTTGGAGGCAATTTATGATGAAAATTTGCGAGGAAAAAATCTATTTAGTGAAGGAATTATTACTCACTATATATCATTATTCAGAAGTTTTTTGTGAGGGATAAAATTGGTCGCTATCTTGTTCTAAATAATTTTTTTGAATTAATTGTGGTGAATATAAATACCTTAAATTTTTATTCTTAATAATATTTTTAAATAATTTATAATATTAAATATTTTATTAATTAAAATATTAAGTTATAATAATTTAAATTTTAAAATATTATAAATTGACAATAAAAAATTATAATAATTAATTCACAACTTCTAAAAATATAATCACCGATTTAAATTTGAATAGTGAAATAAATTTAGGCGAGGTCAATGAAATAACTTTTGGCTAAAATTTTTACTTTAATCCCCAATTTCATAAGTATACGTATATTGTTCCTAAAATTACACGACACAATAATTTGACACCTGTCATTCTATAAATTCAATACCTGTTGATCCTATTTAATACTCTTTATTACCCTTGACAAAAATACCCTAATTCCCCTAATCATACATTCAAAATTATAAACTAAAAAATTCATTTCAAATTATGAGCAGACCACAAGGAACCACGGCGATCTGTCATTTTCATTTACGTTGAAGCGATTATAGCGATTCATGGCGACATTTCTATCTTAGGTTACTTCTCATTAGTCTCTTTTCATTTTCACGAGTTGGGCTCGAATAATTCCACAATGAAGAACTTAATCCTTGTCGATCAAGGCTTCACCGATTTGACAGTTAGTTTCTCTCCACCGACGAAATCCATGAGAAAAGAAAAGCGCTTTATCGAAGAGCCTCTTGAGGCGCGATTTCAAAGACAAAGCGTGCCGTGTCGGTTCGAATGATGATTCTCGAGACGTTTGAGAGTCAATTTTCATTGGAGGCATAGGCATGTGCACTACACACCAAAAATGGCCTCTAGTGAAGGACAAATCCTTCACTAGAGGTCTTATATCTCTCACAAGTGATTTATTGCGAAGAAATATTTTTTTTACGAGTGCTCGCATTAGACCTCCTCATGATTGGGTATCCTTCGCTAATAAGAATAATGGACGCGCCCAAAATAGGTATACATCACCCATCTTGGGTCGCCGGATACGGTAATCTTGAATACAAATACAATCTTAAATATACTGATAAGAGTCATGAGTTTTAATACAAATATTTTCTTCTAGACAATATCCACTCTCAGAATAATTCCTCATTATAATTATTATCACACTATTTCATAGAATAGTGAGGAATACTAATGCTATCATCTGGACCATCACTCCGTCCCCCGACTAGTCCCTGCTACGTTCTCATTTCCTGAAGAGAACAGTGAAAGAAAGGGTGAGCTCAACTAGCCCAGTAAGAAATATTATGACTAAGATAATGCAGGATAAATCATCATTAGCCTTTAACAATGTTAAAGCGATAAAATACAATAGACAACAAGTTTAAGCTCATAGTGGAATAAGAATCCATTAAAAGAGTCAAGTAGAGAATAAAATCTACTATCTTTTATGATTTAAAAGTTTTTCATCACTTTTATCGCTGAGACTCAGCTTAATAAATAATCCACATCATCCCTGCACTACGGCCAAGGATATTCATTAGGGTCACGACCACAAATTATCCATGCACTATGGGCCAAGGATATTCGTGTATTCATTAATGGTCATGATCATGCCAACAACTGTCCATCAATGCATTACGGGCCAATGAGGACTTTTACCACATCATTTATAACATTACGGTCATGATTATACCGAATAATCCCTGGTCATAATCATACCAAGTCCATCTATGCACTACAGGCCACATATGACTTTCAAAAAAAATATAAACATGAGGATGATGACAATGATATAAGGATTCAATAAAACAAGTTCACGAATTAGTTTATCCAGGAACTAATAACGTCCAAATTGTCAACATGATTCTTCTTTTTAGAGTAGAATTCAAGAATGCTCAAAAGAATATTTCCATTAAATGATACTGGATGAAGCGCAAATATCAATGATATTCCACTAATTTCATGGAGTATAGAAGTCAAAACTTTAACCAACTGAGTATAATAAATAATGGAATAACAAAAGAAATCACCAGACATGTGATAGATAGCACAGACAGGTTATTCCAACAGAATAATAAATATGGAACCAGGTCCGGCGTAAACGCACAGACAGGATATTCCGACAGAATAATAAATGCGAAATAATAAATAATGGAACCAGGTCAGGCGAAATTCGCACCGACAGGATATTCTGACAGAATAATAAAGAACGAAATAATAAAAGAATTTCACCATGTATACGGTACTTCGCATAAACAGGTTATTCCAACATAATAATATAGAATGGAATAATAGAAAAATTTCACCATGTATGCGGTACTTCGCATAAACAGGTTATTCCAACATAATAATATAGAATGGAATAATAGAATAATTTCACCATGTATGTGGTACTTCGCATAAACAGGTTATTCCAACATAATAAAATAGAATGGAATAACAGAGGAATTTTACCAAGTATAGGGTATGCCGCGTATAAAGGTTATGTATAGGGTATGCCGCGTATACAGGTTCCAACAAAATAATAAAGAATGGAATAACAGAAGGATTTCATCAAGTATAGGGTATGCCGCGTATACAGGTTATGTATAGGGTATGCCGCGTTTACAGGTTATTCCAACAGAATAATAAAGAATGGAATAACAGAAGTTCTCTTCATGAATAAAAATCCAAAACATGTTCAAGAGTTAAATACGTACATTAAATACATTTGCAAGTCACAAAAATGCACATCAATTAGCAATTGAAACTGTAAATATTGATGCATACACAAATACAAAGAAAAATGGAAAAAGTAGAGAGAAGCCAGCCATATAAAATCAGACTTGATAATGTAAAAATAGTCCATGATCACACTGCTCATTATGATCTTAGGAGATTCCATTTTCAGAAAAGCTAGCTGATACGGAGAGAGAACTCAAGTCCATAAAGCCACATCAAGTAGAGACTGCATGCATATGTCTGTGCAAGAATCATATCAAGATATATTACTGCTTAATATGCCATGTAAAGGGATGGTTTGATTTCCACTTTATTTCATTCTCATCCCCAGATAAAATGATTATGTAGCTTTCCTTTATGTATTTAAGATTGATTTCATACTATTATATAATTGTGCAGATTATCAAAGGGAAAAATAACTTGCATTAAATTCTATAGTCTTAATAGAACACGATACTTCAAGTTTATGAGCAAAATCACATCAAAACAACACTTTAGAAAATATGACAAGTTGGGATAACGGTTTAAGGAAAAAAATTCACATATTCTCAACACTCTCTAATAATTTGTGCAGTGTGATAAGTAAACAAGAAAAAGTAAATTCTAGTATGATATATTACTTGCACCTGATAAATAGAGATAGAGGGATTATAGTACACGAGGAAAAAAAATTACAAACTGAAAAGAATTACAAACTGATTATAGTACACAAGAAAAAAAATATTAAGTAATCTGGACAAACAGTATGGTAGAAGGCTAAACATGAGTACTTTCTAAGGGTTAAGAGATAATAAAGGATGACAACAAAACAACATCAAAGTCAGAACTACTTTGCTGATATTGTACTTTGCTGGTGACTATGTTATTGTTGATGAAGTGCTACTTACGCATAAGTTTCATCCTAAGTCAGAATTAGTGAGTAGAAGTTTGCCTTTAACACTCTTATAGCAGTAAAATTAAGCTAGCCAGTGGTAAGGGGCATTGTGATATTGAATCAGCATTTGACAACAATCAACATCATATTGAATCAGCATTTGACGCGCACACAACACACACATTAAAACACAATCAGCATTTGACAGGACAGTGTGCATATGACAGGACAGAATTTTATGCATGGCAGACCTTATATTGGCAACAATATAATATGAAAACCCAAAATGCAGTCATTTGCAGTATAGATATTAACTAGATGGTAAAAATTCATTGTTACTTCATTATCAAGTCTTTTAAAATTAACTTAGATAAGTACGTTTATAAGCTATACGTCTCTATTATATAATGTTCTTTTCTTTATTATAGGTAACAACTAATCTACTGCTAGTGTAAACATTATGAATATTAAGATATTAAAATTTGACAAAATGGAAAATATATATTCCACCTTCAAAGTACATCCCGCAGTCCCGGTACTCTAGGAATACAAAAGTGTTGAAGTATTAAGTATAATTTCAGTCATGGTAATAGCTGGAAAGAAAGAAAAAAAATACGATTTGCAAGTATGTTTGGCTCAGTATCAACAGATACATTGAAGCAATTAGAATAATGTCCAAGGAGTTTTCAATTTATCATATGTAAACACCATTTGCGGTTAAAAAGTACCCTCAACAGAGCACCACTTGGGTGTCTTACCTAATGGATACATATAACCTGACATAATCGAGCAGTCCATTAAGCATATCACAGTAATTTGCATTAGCACCACTGGACTACAAAAAGATAGATAAGCAAGTAGTTTGCAACAATCAATGGGCGAACATATTTAGTATCAATCAATGGAATTATCAGATGTATAGAGTTTGCAAAAATAGAAGCTTCCCTTTTACAGTGACCTAACTAATTCTCCACCTAAGCAACAAAAAGAGAGTATAAATTATCAATCATCTCAGCACCAGTTGTTAGAACAATTTAATGTTGACATAGACACAGAGAATCAACACTAGGTGACTATTTTACTTTAGAAAACAAGTTATGTCAAAGTTGAATGGCAACTTAAGCTCAAGCGGAACTGTCCCTCCTAATTATGATAATAAGCTCAGACATCAAGGATGAAATCTGGCAAGAGAAGTTCCAGCCCAAAGCACCAAACCCTGTTCCCTTATGAACCACCAGAAGCTAAAAACCAGCAGCCCACCAAATAAATAGCAACATCAGTAGCCCAAAAAAAAATAGAGTAACAGTTGCACTATCAAAGCAAAAACCATAACACACCAAAGCAATGGCAGAAGCAGAAACGCACTTAGCGATTCCAGCTGAGGCATCTATGCATCAAAGGTATTTCAAAAACTTCTGTTGTACTAACGAACCGCACAAACCTTGAAACAAGAAGAATAATTAAATCAAAGCCAATATGCAAAGCAAAATCTCATCAATAAGTCACATTACCTCTTAAGTGTTTCCTCGGTAAACCATATTTCATTTCAAGTTTAATTGACTGATTAAACAAAGCAACTTGTTCCTCTGCAATCTTTAAATGTGTCACAAATGGCTTCATTTACCCTGATGCCAGCTTCTCAGAGCTTCCATCACGGGAAACAAACAATTCGCATCTACCAAAGGAAAAAAATAATTTAATGCAACACATTATAAATTAACCAATAAAACAACAAAACATCCAAGCAATAAAATGTCCTCACCGTGACCGCTTTGCGGACAGCTGAAATAACGCATAATCAAAAGACGTGTCTGATTTCATGTCTCTTCAACAAAAGAGTTGCTAAGTTATTTCAAATAAACGAGAACAATCCTTGACAGGAAGATCCTAATAGGATTGTAGTTAGTCAAGCCTTAGAATTCAATCTGCCAAAGTTTATTTTCTACAAATAAAACTATTAAGAAAATACCAATTAGTTTCAGATGATACTGAAGTTGAATACATAACTAGTAAGCATTCATAAAGCCAATCTAAAAATAGAAACTACCACTTTACTAAATTAAACTATAGAATACAGTAGCAGATAGATATTATAGATCTCAACATTGTCAAAACCAACTTGTAGTCGAAATGCACCTAAATTGTACTGTTTCAGTAAATAGAACTAGCAAATATATATTCATGTGTGTGGCTGTGTGACTGAAATGTATGTACGAGCGCGTGTATGCATATTATGGTACATCATATAAAAATTTTTAAAACACAAGCAATATTTTAATTTAAGCCAATAAAGAACAGTTGTCACCGGTGTAAGATTAACTTCTATTTTTGGCATAGATTTGTCTTTGTTCCAGTGTAGTGCCCTTTTTAACTTGAAACATAGATTTTCCAGAAATGGAACATTTATAACAATTGCATTATAAAATAGTAACGAAAACAATCTAAAATGTCTCAATTAGATGATCTAATGTATATATCTTACAGTATTTCTAGGCTGGTAACTGTTGTTGCGTTGATGGCTGCTACTGCTTGCTAAAAGTTTGGGTGTGCTGGAACATAACAGTTGTTGTTTCTTCTAAATCAACCTCTGGTCTTATGTTCTGCTGCATGTAGTTCTATCTGTTTGGCCGCAGCTATGTCAGTTGGTTTTTGCGCTTCTATTAGTAAGTGATTCTGCTGTGCTGTTTCTACTTTTTGCTGTAGTGGGCATGCTAATGGTATGATTTTGTTTTGTGCTTGGGTGTTTGAGTTGCTTGTGGTTGTTGGGGTTTTTTATGCATTGGGTCCTACCCCTCATAAGTTTTGGAACTGCTTCTGCTTTGCTCTGTTGCTGATTCTGATCTGTTGTGTTGTGATGTGCTGCCTCTGTTATGCTGCTGTTATTGATGGGCATGATGCCGCCCTGCTGCTGCTGTTGCTTGTTGCTGTTGATTGGTTGCTGCTTCTGCTGTTGTTACTTGCTTCTGTCTGCTGGGTGAGTTGCTTTTGTTTTTGTTTCTACTGTTGTTGCTTGGTACTACTGCCTTGCTATTGCTGTTAATTAATTTTTGACAGCAGACAAAAATTAATAATTATAAATAAAACCACCACTTCCTAAGAGACAACAAACATATATATTCGCGTGTGCGTGCAAAAATATTCCTTATCATGTGAAGCACATAAGTTTGTGCCCAGAAATGATCAACTTACCATTTAGCTTTCGACTTATGTGCATCAAGAGTAACAATTCTTTCCAACTGAGGTGAATTTAATTGGCCATAGAGTTTAGGAATCTGCCAGGCTGCTGCTCCATATGATTCACCTTCAATAACAAGACACAACTCCTGCATTTAGACGACTGAACATTTTCTTAATTGCAGCTACCCTACACAATCTTGAGATGTGATATTCCCTCTGCCCAAATATGAAGTCCACTTTCAAAAGAACATGTAATTTACATAGAGTTGACTTTTCAAATTTAACCTTTTAGCTAATCTAAATAACGACAATAATATCTAGATAACTTATAAATTTCATCAAGTTTAAACTTTAATCATTATATCACTTCTAAGTCTGTAAAAAATAGACTCTTATTAAGGTGTATAAAAATGGAGAAATGAGCTCTTATCAAATAGGACATACTAATAGTATATACTTGAGCTTAAACTGCAAAAAAATACCACACTAACTGCAACGACCCCGCCCAAACCAAGCCTATATCAAGTATTATTTCTAGAGTACCACTGGGTCATCTTAACTAAGTCCACCTGAAAGCTCATGAAGTTGGTATCCTTGGTAATAACCTTAAGTCTTATGTATAAAGTCTAATGTACAAGCTAACACATCCCACATGTTTGGGTTATCATACTTACATACACAAGTACACATGCTTATAATGATAATATAACGGAGAATCAATCCAACGAGCTATGTATTAGTCACATTGCATTTTTCAAACTGATACTATATGCTTAACATGCAAACCATTGATTACAATGCAACACACCTAGCAAGCAAAACACACAAGCATAGCATAAGAGATTAACACCTATCACTTACCGGAAGAGAAGACGGTGGAGAAAATGCGTTGATCAAAAGTATAAAAAGTGAGATCCCAGATCTCGTTTGGATGGGAAAACAGACCTTCATATATAAGTTCTGTACCGCCTGAAGAAATCCTAATCAAATGCACCTAAGAAAAATAAGTGTTCAACATATTCAATTGAAACTTGAAAATATACTCGAATTGAATTCATTATTCATTAGAGGTATAAGAATCTAAAGCAAACCTCATGTTCTTCTTTGAGACATGGTGGACAAACAAATATAAACACAAAAAAGAGTTTTCTAATTAAAATTTAGTAAAAATAGTACCTCGGAAAAGTGAAAGCCTTATATTTATTTATTCAATCATTAAATTTAGCTTAGCACAACTGCACAAGATTCAATCCACATTAGAAATACAAACTTTGAATAATCAAACAAATTTCAAATTAGAAACTCAGCATTTAATTAAATACAACGCCATGAATAAAATAGTCCAACTACCTCAAATATAAGCATTTCAACTCGAGTGTATAATCAGAACCCTAACTAACATAGTCATAAAAACAATTTTCTATGGTGGAAAATAAATTCATTTCTAAAGCTGTCAATACTTCAACGATGAACAATAAATTCAAGCCAAAATTTGGGAAATTTACCTGCATAAGAAGCTTGATTCTATCGAGTGGCGCCATAACGAATTTGGCATCTATCGAAACTTCAATTTTGGCTAATTGAGCGAAACCCTTGATCGATCTGGCTAGTTTGCTTCCCTATCTCGCTTGCTCGAGTTACTTCGCCCTTTCTCAGTTTCTCATGAGTCACGATCGACCTTTTATCAATCGAATTGATATTTGTAAAGTTAAGTTTTACGAGTCACGATCAACGCATTTTTAATTTGTCTTGTATTGTAAAGTTAAGTTCAGTTAAGTTTTTTTGATTTTTTTTTTATGGTTTGAACTAATTAAAAATAAAATAAAATAATCTAAAAGTCTTTCTTAAATCCCTCCTAAATTAAAAAGTGTTATTAAAATTAAATTTACTATTGTAATAAATTTAAGGTATTTATATTCACCATAATTAATTATAAAAACTTATTTAGAATAAAAAATAGCGACCAATTTTATCTCTTGCAAAAAACTTCTGACCAATAATATATAGTGAGTAATAATTCCTTCACTAAATAGATTTTTTTTCCCGCAAATTTTCATCATAAATTGGCTCCAAAAATCTTTCTATCGCCCCCAATTTTGCGAGGAAAAAAATATAAATTGTGAAGGATGTTTTTTCGCTAATAACTATATATATTGTCATATATCTTTTTTTTCCTTCATTTTCTTCGCTAAACATTTCACATGTGAAGGAATAAATTCCTTCACTAGATTCCATTTTTGGTGTAGTGGTGGCTCTCTAACTTTTCAATATTGTCTAGCTAATAGTTATACTCTGTCACTTCTGTTCAGTTTGTGTTAATTTTTTAATTTCTTTTCTTCGTTTTCTTAGAAATTAATCTTGCTAACTGTTGCTAATTTTGGACAGTTTTTATTTCTTTTCGCTAGAACTCTGATTGATTTTGGAAGAAATCTCTGTTTTAAACTTTAAGTGATATATAACCTTTTAATTTGGGGTCAGATTTCATATTTTTTTAGGGCAGAGTAATTAAAGAAAAACAGTCTCTTGGACATCCTATTACCAGTTAGAAATACATGAAAATGCATTCTTTAGTCTTCAGTCTATTCTTTTGTGGGGAGTTCTTCCTGCCACAGTCATCTTCAGTGTTTATATTGACAGCTTGCTTAGACTGGAAGGGCAAGGCAAATTGGTTTTGACATATTTTGTCGGTACTGTGAATTCAGGTCGGATAATTTTATCAGGTACTGTGAATTCAGGTCGAATAATTTTGCCGGGTACTGTGATTTCACCAAAATTCTTACAATGTTGTAACATATCACCTCCCTCCACTAAACAGTGTTCTGTGTGGAGGCGTGTATTCATTTCTTGAATAGTAGATCTGTGTTGTTTTGAAATCAGATGTATTTTCTATGTGAAATGAGTCCGCCACAGAATCAATAAAAAAAGCTGTTGTATTCGCATATCCCTCCCGTAGTTTCGGAAAAGCTTCGCTCTTCTTTCTTTCTTCTATTTCTTTTTTGAAATAATTTCCCAGGCAGTAGTAGCAGTTTCTGGTTTTTATACGAGATGGAATAGAGGATTGAAACTTGCACTATTCAGAGAAAGATGGCTGTTAAAGAACAACGAGGTGGTATAATGGGCCAGTTGTCAATTAGATTGGTGATGCCTGATTCAGAATTATTTGATCTCCATGAAATGTAGTTTTATAGTTTCCTAACATATGCAGAATTTGGTATAACTATTAGCAAGACCTCCGACACAGCTGTGGAGATACAGTATTTCTACTTGACACATTGACTTCTTTCAAACGGGGAAAAAGAAAAATTTTGGAATTTAGAAAACACAGGAAAAGAAAAAATGAAAATAAAGCAAAAGTGGGACCTATAAACCCGTCTAAAATTCAAGATCATTCTGGGTTTTGCATATTCAACTTTCAATTTGATTATGTTTTATGTAAGTTTCTCTTTGCTTTCTTCTATTGAACATGGTGTCTAAATCTTAAGCATATTTAAAGCTTATTTACCTTCTTCTGGGTATTAGCTGCTATGCTTGGATTTATGGCTAAAATGTGGAATTGAAAAGTAGTTGTTCTCAATATATTATATAATGTATTGTTTGTAGAAACTTTCAAGCCAAAATATATTTTTAGAGGAATTCGTGGCCTTTTCAGAATTTCTTGGGACTTATTTACATCCGTTCTGGAAGGATTGAGCATTCATTTCCTTGATGAAAACTCCAATAGAGTGACTACACATTCTAGCACAAATATTTTCTTTGGTTTGTTGTAATGTTTGTCTTTGGATTTCTATATCCCGTGATTAGCAAATATGAATTAGTTTGTCTTGTGGTTTACAAGTTGATGACTAAACTTACCTTTGCAGAACAATAAGGTTCATGCTTCATCCCCCAAGGGATCCAAGCCTCGAGTGAATGACCATCCCCCTAAAGTCACTAATGCGATATTTTCTTGATTTACATTAATATGTTCTCAATTGTCCGTTAAATTTGTTTTATATATAAATATTTGCAGCTAAAGACAAAAACACTTGCAGCGATTAAACTCACCCATTGGGCGTGAAGGTTAAACTATTTACAAAAATGTACCTATGATTTGCTAAGGTTCCTTTGTTGTTGTATCTTCCATGACGTGACCAGATTTTTTTCTTTTTTTTTTACCAGATAAACTCGCAAAGCCAAGGTAGATGTATAATTCACGTTGGGGAATGATGTGTCCTGCAGAAACACCAGAAGGACAAGTAACGATTATAGTTGATCTTCATCCTCTAATTTTTTGGGACGATTGAAATCCTTTTGAAACTATGAAACTTGAGAGTACTTACTGCTGTTATTTCAGGCATGAGTTCTGGTAAAGAACCTTGCATTAATGGTGTTCATAACATTTGACTGATCGGCAGCAAATCCCATTCTGGAGTTTTTAGAGGAATGGAGTACTTACTGCTGTTATTTCAGACAGAGGTTTGTTGATTTTTACTGCACTTTGTAGCTGGCAGAGCTGTGGTTTGTATGATAGTGTCTTAGAACTTTGAAGTATTACTTATTTATATTTTATATATGTCAATTATTGCTCACTTTTGAATCTTTTGACCTGCAGAACTTGAAGGTTCATGAGAACAGAAGCAGTTATTTTCCTCAACTAATTCGAAAGAGGCTACTAATCCTTTTGTTCGTCAGCGTCCCTTAGCTGCCAGATCATCTGTTGTGGCATCAAATTCTCCTCCTCCCTGGGCCAATAGCTCTACATCTTCCTCTAAGTTATTTCCAAGGTAAAGATAACATCTTCTTGTACCTAATATATGATGGTGGTTCAATAACAAAATTTATCACTAGCTAGTTGTTTGTACATATGCATTTATATACTCGTTGAGGGGATGAATAGTTGTTTCCCTCTCCAGGAATTCTTTCCTACTTTTTTTCTTCAACATTACTTTGAAGCTCATATTCTCTTATTCATTTATGATAAACTCATGGATTTGTTTCCTGATTCTTCTTGAAGCTGAAACATCATCAAAGATATTATAAATCAGATTACCTAAAATGTAAAACATAACAACATTTGTGAAATATGTTGGTGTCCTGTTAATTTGTCATGCAATATTCCACGTTTACCTTGAGAAAAAGCAGGTGGGGTGGTTTTTTAGTACTTGAATGAAAATATCTGTTGGCTAATAGGCTAATCATGCATCTATGTCTACTTCTGCTTTAGTTTTTGTTTTATTTGATCATTGATGCTTGTTGTTTATGGTGTATTTGGAGCCATTTGATGTTGAGTTGCCTCTTCGCATGGCCACCTGTACTCCCTTGTTTTGGAAAGTGAATATCTATACTGTTGGAAGGTGTCAATATGTGGCCTCTCGGAATAGGAAACAATGACAATGGGTTCATGTCTGATATTGAGTTTTTTTTGGACATTTTTAACCGACTGATTGCCTGTCTTCCATTGTACATATAATTTATACTGCTGATGGAAATACAACAGTTGGATGCTTACATAAAGGAAAATAAGATACAGGGACAGAGGTACTAGATGTTTTTCTTTCTTAAATAATTTTCTAGTGTGGACTTTATTTTTCTTGAAATGGGATTAAGGTTTAAAGATACAGAATCTTTTGGCCCAAGGCTGCTTTCCTAAAAAGGTTTTGAGGGTTGTGATACAGGCTAGGGAATAGGAGTTCGAAATTTTTATGTCAGAATGACTGACAATTCTAGGGTTGGATAAATTGTGAAGCATAAGTGAATAATCACCTTAAACATTCCCAAATCAGTTAATAATTTTTTTTGAACGACCCTTGAGCATGTTATTGAGAAATTTACAAAGATGTTTATTTATTTTCTGCACATGCAATGAAACTCATACACGACTATTATGATGCCAAGCAATTTTGTAGTTTGCCGTGTATTATGATGTTAGTTGAAGGGCTTTGTTCTTTTGCAATGTGACTATGAACAATGCAAAAGCTTAATTCTTTCCAGGGCTTTGGAATAACGTGAATGCAGAAAGGTGCTCAAAGGCCATTTACTGCCAATCAGTAGTTTGAGGCATTTGACTTTTTTAAAGGCATGTTAAAGTTTGTCAACCACACTTTTAACAAAATCTTCTTCCCTGCATATCCTTAAAATTGCACCCAAAGAAAGAATTCTAAACTAAAAACACTATTATTTGGAGCCATTTGAAGTTAAGGCAATGGTTTTGGTGTTGTTTGGTTGTTGGGCTGATTTTTCCCATGACAACACCGAGATACGGTATCTTATCCTCTCGAGTGCGGTCTCGAGTGATGTTTTGGAGGTATTTTATGATTTGCTAAGTTTATATTGTCTAACTATTTACAAATATTTTTCCTCCCATATACGTCAAAACTGTTGTATGTTGCTTAAAGTTCTGTAATACGCTGCTTGTCTTGACAATAAATTAAATTAACAGAGACCCTCTACAGGTAAAGGCCTCTTTGTTTACTGCAGGATGTTTTTGTGAGCTGTCAGATGACTTTGCTTATGTTCTCTTGGAGATACTGGTCAATATAATGTCATCATCTGAAACATCGATGGGTATAAGGTTGGCTGGAGTGCAGGCTTTGGCTAAAATGGGGTGCTTGTATTCACTTGCAAGTAAAGCTTACAAGGTTTTGCATCTAAATTTCTTATTTGTAGTTCCCATATAGGCATGTATAAGTTTACTGTATGTAATGAGTATCTTTGTGGTATTTATAGGATGCCATGGCAGGATTGAACGAAGTATAAACCAACTTTGGTAGGAAGCTCATCAGATATATTGTTCCAAGTATTTTCTTAAAGATAAATATAATGATAAAAAAAAATCTTTAAGACGTAGTATGATCTTTTGCATGCTTTGAATGATATAAATATGGTTTCATCTAGCTGTTAAATATTATTATGCATAAGAATCACCTTTTATAGAAAAAGGGTGGTCTTGTTGGCTAATGCAGAAACATATGAATATATATGAAGACTTCTTCTTGATCAAACACAAAGAAATATGATACATGCAATTTGTATTGGTTTTCAAGGGCATGGAATTGTGTTCAAAACTTATCATAAGTTCATTTCAAACAGGTCTGAAGCTGCTTTCAAATTCTTCTTAAGAGGATTTCTATGTTGCCATGCTGATTTCACTTTCAAAAGTTGCTGCAAAATCAACATTACTGATTTTTACTCAGGTGCGAGTTCTGATCCCTTTTGTGGATTTTATATGTATTTTGGTAAATTTCTTGACAAGGATATTTTGGTAAGTTCTGATCTTTTCTTATTCCTCATCTTATTGAAATTTAATTTTGGTGTTTTCTATTGCAGCATGAAGTTTACATTCCCAACCTTGATTTTCTTGAAGAAAATGATGATGAAGTGGATCTAACATGTCAGACTTTATTCCTTCTAGTTCATTGTTATTCTTTCAGTTTTCTTATGTTAGTTAATAAATTTTGTAGGTACTATGGTCCTTGTGAGACTAAGATACAATAATAAATTTTGTAGTTATTGTGACTCGAGTATTATGATCTATTTATATGAGAAGTTTTGATTTTATTAGCTCTTTATGTATTAGCTTATCAATTAGTTTGAAAAAAGTATGGCAATATTTATATTTACTTGAAAAATAAATTTAATATTTCTTATAGAGATTAATAATAATAATAAATATGAAATAAATGATTTAAAAATTAATTATAATTTTCAATGAATTTTGATTATTTAGCAATTAATTTTTTATTTACAAATTTATAATTTGTGAATGAATTTTTCTCTCACTAATTTGAAGAAAGATTCTCAATTTATAATTAGTGAAGGAAAATATTCTCTCGTTAAATAAATTTGTTCCTCACAATATATTATTTGTAAGGGAATCAAGTTATTCACTATTTTAAAATAATTCTTCTTAAAATATTATTTGTGAAGGAAACCAATCTTTCACTAAATAACAATATTCTATTACTAAATACAATTTGTGAATAAAAAAGTTATTCACAATATATCCTTCACAAAAAATATTTAGTCACTACTTAGCGAAGGATACCCAATTGCGAGGAGGTCTAATGCGAGCACTCGCGTGAAGGAAATATTTCTTCGCAATAAATCACTTGTGAGTGATATAGGGCCTCTAGTGAAGGACAAATCCTTCACTAGAGGCCATTTTTGGTGTAGTGTACTACACCAAAACTCAGATCATAATTATAATTTTAAAACAAAATATAAAAGAAAGCATATATGAGTTGACTTACTAAATAAAATTAGTCTCACATAAGATTTGGTGATTGCAATGGCAGTCCCAAATACTCTATAATGATGGTAAAATTAATTATCACTGAGAGCCATAATATATTTTATTGTTTTATGATGACTTAAAAATTTCATCACAAAATACATTCTTTTTGTAATTGTAAAAAAAGTCGTCATAAAAATTTATCTTTTTAATGATTGTTATGACCGTCAAAAAATATTATTTTAATTATTTTTTTCATTAAAACATTGGTGATAGCTTAAATGCAATCACAAAAGGGTATATCCTTAAGTGATGACTTAGTGCGCAAAAAGAAAATTTATTTTGCGTGGAAAAATTGGTGATTGATATGGTTTTCACAATTATAATACATTGATGAAAAAATTAACCATCACTAATAACCATCATATATGCTGCTGGGAATCTAATAACAGATTAGAAGATTCTTTAACTAAGGGTGAGTTTGAAGAAATCCCTGATTAGATTCCATCTTATATATAAGATTAAATTTGATGATGACACGTATATATATGACTAAAATAATGAAGCTTATAAAGTATATTTGTATGGATAAATTTTGTACAGTCCTTAAATGAAAAATCTATGTACAAGGACTTGAAATAGTATGATCAAATTTGTTATGTTAATCCTTGCTCTGAATGCATGTGTAATAAATAGAATCATTGTAAAAAGACTGCTATACATAAAAGAAGTATTAATCGCAGAGTAGATCTACATGTGCTTAATGTTTATCTGGACAAGTAAGTTTTGCAAAGTCCTTCAAAAGAATTGATGTACAAGGACTTAGAATAGAAAGATCAAATAATGTTAGGTTGATATTGCAGAAATTAATCTGAAGTATAGAGGAGAATATTTCAATTATAAAGTTACTCTGCCAGGTCACTATATATATGAAGATACTCAGCAGAGTCAACCATATTTGTACAACATCAGAAGATAACAAAATTTACTTCAGCTCACAGACGAAGATTCAGTTCGTAAAGTAAACACTTGATTTCAAAGTTATAAGGCTTATCTCCGTGGAGAAAATTGTGTCTGCACAACATAAAACGATCGTGGAATTCACTCCATGTTACAGACAGAAAGACAACTCGTAAAGGAAGTAAATGATCTTAGATTCACAAGACTAACACAGAGTTGCACAAGAAATTGAAGAAGCTGTTAAACATCATCTAGCAAAGAATGATTAATATGTTGAATGAATCAATGGACAGGGGAGGAAAGATTGCTCAGTAAAGAGCGATTGTGGAATACTCCAAGCAGACACTAAACAAAAATAATTTCTAAAAAATTACTCTAAAATTGTTCAGTAAAATCAAGATCGTAAAGTTAGCATCTGAACAGTTATGCAAAATGTGTTAAGTGCTGACTACATGTAATAAAGGAGATCACAAAGCTCAGTTTGTGCCATGGGTACATAAAGTAAAGTTTACTTAAGAAAGAGTATTTGGTAAGATAATATACTCTGACAATATATGAGTATAAATCTCTTAAGAAGAGATTTCCATAAGTCTAAGAGGCGCCACTACAAGAATATTATAACAAATCACTGGATGCAAAATCGATTGTAGAGCAATCGAATCTTCGCAAAAGAGGAAGCCAATATGTGAGAACAAAGAAGAACAACTCAGTAAGGTAGAGGTGAACATGGTGCGGTTTGAAACTCAAACCGCACACAAAACCACTTAAGTGCTATTTTACAAATCCAAAACCGCACATGAAACCTCTTATGATTGGTGCAGTGCAGTTTTGAGCCGTGCGGTGCAGTTTTATTTGGTGCCATTTAGGTTCCAAAACCAATTGAAACAACAAAATTTTATGCAATTTAAATTAACAATTTACATCACCCAATATTAAATATCACTTTGATAACACAATTAACCTTATTTATAATGTTTTGTCTAAACAAAAGCTAAATATAATAGAGTAATATAATGTAAATTATTATAGTAGAATATAGTAGAGTAAACAAAAGTTAAATACAATCTCTGCTACTCTACTCTTAGTAACAATATGTTGTAAAATTCTTAGTAGTACAATATGGTGTAATAATTTACAGGCTACTTTAACATATTATAACATATTGTTACTAAGAGTAGCTCAATCATATTACAATATATTGTTAACAAAGATCATATTACAGTAATATTACAATCATAATACAAAGAGTCAGAAACATTATAGGTTACTGTACCAATATGGTGCAGTTTCAATTCTATGCGTGCAATTTTGGCTAGTAACTAAGCTAGAACCGTAAATTTGATTTTTCAACCCACCTAAAACTGCCAAATAAGCCGGAACCAATGGTAAAATTTTAATTGGTGCATTTTTTGGTGCGGTTTCAGTTCCAATTTAGTTCCTTACTCAGCCTTACAATAAGGTGTTGTTGACTTCATGAAGCAACTAAGATATTCAGAACAAGAGGAAGAATCTGCTAAGCAATTTAAGCATCCTGAAGAAATTAGAAAGTAGAACAGAAGTTGAAGTCATAGTAGAAATGATGATACAGAACGCAAATATGAAGTCTACATCATTCTGCTATTATTAGTCTAATAAGAGTTCGAGAACAGAAAATGTTTAACCGATCATAGAGCTCATGTCAGGTCTGACAATAAAACTGACAAATGGAACGTTGCAAAATGATGATCTCAAAGCATCAGAAGATATTTTTGGAAGAAATCAAATATATATCCAACGGCTAGTTAGCCGAAAAAAAGTTATCTGAAAAGGAAAAAAGATATTGACTAATATGATAAGTCTTAAGTTAGAAAGTACACTGACACAAAGCTCAAGAAAGTCAACATCAGAGATCTCAGAGTATCCATGCATTAAATGCTACAATGACTACTTCTCAAAGGGAAGATTTCAGAGAAGTAGAAAAGACAGCTTCATTCAAAGAACACATGATGATGATGCGCATAATACTTCCACACACAAGAAGAATCATCATTAGACGATGAACATCAAGCTGGACAAGAGAGAACGTAGAATAAGGAAAACTCTACAAATAGAAGAATGTTCATCACTGCCAAGCTACAAAGAAAAGGAGATCAACGAGGAAATCTTGGCAGCATCTCATTAGACCGTAAGAGGCTGATGGGGGTATATCAAGGTCAGAGCTGTGAGATCCCGAATTTTATGAAATAAAAGTATTCAATTTTTCTATTTTGGTAAATAGTTAAATTGATAAAAGTTTAAAGTTAAGGGTGATATGTGAAATTTTTTTAAAGTAAACAAGTTGTCATAAAATAACCTAGGTAGTAAAAGTACGATGAATGGCTGTGGTTGCATAAAAGCATACCGGTGATGATTATTGATGCTTATGTGAGAAGTCACTCGGATATACTCAATTATTGCTATAATAATTGTTGCATCATATATCTCATATTATTGATTCAATTATTGTCACAGTATCATTTGCATAATATTTTATATATTATTAAATTAATAATTGAGACGACAAAGTTATTCATATTATTATTTGCAATATTGACAATGTCTAGAAGTTCTGTCAAGGAGAGGTTTGGTCACCTAGCTAATTGTGCGCCAATAAGGAGAAATCCTTATCGGAAAGCCGCTTCTTTCCTGGGAACGACCTGTTTGTTAAATATTATGAGTGATAATATTAATGATGAATATTATTAAAAATTGAATTTAAGTTCGGAGTTGAATTTGGAGACGCGGACGTGATATTTGAGTCCGGAACGATGAAATTAATAAAAATAGACTATAAACACAAAATTTATCGGGGTTGACTTTTTGGTCAAAAAAGTCAACAGTTGACTTTTTCGAAAAAAGTCAAACTTCGTAATTTCAAAAATGAAAATTTTGAGAAAAATATTTCCATTGTGTTGGGATTGTTAGTGTTAGTGAAAATCGACATTTATTTCGATAATAATTGATGTCTGGAGGTTATATTGACCAATCGGATAATTAATCGAATAAATGAGCAATTAATTGCTATTAATTCATATGATTATAACTATTTGTTCACATATGTGTATTATTGATTCATATTCTTGTACTATTAGGGGAGTTGGTGCAAGATTGATAATAATTGCATGACTAAGTTAAAAATGGAGGTATAGATGGAGGTACTATACTGTAATTCGTATTTTCACATGATTATAACTATTGATTCACATGATTGAACTATTGATTCACATTATTTACTATTAGGGGAAGTGGTGCAAGTTTGATAATACTTGCATGACTAAATTAAAAATGAAGAAAAAAAGGAAGGTATTATACTGTAATATTTTGAGCCCCAAAACGTGCAATTATTGAAACTATATTTTCCTATAAATAGAAGCTCTTTCCTTCATTATTTTTTACCAATTCACTAAAGCTATAGAGCAATTATTATAGAGAGAAATTATAGAGAGAAAGAAGAAGAGAAGTCTGCTATCTCACTATTACAGTATCTAGTTTTCTTCTAAGCTAAGGGGTATTATTTCTTTCGTATTCATGAAGAGAGCTATTGTTATTCCATTTTTTATTATTCTATTGGAATAACTCGTGATACTGCGGACTACTAGATACATGGTGAAATTCTTACATTATTCCATTCTTTATTATTATGTTGGAATATCCACATGCATGCGGATTACGCATTGAATTCGGTTCTATTCTTTATTATTCATGTTGAATAACTTTCTGCATGCGGTCTATCGCATGCCTAGTGAATTCTATTGTTATTCCATTCTTTATTATTCTTTGAAATATCCTCGTCTGCATGCGTAATTTCGCATGACACCGTTCCATTCTTTATTATTACGTTGGGAATAATCGTCATGCATGGCCTCACCGCATTTGCGTATGATGAATTCTTCGTTATTCTATTCTTTATTATTCGTTGGAATAACTCGCCTATGTGGACTACTGCATGCATGGTGAATGATCCTTTGTATTCATTCCTTATTAAATTGTGGAAATGATCGTCTCACGTGGATTACCGCACGGCAAGTAAAAATCCATTTTGCGTTTCAGTAATTTTTCCGACCTCAAAAATTCTGGAAAAATTTGAAATGATAATTTGTTGAGTTTTCTAGATTGTATCCAAAAATGGCGATTTTTGGATGTATGGATTAGGAGTTTTGAATTTTATGGGAAAAAACTATTTTAAAAGTAAACCATTATAACTCCTTATGGTTAACTCCAAAATTGGTGAAATTTTTATTGGGAGTACATGTATATAACAGGAGTATACCCTGTAAATTTTGGAAATTTTGGATAAAATTATAATTTATGATAAATGTCTAAATATTCGGCAGTTTTGGCCATATGAAAAATAATAAATGAAATTTAAAAATTTTGAGAAAAATATTTGTTCAATATGGGACTATATTCTGCTAAATCCCAAGAAAAAAATATTTTTGGAATTGATTTGGTATTTTTCATAAAAATGAACTAGTTATGAGTAAATGAATTAAATATGTTATGTGAAGTAACAAAATTGGAAAATAGAATTTTATGGCTTGGGAATCCTATATAGGGTATATACAGATTTTTGATGAGGGATTTGATCATTGTTGATGAAATTTTATGAGTATAGCATTTTTGAATGATTAAATGCATTATTTGGTAAAGTGTAAACAATTAAAATAAATTATTTGTAAGTTTAAGAAGTGATTAAAATATTGTTATAATATTAATAATATTAGATTATGAGTTTATTAAGTGATTGATAATATTTGGATAAATTTAAAGTCTTTAATATTTATCCTTATTTTCGTTTGATTAATGCTTATATCATTGTCATCATCTTTATGTTTATATTGTGATGAAAGTCATCTTTGGCTTACGTGCAAAGATGGACTGTTGATTATTGATTTTATAATTGTATATCTTTGGCTTACGTGCAAAGATGGACTGTTGATTATTGGTTTTACGGTTGTATATCTTTAGCTTACGTGCAAGGATGGACTGTTGATTATTTGTTTTACAGTTGTATATCTTTGGCTTACGTGCAAAGATGAACTTGATTGATGAGTATCTTTGGCTTATATGCATAGATGAATTGTTTATTGGTATGATTATGACCAGGGATCATTCGGTATAATCATGACCCATAATGTTATAGATGATTTAGTAAAAGTCCTTATTGGCCTGTAGTGCATTGATGGACCGTTATTGGTATGATTATAACCAGGGATTATTCGGTATAATCATGACCATTAATAATTACATGAATATCTTTGGCCGTAGTGCAGGGATGATTCGATGATGTGAATTATTTATTAAGCTGAGTTTCAGTGATAAAATATTGATTATACACTTTTAATTCGTAAAAGATAGTAGATATCATGCTCTATTTGACTCTTCTAAAATACAGTTGTATATCTTTGCCCTGTAGTGCAAAAGAATAAATTGTTAATGAATATCTTTGGCCGTAGTGCAAAGATGAATTTATTAGTATGATTATGAGGAGGAATTGTGATTTGGTATAACCATAATTTTTGATGTTTCAGGTGAAGATAGGTGATGAAAATTATCTTCGTCCTGGGTGCAAAGAGAAATTTAGAATCACAATTATGATTATGAGTTATTCATATGATTGTGGACAGGAATTGTTGATTGATGTTACAGGGATAAAACATTATTGGTGGACTTTTAATATGAAGAAGATAATAGATCTGATGGTCTATTTAACTCTTCTAATGGATTGCTCGTTCCGCTACAACTATGGTTGAAAAGTTTTATCATCTACCATATGTTCTAAATCTCTTATTTATTACTGATGAAGGCTATTGATGATGTATATTATCTTTAGTCATGATATTCTTTATTGGGCTAGTTGTGCTCACCCTTTTTGCTTCACAATTCCTTTCAGGTAATAAGAGTGTAGCTGGGTCGAGCGAGGTAACATGAGAATAAAACGGTGATCTATAGTTGTTGAGGTTCTCCTTAAATAGTATGGAAATAATTTTATTGAGAACTTTAGATAAGTGTGTCGTATTGTA
Source organism: Panax ginseng (assembly GCA_020205605.1). NCBI lineage: Eukaryota > Viridiplantae > Streptophyta > Magnoliopsida > Apiales > Araliaceae > Panax > Panax ginseng. The sequence goes on along the minus strand of CM035149.1, from coordinate 10,223,876 downwards.
TACGTCATTTGATATTTAATTTTGGTGAACCGAATAGGGTGAGGTGAACCCAACTTTGGAAGGGTGTTTTGCCACTATCATACAAGATGTCTAATGACATACAACCTCGTGTTATCATAAGACAGGGTTGTGTACATCCACTTGCTGAGTATATCTACGAGCACTTCTTATATGATCTTGGAGTTTGGATGAAATATAATTATCAATTGCAGACAGTGGATATAGTTATATCACTACAACAAAAAGGCTTATCAATGATCAGATATATCGATCGCGATATGGTTACTGAGATGAGTATCGGCGACCACTGCGGTTCTTGATATGAAGTCAGAATTAATCTGGTCATTTGGATGGACATCAGAGACCAACAATTGCGACCGATCTCTCAGCGACCGTAGTCAGCGACTGAATCCATCACTATTCTGACTCATGCTGAGTCATTTGTCAGCTGTGACGTGGCACACGTGTCCGCGACCGATAATAGCGACCGAATCGGTCGCTAGTTTCAAAGTAGTTATCAGCGACCGCATTTCAGTGTTAACGACCGCATGCGGTATGTTTTTAAAAAAAAAATATTTTTCCTGTTTTATTGATTTCCCAAAAATAACCTGCTTTGTACCTGCTTTTTATCCCAACACACAATAGTATATATAAGCATCCATCCATGCTAACTACCATATGAAAAACATTCATACATGATAACTACTATATGATAAACATCCATCGTAAACCAACACAACACAATACAATAATAAACATCCATATAATAGAATCGTAAACCAATACAATTGTCTAAAGAATGAATCTAAAAGAGTACAAGGCTTTAAAAATCCAAAAAACAAGTTTAGCAAGGCTTTAAAAATCTAACATATATGACTGGTCTAGCTCTTCATGGATCATCCAAATTAGTACCCTGTAAGTAACAAAAGAATAAAACATATATGTTACATGTGTTGATACTACTATGACTTGGGAAAAACGAGAAGATTACAATCATATTCTTCCCAATGGTGAGTCTTCTCTTGACATATCATTATCTCCACTGTCTCTAATTGAGAGTTATATTTCAAATAGACTCCAAGATCATATAGATAGTCTTTGGTAGATATACTCAAAGAAGTGGATGAAAGCACAACCCTGTCTTATGATGACTCGAGGTTGTATGTCATTAAACATCTTGTATAATGGTGACAAAACACCCTTCCAAAGTTGAATTCACCTCACCCTCAACATCTATATAGACCACCGATTCTATTCCTCGTTATTCCCCGCTTGTCTCAAATTTACACTTTTATTACCCGAAAGGAATTGTGAAGCAAAAGGGTGAAAGCACAACTAGCTCGAAGAAAATATCATGAATAAAGATAATTAAATTATCAATAGCCTTCATCAATAATAAATCGTAGATTTAGAACATATGGTAGATGATAAAAAATTTCAACCATAGTTGCGGTGAACGAGCAATCCATTAGAAGAGTCAAATAGACTATAAAGTCTATTATCTTCTCCATGTTAAAAGTCCACCAACAATGTTTTATCCTGTAACATCAATCAACAATTCCTCGCCCACAATCACATGTATAACTCATAATTGTAATTGTTGTTCTAAATTCCTTTTCTCATTTCAGACTAAGATAATTTTTTATCACTTGTCTTTACGAAATATCAAAGATCATGGTTATACCAAATCACAGTTCTCGCTTCATAATCATACTAATAAATTCATCTTTGCACTACGGGCCAAAGATATTCATCAACAGATTCATCTTTTGCACTAAAGCCAAAGATATTCATCAACAGATTCATCTTTTGCACCATGTGCCAAAGATATTCATCAACAAGTCATCTTTGCACTACGGACCAAAGATATTCATATCTCAAAGAAATATATAATCATTTCAGAATTTATATAAACAATAATTATAACCATGTTGATCAATTCACCTTTGCACTTAAGCTAAAGATATTCAATTATAAATTCAATGGTCATGATCATACCAGTCAACAATTCAAATTTGCACTACTGGCCAAAGAGAACCTATAGTAACGATCATACCAATAATCTATCCATCTTTACACTCAAGTCAAAGAAAAATATCATCATTAGGGTTATAAGAATGTTATATAAAAATAATATAATCAACATATAGATTTAATCTCAAGAGTAAGATTCATAAATCAATGATTTCATAACAACTTAATCAAAATGTTATAAATCACTTAATAATCTCATAATCTAATATTATTAATACTACCATAATATTTTAATCATTTCTTAAACTTATAAACAATTTATTTTAATTGTTTATACTTTACTAATAAATGCATTTAATCATCTTAAAATGCCAACCTCATAAGATCTCATCACCAATAGCCAAAACCCTCATCAAAAATCTGCATATATCTCATATATAATTCTCAAGCCATAAAATCATATTTTCCAATTTTCTTAATTCACATAACATATTTAATTCATTTACTCATAACTAGAACATTTTTATGAAAAATACCAAATCAGTTTTAAAAATATTTCTTTTCTGGGATTTAGAAGAATATAGTCCCATATTGAATATATATTTTCTCAAAATTTTTAAAATTCATTTACTATTTTTCACATGGCCAAAACCACCGAATATTCAGACATTTATCATAAATTGTACTTTTATCCAAAAATTCTGAAATTTACACGGTATACTGATATTATATAGATGTACTCACAATAAAAATTTCATCAATTTTGGAGTTAATCACAAGGAGTTATAAGCAGTTACTTTTAAAATAGTCTTTCCTCATAAAATTCATAACTTTTAATCTATACATCCAAAAATCGCCATTTTTGGACACAATCAACAAAACTCATCAAATTATCATTTCAAATTTTTACAGAATTTTTGAAGGTTCAGAAGAATTTCGAAATAATAACCCTTAAAATCCCTTATTATCCATTACCTCAAAAGGAGCAGTACTTCTGACTGGAATAACGTTGAACGAACTTGCACCGTATAGCAATACTCAAAGTATACTCAAAATACTCACAAGAATACGCTCGATAATATAGAGAGAGAAAACTTCAGTTTCTGGTGTGATTTTCAATTATAACCTAAACACCCTATTTATAGGAAATTGCTTAGAACACCAAAGCAAAAAATTTATTAAAATAATAATATTATATTTTTTTTTCAAGACTTCATACGTATGCTCTCAACATCAGAACTCAGCCCCTAACACATGTTAAATGAGGGAAACAAAATGTAAAAAAACGTTTTTGTTATTTAAATTATTTTAAACTTCCAAAAATCAATTATTTCGGAGCTTCGGAACTTCAATAATTCATAATAAATAGTCCTTTTGCCAGAAAATTCGAATCTCGCGTGATTTTATAGGAAATTCAATTTTCTACAACTTTGCAGAAGAAATTTTTTCCAAATTCCAAACAAAAATTGACCGAAATCCACAAACGGACGATTTTTGTGCTATAATCAAATTTGATCAAGAAATGGGGTCCAAAACACATAAAACATGCTTTAAATATTTTGGTAACAAAATACTCCTCCAAATATACTCATATATCCCACATTCATTGTAAAAATATCACCATTATTATATTATTAAAAAAATATAATAATATATTTAAATGAATTATTTTATCGAGAAAAGATAAAATATTAATTTTCAACAATTGTCACATTAAAATTTTCTCCATCTATATCCTTATAAAATCAATATTTTCCTCATCATATAAATCAATAATTAATTATTCACAAATAATATTATATAATCACAATATCGACAACGAGCGAGTTTCTCGGAAAGAGGGCTTTCCAATAAGAATTTCTCCTTCCTTGGCTGCGTAATTAGGTGACCAAACCTCTCCTTAGAGCGTAACTTTCTAGACATTGCCAATAATGTTATCCAATAATATTATTCAGATAATATGAATTATTGCTCGATAATGGAAAATAATCGTAATGACAATTTATTGAAACAACAAGAATATAAAATATCAACGCAAAGCAATTATTGAATCAATAAAATAAAATATTGAGCAAGAATTTCTTGTATCAATTATTGAGAGTAGTGTCTTCACGTAAGAATCAATAATTTGTGCAATACCGAGCTTTCGTGTGTTTTAACCCAAGAGTATTTTAACAAAGATAATCTGTGAATAACTACGTCGTCATTTATAAATAACTTATATTTGTCGTTTTCTTTATCCAATCGCTTTACGTTATGGGGCCCACAAAAGATCAATGCCAGTGCATTTAATATTCCCGACGTGCAAAGAATATTCCACGACCAAACGAATATTCCCAAACAACAATGAATATTTTATACCACTTGCGTATTTTGTAAAATTTGCATAATTCACCCATAACTTTAAACTTTTATCAATTTAACCATTTCTTTGAATAATAATTATAAGAAAAATTGAATAATTTTATTTCATAAAATTCGGTCTTACAATCTCCCTCCTTATGAAATTTCGTCCACGAATTTACGCACAGTATTTCAAAAGTTGAGAATACTTGCTTTCATTTCAAATTCCATCTTCCCCGTCATCATAATTTCTCCAATGCTCATCTCTTGTATTTTAGATATCATTTCGAATCTGACTTCAAAACAAGGGTTAATTGAACAAATTAACATATCACATAATATCCCGATATTATGACTGACCAACAAATAATCTTAGGTAGGACACACTAGCGAAGGATTTACTCATCTCTCCCCTCCTAGTTCTAATCCCGATCTTCGCCAAAGATCATATCCCTAAGCTTTGATACCAACTGTAACTTTTGACACCAACTTGTGTCAGCACCTCACATTGATACCTATCGGGTTTGTTAATCGCAGAATCTAGCGCCCCTACGGAGATGCAAGCGGTGCATTCCCCATCAACAGGAAGTCACCAGCGAGGGGCTCGGGGATCTTTACTTATAGCTCTGATACCAAATGTAACACCCCCAAAATAGGTCCATTCCATCCAACCCATTTTGAGTCCCCAAATACATGGTACAGAAAACAACTACAACTTTATTACAACAATTGTCTTGCAAAATACAACAACACATATGTTGTGAGTTTGGATACAAATATATATCAATTGTGACTCATGTCCCAGTAGTGGACAAGAAATTTCATAATGACACCTTACATAAAGGTATAGTCGAAAACTGTTTTAAAAAATTAGAATCTTTGGGAAGTGCTCAAGGAAACCTTCGTACATGGGAAGCCATATGTATAGGTTATGATAGATATCATATGGCCACAGAATTATCCTTGGTTGACCCAATAGACCCCAAAGAAAAACGATAAGATTACTATCATATTCTTCCCAATGGTGAGTGTGACGCCCCCAAAATAGGTATACAACACCGATTCTGAGTCGCCAAAATACATGGTATAGAAAGTAAACTACAACTTTGACAATACAGATGTCGTGTAGAATACGACAATACAACTGTGAGTTTGAATACAAATATTGTCTTACAGACAATATACACACCCAAATAAGTCCTCATTAATTATTCATACACTATTTTACGAAATAGTGAGGGACATTAAAACATCTTCCTAGAACCATCACTCCATACCCCGACTCGATCCTGCTATGTTCTCACCTCCTGAGAAGAAAAATGGAACAAAAAGGAAAAGGGTGAGCTCAACTAGCCCAGTAAAGAATATTATGACTAAGATAATATACAACAAATTATCGTTAGTCTTCAACAGGGAAAAATCTAATAGAATACAATAGACAACAAGTTTTAGATCAACAAATGCAAGCAGAACAACAATCCATTAGAAGAGTCACGTAGAAAGAATTCTACCTGTCTTCTAAGGTTTAAAAGTCCATCATAAATAGTTTATCCTCGTAATAACAATCAATATACATCTTTAATCATCTTTGCACTACTGCCAAAGATATTCATTTCATATCATCGGTTGGTCGTGTTCATCTCAACACTGTTCATCTTTGCACTACAGCCAAAGATATCCATCGATTAATCGTTCATCTTTTGCACTATGTGCCAAAGATATTCATTTATATCATCATTTAGGGAGTGAGGATGATGAAAAACATTTTTTAAGAAAGCGAATCCAAATGAAACAAAATGACAAGGATTAAGGATTAAGGATTAAGGATTCGTACTTTGTTTTTACCCATGTCCAAAAATACTTCAAAAATAATCATATTGGTGTAAAATTCAAGAATGATCAAAACATGGATACAATCAAAGCTAGTATCCGAATAGATATTTTTGACAAAAAGAAATTTTTTATTTTTAGATTGAATAAGTCCAGATTCGTGAATAAAGTGTCGATATCGTGAATAGTGTCAGATATCGTGAATAGTAACCCAAGTTCCAAATTTGATAAAAAAGTTCACCAATACTTGGCATAATGATATTGAAGAAAAAATATCATTTAAGAAGAAAATAATACCCTTACCTCAAAATAACCGCATTTCTTTGATCGAATTTCGGATAGTCTTGATGAAACCCCGCACCATCAGTATAGCAACACTCAAAGTATATTCACAAGAATAAATTTCGATAATTTAGAGAGAAAGAGAAAACTTTGTTTCGGTGTGATTTTCAATTCTAACTTAGCCTCTATTTATAGGAAAATGTTAGAACGCCAAAGGAGACTAAATTAATAAATTATTATTATTTAAAATTACATTTCTACGCATGTCATTTGAACACTTCAGCCACCAACCAACCTTGACCCAATTTCAAAGAAAGCCCACATGTTCAAACAAGAGTGGGTCCCACCCATTATTTAATAAAATTATTTTATCTTCCGAAACTTTAATAATTAAGTAGAAAATAGCTCGCGTTTATCGTAAAAAATTGAAACTCACGGCTTTCCATGGAAATTCCATTCTCTACAACTTTGCGTAAGAAAATTTTTCCAAATTCCAAATGTAAATTGACCGAAATCCACAAACAGGCGATTTTACAAATCTATAATCAATTTTGGTCAAGAATTGTGTCCACCGACACACAAAACATATGTTAAACATTTAATGCCACAAAATACTCTACCTCCTCATATACTCATATATCCCACATTCATTATAAAAATATCACCGTTAATATATTATTAAAATAATATATTTAAATGAATTATTTTATCGAGAAAAAGATAATATATTAATTTTAACAATTGTCACATTAAAAATTTTCTCCATCTATATCCACATAAAATAAATATTTTCTTTATCATAATAATCAATAATTACTTATTTAAAATAATATTACTGAGAATCACAAATCGACAACCGTGCCGGTCCTAAAAGAAAGAGAACTTTCCAATAAGAATCTCCTCACTTCTTGGCGCATGATTAGGTGACCAAACCTCTCCTTAGATGAGAACTTTCTAGACATTGCCAATAATGTTATCTCGATAATATTATTCAAATAATATGAATTATTGATTTGATAATGGAAAATCTTGTGTAATGACAATTATTGAAACAACAATGAATACAAAATATCAACGCAAAGCAATTATTGAATCAATAAAATATAATATTGAGCAAGAATTCATCGTAACAATTATTGAGTAAAGTGCCTTCTTACGTAAGGATCAATAATCAATAATAATCTTGTGCAATACCGTGTCTTCTTGCAACCACGCCAGTATCAGATTTTAACCACCGTGTAACCCAACAAGTGTTAATTGGTAACAATTTACGTCATTATTTATAAAACTCAATTTTTGTCGTTTTCCTTCATCCAACCGATTTTTCGTTATGGGGCCCACTAATGATCGCTACATGTCAGACGGAGATTCCCAAACAAAAAGAATTTTCCACGACCAAACGAATATTCCCAAACAATAATGAATATTTTATAACCACTTGCTTATTTTGTAAACTTTGCACATTTCACCCATAACCAAAGAATTATATCAAATTAACCCTTATTAATTTAGAATAATGAATAAAGGAAAATTCAATTTTATTTATAATAGGTTGGGGTCTTACAACCTCCCTCCTTATGAAATTTCGTCCTCGAAATTGGACGTACGCACTGGTATATCGAAAAGGTGAGGTACCTCGCTTTCATCACCGATTCCAACTCCCATGTCATTTCCTCAATTGCATGGTTTCTCCACAAAACCTTAACTTGTGGTATAACCTTCGTCGTAAGACATGCTCTCTTCCTATCCAAAATCTCAACGGTATCTCCTCGTAGGTTAAATCTTCAGCTATCTCGTCTGGTTCTAATGCAATAATGTGGTTCGGGTCTTTCACATATTTACGAAGCATAGATATGTGGAATACATTGTGAACACGAGACATACTTGGAGGTAACGCGAGTCTATAGCTACGCTTTCCTATTCGGTCAAGAATCTCAAATGGACCAACAAACCTTGGATTGAGCTTTCCTCTTTTCCCAAATCTTGTAACTCCTTTCCATGGAGCAATACGTAACAATACATGATCTCCAATATTAAACTCCACGTCCTTTCTATGAAGATCAAAGATAACTCTTTTTGTCGATCTTGTGAAGTTTGAATACGTTGTCGAATCATTTGGATCTTTTCGTAGTCATGCGTCTTAATTCTCGGTCCCAACAATGTTGCTTCTCCCACTTCGCCCCAAATCTTTGGAGAGCGACATTTTCGGCCCATACAACGCCTCAAATGGAGCCATGCCTATACTTGCTTGATAACTGTTGTTGTAGGAGAATTCCACCAAAGTGTTAAGTACTTATCCCAACTTCCTTTGAAATCTAGGACACACGAGTCTTAATAGATCTTCAAGGGTTTGAATAGTCCTCTCCGATTGTCCGTCCGTTTGAGGATGGTATCTTCGGTGAATCAGAATCCGTGCCCATAGCTTTTCGCAAGCTAACCCAAAATCTTCAAGTAAATCTCGGGTCACGATTCAAGCTATGGATCTTGGCATGCCATGTAATCGTCACAATCTCATTCACGCACATACTGAAAGCAAGGCGTTGAGGGATAAGTCTCGCGTATCGGTAAGAAATGGGCGGACTTGGTTAATCTATCAACAATAACCCAAATTGCATCTCACGCTTGAGAAACTTTGGGAAGACTCCGTAACAAAATCCATAGTAATGTGTTCCCATTTCCATTAGGAATCTCAAGTGGTTGCAATGGACCTTTTGGCACTTGATGCTTCGCCTTTACACGTTGACAAAGTTAAACATCTTGAGATAAACTCGCAATCTCTCTCTTTATATTGTTCCACCAAAATGTATGTCGAATATCATGATACATTTTGGTACTCCCTGTGATGGATTGCAAATGGGGTGTTGTGTGCCTCCATCATGATTTTATGCTTCGGTCGAATCGTTAGGAACGCAAAGTCTAGAATTGACTGAAGTATTCCTTCCTCATCAATTCTTGCTTAGGAATAGCTCCTTCTTGCACTTTCTTCTTCATAATGATCGCCCCTGTGTCCGTAGTTGAGAGCAACTTTAACTTTATCGATTAAAGTCGGTTCTATTTGTATATTCGCCATTATTATGTGGGTCCTCAAGTCTTTAATTCTACCTCCATCCTTTGCAAGTCATACAAAATGGGCGCTGCGTTGACAAAATCGCATTCGTACCAGATATGATCTTCTACTTAACGCGTCATTACTACGCTCGCTTTTCCGGTGATGATATCAATAGTGTGATCGTAATCTTTTAACACTCCTCCCAACGTCGCTGCGTATGTTGAGTTCTTTTGGGTGAAGAAATATTTGAGGCTTTTATGATCCGTATAAATCTCTACTTTCTCCCCGTCAAGTAGTGTCTCCATATCTTCAGCATGAACACGATCGCCGCTAACTCCGGATCATGAGTAGGATAATTCCTCTCATATTCTTTGAGTTTGTCGTGAGGCATAGGCTACGACTTTCCCATGTTGCATGAGAACACATCCTAACCCCTTGCGGAAGCATCGTCAGAGATAACAAATCCATCCGAACCGGATGGTATTGTCGAAACAGTGCGAAATGAGTCTCTCTTGAGCTCTTGGAAGCTCTTCTTGCATTCCTCGCTCCATAAGAATTTTGCATCCTTCCGAGTCAATTTGAGTTAGCAGAGTAGCGATTCGAGAAAATCCTTCCACAAATCTCCGATAATAACCAACTAAGCCCTTCGTAAAGTGCACAGACTTCCGGCCACCGACTTGGTTGTTCCAACTTTGTATTGCTTCAATCTTGGCACGGTCAACAGATACTCCTTGTTTTGACACCACGTGCCTAAGGAATGCTACTTCCTCAAGCCGAACTCGCATTTCTTCTTGACTTGGCATAAAGCTTGTGTTCATGAAGTCTTTGTAGTACCGACTTCAAATGGTGCTCATGATCTTCACGGCTTTTGGAATAGATGAGGATGTTATCAATAAAGACAACAACGAATCGATCCAAATATTCCTTAAATACACGGTTCATCATATCCATGAAAGCGGCAGGAGCATTAGTCAATCCAAAAGACATGACCAAGAATTCATAATGCCCGTGATCGAGTCCACGAATGCCGTCTTTGGAATATCCTCGGTTTTAATCTTGGTGATGATATCCGTAAGCGAAGATCGATCTTTGAAAAGAATTGCGCTCAGAATGGCGGTCGAACAGGTCATCAATGCGGTGGCGGATACCTATTCTTGATGGTGACATGGTTCAATTCTCGATAGTCAATACAAAGTTGCAGATACTCCCGTCTTTCTTCTTTACGAATAAAACAGGAGCACCCTAAGGAGACGTCTTAGGGGAATAATGAAACCGATGTCTAATAACTCCTCAGAGTTGGACTTTTAACTCCACGAAGTTCAATAGAGCCATTCGATATGGGGTTTTAGAAATGGGCTTTATGCGGTTCAAGGTCAATAAAGAATTCAACATCACGTTCGGGGTAGTAGGCAGGGAAGCTCTTCAGAAATACATCGTGGAATTTCTAACCACGTAAATATTATTCAAATCGACTTGTCTTTATTCAAATCCATAACATGGGCTAAGAAAGCTTGACATCCAGTTTTCAATAAACGAATAGCTTTGTGGCTTGATATGATGATGGTCGATTTTAGTGGTTTAGTGGTTTGAATTCGTATGACGAGTTGGTTAGGAATATGAAAACTAACAACCTTACGAAAACAATCAATTTTGGCATGATGGTGGGTAACCAATCAATTCCTAAAATCACATCAAAAGCAAGTATCTTTAAAGAGATAAGATCAGCAGGTAATGTGATAGTGCCAACTTGGATCATGCAAGATTTATAAAGCTGTAGATGTAACGAAGGTTTCACCCAACGAAGTTTCAACAGATAAATCAAAATCTAATTTCTCTCGAGTCAAGTTTAAACGTTGAGCACAAGTTAGGAGAGATAAAAGAATGGGTAGAACCCAGATTCAGTAAGGTATAAACTTCGCAAGAATTCAAGATTAGCTTACCCGTGATCACCTCGTTTGGGTTCCTCACGTTTTGTCCAGTCACGACAAACGCTCTTCCAGGAACCGCTGATTTCGACTTATCCGGGATACTCTTGGAATCACCACTCTCTTTGAACTTGGTTTTGCGATAAGTACAATCTCGAGCGATGTGGCCTTCCTTTCCACGGTTGTAACATACCTTGGATTGTTGTGGACATTTTTAATGATATGTCCTCCTTCCCGCATTTGTAACATCTAACTGGCGGTCGTTCTCCTCCCCTAGCATTTGTTGTTGGTCTTTGGTCTTTGCCGTTGATATCTTCCCCGTCATTGTTGAATCTTCTTTCGAAATTTCCACTTGAGTCACCCTCCTATTATCATGTCCACGATTACCACCGAGTGGTTACCGCCTTTGTCCGTATTCTTTCCTCCTCATTTGGTTATCATCGTTACGATGACTACCACGATTGGGTCCCTCGGTTGAAAGTATACTCACTATCTCGCTCTAATAAGCGAGCCCTATTGACAACATCTGAATACAGGAAAATTTATGAGAGATAAGGTATTGATTTAATCTCTAGTTTTAGACCTCTCGTAAACATACGCGTTATTCGTTCCTCATTCTCCACCAAATGAGGTGCAAACACGGATAATTCTACGAACCTTGCCTCGTCTTTGAGACACCGTCATGTTGTTCGCTTTCGAGTCTAATAAACTCTACCTCCTTCATATGACGAATACTTTTCGGAAAGTACTTGTCATTGAACGATTTCAAATCTTTCCCAAGACATGTTAAGTGCATCGGCTAGGTACGCGCACTGATTCCCACCGATGTCTGCTTCACCACGAAAAATAAAGGTGGCGAATGGAACCTTCGTTTCCTCCATGCACCCCAAGACATCGAATATCTTGGTAATTTGCTTGACCCACGTTTACGCTTGATCGGATCCGGCTTTCCATGGAAATCTGGTGGTCCCAACTCTTTGAATTGTTTGGCCGTGACAAACCTTGCGTTACTATCATTTCCTCCGTATTTTGTACACGAGTCTCCCAAATCGATTTTGCATGAAGCGCAAAAAGCTTCTAAATATCCCGTCGTTCATCATTTTGCTCGATTGGCGTTTTTACGGGAGGAACATTGCCCACTGTTGCACGTTCTCCTCGTTGGTGAGTAGACGGCGTCTCCACGGTCTCATAAACTCCATTGTTAACGTTCTCAATGACCATTCTTAACATCGCTAAAAAACAAGGGTTAATTAAACAAATTAACATATCACATAATATCCTATATTATGACCGACCAACAAATAAGCTTAGTAGGACACACTCAGCGAAGGATTTACTCGTCTCTCCCTCCTAGTTCTATTCCCCGATCTCCGCATGGAGATCATATCCCTAACTCTAATATACCAATCTGTGGCGCCCCAAAATAGGTATACAACACCCATTTCGAGTCGCCAAAATACATGGTATAGAAAGTAAACTACAACTTTGACAATACAGATGTCGTGTAGAATACGACAATACAACTGTGAGTTTGAATACAAATATTGTCTTTCAGATAATATACACACCCAAATAAGTCCTCATTAATTATTCATACACTATTTTACGTAAATAGTGAGACAAACTAAAACATCTTCCTAGAACCATCACTCCATACCCCGACTCGATCCTCGCTATGTTCTCACCTCCCGAGAAGAAAAATGGAACAAAAGGAAAAGGGTGAACTCAACTAGCCCAAGTAAAGAATATTATGACTAAGATAATATACAACAAATTATCGTTAGTCTTCAATGAGGAAAAATCTAATAGAATACAATAGACAACAAGTTTTAGATCAACAAATGCAATGAAATAAAGAATCCATTAGAAGAGTCACGTAGAGAAAGAATTCTACCATCTTCTAAGGTTTAAAAGTCCATCATCAATAGTTTATCCTGTAATAACAATCAATATACATCTTTAATCATCTTTGCACTACAGCCAAAGATATTCATTTGTATCACCGGGTTGGTCATGTTCATCTCAACACTGCTCATCTTGCACTACAGCCAAAGATATTCATCGATTAATCGTTCATCTTTGCACTACAGGCCAAAGATATTCATTTATATCACCATTTAGGACTGAGGATGATGAAAAACATTTTTTAAGAAACGAATCCAGTGAAACAAAATGACAAGGATTAAGGATTAAGGATTAAGGATTCGTACTTTGTTTTACCCATGTCCAAAAATACTTCGAAAATAATCATATTGGTGTAAAATTCAAGAATGATCAAAACATGGATACAATCAAAGCTAGTATCCAGAATAGATATTTTGGACAAAAAGAAAATTTTTATTTTTCTTTGAATAAAGTAAGTGATTCGTGAATAAGGTCGATATCGTGAATAAGGTCCGATACGTGAATAGTAACCCAAGTTCCAAATTTGATAAAAAGTTCACCAATACTTAAGATAATGATATTGAAGAAAAAATATCATTTAAGAAGAAAATAATACCCCTTACCTCAAAATAACCGCAAATTGACATTGAATTTCTAGATAAGGTTTGTGTAAACCCGACCAGTATAACAACACTCAAAGTATACTCACAAGAATAAACTCGATAATTTAGAGAGAGAAAGAGAGAAAACTTTGTTTCGGTGTGATTTTCAATTCTAACTTAGCCCTCTATTTATAGGAAAATGTTGTAACGCATAAAAGGAGACTAAATTAATAAATTATTATTATTTAAAATTATATTTCTACGCATGCCATTTGAACACTTCAGCCACCACCAACCTTGACCCAATTCCAAAAGACACACATGTTCAAACAAGAGTGGGTCCCACCCATTATTTAATAAAAATTATTTTATCTTGAAAACTTCAATAATTCGTAGAAAATAGCTCGTTTATCGGAAAAATTGAAACCCATGAGTTTCCATGGGAAATTCCATTCTCTACAACTTTGCGTAAGAAAATTTTTCCAAATTCCAAAAGTAAATTGACCAAAATCCACACAACCAAGCGATTTTACGATTATAATCAATTTTCTATTAAGAATTGTGTCCACCGCACACAAAAACATATGTTAAACATTTAATGCCACAAAATACTCTACCTCCTCATATACTCATATATCCCACATTCATTATAAAAATATCACCAGTTAATATATTATTAAAATAATATATTTAAATGAATTATTTTATCGAAAAAGATAAAATATTAATTTTCAACAATTGTCACATTAAAAATTTTCTCCATCTATATCCATATAAAATAAATATTTTCTTTATCATAATAATCAATAATTACTTATTTAAAAATAATATTACAGAATCACATGATCTCGACAACCGGTAGTTCCCAAGAGAAGAGGGCTTTCCAATAAGAATTTCTCCTTACTGGCGCGCAATTAGGTGACCAAACCTCTCCTTAGATAGAACTTTCTAGACATTGCCAATAATGTTATCTGATAATATTATTCAAATAATATGAATTATTGATTTGATAATGGAAAATCGTTGTGTAATGACAATTATTGAAACAACAAAGAATACAAAATATCAACGCAAAGGCAATTATTGAATCAATAAAATATAATATTGAGCAAGAATTCATCGTAACAATTATTGAGTAGTGCCTTCTTCACGTAAGGATCAATAATTCAATAATCTTTGCAATGCAATACCGGTGTCTTCTTTGTGCAAAACCAGCGTATTCATTGTATTTTAACCACCGTGTAACAACAACATTAGCGGTAACAATTTACGTCGTTATTTATAAAACTCAATCTTTGTCGTTTTCCTTCATCCAACCGCTTTTTCCGTTATGGGGCCCACCAATGACTACGCTGCGTCGCATGCGGAGATTCCTTCAAACAAAAAGAATATTCCACGACCAAAACGAATATTCTAAACAATAATGAATATTTTATAACCACTTGCTTATTTTGTAAACTTTGCACATTTCACCCATAACCAAAGAATTATATCAAATTAACCCTTATTAATTTAGAATAATGAATAAAGGAAAATTCAATTTTATTTATAATAAGTTGGGGTCTTACGGTGAGTCTTCTCTTGACATATCATTATCTCCAATTGCCTCTAATTGAGAGTTATATTTCAAATAGACTCAAGATCATATAGATAGTCTTTGGTAGATATACTTTCAAAGAAGTGGATGAAAGACAACCACATCTTATGATGACTCGAGGTTGTATGTCATTAAACATCTTGTATAATGGTGACAAAACACCCTTCCAAAGTTGAATTCACCTCACTCTCAACATCTATGACCACCGATTCTATTCCCCTCGTTATTCCTCGTTTGTCCAAATTTACACTTTTATTACAGAAAGGAAGTGAAGCAAAAAAAAAGGGTGAAACACAACTAGCTCGATAAAATATCATGACTAAAGATAATTAAATTATCAATAGCCTTCATCAATAATAAATCGAGATTTAGAACATATGGTAGATGATAAAAAAATTCAACCATAGTTCGGTGAACGAAAGCAATCCATTAGAAGAGTCGAATAGACTATAAAGTCTATTATCTTCTCCATGTTAAAAGTCCACCAACAATGTTTTATCCCTGTAACATCAATCTACAATTCCTGTCCACAATCACATGTATAACTCATAATCGTAATTGTTGTTCTAAATTCCTTTTCTCATTCAGGACGAAGATAATTTTTTATCACTTATCTTTACCTGAAATATCAAAGATCATGGTTATACCAAATCACAGTTCATGCTCATAATCATACTAATAAATTCATCTTTGCACTACGGGCCAAAGATATTCATCAACAGTTCATCTTTGCACTACAGGCCAAAGATATTCATCAACAGTTCATCTTTGCACTACAGGCCAAAGATATTCAACTACAGGTCATCTTTGCACTACGACCCAAAGATATTCATCAACAATTCATCTTTGCACTACAGGCCAAAGATATTCATCAACAAGTCATCTTTGCACTACGGACCAAAGATATTCATATCTCAAAGAAATATATAATCATTTCAGAATTTATATAAACAATAATTATAACCATGTTGATCAATTCACCTTTGCACTTAAGCTAAAGATATTCAATTATAAATTCAATGGTCATGATCATACCAGTCAACAATTCAACTTTGCACTACTGGCCAAAGAGAACTTATAGTCACGATCATACCAATAATCTATCCATCTTTACACTCAAGTCAAAGAGAAATATCATCATTAGGGTTATAAGAATGTTATATAAAAACAATATAATCAACATATAGATTTAATCTCAAGAGTAAGATTCATAAATCAATGATTTCATAACAACTTAATCAAAATGTTATAAATCACTTAATAATTTCATAATCTAATATTATTAATACTACCACAATATTTTAATCATTTCTTAAACTTATAAACAATTTATTTTAATTGTTTACACTTTACTAATAAATGCATTTAATCATCTTAAAATGCCAACCTCATAAGATCTCATCACCAATAGCCAAAACCCTCATCAAAAATCTGCATATATCTCATATATAATTCTCAAGCCATAAAATCATATTTTCCAATTTTCTTAATTCACATAACATATTTAATTCATTTACTCATAACTAGAATATTTTCATGAAAAATACCAAATCAGTTTTAAAAATATTTCCTTTCTGGGATTTAGAAGAATATAGTCCCATATTGAATATATATTTTTCTCAAAATTTTTAAAATTCATTTACTATTTTTCACATGGCCAAAACCACCGAATATTCAGACATTTATCATAAATTGTACTTTTATCCAAAAATTCTGAAATTTACACGGTATACTGATATTATATAGATGTACTCACAATAAAAATTTCATCAATTTTGGAGTTAATCACAAGGAGTTATAAGCAGTTACTTTTAAAATAGTCTTTCCTCATAAAATTCATAACTCTTAATCTATACATCCAAAAATCGCTATTTTTGGACACAATCAACAAAACTCATCAAATTATCATTTCAAATTTTTACAGAATTTTTGAAGGTTCAGAAGAATTTCGAAATAATAACCCTTAAAATCCCTTATTATCCCTTACCTCAAAAGGAGCAGTACTTCTGACTGGAATAACGTTGAACGAACTTGCACCGTATAGCAATACTCAAAGTATACTCAAAATACTCACAAGAATACTCGATAATATAGAGAGAAAACTTGATTTTGGTGTGATTTTCAATTATAACCTAAGCACCTATTTATAGGAAATTGCTTGTAACACCAAAGCAGAAAATTTATTAAAATAATAATATTATATTTTTTTTTCAAGACTTCATACATATGCTCTCAACATCAGAACTCAGCCCCTAACACATGTTAAATGAGGGAAACAAAATGTAAAAAACGTTTTTGTTATTTAAATTATTTTAAACTTTCAAAAATCAATTATTTCGGAGCTTCGGAACTTCAATAATTCATAATAAATAGTCCTTTTTCCAGAAAATTCGAATCTCGCGTGTTTTTATAGGAAATTTAATTTTCTACAACTTTGCAGAAGAAATTCTTTCCAAATTCCAAACAAAAATTGACCAAAATCCACAAACGGACGATTTTAATCAAATTTCAGTCAAGAAATGGGGTCCACCGACACATAAAACATGCTTTAAATATTTTTGGTAACAAAATACTCCTCCTCCACATATACTCATATATCCCACATTCACTGTAAAAATATCACCATTATTATATTATTAAAAATATAATAATATATTTAAATGAATTTTTTATCAAAAAAGATAAAATATTAATTTTCAACAATTGTCACATTAAAATTTTCTCCATCTATATCCTCATAAAATCAATATTTTCCTCATCATATAAATCAATAATTAATTATTCATAAATAATATTATATAATCACAATATCGACAACCGAGTGATTTAGGAAAGAGGGGCTTCCAATAAGAATTTCTCCTTACTTGGCGCATGCAATTAGGTGACCAAACCTCTCCTTAGAGCGAGAACTTTCTAGACATTGCCAATAATGTTATCCAATAATATTATTCGAGATAATATGAATTATTGTCCGATAATGGAAAATCTTGTGTAATGACAATTTATGAAACAACAAAGTAATATAAAATATCAACGCAGCAATTATTGAATCAATAAAATAAAATATTGAACAGTAATTACTGTAACAATTATTAAGTAGTGTCTTCTTACGTAAGAATCAATAATTGGTGCAATACCGTGGTGTCTTCACGTGTTTTAACCACCAAGTATTTTAACAAGATTAGCAGAATAACCTTATTGTCATTTATAAACAACTTATATTTGTCGTTTTCTTCATCCAATCGCTTTCTGTTATGGGGCCCACAAAAGACTGCGCCGTCGTACGAATATTCCTCGACAACAAGAATATTCCACGACCAAACGAATCTTCCCCGACAACAATGAATATTTTATAGCCACTTGCGTATTTTGTAAAATTTGCATAATTCACCCATAACTTTAAACTTTTATCAATTTAACCATTTACTGAATAATAATTATAAGAAAAAATTGAATAATTTTATTTCATAAAATTCGGGGTCTTACAATTAGAATAGAAATTCATAAAACCTATAGCTAGACAATTCTAAACACTACCAATACTGCACCATATAACATTCATAAACAATACGTGGCAGGAATATTATGGCCTCTATCAGTTAAAGAGAAAATCCTTAAACACCCACAAATATTAGTTCAAAGAATAATAAACTTTTTATCTTTGGATCTACTAAAACTGCATCATAAACCCTTTCATATGTACTTTTTTAGCTGCACTATTTTCTCAATATTACTTCAAAAAGTGCCTTTCAAAACAGTTCTTTACTAAGTTCCAAAGAAAGAGCAAGTAGAAGCATCACCGATGGCATTCTTCTTGAAGTTCTTGTTAACTCCTATGTCTTTCTTCTTAATCATATCAGACACGATAACCTAATTGATGTAACAAGAGACATTGCAAAATTAATTTTGGAAGAAAGTTCACAAATCGACTTTACCACCTAAAGGTTAGTCTGAGAAAATCCTTTTTCCAATATATGTGATTTATATGTTTGAAAATCATGCAATATGGTGGAAGATGGATATCAAATGATTCCTAAAAAGGTGAAGTTTCCAAGCTTCAAATGCAAATTTCGACATCCAATGAGACCAGTAACTCAAATCTTTGTGGAGTTAAACTTCAAAACATATAATTACTTTTCATCCTATAGGCGCCCAAATGATGTAATCGATTGTTCCTTTAAAAACTCAACAAAATGAAGAAACCACAATAAAATTTATAGTACAAATGCGCATATTAGTCGACCACTTTTTATAAACAATCTTTCAAGAATTCGGTAACTGAAACACCAACATTCTTTCAAGACCCACAAACACAAACAAAATTCAATTAGGCATTTCCCCATCTTACTGCAAATTCATAGGAAAATAAGGCATTGAACCAAAATTAACCCTACCAACAATCCATATAATCAAGATACCCAACCCAAGACCCACAACCACAAAGCAAATTCAATTAACCTAACAAAAAAAAGGGACAGAATACCTCAGATAGCGAGATTGACAGTCAATGGGCGAGGCGGTGGCGGTGGCGGTGGCTGGCTTCTCCTTCTTCTCCTTCTTCTCCCACTTTCTCCCGCTTCTCTCTATCTGCTCTCTTTTTTTTTCTTCTTCGCGTCTGTGTCGAGCAAATGACTGAAACTGGTAACATTAAGAATGATCAGCGACCGCCATCAACGACCGCAAGGTCGCTAATTTTTGATGACGTGTACACATCAGCGACCGCTAGGCGATTGCTGATAGAAATTGGTCGCACAAAACAAACGCGCTAACGTTTCGCACCAATTTTTGGGAGGGAAATTCATGCCAATGATCATTTCAATGACCGCGTCTGATCATGAGATGGCGATCCTATTATTTCTATCGATGACCCAAGGGAGGTTGATATATTTGGTCGCAAATAGAGTTTTTTCCTGTAGTGTATGTCAAGAAAAGACTCACCATTGTAAAGAACACGATAGTAATCTTCTCGTTCTTCTTTGGGGTCTTAAAATTTTTGTTGCTTAATTTTATATGGCGTTGTAATAATTTGAGTTTGGATACTGTCTACGAGATAATATTGTATTAAAACTCACAGCTTATCTATTGCCCTATTCTGCACGACAGTTCAACAGTTGTATAAATGAAGTTTGTAAATAATTTTTATAGTGTGATATCTGGTGACTCAGAATGGGTCGTGTGGACTTATTTTGGGGGCGTCACAAATGGTATCAGAGCTTAGGGATATGGTTCTTTGGCGGAGAGATAAGAGTCTACAGAACTAGGAGGAGAGGCGAAAGTTATATACTTCGCTAGTGTGTGACTTACTAAGTTGAAATTGTTTACTTAATAAGTTGACAAATTGTGATATGTCAATTAACCTTTGTTTTGAAGATATATTCTAAAATGATATCTGAAATACAGGAGATGAACAATGGGAAAATCATGATACAGAGGAAATAACCAGGAAGGTACAATCTGAAAAGAAAGCAAGGTATTCTCATCTCTTCGAACTACCAGGTACGTAAATTTTGAGGGTGAAATATCATAAGGAGGGGAGATTGTGATATCCCAAATTTTATAAAATAAAAGTATTCAATTTTTCTATTTTAGTAAATAGTTAAATTGATAAAAATTTAAAGTTAAGGGTGATATGTGAATTTTTTTAAAAGTAAGCAAGTTGTCATAAAATAACCGGTAGTAAAAGTACAGTAATACGCGTGGTTGAATAGTAGCACATGGTATTGATTATTGATGCTTATGTGAGAAGTCACTCAGATATACTCAATTATTGCTACAATAATCTTTGATCATATATCTCGTATTATTGATTCAATTATTATCACAGTATCATCTGCATAATATTTTATATATTATTAAATTAATAATTGACACGACAAAGTTATTCATATTATTATTTGTAATATTGACAATGTCAAGAAGTTCTGTCAAGGAGAGGTTTGGTCACCTAGCTAATTGCGCGCCAATAAGGAGAAATCCTAATCGGAAAGCCCCCTTATTCCTGGGAACGACTTGGTTGTTAAATATTGTGAGTGATAATATTAATGATGAATGTTATTAAAAATCAAATGTAAGTTCGGAGTTGAATTTAGAGACGCGGACGTGATATTTGAGTCCGTAATGATGAAATTAGTAGAAATAGACTATAAACACAAAATTTGTCGGGGTTAAATTTTTGGTCAGAAAAGTCAATAGTTGACTTTTTTGGAAAAAATCAAACTTTGAAATTTCAAAAAAAAAAAAATTTAAAAAAAAATTCCTATTGTGTTGGGATTGTTAGTGTTAGTGGAAATCGACATTTATTTCGATAATAATTGATGTCTGGAGGTTATATTGAACAATCGGGTAATTAATCAAATAAATGAGCAATTAATTGCTATTAATTCACATGATTATAACTATTTGTTCACATGTGTGTACTATTGATTCACATTCTTGTACTATTAAGGGAGTTGGTGCAAGATTGATAACACTTGCATGACTAATTCGTATTTTCACATGATTATAACTATTGATTCACATGATTGAACTATTGATTCACATGATTGAACTATTAGGGGGGGTGGTGCAAGTTTGATAATACTTGCAGGACTAAATTAAAAATGAAGAAAAAGAGGAAGGTATTATACTGTAATATTTTGAGCCCCAAAACGTATAATTATTGAAACTATATTTTCCTATAAATAGAAGCTCATTCCTTCATTATTTTTCACCAATTCACTAAAGCTATAGAGCAATTATTATAGAGAGAAATTATAAAGAGAAAGAAGAAGAGAAGTCTGCTACCTCACTATTTCAGTATCCAGTTTCCTTCTAAGGTAAGGGGTATTATTTCTTTCGTATTTATGAAGAGAGCTATTATTATTCCATTCCTTATTATTCTGTTGGAATAACCTGTATACGCGGACTACCGTATACATTGTAAAATTCTTCTGTTATTCCATTCTTTATTATTATGTTGGAATATCCTGTCTGTGCGTATTACGTATGACCTGGTTCCATTCTTTATTATTCTGTTGGAATAACTTGTCTATACGGTATATCGCATGCCTAGTCAATTATATTGTTATTCCAGTCTTTATTATTCTGTTAGAATATCCTGTCTGTGCGGATTACGCATGACCTAGTTCCATTCTTTATTATTCTGTTGAGAATAATCTGTCTGTGCAGTCTACCGCATGCATGGTGAATTCTTCTGTTATTTCAATACTTATTATTATGTTGGAATAACCTGTCTATGTGGACTACCGCATGGCGGACGAAAATCCATTTGCAGTTTCGTAATTTTTCTAACCCTCAAAATTTCTGGAAAAATTTGAAATGATAATTTGTTGAGTTTTCTAGATTGTATCCAAAATTGGCGATTTTTGGATGTATGGATTAGGAGTTATGAATTTTATGGGAAAAGACTATTTTAAAAGTAAACCATTATAACTCCTTATGGTTAACTCCAAAATTGGTAAAATTTTTATTGGGAGTACATGTATATAACAGGAGTATACCCTGTAAATTTCGGAAATTTTGGACAAAAGTATAATTTATGATAAATGTCTAAATATTAATAGCTTTTAATATATGAAAAATAGTAAATGAATTTTAAAAATTTTGAGAAAAATATATGTTCAATATGGGACTATATTCTGCTAAATCCCAAGAATTTTTTTTTTTTGGAACTGATTTGGTATTTTTCATAAAAATAAACTAGTTATGAGTAAATGAATTAAATATATTATGTGAAGTAACAAAATTGGAAAATAGAATTTTATGGCTTGGGAATCCTATATAGGGTATATACAGATTTTTGATGAGGGATTTGATCATTGGTGATGAAATTTTATGAGTATAGCATTTTTGAATGATTAAATGCATTATTTAGTAAAGTGTAAATAATTAAAATAAATTATTTATAAGTTTAAGAAGTGATTAAAATATTGTTATAATATTAATAATATTAGATTATGAGTTTATTAAGTGATTGATAATATTTGGATAAATTTAAAGTCTTTAATATTTATCCTTGTTTTCGCTTTGATTAATGCTTATATCATTGTCATCATCCTCATGCTTATATTGTGATGAAAGTCATCTTTGGCTTACGTGCAAAGATGGACTGTTGATTATTGATTTTACAATTGTATATCTTTAGCTTACGTGCAAAGATGGACTGTTGATTTTTGGTTTTACGGTTGTATATCTTTAGCTTACGTGCAAGGATGGACTGTTGATTATTGATTTTACAATTGTATATCTTTGGCTTACGTGCAAAGATGAACTATTGATTGATGAGTATCTTTGGCTTATATGCATAGATGAATTGTTTATTGGTATGATTATGACTAGGGATCATTCGGTATAATAATGACCCGTAATGTTATAGATGATTTGGTAAAAGTCCTTATTGGCCTGTAGTGTATTGATGGACCGTAATTGGTATGATTATAACCAGGAATTATTCGGTATAATCATAACCATTAATAATTACATGAATATCTTTGGCCGTAGTGCAGGGATGATTCGATGATGTGAATTATTTATTAAGCTGAGTCTCAGTGATAAAATATTGATTATACACTTTTAATTCGTAAAAGATAGTAGATATCATGCTCTACTTGACTCTTCTAAAATACAGTTGTATGTCTTTGGCATGTAGTACAAAGAATAAATTCTTAATGAATATCTTTGGCCGTAGTGCAAATATGAATTTATTATTATGATTATGAGCATGAATTGTGATTTGGTATAACCACGATTTTTAATGTTTCAGGTGAAGATAGGTGATGAAAATTATCTTCGTCCTGGGTGCGAAGAGGAATTTAGAATCACAATTATGCTTATGAGTTATTCATATAATTGTGGACAGGAATTGTTAATTGATGTTACAGGGATAAAATATTATTGGTGGACTTTTAATATGAAGAAGATAATAGATCTGATGGTCTATTTGACTCTTCTAATAGATTACTCGTTCCGCTGCAACTATGGTTGAAAAGTTTTATCATCTGTCATATGTTCTAACTCTCTTATTTATTACTGATGAAGGCTATTGATGATGTAGATTATCTTTAGTCATGATATTTTTTACTGGGCTAGTTGTGCTCACCCTTTTTGCTTCACAATTCCTTTCCGGTAATAAGAGTGTAGCTGGGTCGAGCGGGGGTAACAGGAGAATAGAATGGTGATCTATAGCTGTTTAGGTTCTCCTTAAATAGTATGAAAATAATTTTATTGAGAACTTTAGATAAGTGTGTCGTATTGTATACGTCATTTGATATTTAATTTTGGTGAACCAAATAGAGTGAGGTGAACCCAACTTTGGAATGGTGTTTTGCCACTATCATACAAGATGTCTAATGACATACAACCTCGTGTTATCATAAGATGGGGTTGTGCACATCCACTTCTTTGAGTATATCTACGAAAGCACTACCTATATGATCTTGGAGTTTGGTTGAAATATAATTTTCAATTGCAGACAGTGGAGATAGTTATATGTCAAGAGAAGACTCACCATTGGAAAGAACATGATAGTAATATTCTCGTTCTTCTTTGGGGTCTTAAAATTTTTGCTACTTTATTTTATATGGCGTTGTAACAATTTGAGTTTGGATACTGTCTACGAGATAATATTGTATTAAAACTCACAGCTTATCTGTTGTCGTATTCTGCACGATAATTCAACAGTTGTATAAATGAAGTTTGTAAATGATTTTTATAGTGTGATATCTGGCGACTCAGAATGGGTCGTGTGGACCTATTTTGGGGGCGTCACAAGAGCCGCAGTGCCAAAAACCAAGGGAGCTGGAAAACTCAATAGAAAGAGCCGTAGAGCCAGGGCAGTAGAGCCAAGATAGTGAATGACATAGCAGAACTGAAGATCCAAATCTGAAGAAGCCATTCTGTTGATGTTGATGAAGTCAATGTGGTAGAATATAAAGCAAACCTCAGAGTTATGCCACACACATCATCATGGACACTCAGAATTAACTGGTCAAAGCTGATGAACATAAGTCTACAATTATGAGATTGTTCAAAAGTTGATAAGCACAAAAGATGAGAAGAGCATAAGTGAATAACTTAGTAGCACATCAACATTGATTATGAAGAGCTGCTGACAATCAGAAGAGATCAAGCTTCACCAATAATGAAGCTCCACATCAAGAGAATTGTCAACAAAGTTGCTAAGTTAAATAAAATGAAGAGCGTTCAAGTCAACTTAACAGCACCTCTACAACATTTCTCCAATCAAGAAGTAGGGTCGGAGGATCCTAGTCTATGTGACCAAATTGGGGTCAATGGATCCCAATTTTTGTGACCAAAGCAGGGTCGGAGGATCCTGTCCTAAGGACAAAATATTCAAGTTTGATGGGCTGGAAGAGGTCTTTATGTCCTTGTCTATTGAGACTAAAATATCCAAGTTTGCTAGGCTTGAAAAGATATGTGTATCCTTATCTAGTTAGACTAAAATAGTCAAGTCTGCATGGCTTGATGAAGGCAGTGTGTCATGGTTTAGGAGACTGAATCATTTAGTGAATTTTCTGCTCGTTAAATAGAAGAGTGGATTAGGAGCTGTTTAGTCTCTAAACCACTTAAAACCTCTCATGTTTTTTATATTCTGCACTTTACCTTCTTCAATATATATAATTATTATATATGTCATGTGTTTAATTATGCATATGAATTGTTTAAGAATTGAGATTTCAAAGTAAATTTTTATGGGGTAAATTTTCAAACTAATTTTCCGCCGCGAATAGACAATCTTGATTAATTAAGTTATTTGATAATTCTCAATTAAGTAATTATGAAAGAATTTTTAAAGATCTATTAAACCCTCCTTCTAGATCTATCGTGACTTTTGGAAATAACATATACTATTATTTTGTGATTGTTCAAAAAGTTTATCACAAATTATTATCTTTTGTGATTGTTTTTAAAAAGCATCACAAAATTTTGTTACATATTTTTATTTAATTAAAAAAATTGGTTACACTTAGAATTTAAATTGGTGGTTCATCCCCTGAATTAGTGTATATATATATATATATATATATATATATATATATATATATATATATATGGAATTCATCGATAAGAACGTTTGCTCAAAGAACAAGTTTCTTCACTATAGCTAAACTTAGGCGGCTTCCCTCTCTCGGTAGCTACAAATACTGTAGCGGCGATGTAATGGGCTATAATATAAAAATGAGTTTATTTTTAGGTATACATAATGTAAAAATAAAAGATAATGATAAGATAAGTATGAATAAAAGATAAATTTATTTTATAATAAAAGATAAATTTATCTTTTATTATAAAATAAATTTATCTTTTATAATAAAATAAATTTATCTTTTATTCAGACTTATCTCATCATTATCTTTTATTCATACTTATCTTATCATTATCTTTTATTTTTATATTATGTATACCTAAAAATAAACTCATTTTTATATTATAGCCATACGGTTGAAGTTTTACACCGCCGCTACAAAATGTAGCGGCTTAAGAGGAAGGCCGCTACAAACCCAGAAGAAAGAAGGAGAACTTGTTTGTCAAGCAAACGTTTCACACATAATTAATCATATATATATATATATATATATATATATATATATATATATATATATATATAAATGTGTGTGTGTGTGAGCGAATGAGAGAGATGATAAAAGTTGAAGGTAAGGAGCCGATTAAAACTTGAGATAAAAGACCAAACAAATATCATTATTATAGGAATATACTTGTCTCTTAATATATGTTATTTTAGAGTACAAGTGCGATTATTAAAAAATAATTATATAATATTAATTATACATGATATCTTTAAATTTTTATAACTACCATATTTATCTTATATTTTTTTTCTTATCTGTAACATTTTTTATGATAAATAATTTTAAAAAGATTATTGTTAATTTTTTTAAATTATATAAAATGACAAATAATTAAAAATAAAATAAAATTATATAAAATAACAACCCTTGAAACAATTGTTTAATTCAAAACGTATTGATATTCGCATTTCTTATTATAAGTAATGGTACATAAAACAAGTCATGCTACCATGAGAAGTATATATGCAAACTGTATTCAAATCAAATTGTTGTGCAACTAGTAGACCTACCTACCTAACTAGCAACAACATTTGAACCTTGTAATAATTGGATTATTAAGTATGTACCCGTACCCATATTCGCTAGCTAAAGGCTACAGCTTTTTTTTCATAGAGGCAGATTTTTACTTTTCTATTCTAACTTTACTTTCTTTTTTTTTATCTCACTATCGGAGACTCGCATATCAATAAAAGTGTACTTCAAAGTACAAAATTACACACCCCATGTCGTGTCTGCATTCGGAATAAGCTAGAAAATTAATACTATTATTACTCTCTCCATCTTTAATTATTTGATGTTTTAAAGGTAGACACAAAAATTAAAATAGTAATTGAAAAATATTAAATATAATACTCAATTGTCTATAATACCTTTAAATTTTTTGTTAGAATAAAGAGAGTTTTGTTGGGATAAGGAGACAGAAAGAGAGAAAGAGTTTAAAGTATCAAAAAAATAAGAAGAGCAATGAGGGGTAATTTTGAAAAAATTATCATTAATTCTCCTAGATTTTGAACAAACGTCAAATAATTAAAAACAAATAAAAAACTTTAAAACGTCAAATAATTAAGGACGGAAGGAATATTAAATAAACTCTGCACCAGGACATAGCCACTAAACTTATAAACATAGCCACTTAACTTACTACAAAGAGTGTGATCAGATCCTGCTAAATGCTAATCTCATTGCAATCCTTAATGAAAGTACTTACTAGCTACTCCCTCCATTCCATAATTCATTTTAGCTTCATAATTAAAAAACTTATTTAATAGTTAAAATTTATATAAAATCTCATCACCATTCCCGTATAAAACTACTAATATAAGAGATAATTTTTTTAAGACAACAAAAGAAGTTAAGGGTGATTCTCTTAAGAAATTGCAAACAACAAATAAATTAGAACAAAAAAAATTCCCTAAATGAAGTCTATTCCAAAATCAAGGCATTAAATCTTAGTATTTTCTTTTAGGTATAAAAGATTAATTTACTCTGATCATTAATTGATCATATTATATATAAAAGTGTAAACAAGTCCAAATCAAATTGAACCGAATATAGAACTTCTCAACTCCACACACACACACACACACATATATATATATATATATATATATATATGTGTGTGTGTGTGTGTGTGTGTGTGTGTGTGTGTGTGTGTGTGTGTGTGGAAATACTAATCAATTATTTCAAAAGACAATGTGTTTGTCGGTCTTTGTCCCCCAAATGCCTCTTTGGAAAAATTACATTAACAGTTTATAATACTCCATGTGCTTGCCTTTCATAGACTTAATTTCCACACTAACCACCCCATATACAGGACAAGTCTGAAAATTGGAAAAACCCTTAAATTTATATTTTTAATTCTTGTGGTAAGGTTGGTCGTTGGTGGGTGGATGTTCATGATTTCTTATCACATGCCTGCCTGCTTTTACATGATATTAGAGCTAGGGTCCAAAAATATTACTACCAACTCTACAATGATTAGTTCATTGATGTGAAGCGTGAATATAAATTAGATAAGTACCCACATTACATATCCATCCCATATATATATATATATATATATATATATATATATATATATATATATATATATATAAATACCCACATTACATATCCATCCCATATATATATATATATATATGTATATATATATATATAAGAAATTGATATTTTATATAAAAAGATCATTTGTAATGATGAAAATAAATGCGTCATTTATAAGATATATAGCGACAATTTTCATATAAAAATATCAAATTTCTATATAAATTAAGTCACTGCATTACTGTTTTGGTATGTCAAAACATTAGTCACTTTTTCAATTTATTATTTTGGCCTTAAACTTTGTATTCATTTGAAGGGGCTATATATATATATATATATATATATATATATATGACATTTGGAAAAGGTAGGTAGCTACCACACAAATTAAAGGGTCATTTAATTATTAAAATTATGTATATAATTTTTAAAATCATTAACCTAATGCTTTTTATATTAAGGAGAAATTAAACATATATAGCTCTGATATTCTTTTTCATTTGTTAATAATGTGAATGCCCTAAACTCTACGAGGGCTAGTATATGTCGTTTCTTTTAGCTGGTAGTAGTATATCTGTATATGTCAATATATATGCCATCCAATTCGAATTTCGCCTGTAGTCTCTCTCTCTCAATGCAGAATTAATCTAGCTAGTGGGACCTAGCTATAAAAAAAACCCTAATATGTTTCTTTCTTTCTTTCTTTCCCATTCGATTATTATCTTTAATTAATTTATCATTAACGTCTTCATTACAATTAGTGATTGGTGTTTAAGGTAGATCAACCCAAACCTAACCAACCAAACCCCTTAATAAAAATATACTATATATTATTTTCCATAAATAAGCCGGAAATAGGGATACAGAGGGTGGGTTTCATAAGTAGTAAATTGTCTCTGCAATTTGCATGCATTGCACTGTCTAATTATTAAATTAGAGTAACCTACGTGCGTTTTGGTCAGTAGGATGTGGCCAAGTATCTGTATGAACTACTAATCCATCTATCAAGCTATGAGGAATTAAGTAGTAAAATTGAAGTATATGGGCACGAGAGAATATTTTCTTTCCCCCTTTTGCTTTTTCCAAATCCCAATTAATGGTGTAAGAATTGGATTCTCTTCAGAATTTTATATGGATTTTAAGTATTTTGCATAGAAAAGATCAGAAAAAGAAATAGAGTTTGTTTATGGCATTTTGAATTAGAACTACTAGATCTCCGCTTTCACTTTCAAATTAATTAAAAATATTTTTAAATTTAAAATTAACATGAAACATTTAAGTTAATTAGTTTATAATTATGTTCAAATAAATTAATTAAATATATGTTAATTCTAATTTTAATTATTTTTTTACAAAGTTCGACGGAGAGACAGACAGTATGTATTTTGAATCTTTATTAGTACTACCATTACTTTTACGTTTTACCATTAAATTAAATAATATATATGATGATGTCAAAAGAATATCTGTTGATGTCACATTTCTATTAACTACATTAACGTTCTGTTTCTGAGTTTTGAACATAAAAGAAAAGAATAGAAAATTTAAATTAGAACAGAAAAGAAAAGAATAGAAAACTTGAAGTTTTTCTTTGTGTTGTTTCTGAGTTTTTAATAGAAAAGAATAGAAAATTTAAAATTGAGGACATGAGTTATAATTTAAAATTTATTATATTAAAAGTTGAGAATAATATGGGATAATTATAAAAATATTATTTACTCCAATTCGTTTTCCGTCCAAATCAGGCCAATTTTAGACGGAAAACTTTGGCAGGAAAAATGGCCAAGTTTTCTATCCATTTATTTTCTTTTCCGTTTATTAAAAAACTCAGAAACATGAGAATTGGAAAGAAAACTTAAATTTTCAAATTTTTTTTTTTTTTTTTCCTCATCCATTTTAAAATTCGTAAAGCAGTGTAAGCGTCGAGTCTCACAAGCAGACGTATTTAGGCGAAGGAAATGCCTTTTTCTAATTAATTATTATTATTATTATATGTAATCAAGTACTAATGTCTAATAAATTTATTATTTTGTGACATAATATAAATGAAATGCAAAGATATTATTAATTTGTTACCAAAACTGCACATTTTTATTCATAGTATAATATTATATCTATTCTTAAATTCATCACAACAATTTATACCATCAATATAAAATTAAAACTCAATAATATAAGAGCTAATATGAAAAAATATATACCTTTATAATTTATAAAATTTGCAAAAGAAGATTTATTTTGTGAAATAGAGAAAGTAATATTTATGATTGTATTGTCTAAATTAAATTAATTCTCATAGTTTAAAATTTTTAAATTTTGAAAATCAACTTTAAAAAATCGTGAGATAAATAAAATATAAATTATTATGAATGTATATTTTTAAATATGGAAATAGGTACCTGTAACAAATATAACCTAATATATATATATATATATATATATATATATATATATATATAAGGCTGAGATTAGACTTAAGATAGATGGCTAGGATTGCTTGTTAAATGAAATATATATAATAATAGATACGTAGTGAAACTCAATATCACAATTAAAATCTTATTCTCTCTAAATTTTTCTATTGCTGCCTATATATTTTTAGTGTGTAGGAAGACTCGAAAATGCTTAACAGATGGTGCTTATATATATATATATATATATATATATATATATATATATATATATATATATATATATATATATATATATATATATAATAATAATAATAATAATAATAATAATAATAAAACAAGACCCAATTTAAATTTTGTCAATTGAAAAAGCAGAACAACGTCCCAGATTTCATCTCACTTAATCTAAAGGCTTATATTCTATCTTACACTAAAAAAAAATTCCGTCCAAACTCACCCTTCACCTACACGCTACCCCTCCCTAATCTTTGCTTCTCTCTCTTCTATCTCTGGAATTTGGCTCTCTGAAATTTTCTCTCTAAAATTTGGCGAAAATTTTCTAATCTTTTCTTCTCTTTCTTCTATCTCTGGAATTTGGCTCTCTGGAATTTGGCTTTCTTCTCTCTCTTCTATCTCTGAAATTTGGGGAAATGAATAACGAGAGCACTTCCGTCGGAGGAGGGATAGGTCGGTCATGGTCGTCGACAACATCCATATCATCACCTCCCGAATCCTCTGCTGCCCCCCAGGTTTGTTTATTCCATTTTATAACACTCACCTTCACAAGATTCCACGGTTAAGACACCTACTTAATTAGGGCACCTCAATTTGACATTTGCTAGCACCAAAACTCTGAGATGCCAGTTGTAGAACTTAACATGTCTCTTTCTTTCTTAATTTCAAATTTTTAGCTTTCTTTCTTTTTCATGTTTATTGTCGTGTAAATATTAGAACAGTTTGCTGAAGTCAAGGGATTCATTTTTGAGACAGAACATCAAATTGTAGTGAATGGATCTGATTATGAGTTTCAAAACTTTAAAGGAGCAGAATAAAGGATTAATGCACACACCCATTATCCTAGGCATTAGGGATTAATGCAATAACCTGAAACATGTTTATTGACCTTTCTTTTTCTTTTTTCTTTTTTCTTTTTTTTTGGGGAAGTTATTTGCTCATTTTAGTAGAAGTTGGGTTAGTCTTAAAAAGTCGGTTTGTTCATGTAAGTTGGGTTAGTCTTAAAAGTCGGTTTGTATGTATATAATTTTGAAAATCGGTTAGTGTATTAAATTAGGAAGTTTCATGCTCATATTATATGTTGGAGTTATGATTGATTGTGATCGTTGGTTCTTTATAGACAAAAATAGAGAAATAGTTGCTATGTAAGCACTATTTATAATCCTTTTGTTAGTTAAATCTCTTCTAGCTTGAAGTACAAACTGTTGGTTATAATCCTTTGTTGGTTAAATCTCTTCTTAGCTAGTAAGTACAAACCAGATAACCTTAAGCAGATTATGTAATTTCAAAGTGATAAAAAGAAGGTAAAACTGAACTCCAAGTTCAGTTTTGTTGAGACAACTTAAAAGATAAAAGTTTGGTCAGTATTAAGTTTTCTTTTAAAAAGAAAATTCCTTTTAATATATTGAATATCTTCATCCAAAAATAAAATTATTAAAATGTTATTATCAAACAATTATAATAACTGCAGTATGCAGATGATACATTTAGAGTTTGTTTATGTGTGTGTGTATATTTATATATAATTTTAAACTGATGCTGTTTAGTTTTAATACAAATAATTATAACAATTGTAGCTAATATATAAAGAACTACCAACTTACATCTTTATTGTTTTTAAAATTAAATGAAGTCATAAAACATAACCCATTGCAGTTTTGCACTACTACTTTGTTACAGTTTGTACTTCAAGCTAAGAAGACCAGTCCTACAGAAAGAAAAGGAAACAGCTCAAGAGATTTTAAGAAACATGCACTCTTTTAAGAAACTTTAAATGACATGGTATTCTTTATTTGTCCCTACTTTTTACTATTATTTTTATCATTACATAATTATTTTAGAGATACATTCTATCAAAATTAAAATAAAAAACTTTGATTTTGGAACAAAAGGATATGTGACGAGAAACTTTGTTTGTGATTTTGGGAGGAGGAAAAAGAAAGAAATTTACTTTCTTTTTATGTTTGAGAATTATTTTGTTTATGTTTGAGGATATTATTTTACCCTTTTGGAATTAAATTTGAGAATTATTATAAGAATAATTTTGGTGTTTTAGAATTATTACAAGTCTTTAAAAAATTTCGTTGCAAATCTTTTCAAGTTTGGAAGGAAATTTTAAAAAAATCTATCCTCAAAAAATAAGATCAAAGAAGGGAGCGTCCAATTTTTAATACACACTATACACGAGTACTAGAGAAAGTTGAAACTTAGCTGGCTTGCGTCAAAGATGGAGGTCGCCTTCGGTTCCAAATGCTATAGCAAACGATTTGTAATATAATAGTAGTTTTATACGTTATGTTTATCATGTTTAAAAAGGGATGTAATCCAAGATAGGAGTTAGAAATTTAAATTGATCAAAGTGACTAAAAAATGAGTATAATGTGTTGTGTCAGTAGCAAAGAATGGGTCAGAGAAACTTCATTTGCGGCAGGCGTGATGTAGAACCTCCTTTGCGCTCTCAAATGATGTGTTATTTACCCAAAATATATGGTTGTTATTTTATATAATACCATCTATATAATACCCAAAATTACCGAGTCTAACGCCAAAGAAGTTGGCTCGAGTTATTGAAGATTACGATCGTACTATTCAATATCATCGTGAAAAAGCGAACGTGGTAGCTAACGTGTTAAGTAGAAGATCGTATGCGTTTACGAGTGCGATGTTGTTAACACAAAGACTCATTTCGTACAACTTACAAATGATGAAGATAGAGTTAAAGACTCTAGGGACCCACATGAAGATAACGAATATACGAGAAGAATTGACTTTAATCGATAAAGTTAAAGCCGCTCAAACTACACCCCCGAAGCTGATGAATGTGAAGAAAAAGGTTCAAGAGGGCGTTATTCTAGAAGCAAGAATCGATGAAGAGAGGAAATCTCAACCCTCAATTTAATTGGCCCATTTGAAATCCTTGATCGAGTAGGAACTGTGTCCTATAGACTCGTTTTACCGCCAAGTATGTTGCATATTCATAACGTTTTTCACGTATCGTTGTTAGTAAAAATTTAGTCTTGGGGGACTTTGGAGCTAAATTTCAGAATAATTAATGAATCTGAAAAATTATGAAATCATGGGGGTTTTATAGAGCATGTTACAAGCTTTCCATAGCCTCGAAAACGGACTAATTCCAATAACGGATGAAGAAGTTATGAAGATTTGAAGTATGTGCGTCAGAAGTTGCAAAATCTGAAAAATTGGAGGTAAGTGCCTTGATCGTAATTTTGGGTATTATATAGATGGTATACAGTTTTGCACTATTGCTTTGTCACTGAAATTACATAATCTGTCGGTTATACAGTTTGTACTTCAAGCTAAGAAGAGATTTAACCAACAAAGGATTACAACCAACAGTTTGTACTTCAAGCTAAGAAGAGATTTAACCAACAAAGGATTATAAATAGTGCTTCATAGCAACTATTTTTCTATTTCTCTATTTCTGGTCTATAGCAACCAACTATCACAATCAATCATAACTCCAACATATAATATGAGCATGAAACTTCCTAATTTAATACACCAACTGACTTTCAAAATTATATACATACAAACTGACTTTTAAGACTAACCCAACTTACATGAACAAACTGACTTTTAAGACTAATCCAACTTCTACTAAAATGAGCAAATAACCCACCCACCCCCCCTCCCACCCCCAAAAAAGAAAAAGAAAAAAGAAAAAGAAAGGTCAATAAACATGTTTCAGGCTATTGCATTAATCCCTAATGCCTAGGATAATGGGTGTGTGCATTAATCCTTTATTCTGCTCCTTTAAAGTTTTGGAACTCATAACCAGATCCATCAACTACAATTTGATGTTCTGTCTCACAAATGAATCCCTTGACTTCAGCAAACCGTTCTAATATTTACACGACAATAAACATGAAAAAGAAAGAAAGCTAAAAATTTAAAACTAAGAAAGAAAGAGACATGTTAAGTTCTGCAACTGGCATCTCAAAATTTTGGTGCTAGCAAATGTCAAATTGAGGAGCCCTAATTAAGTAGGTGTCTTAACCGTGGAATCTTGTGAAGGTGAGTGTTATAAAATGGAATAAACAAACCGGGGGGGCAGCAGAGGATTCGGGAGGTGATGATACGGATGTTGTCGACGGCCATAACCGACCT
Source organism: Panax ginseng (assembly GCA_020205605.1). Taxonomy (NCBI): domain Eukaryota; kingdom Viridiplantae; phylum Streptophyta; class Magnoliopsida; order Apiales; family Araliaceae; genus Panax; species Panax ginseng. The sequence goes on along the minus strand of CM035149.1, from coordinate 10,187,965 downwards.
ATCCCTCCTCCGACGGAAGTGCTCTCGCTATTCATTTCCCCAAATTCCAGAGATAGAAGAGAGAGAAGAAAGCCAAATTCCAGAGAGCCAAATTCTAGAGATAGAAGAGAGAGAATAAAAGATTTGAGAAATTTTGCCAAATTTTAGAGAGAAAATTTCAGAGAGCCAAATTCCAAAGATAGAAGCGAGAGAAGCAAAGATTTGGGAGGGGTAGCGTGTAGGTGAAGGGTGAGTTTGGGCGGGATTTTTTTTTAGTATAAGATAGAATATAAGCCTTTAGATTAAGTGAGATGAAATTTGAGACGTTGTTCTGCTTTCTCAATTGACAAAATTCAAATTGGGTCTTGTTTTATTATTATAGATATATATATTTTGCTCAGTTCTTAGTAACAAAGAATACATTGCATCTTTAATAGTAAATATGATATAAAAAAAATATTTGGGTTGTCGAGTTACTAAAGTTGGATTGTTGAGTTGACTCAGAATCAACCAAAATGACTCGATATTTCTCTTGTTATATTTTGGTATTGATAATATAAGATCAAGTTTAACCATATAAATAAATATTAGATAAATATAAAATATTTTTTAAATGAATACAATAAATATTTTATTTAGTAGTACTTTTTATTTAATTTGTCATTATCATAATTGTATTATTTAAATTAAATAAATTTATATCAATTTGTAAAATTGAAAATAACTCCATTTAATTTTTAAAAATAATCAATATCAATCTTACATTATATTATTTTAGAAGGGAGGTAATACTCTCTATTCCATAATAATAGACTTTTTAGATAAAAAAAATTGTTCTAATTTATTTGTTGTTCACAACTTTCTAAGAGAATAAATTATTTGCTTTCCTATATCACTCCTAACTCAATTCTTTCATTGTCCCAATAAATTTTAACAGTTTTCAAATTTTTAAAAAGGATAGTGATAAAATTTTACATAAATTTTAATTATTAAATAATTGTATTAATTAGCTATTTTAATTCATGTACATGTAACTAAAGTAACCATTATTATAAAAAGGATGGAGTATTATATTCGACAAATACATTTAATTCTAACCACAAAAGGCTTATATACTCCCTCCGTCCTCAAAAAAATAACTAAAAATATATAAAGTGAAACGTAAATATATTATTTAATGGAGTCTATTAATATATATAAAAAAATTCATAACACTATATAATTGAGTAGAATAAATTTAAATTTTTTTTATCCTATTTTCTCAACTTTACATGTATCATCATTTTGACTACGACAGTAGTTTTTTAAGATGGTAGTTGACCATTTCAAACTAAAATATGCCGCGCGTACGGTTTTGTGACTCGGTCAGAAACCAATACTCATTCTTACATAATGTTGTTAAGTCAATAGTAGTAATTTTCTGTCTCTAATTAAAACTATAGTTAATTCACACTAAAGTAAAGTTAATTACCAGAGGAATTTAAATAGTTGATTAAATTTGTGCGATGGCCAAGTCACATGTGAACATTTACGTATTTAAAAAAAATAAAAAATAATATACATGTCCACAAATCTTATAACAAAATTAAATTGCAATTAACATTAAATTCTAAAAGATAAGATAGTACAATATTACTTAGATCCAGAACCGATCAGATGAGGGCTCCTTTATTTTGTTAAAATGCGAATTTTTTTTGGTTTTTTTTTTTTAAAAAACAATTAAAAAAATAAAGGCTCTCTTACAGGAACCGGACCCTACTTAGATCATTCCTCAATTTTTACCTATTTTATGTATCCATTACAATGTTACAAAAATATATTATTCCTAGTGGGAATAGATTGGGTATAGGGCAATCCCAATTCCCAATTAGCAAGCACGGGCCAAAATAGTGAGAACATGTGGTTTGAATGCGAATAAAGGTTTAGAATTACAAGTGTTAGTAAGAATGAAAGGCTGAGATCTATTTTGAAATATGATGTCTTAGTTAATTAGGCCTTATAATGATAATGCTTTGTAGTGATGAGATGTTTATAAAAAATTAGAAAAACAAGTTCTCTATTCTCTCACTAATTTAATTCTTCCCTTAATTCTTAATTCCTTTAACTAACTTAATATTTTAATTTTGTGGAATAAATGTTAAAAAAAAACTCATATAGTATTAATTCTCCTTTGATACTGAAAGAGCATGCATGCATGTTAGTATTATAACACAGTGCCAGTGCATGGTAATACCTCCATTCTATAATAATAGTCTTTTTAATTTGGTGCACATGAATTAAGAAAGTCATTTAATACTATCATTTAAGAATTAAAATTTATATGAAATTTCATCACTACTCATTTATGTGAAGTTAAAAACTATTAATACAAATGAAAAAATTTCTTGGGACAATGAGAGAAGTTAGGGATATAGGAAAATAAATAATTTATTCTCCTAAAAAGTTGTAAACGACAAATAAATTAAAACAAATTTTTTGTTCTAAAAAGACAGTTATTATGGAATGGAGGTAGTAGCTAACAATATATTGTTAGTTAATTCTAATGGTTATTAAGTAAATTAAAAATGAAGCAACTCGATCGTATATTTGGATTGGTTTTTCAATAAGCTACAACTCTCTTTGTTTTCTAGCCGCTATTATAATTAGTTAATTTCCGCTAGTCTAATCTTTAAACTCGATCTTCTCATGTATGAAATATTTCTCTCAGTTTTCTCATTTAATTATCTTTCTTCTTATATGTAGTAGTTCATTTGCAAAATTTATATGAATTTATTTAATTTTTATCGATAAAAGCAAACTTTTTTTTAATAAAAAAAGTTACTATTTCAAAAATTAAAATAAATTCATTCATTTTGCAAGTTAAGTTGTATGAAATACATACATAAAAGAAGAGGAAAGGGGTACTTGTCCAGTCCACTGCAGGCTTCGATCGACTGATCAAATCAACTGCATATATATATATATATATATATATATATATATATATATATATTATAAACGGGAAAAATCAAGTGGAGAAATGATGATCGTGGAGTTTGGAACGACACCTAGCTCCTATTAGGAAAACAGAGACATGAAAATGCCATTCTTAGAATGTTGTTAAGAACTCGTCCTCTTTCTGGGATCCAACGAGGTGAAGTGGCGCCGGTAGGTGATCTTTGGAACCTTCTGAAATGCGGCGGCGGCGGCGGTGGCGGTACTGTAGTGGTGGTGAAGGTAACCGCGGCGGTGTGTTAAATTTTAGTGCCGACTTGGAGTATATGTATATATGTGTGGAGTCCGCGTTTTTCAAGGAACAAACGAGTTAGCCTACTCCTATTTGAGTTTTTGTTTTTGTGGAGTCGGCGTTTTTATTTTTTTAAAGACTACTCTGAACCAGTCAGCCTACTCCTATTTGAGTTTTTGTTTTTGTGGAGCCCCAAACACGGTTCTTATCTTATGCTAAATTGTCTAAATTAGCATGGATATATCCTCATTCGTAGCTATTCACTAGTCTTTACAGAATAATGACTTGCAAAGGGCAAAGATGCATAATTTGCAAACAAGTTTTCGTGTTCGGCCTATTTAATCCATTTGCTCCTTAAATAAGTTTGATGTTACAAGATTCGCCGACTTGTCTTGATTAATTAATTAACTAAGGTTATGTTTGTTTGCAAGAATTATACTTGGGATAGGACTATTAATTTCAAGTGTCTTATTTATTTTTAAATTTAGACCTGAGACAATTAGTCTAAGGATTATAAAATGACTTAATAATCTTTAAATTATAATTATAATCTCGGAGTTATAATTCTAAGATTAATAGTGTTGAGATTATAATCTTAAAATTATAATTCTTGAAAATAAACATAGCCCAAGTGTTTAATTGCATCTCCTTGCTCTTAAGATTTAGTTGGTAACTTAAGTGGAGTCCTTTGCACAACAGCATAAGGGTAGTCCTAACTCTCTTTTTATAAAACTCCGGTCTCACATCGAAAAATATGAGAAAAAAAAATTTGTATATAAAAAATTAAGTTACGAATAATAGTACCTTATGTCATTATCTTTTAGGTGAGTCTGTGGTGGGCTAAAATAATCCAAAAAGGATGAATTACATATTCTATTACGTTTTTAAAAATAATTACAACAATAATGCCCTCATAAAATTTTTACACAACTAATACACTTCTATATTTATTTACAATACTAGTGCAATTAAGATTCCTTAATTTAGAAAATTAGTATTCAATTAGAATTCCTTAATTTAAGGATTAGTTATACCCATGGCTTCTTCTCCCTCTCCTCATCTATAACAACTGCAGTTAGTCATCACTCTTCTTCTTCATTCAACGTATTCATTCTATATAAATATATATATATATATATATATATATATATATATATATACACATCACAGTGCTCCTTTTTTTTTCCTTCTCTTTTCTCTCTCTACTCTCTACTCTCAACTCTCTACAAACTAATCAAACCATTTCTCTGCCGAATTAAGCTTTAATTTCTTAACTTCAAGACCCCAGAAGATTTTTCATGTTTTGAGTCGCCAGCCGATTATTTATCAACTATTCAAATTCTGTAATTATCTTCTCTCTCTATATGTACATCATATATGTATATATATTAATGGATTTTTGTTATTAGTTTCCCTGAATTTGAGGGATATCTTGGACTTTGATTTTGTTTTTTTGAATTTTGGAGCATCTTTGGACTGTAATCGTAATCAGTTGTCGGCTTAGGCCTCTCGTTGTGATTTTAGCTTTTCATCAAATCTTTGAAGGCATGGGTGGAAGTGATAGAAACATAATTCATACATTTAATTATCCTTAATTTTGTCTTTTTAATTATATTAGTTTATTAAATTAATATATTTTATTTTATTTTGTAGGACTTAATATTTATTGCAATAAAGTCAAAATATTGGTGATCAAGCAATATTTAATGCTCTTATTCATATACGGAATGTCCAAGAAGAATCCTACAAGGAGAAGGAAAGAGGTAGAACAATCTTAGTGTGCAATTCAAATCCAACAAGAGAAAGAAAAGTCTATCCAGAAGATCTTTTTGAGAAGTTGATTGCTACTAGGAAGTTGAATCCTACATGAAAAGGGAATCAAAGTGTCCAAGTTCAATGAATTTAAATTAAGGTTCAAAGTTATTTTCCCTATAAATAGGCTTTTTGTTTTAGAGAAAGGCACCACTTGTTATTTTTTTTTCCTCAGTTTTTCACTAGTGTAGGAAGGAGTAAGATATTTAGAGTTTGTCATTTCTCTTATTCCAATCAGTTGTGGTACTACTGTCAGGGAGTATTTGTCACTTTCTTTTATTTATATAATAAAAGTTCTCTTTTTAATTATTGTTCTTATTTCATGCGAATAGTAGTACTAATATTATTTGTTTTTTGTTTTTAATTCCATGGCTAGCTAAATTTCTAATACCTAGGATTATGAGTATTTCATAATAATATTTTCTTTTCGTTCCAAAATTAATGCCTAATTATTCTCACCTTCATATTTTCCTCCGCATAAATTGCATATGATTTTTATATTGATTGCGAGGTTTTGATAAGTTATAGTTAATCTGTGAATTTTTCATATCTTATGTTTGCCCATATTAATTATATGAATCATTATTTTTAAAGGGAAGGGGAAATAATTTGGGAATTGATTTAGAAAATAAGAAATTATTTATTATGTTAATATTTGGTGGATTCTAATTCCTAGGTATCTTTTCTCATTAATAGTTTCCGTCATTAATTAATAATTTGCATAATTTAGTTAAAAAATCTTCTCCACCATTTTTATTTCTAATTTGCCTAAAATATTAATTAAGGATATATTAAAGAATTAATCTAGTCTCTCATGTACTTGTCAGTTCTTCAATTCGACACTGTGCACTTGCAGTTATATATTTTATCACATCAGGAAGCTGGGTCTAATTTGGCGGTGGAGCACAAAAAGTGGATTGGGGAGGGTATGAAGATTCAGGCGGTAGTGGCGGTGGATATGAATACTGGATGATGGTAACCAAATCTTCATACCAAGGTAACCAAACTGTCATATCAAAGTAACCAATCAACCTCCACACTTTAAATTTTTTCTTAGTATAGTTGGTTACCAAACCTTCAGATCAAAGTAAGTAAACCTTTGTACCAAGGTAACAAAACCTTCATACCAAAGTAACTAATTCACATCCACACCTGCAGTTTTTTCATAATGCAGTTGGTAGCCAAACCTTCAGACCAAGGTAACCAATTTAATTTTATTAAGTTACCAAATTCGTTTGAATGTGATGCAATTGGTAACTAACCATTCATACAAAGGTAACCATTTTATTATTTATGAGTAACAAAATAGTTATAAAAAAAAATTTCAGAACATTAATAGTTACATCTATTTATTTTTAAACTTTTTAGAAAGCGAATCTTCTTTTTATTCTCATTGGCGTTTTGGACAACGGAAATTCAATGGCATGTAAATGGCGGAGTATGTGAGGTGTGTGCGGCGGTGGACTATTATTTCAAAGTGTATGTGAGGAGATGAAGATTTGAATTTGAATATTTAAATTTGAATTATTATTTTGAATTTATTTTTGTTGTTAGATCCAAATATTTAAATTTGAATTATTAATTATGGCAGTTATTTGTCCTTGATTTTAGGTTTCTTTATTAATGTGAATTATACTATTTTTGTAATATGTACAATCTTTTTGTAATTATTTAATTGATGCACTTTTCTTGTAATTACTTTCTATTTGTTGTATACTTATGTAAAGGACCCTCCAAAAAAAAATACTATTAGGCCAGTGATTTAAGGCTTTATTTGAATAAATTTGACCCGAAATTTATTTCGAACTCGGAATTTGAACAGAATTGAGCCGGGTTTTTACTTGCTGAGCTCGAACTAGTCTAAAAATTAAACGAGCCGAGTCAGACCGAACTTTAAACAAGCTTAACCTTGGCTCGTTTATAAACGAGTCGGGTTTAAGCGAGCCGAACTCGAGCTTGAACCTAAGCGCGACCTGTTTATTTATTTATTTTTTATTTTTTAAAAAAAATAAATATATGAATAAAATATTATTTTGCATTATATATTTTATAAAAATAAAATAAAATTTTATTAAATAATTATTAAACGAATCGGGCTTAAATGAGTTTGGCTTGAGTCCAACACTACATTTTCGAGCACAGATCGTTTAATTAAATGGGCTAAAAATTTTGTTCAAGCTTGACTCGTTAACGAGTTCGAGTCGAGTTTGAGTCAGGCTTAATTGAATTGAGTCAAACCAAGCCAAGCCGAGTAGAGCTTGTGGGCAACAATTCTTATATTTTTTTAGTCTAAAGTAAATCATCATAATAAAATTATTTTCTTTTTTCCTCCTCCTAGCTCTTAATGGAAACCTAATTTTTTAAAATTTTGACAGATTATCCATCCATACATTTAACGCTGATACAGACCAAATCTCCAAACACGTCGTCCCTTTTGTGAAACTCGTGTGATAGTATGAGTAGTATTTATCAGTAAGACCAGTTCAATCTCACCAGAGGTAGCTTACTTAATGGAATGAACCTTATTATGGTACGAATGATATAAATAAAAGGAATTGATATTTTTACATGAAAAGTGTCGATATATCTGTATATCGACGGTTTTCATGTGAAAATATTAAAAAAATCATGTAAAAATATCAACTTTCTGGTTGAAAATTGATCGATTGAGATGAAATCCATCATTACCACTAATTATAAGAAGAAAATTAACTCCATTTTGACCTGTTAAACCTTTCTATTACGCTATCATCAACATCATTTGCACAGTTATCATTTTTACTTTGACAAAATTTAGACTTAGAAGTGATGAATTATCTACTTATCTAAGTACCATATTTCTTTACTAGCCTCGAATTTGTTCTTCATTAATGTCATTTTATTGAGGAAAAAAATGTTTTTACAATTTATAATTCTGTTTTGTGAGAAGAAAAGAAGAAGAAGTTTGGTTTATATATGTTGGGACATGAATATTTGGGCTCAACTATTATGGTGGGCCAAAGTCCACGTAGATATATTTTTATCCATGTGGGATTCTGTTTTGGCAGTTGAAGTATTTTATGAAATCTTGAATTCCTAATTATATTTGGTTTCCATTTATAAAAGGATTAGGAGATCTTATACAATCCTATTAAGGAATTATACCTAATGAAAAATTATAATTATTCTCATACCGGAGCTATCCTCCGTGACAAAGCAAATCAAGCTTTTGGTGTGATTATTCTTTATTTGTCATGCGGGAATGACGCTTTTTTTAGTGATTGAGGCGCGTGGACGAATCTTGACGCCAACAATTTATAAATTTTTACTTTATTTGATTACCAAGAAGATGATGGTACAACTTATCAGCAAAAAAAATTTAAAATTGTCTCAAGTGGTCCCAAAATTTTGTAACGAAAAATAATATATATTGCAGATGTTTACATCGACTATTTGATTGTGTGGATAAATATTAGTGATAATTCTTTTGAAAATATGTGTAATGATAAATTCATAACTTATACATTTTATTATTATCCATAATTTTGTCATTTTATTATATTAGTTTATTTAATTAATTTGTTTTATTTTGTTTTGTTGAATTTAATATTTTATTACAATAAAAAAAATATCTTGTAGATCAAAATTATAGTTAAGTTATAAAAATATAAGAGATTGAATTAATTTTATGTTTATTATTTAATATATTCAAATTCTTAGATTGCTTACTCATTCTTAGTTTTCATATTATAACTAATTTAATTGTAGTTAATCAATTTTTTATTTTTATTTCTAATTTATCTAAAATAAATATTAAGAATATTTTAAAATTAATCTAGTATTTGGATATGAGAAAGAAAGATGAAACAGATTCCCCTGTTTCTTGAACTTTCAGGGTAGATAAAAGAAACGAAACAGAGCTTATTTGGTTTAGCCTAGTGGCGAAGCTAAGTGTTGAACTATGGGGTAAATTCGCCCACAATGAAAAAAAATAATTGTTTTATAATATAAGATAAATTTTAAAATTTTTAATTATTATATATAAATTGATCATACTAAAATTTTATAAATTTTCTATTGTACGGGATCAAATTGAAAATTTATAACTTTGTGAGTCAAATTTTAATTATATATGACTCATCCTCATATCTCTCTATAATATTTTAAATTAAATAATAATCTAATTTATATTATTTTTAAAAATAAATAAATATTTAATTAATTATGAATAGTTGTGATTAAAAAGTCTATTATAAGTCAATATAATGTATATATACCATATATTATTATTTATTTATTATATTGTAATATAATATATATATATATATATATGAGGATCAGTCATGTCTACTTCTTCTTTCATCATCATGCTCACCCCTTTAGCAGCCGGATTTGGCGGACGGTTTGATCATACAACCGTCGCTCATACTTTTTTAGCGACGCTAAAGGGGATGAGCATCAGGTAAAGAATAAGAATATATGATGCATTTGATTCAACTTGCTGTAATGTGTGTGTGTATATATATATATATATATATATATATGAGCTATATGTATATACACATTTGTGTATTATATACATAAATTTGTGTATTATCTGATCGGACTATATGACAGATTTTTTTGGGTTATGACGACGGTTCACTCGTCGTCATAGCCCAGAATAGCTATGGCGACGGATGGAACTGTCACTATAGTCCAAAAATCCGTCCATACATGTAACCGATGTATGTAATACATGATTATGCATACATATTTTTTCCTATATATATATATATATATATATATATATATATATATGTGTGTGTGTGTGTGTGTGACCCGAAAATATAAAAGTATTAAAAAAAATTGACCCTGACACCAAAATATATGCATAATTTAGTAATAATTTTGACCCATATTATTTCTGGCTTTGCCGCTAGTTGAGCCAATTTGAGCTTGAAGGCCTGGGTTCTCTATTCCATGTTAATTCCATAAATCAATAGGAATTAAAGATAAGTAAGGTTACATCCATCAATTAAATTCTAGTCAAAACTCTAAGAAACAATAATAATATACTATTAAAAATTAGTAGTATAATCAAACTAATGACATAACAACAGAAGTAACTCGCATTACAAAAAATTAGCTCAGCTCAGCTCGTTACAAAATAGGAAAACCAAACTATAAAATCACATCCATATCGCAGAGACATGTTCTGCCTCCATTAATCAAACATCCACCGGACTCATAAAACGCCGCCGGTGAGCCGTACAAGACTTCCTACCTAGAACGGTTGCGTCTCTGCCGTGGGAACAGAAACGCAGAAAAGTAGCCAATTTGAGAACAATGTTCCTAAGAACTTGACCCCTTTTTGGAATCAAGCGAGGTGCGGTGATCGGACGGATTCTTTGTGATGGCGACGGAGGTTGGCTGCGTAGGGCGGTAGCAGCCATTAATTTTGTGTTTGGGACGTGGAAGATCGAATCCGTCACAGTAGTGGCGGAGAAAGAACAATGAATATATAGGGGAGTGTTTCAGCCGCGTTTACGAGTAAATTGGCGTGTGTTATTAATTCTTTCGAATAAAATAATGTATACATTTCCTACGTGCTCTTACTTTTGCATCGCTGACATAAATTTTCCTATCTAATTTTGATATTTTCACATTATCTTCTTTCATAAGAAAACAAAATAAATTTCATTTACATGTGAAAATAATATCAAAATTATATATAAAAATATCATTTCCCTATTCTCAAACTTATTTAATCCTATGACCACTATATAATTAATTAATACTCCTTGCAGTCCCATTTGATTTTAATTTAGTTAATCTGTGAAATTCTAAAATTTAAATTATGATGTATACTTTTTTAGTTTGTAAAAAAAAAAATATCTCCAATATTTTTGAATAATTTAAAATTTTAATACTGACATTAATTAAAATCAAATAAATTCACGTCGGTTAAAAATTTTAAATGAGATTCTTTTGTAGATTCAAGTCCTCCATAATACTCTCCTTTCTATTATATAAGTTATTTTAGAATATATGACGTTTTATATATATTTAAGAGAAAAAAATATATTTTTTTATTTTGTCCCTAAAAAATAGAGTAATTGAGAGACGAGGAAGGATAATTAATTAGTGCATGAATAATAATAAAATTTTAAACTAGCATTAATTATCTAACATTAGAATTAATGACATTTATTAATATGTGTGATTATGTCTTAAAATGTCATATATATATATATATATATATATATATATATATATATATTGGAAAATATGGAGGTACACAACCGTGTAACTTTTAAAGTTGCATAGTCTACGATCGTAGAGTGGTCACTCCACGATTTGTGAATTCACTCTACGATTGTGGATTACTCTACGATCATAGAGTGAAATCACTCTACGATCGTGGGCAAATGTAACTTTTTAAAAGTTCTGGCATTAATCTTTTCCATTTTATCATATATATTATTGAACAACTTGTTGGGACATGTTGGTCTTTAGCTGTGCCGCAACAATCTCTTTTACTGCTACAATAACTTGTTGCGACAGTGGAAAAATGAATTGTTAGAATCATACTCCCTCCGTTTCTTAATATAAGTCGTTTTAGAAAAATATTTTTGTTCTTTAATATAAGTCGTTTGAGAATTTCAAGTAAGCATTAATTGCTTAGTTTCCAATATTACCCCAAGTATTAAATATAACTTTGGTTCTCTCACTATTTTCTATCCAATAAATAGCAATCTCTTCTTCCAATACAAGGGTAATATAGACAATCGATATTATAGTTAATGTTATATAATCATTTCATTAATACTTGTACACAACTCTAAAACGACCTATATTAAGGAACAGAGTGAGTAATTGTTAGAATAATGTTCATAATAACCAATTGCTATAAATGAAAACTCTCTCTCTCTATATATATATATATAAGGGAAAGGAGGGAGTACAAAATTTTTCCATTTTTTGTAATGAACTCTCGTAAAATTTAGTGCTATTCATTAGTTGAATGGTGGAGATATGAACCCACTTTGGCAGCATAAACAGCGTAGGGATTTCTGCAAGGCAAAAGGCTGCAGTGGTTTTCCCCTAGGTTGACTACTGAGTAACGTGTGGGGTGTCATGTTTTGGAAGATATTGAAGGACAAACTAGTATTTCTCACTTAATTTATTTGACAATACTATATATGTACTCCCTCGAATGCCATATTTACATGTTGGCCGCGCGCGTTTCTATTTTCAGTTGCCCCATAATTATTGGCTAGCACCAAAAGTCAAGGAAGCAAAAATTGCATAACACAACCTTGAATATAAAACACAAGTTGCACTATATTGTACGTAGATGTCTTTTAACTTGTCAAATATGAAACACAAAAGTTACAAAGACTAGCTAGGAGAAAAAGTCTAAATCAATAAGAAAGCTTGAATCTTTTCTCAAGGTGAAAGAGAATAGAGTTTGTACTTTGAATCATGTGAATTCAAAGGTTTATACAAATGATCAATAAATAAATAAATAGGTATTTATAAAGTTGGCTACATGTAGAACTACAACTCTTCTCGACATAATTCTATGTCAGATTACAAATAATCCCCAAAAATCAACAGATGATCCTTTTAAAAAATGACCTAATGCCAAAAAAGCTTCCTCAAGTTTGAGTCTCAGGAGCCAGCAAGTATGGTATGATCAAAATCCAAGCTCGAGTCTTTAGCAAAAGAATCTAAAGCATTCTTCAAACTACCTTCCTAACAAAAAGTAATCAGACCTTTTTTCTATGACAAATAATTTGAGAAGCAAAAAGGGGGGAAATACGCCTTAAAGACTGACCAACTACTCACACTTAATAGATCGATATATGTGACGAACAAAGACTAAAGCCGCCCAAAATCCAATAGCCCCAAGCATGAGAAAGAAACCATAGCAGATGCAAGCCATGTATCCAAAGAAGAATGAGATTTGCATGAAACCAGACATATCAGATCTTGCATAGTAGTAGTACAAGCAGTAGCCATAAATAAATATGCCAGTTGATCCACCACAAAGAAACGACCTATTCCAAATAAAAACACAGCCCATGAGACAATAAAAGCTCATATTGCAAAACTGATCATCGACAAAGATACTAAAACATGTCATGCCATGGGTCTATGGAGGTTGAGGAATGTTCCTTAAAGAGAGGCCTGTGAAGAGGTGAAACATCCCAAAGAAACATATATTGTTGGATACCATTTCACCAAGCTTGCAAGGACTATTTCATATTTCAAACAACATCATGCTTCAGCAATAAATGATTCTTATCATAAGGAAAACTCCACTGAAACAGAAGCAATAACTATATAACATAGCAGCATATCATACCTTGTGAGATATATTAAAAAGAAAATGTTTTCCTAGAGAATAATATGCCAGTTAAGAACATTAATAAATGCTATCATTGTTGCAGAACGAGAGAAGAACAAAAGCATGGATATAACAAGAAACTTGTTACCTCCACCACCATTCATGATCTTCAGCAGCAAGTTGAAAGTATGTCAAAGCCACAGTAATGAATGCAGTCACAATTAGAAGAATGAGAAAGACAATAAAAAGGATGCTGTATATTGTATAGATCCTGTGACCCCATACACTGGCAAATATGTAGTAAGGCTCAATGTAGATGGCACTGAATGGCAAAAACCCAGCCATTGCCATCTGAGGAAGTGTACTCCTGTACCAAGGGAGCTCTGGAATCTCTCTAGGATACTTTGTGGTGTGGCATGGAGCTTGGAACTCAGTTTTACTGTTTTTCCCAGCAACCCCACCCAACGCATGTAATGGTAATGTTACTAAAGTCCATATAAGGATTATAACCACAATTGTTCCAAATGGCAGTGCTGCAGTAGAGCTGTAAGCTATGGCGACTGTATTAAGGAAGCCAAATGTAAGGAATAGAGGTCCACAGAAAAGGCAACCTGTGAGCAACAGGTTCGTCACCTATCAAGAGAGATACCCGAATTATAGTTTATCAACTTTCACTTAACAATACATATATCTATAAATGAAAAATGTTACAATAAAGAACCATTAACTCTTACCCAGTTATTTCCTTCAAGCTGGCAATAGAAAGAGGTTGCTGTATATCCCGCAAACCCAGAAGTTAATGCATACATGACCACCAGTGCAGTGAAAAGAGCTCCTCAGTTGTATGGATAAAATACGCCTACTAGGGCAAGCACAAATATGAAAACCATACTGGAAATGGATGTAATGAAAGGTTAGATAAGACAATAACAATCAATGGATAATTAAACTGACAAACAGGCTTCACAGTTATGGCATTATAAGTTTTCTTGATACTTACAGAGCAAATAGCTGGGTGCCAGAACCAAGGGCCGCAGCAAACAATGATTTGTGCTTTGGGAAGCGGAATACATCACCATGAATATACTTCCATCCTGTCTCCTCTTGATCATCAGCTAATTCCTCATCATGTGCATACCTTTGAGTAGATTCAATCACTTGTATTACAAGATATATAGATAGAAGAAAAATGTAAGCAAATGACACACAATTATACAACCATCACTGGTAAAATTATTTCCTACTTGATAAAATCATTCTTAAGGACTCGCATGAGGATTGTGGCAAGAAAACCAGTTAGGAGGAGAACTGTGACACAAGAGTTTATGATTGAAAACCAATGAATCTCCAAGTGATGAGGCAAAGAAGAAGCCTGTGAGAACTTATCCATCCTATTCTCAAAAGTAATGTCTGTTTCCTTCCATTTCACACTGTATGTGAACTGAGCTTCAACCTCCTTGTCCTCCGTCAAGTCAATGACTGAATGAGGGTCCATCCGGGCATTCACCTCAATAACACGGTCCTTATTGTAAAGGACATCAAAATGAATATGCTTGTACAGATAATATCTGTACTCGCTTGGGTCGACTTTCCCTTCTCTATCGACCTTTCCTATAAAACCCCAAATGGGCAAGTCATCGTAATACATCTGGAAGTAATAGTCTTTATCAACTGCACGACGAAACTGAGCAACTTCTTTCGTGGTCAGCTTCTTTCGGCAGACAACTTCAGACTCTTTATCAGTCAAGAAATCAAGTGTATATGGAGAACTAACAAGACGATCCCCATTCAACACTTCTCCAAGAGCTTCCTTCTTCTCTTTCAAATCATCTGTCATTGTGATCAAACCGTATTAAGAACAAGAGACATATAGTCTTAAACTCCATTCAATTCAAAAAAATTCTGATCTCCCATATTCAAGCTCCTACTGTTCAAAATCTCTGGAAATTATTACAGTGTGAAGGATTGTTAACCAAGGATAATAATAGTGTCATAATGAAATATATGCATTGAAGTTTTTTAAAACTGAAATATTTCTTTTTTCTCATCTGCGGGGAGAAAAAAAAAATCTTAACTTCACAGTATATAATGGAAAAAAAATTTCTTCCCAAAAGCATTCTGATTGATATCAAAATGGAAAATAAAGCAAGCTTAAATCAATAACAAGACTGACAAAAGCCCAAAATAAGTAGGTAAAACAGAAGTGAAGGTGAAAACCTGGTAAACAGAATGGTAGGTAAAAAAATCGGTACGTCTCGCTGAAACAAAAACAAGACATGCAACAGATTCAGCAAATATCAAACAATAACTAAAGTTGCAGTCTACTTATCATGTCCTCAATCTATGTTTTGAGAATGTAACTTTGAATTTTTTTTGAAAAAATAAATAAATATGCATGTGTTTATTTCTAAAATGCCACTTAATTTGAAGAATAGCAAAATTGGACGACAATAAATAATAATTATATATATATATATATATAAAACCTTCTTTTACACACATCAAAGGCTTAGCAGCTCCCACAACAGTGAAGTTGGAGATTTTTGTTCTTGTAGCTTCGTAGATCCATAATTTATTGGCTGATAACACATTTAAAATGTTTCAAGAAATGGGGTGTGCTTAAAACAAATTCTTAAAGGAAAAGCAGGGAAATTTCTTATATCCAATTCTTTAATTTCTAGAAAAGGAAAATAGAAGGGGGATTGAATATAGGAGAAGTACATATCCAAAATAATGCAAAGCTAATTATAAATATACGTAAATAAAATAAAAACATGCATGGTACATTCATACATATATTATAATGCAATAATAAACGACCCTCCCCATCAGATGTCAGAGATCCAAAATACTGTAATTTCTTTTTGGAAATGATTGATCAAATCATCACACAAGTAGATTAGATAATTATAATTTAAAAAAAAAAATGGAGCAATGAATTGATAAAGTTGAATTAATAATAATGAGGAATATGGGGAATACCTGGGGTTGTGGAAGGGACCGACCTTATTGGAGTAGAGAGGGACTGAGTCACCCGCTCTGAAACGGTGATCGGAGGCATCTGATCTCACTTCCCTTATCATTTTAAAAAAATCATCATTACTGCTGCTGCTCATTATTATCACTATCATCATCGTCAAGGCCTTAAGGCGAGGACGAGGAGGAGGAGCCATTACAATTACTCCTATTATATTTGCTCAGAGCCTCAGAGAAATTAAGAGAGAGAGAAAAAGGTATAATAAATTTGGAAATGGGGAATTTATAGGAGCCTAGGAGGAGTACTGGGCTGGCGCATAGAGTAGAGGTAAAAAATTACTACTACTAGGATACAGGTGTCGGACATGCACACACACGTGACGTGAGGAATTGGAATTTGGGGCAATTATAATCCCAATTAATTATATTTATTTATTAGATAGATTTTGGTTTGACGTCTTAAAAAATGAGTAAATCAAAGTCTTGTTTTGTTTGGTTATATACTACTACTAGTAGTATCTGTGATGAAGATAAATCAAATTCATGAGCACAACAGGACTGACTAATCCTACTACTATAAGGAATTAGATCAACACGAAATTGGAGTAGTAATTTTTCTACCCTGGCTCTGGCTCTGGCTGTATACTACACAGATCTCGAACGCACCTCACCTCACCTGTAGTAGTACGTAGGAGTATTTAATAAGCAACTACACTTGGGCCTGTTAACGAGGGAAGGTCAGGACGCAAGTTTATACTAGTACCCTAAACTACCAAGTTTTGATCTAACAAAGGCCCAATTCTAAGTAGTAAGTTTTTACAAACAAAATCAGACCTCCAGAGTTAAGAAAAAACATTAAGATATTATTAAAAAATCAAGTGTACAATATTAAATACATTTAAAATACTAATTCATAACAATAACTTTTGTATACTAAACTTATTTTGTCGAGTATTTATAAATCACAACACTACTTTTCAACATTTTCGAAAATTAGAAAGAAGATTCTTTCTAATCACACAAATTGGATACCCTAGCTTCAAAACCTTTTTATTACCAAAATTAATTTAAATAATGTTCCTTAATATGTTCTTTGATATTTTTGCAATATATGACAGTTGAATTTTATTTTTCAGGAAAGTTAGATATAATTTCTTAAATGAAGAAGAAATAATCTGATCTAGCTAGGAATGGAGTTTAGGAACATCCACAAACAATCAACAAGACTCTTTTATGGGTTGAATGACACTTTTGTCTCTCTAAATTGTTATTCACTTTTAAAATCGTCCTTAAAATTCATTTTTAGTCACTTAAATCTTTAAAGTCGTCCCTAAAGTGGCATTTATCTAGCGTTTTTATTTCTCCTACCCGAAAATGCCAGACAAATATCACTTTAGGGACGATTTTAAGGACCTAAGTGACGAAAAATAAATTTTAGAAACGATTTTGAAAATGAGTGACAATTTGAAGGAACAGAAGTGTCATTCAGCCCTCTTTTATGTACGTGATCACTACTCCCTCTGTCCCATGATAAAAGTCCTTATTATTATTTTAGGTAGTCCCATGTTAAATGTCTACTTTCCTTTAATAATCAAACTTTTACACATTTTTTCCTACTATACCCGTAGCATTAAATATCTCATACTTTTTTTTATTCTAATTCTCTCTCCATAATTAATGACATTATTATGAATAATTTTGTCATTTCATTCATCTTCTTAATATGCGTGAAAAGTTCACCAAAATTTTTATCCCGACGGAAGGAATATAAGAAAGTACTCCCATCCCACCCTACTCTACCCTCCTTTGAATTAACTCAACTTTATATACAGACTTTGAATTAACTCAATTTTATATTCAGACTCCCCCTCATTTCCTAAAAAGAAAATAAATTAAAATGAGCATTAATTAATAATGATTTCGTAGCTTGCTTTATGCGGTGGGGTGTGGTATGACATGTGGAAAGGCCATGATGAAGCTTTTTATTTTCAACCCCAAGTCCCCACTTTAAATATCACTACTAGTAGTCTAGTACTACTTCTACAGTCGTAAATACCATAAAGGATTCAAAAGCTTCACTTAATACTTCTGCTCACTTTTCTTAACCACGTAGGAAAATCACCTTTACTTGGTCAATAATAGGGATATATATATATATATATATATATATATATATCCTAATTTAAGTGTAAAACTCACGTGGTTGAAAAAATACATTTAACAATAGTTTTGTAGTTATTTTAATGACATTTAACTCTTTATACGATACATATGACTATATCATTTTTTTTGGGACAGTTGAACCACCAAGATTTTATATATATATATATATATATATATATATATATATATAAAAAGGATCAAAAGTAGAACTCTTAAGTAGTAGAACTCTCTTAAATAATAAAATTTTATCAAAAGCAGCGTAATTTTGATAAGACGCGGTGGCATTTTTGTAAATACGCGGTGGCATGGTATTTACAAAAATGCCACCGCATCTTATCAAAACTACGTCGTTTTGATAAAATTCTATTATTTAAAAGAATTTTACTATTTAAGAGTGCTTTTGATAAATTCAGATATATAGAGAGAGAGAGGGAGGGAGGGAGGGAGGGAGGGAGGGAGTTGTCTTTCAAAATAATATTGCATTAAAAAATTACAAAACACCCAATTATACACGCAACAAGGGAATACATTTATTTTTTATATATTCAATTACGCAAAAGGGTGTCAATTAATAGTACTTGATATGTTCTGTATTAGGACAAATTAAATAGATCTCTTGGCATCCATTCCAAACAAGAATGGTACAGATTTAAAAAAAGTCTTTCCATCTGTCATTATTATTAATTAGCAGATTTTGCTAGTATTAGTAGCAGATGCATCAAAGATCAAATTATTCCTATTTTTAATATAATAATATTAAAATATTAAAATCATCCCATACTTGTAGTGTTAAAAGGAAACTGATCATGAAATTATAGGAAGTGTGTTTGAGTTTTTAAGTAGAGAGAGTGAAAACAAATTCCAAGGAAAAAATTAAAGATATTGTCTTTGCAACTAGTGGTTTATCATGGGGGTGCATCCTAACAGAAAGAAAGTGTTTGTTAAGGATTATTTTGTATATATATATAATTACATATACATAGAGAAAAAGGGAGATAGAAACTTAATATGTACTACGTTCCTAAGAATACTCCACGTAAATAATAAAATGACATGAATATTTTAATTTAATATGTACTAGGTCACTTAAAATAGTACTACTATATTTTAATTTAACATGTCTCTTAATTCCAAAAAGACATTAAAATAGTACTACTATATGAATTGAACATATCCCATTCCATTTGGTGGTTCCTTCCACACGGCAAAACCCAATCTTAACCAAATGACTTGAAAGTTTGCACGCCAATATTAACTTTCATCATTTGAAACAATGTGAGAGAGAGAGAGAGAGGAATATTGGTAGCCGGAGAGACACAAAGGATGAAGTAGAGGGGTCATACCCAATCATTTGGATTCTGCGCGAAATAAATCCCCTCAGTGGGCACTGATTTGGAATGTCCCTTGGCGTGCCATTGACGACATTTAGCAGCTGTTTGTTTAGAGCTGAATGAAGCTGAATCTGAATGGTTGAATCGGTCAGTGCGTTTGTTTTGGTTTAAATGGCTGAATCGGTAAGATGGACGAGCTGAATGATTAAGTCAAATTTTTTTTAGCTGAATGGCTGAATGAGCAGCTGAATGAAGTTAAAAAAAATTTAAAAAATTAAAAAATTAAAAAATATATATTAACTATTATATTATATAATATTAAATAAATTTACAACAATTTTGAATTTTTTTAGAGGAATAAAATAATAAAATTTTGTCATTCAGATGTTTCAGACATGTCAATTATCAAATAGTTTTTTTAATTCAGATTCAGATTCATTAAATTTTTATCAAACAGCCCCTTAATCTGCTCTACTATTTCTTTCTTTAGGAAGCACTATTTCTACATACGAGCATCTCCAAGAGTATTTTCAAGAGTAGTAACAAAAAAAATTCTTTCAATTGAAGTTTGTTGATTTTCATGTCAATTTGAATAGCATTATTTGCTATTTTCATATTTTGTGTCTCACCAGTCTCTTCAATGCAATGAGTTTAATATCAAACTCGTCAAGAGTAATAAATATTTTTCACCTTTAATTATAGATTTGAATAATGAGAAAGATGTTGCAGATTTGATGACTAAGGTTGAAGATGTTGTTAGAGAGGATTTTTCTGATATGGCTCGCCTATTTGAGTATCCTAAAGTGATTAAAGAGACTGTTGGAGATGCTCTAAGCGTGTAAATGAACCGAGTCGAGTCAAATATTGAGTTACTTAGATTTGGTTCGCAAAGTTTATCGAGTATAATATAAGGTTTGATTGAAACTCGTTTAACTACCTAGTCAAACACGATCTCGAATCGAATCTGAGCAGTTTGAACTTTTCGAACGAATATGATTTGAGTATCAATAAAAAATTGTAAGTTGAGAAGGTTCGAGTAATTTATCGAATTTTAAAATTTACTCATATTTGAATCATTTATATTTCGATACGAGTTTGAATCGAACTTTTAGTCGAGTGAGTACGAATCGAGCCCGAATTATTTACTCATTTTACAGTCTTATTTTTACATATATTTTTTATATTCAACAACTCTATGTGGATATGAAATTAAACATGAGTGCATTTGAATTTTACTTATTTATATATATTTTGACCTCTAATTGTGGGTAAAAATACAAATAGATAAAATTCAAATACACTCATGTCTAATTTTTATGTTCAATTTTCATGTCTACCTAGAAGAGTTATTTGATATTTTCACACGATTCCTTCTCACATAAAGATGGGACTCACTGTATGCTCATGTGAGTGAGAATCATATAAAAATATCAAATATATATATATAAATATCAATTCTCTTTTTATATTTCTATTCGTGTTTCTATTTACTAAATTCCAGCATCAAAAGCCCAACCCATTCATCCCAAACCCCAAATTCAAGGAAAAAGTGATCTACTTGAACAAACCAATGTTAATACTACTACTACTATTGAAATTGGAATAATTGGAATATTACTATTAAAGTTAAAAAGCATATAAAACTCTTATACTATGTTTCTGGAAAAAAAAAATTATATGTTTTCTTTTATATCGTTACTGAGTTTGTTTGTATGGGGGAAAAAAAAAAAAAATTAAATTTCACATTTAAATTACTAAGTTATCCTTATATCAGTTTTAGTATGTTTATAATCTAGATTATAAAATATTATCTTTTGTTATTTAGTTTTTCGTCCAAATCCATTCATTTTTTGACCGAAAAGTTTGATAAAAAAAGTGGTTAAATTTTCTGTCCATTTATTTATTTTTTCATTAATTAAAAAACTAAGTAACAAAAGAATTTGACAGAAAACTTGAACTTTCCGTCTTCTTTTTTTTTCGTCCATTTTAGTAAGAGTGTTAGCATTAGTGTATTTATAAATGTGCGCCAAAAGTTTGTAAATACAGTGAATATTATTTTAAATTTTTTGACTGGTAGTTGAAATGTCATGATTAATTGCACTTACAATTAATCGTTGTTAGGTTTGAACAGAATGAATGAATGATTCATCTTGGTGGGATCACTTAATCGATAATTAGAATATGTGATGATATATATATATATATATATATATATCCCAACTTTTTTCGCTGCTATCCTTTTCTTTCCTTTTACAGCATCTATTTTTTACTTGTGGTAATCAGAACAATGCCATCTATTTGACATTTGTTGTTAGGGAAGAAGAAACATTTTTAAATTAAAATATAAAATTATTTGAAAAGTTTTACTTTGAAGAATGTGAATGTTTTTCTTAAGAAAAATATATATTTCATTGTGGTCATAAATACTAGTAATTGTTAAACTATTCACATATCATGTGCATTGACTGCCCAATGGATTGGTATCTGTATGACTGTATTTCCTCATTAGAACTATAATGATCGAGAGACGAAGAGGATCGATAGTGTTTGTGAAGTGAGGGCCGGCCAAAACCCTATGAGTTCTAGCTAGTTTCCGATATAACCTGTTGCGTATATATGTATGTATAGATTTGAAATGTATAATATATCTGGAATTTGTGTCAATTAAATATGAATTAGAATTATACTCATGTAACATCCATTTCAACCAAGTGAATAATTAAATTAAAGCGCTTTATATGGGATAAAATTTAAATCTTGCCTCCATCGTGCAAGAAGTAAAGTTATTTAGAAATTCTTCAATTTTTCGCCCAATAAATAAATCTTTTTTCAATAATTATATATTATAATTAATATTATATTTAATACTATAAATCAATCCTTAACAACAAGACATTTCTAAAATGTAACTTGAATTGATATAGGTCTTAATCTCTCTAATTGGACAACTAGTTTTTCAAGATAAGTTAAATAGGCTAGTTTTGTATCATTTATACTTTCATTGTGAGTCCATGCCAGTGGGCTGTGGGTCGGTGCACATACAGACTAAACCTTAAAAAATAGTCCCACGCTAAGTTGAATTTATGTACATTCCATCTCCATTTCTTGATATATCTTTCAATAAACTCCACTCTTTTATGTTTTTTCATTTCAAGTTTTTACTTTTATTTGTCAAATGATTAATTTAACATAGTGCACAGAATGCAGATTTGAAGAAACACGAAAAATTGCTTTTGAAAACATTTATTGATGCATTAGTGGTCATACAATACAATTATTATGAGATGGGGTCATTAAATTGGAGAACACTAATAATAAATGTAATAATAACAAGTATAACACACTTTTAGAATGGTCAAAATGTAATCCTCAACCACCATCATAAGAAGTAGTAGTGCTGTCATAGCTTGAGCCCTAATGAAAGTAGGGCTGAGAATATTGAGTGATGATCATATCTTATGGGGAGTGGTTAGTATTAAATGAATTTTTTGATAAATTCATTTCATGACTAAATTCACTTTATGTGTGTCGGTATTATATTGAATTTAACATGAAATTTATTTTATGCTAATCTAATCCCTTTTATGACTATATATATATATATATTTTGTGTGTTTCTGTGGGAAGAAGCGCATCGGACTGACTGGTCATGGGCATCTACAAACCTCGACCCTGCGCTGATACCCCTTGCCAAACTTAACGTCAATATATCATTAATCGCATCATTGATTTATGTCTGGCTTTCTCGATAATGATGCACTAACCACCAGAGACCATGCGTCCCTCAACTAGTCAATTCCTTGCCCCAACCTTTTTTTGGGATTTACTATATCATTCATCCGTGAATTTTTAACCGGGATATTTTTCCCAATTGATTTTAACTTTTTGTGATGATGGTAGAAGCAGTGCGTGTAATAGGTTAATCATCACGTGCACATAATTTCCTACAAACTACACACCAACTAAACTTAAATTATAGTTGGGGTAGTAACCCTTTGTATTAGTGAGATAATTCTCATACATAGATATTACAGCTAGCTAGCTATTATATGTACGAACTTCATTCAGGAGGGGCACATATCTACATTATTATTGAGTGAGGTGTTGGATATCCTGTTTTAGTTTAAAATTAGTAGTAGTAGTGGTTTATTTCATATAATAGAATTGTTACTTTTTTAGAGTGACAGAGGGAAGACAACAGGGCCAGTGGGTATACGAACATGTAATGTATAGAAAATCTAACTCTAAAATAGGCCAATTTTCTTTTTCTATTTTTGGATCAACAAAAAGTAGAGGAGAAGAAGTAAAAACTAAAATAATTCTGTCCAAGCAATTATTTAAGCTACAAATTCAATAGCTCACGGACTGGGATAATGAGTTCTGAATATCCTCCAACACATCATACTATTTATTATATGAAACAATCATCAAGATCGATCCATTGAATACTCTTCCCTCCATGGCTCCGTCTATATAATTTTCTTATTCTTTTTCTACATATATGTATGTATGTATGTATATCCAGCAGCAGGAAAGAGGAAACACTACATACAGATGAGATGGTCTAGAAAATCTTGAACATACTGTATTAAAAATAAAACCCAGAGAGAGAATCTTAGCTATATATAAAGTTGGAACTTTAATATCAAGATTAGGATATGGTTTAATTAGATCAAGAAAGGGGTTTGGCATTTTTAACTTCAAAACCCACCCAGTTTGCAGCTTGATCTGCAAGACAAAATGCAAAGAAGATGGGGACCAAATCCAGGGACTCATCACCTCCATTGCCATTAACCACAAGAGCTCATTGATGTTGTTCCTTTGTGGGCCTTCAGTCACTTTTTTTTATTTATTATTTTATATATAAATATTAAGGCTAAGAAAATTATATTTATTCTTCAGTAGGCAATCACTAAACCTTATGCCCCATATGAACCATAGTAATGACTAATGATTCCCCCTCCAAATACACTTCCTGACCCTACACCATACCCCTAGTTCACTTCTATTAATCCTATTCCCTAACTAAGCTTTCTCCAGCTTTTAAGGGCATAAAGATTTCTAATTACCAACAATCCCAAGAACAGATTATTTTGATAAAAGATCATTAATCATAATCAAATGCATGATCTTTTCATATTTCCTCCTATCTTGAGTTCATCAGTTGCAAGGCATCACATTCCCTCACTGTCTCACACAATATCTAATATGGAAACATTCTCACGCTCACTGACAAGAAAGGACCCTTGGATCAAAACACAGCTCAATAAATTTTTTTCCCATAAAGCAGCCGATCTTAGATAGACCTTGTCTGTGGGTCCTATTTCTTTTGACCAAAAAATCAAATCCACCCTTTCACTTTTAGTCCCCTGTTCTCTCTACAGTTTTACAGAATTCAAAAACATACTAGACTCCTAGAGTTCTATTTCTATAGCACTGACCTTCAATTCAATTCCCCACCTTTTTTTTATTCCTTCCCACGTTCCCTCCTTTTTCATTTATAAAACACAAAAAAAGAACCCCTTTTGCTAAAGCTTACTCTCCTGCTTTGCACCAACAAATTCTCATCATACTAAGCACGCTGTCTCCCTCCCTTCCTTCTCCCTACATACACAGCACACTTCTCTCTAGCCAGTGATCCTGCAACTTGCTTTCATCAATGGAGAGCAACCCGCCACAGCTTATCGTTCATGTTAGTATTACATTACTTTTCTTGTTATTTGTTTCGGTTTTGGCAGCCGACCAAGGTGGCTCCTCTTCGATCAAAACCGATGTGGAGGCTCTCCTAGCTTTCAGAAAGATGATTCAGAAGGATCCGAGTGGAGTCTTTTCCGGGTGGCAGCTCAACAGGAATCCTTGCTCATGGTATGGAGTGACATGTACCCTTGGAAGAGCCACTCAACTTGACCTTGTCAAGTGTAATCTTGTTGGCACAATCTCTTTTGCTCCTTTGGCTTCTCTAAATATGTTAACTCTCCTGAATCTGTCTGCAAATTCGTTTACTGTAAATTCATCCTCTTTGCTTCAACTCCCATTCGGATTGGAACAACTTGAATTATCTTCCACTGGGCTAGAAGGCCTAGTTCCAGATAATTTTCTCACAAAGTTCCCCAATCTTGTTTATGCCAACCTTTCTAACAACACTCTAACTGGTTTGCTACCTGAGAATCTTTTGTTGAATTCCAATAAACTGCAGCTTCTTGATCTCTCTTTGAACAATATCACAGGATCCATTTCAGGTTTGAAAATTGAGACCTGCGATTCTTTGTTGCATCTTGATTTGTCCAAAAACAAGATAATAGATTCAATTCCTTTCTCCCTTTCGAATTGCACAAATCTCAAAAGTTTGAATTTTTCATACAATATGCTCACTGGGACCATACCGCAGTCTTTTGGTGATCTCAACAGCTTGCAGAAGTTTGATCTTTCTCACAATCATCTCACAGGTTGGATCCCATCCGAGTTGGGTAATACATGTGAATCGTTTTTAGAACTTAGGCTATCTAACAACAACATTAGCGGCACTGTTCCAATATCCTTCTCATCATGTTCATGGCTACAAGTTCTTGACTTGTCAAACAATAACTTAACCGGCCTTTTTCCCGATTCAATCCTTAAAAACTTGGGATCACTAGAGAGCTTGATTTTAAGCAATAACAGGATATCTGGAGCATTTCCTGTTTCCATCTCATCCTGCAAAAAGTTACGAATTGTGGACTTCAGCTCCAATATGCTATCTGGAATCCTTCCACCAGATATATGTCCAGGAGCTGCTTCGCTTGAAGAACTGAGACTCGCGGATAATTCCATCACAGGACATATCCCAACTGAATTATCCACGTGTTCCCAGCTAAAGACTATAGATTTCAGCTTGAACTACCTCAATGGATCAATACCAGTAGAATTTGGGAAGCTTGCAAATCTCGAGCAGCTGATTGCCTGGTATAATGAATTGGAGGGAAACTTACCAGCAGAATTGGGAAATTGCAAGAATCTAAGGGATCTCATTCTCAACAATAACCGTTTAAGTGGTCAAATACCAACTGAATTGTTGAACTGCAGTAATCTAGAATGGATATCCCTCACAAGCAATGGACTCGGTGGTGAAATCCCAACGAGATTCGGTCTTTTGTCAAGGCTGGCCGTCTTGCAACTCGGGAATAATAGGCTGAGTGGTCAGATCCCATCAGAGCTAGGAAACTGCAGCAGTTTGGTGTGGCTTGACTTGAATAGCAACCAACTAACTGGGGAGATCCCACCTCGACTTGGTAGGCAGCTTGGAGCAAAAGCACTTAGTGGAATTCTCTTAGGAAACACGTTGGTATTTCTTCGCAATGTGGGGAATTCAGGTAAAGGAGTTGGTGGTTTATTAGAGTTTTCTGGAATTCGACCAGAAAGGCTGTCCCAAGTCCCAACTTTGAAAAGTTGTGATCTCACAAGAATGTACTCTGGTCCGGTCCTAAGTCTCTTCACACAGTACCAGACTCTGGAGTATCTTGATCTTTCTTACAACGAGCTTCAAGGAAAAATACCGGATGAATTTGGGGAAATGATGGCCTTACAAGTTCTTGAATTAGCACATAACCAGCTCTCTGGGGAGATCCCCTCGTCACTTGGGCAGCTCAAAAATTTAGGTGTGTTTGATGCATCACATAATCGATTGCAGGGGCACATCCCCGACTCATTCTCACAGCTGTCTTTCTTGGTGCAAATTGATCTCTCCAACAATGAATTAACAGGGGAAATTCCTGCAAGGGGACAACTAAGTACACTACCTGCAAGCCAGTATGCAAACAATTCAGGGCTCTGTGGTGTTCCATTACCTGAATGCCAGACTTACAACAGCAGACCAGCAGCAAATCCAAGTGATGATGGTGGGAAGAGAGGCCGTGGAGCTGCGTCATGGACTAATAGTATTGTTTTAGGCACTCTCATTTCTGTTGCTTCTATCTGCATTTTGATTGTGTGGGCACTTGCAATGCGTGCAAGGCGGAAGGAGGCAGAGGAAGTCAAGATGCTTCATCAGTTGCAAGCATCCCATGCAGCCACAACATGGAAGATTGACAAAGAGAAAGAGCCTCTGAGCATTAATGTTGCGACTTTCCAAAGACAACTAAGGAAACTCAAGTTTTCACAATTGATTGAGGCGACTAATGGCTTCTCAGCAGCCAGTCTTATTGGTTATGGTGGTTTTGGAGAAGTATTCAAAGCATCGTTGAAAGATGGATCAAGTGTTGCAATCAAGAAGCTCATACGTCTGAGCTGCCAAGGTGATCGAGAATTCATGGCCGAGATGGAAACATTGGGGAAGATCAAGCATAGGAATCTGGTTCCCTTGTTGGGTTACTGCAAAATTGGTGAGGAGAGACTACTAGTTTATGAGTTCATGGAATTTGGAAGCCTTGAAGAAATGCTCCATGGGAGAGCAAAGACACGAGATAGACGAATTCTTACTTGGGAGGAAAGGAAGAAGATAGCAAGAGGGGCGGCGAAAGGACTTTGTTTCCTACACCACAACTGCATCCCACACATCATACACCGAGACATGAAGTCGAGCAACGTACTACTAGACCATGAAATGGAAGCCCGAGTTTCTGATTTCGGAATGGCGAGGCTAATAAGTGCACTCGACACACATCTCAGCGTGAGCACGCTAGCGGGTACTCCCGGTTACGTCCCGCCCGAGTACTACCAAAGCTTCCGTTGCACCGCAAAGGGAGATGTCTATTCATTTGGAGTCGTGCTTTTGGAACTTGTCACAGGTAAACGGCCAACGGATAAAGAAGATTTTGGTGACACAAACTTGGTGGGGTGGGTGAAAATGAAGGTTAGAGAAGGAAAAGGGATGGAAGTAATAGACTCAGAGCTGCTTTCAGCGACTAAAGGAATAGATAAAGCAGACGAAGTTAAAGAAATGGTTCGGTATTTAGAGATAACGCTTCAGTGCGTTGATGATTTCCCTTCCAAAAGGCCTAATATGTTGCAGGTGGTCGCAATGTTGAGACAGCTTCTACCGGGAAGTGGAGATGGAAGCAGCGGTTGATACAACCACGACATTGCTGATCAAATTATGAGTTGTGTAAACACACAAGGATTGTAAGATTTATTGTCAGGTATTGGGAGTTATGTGTATTTATATTGCATAATTTTATCTTCTTTTTTGTTATTTAACTACTGCCTAACAGTGAGTACAATGTGCTTGAAACTAGTGTATGAAGAAGCAAGCAATGGACTGACGAGCGAAGTTAAACAAAAACTCGAAACAATCACATCTCAAACTCTTATAGACATATCATCAAACAAGTTGTGTCTTGTGTGCATTGCAATGATATAGTTTCGCGCCATCACAAATCAGAAATTTTGACTGAATCGTACCAATAAGGCAATAACCATTATCATGACTGGCAATCAGAAAATAAATATTGTAAAAGGTTAAAACTTTAAACATTACCTCTTGAACTTGATTTAAGCCAAGTGCTGTACTCAACCCTTCTTCTTTCTTGGGTAAAATGTGGTTCAATGGACGTGCAAGTCACATTATTTGCCTAAGCATTCACTTGCAAATGAAATGATGTATTATTACTAGAATTCTAAAATAATTTATAAATTGTATTTATCAAAAAAATTAACAAAAAGGACATCAATTTTAATTTAGTAAATTTATTTTATATAATACACTTAAAAATATTTTTTAAAGAACATTTTGTGGATCCGAGAGAGTATATTATTCATTGGGGATAGCAATTTTAAGTCATAATAAATACGCTAGCTCATGTAGTTAAAGATTATGTATATTAGATCGACGCTTGTCTTATCCGTCGTATATTCACGGTCACTTCATGTACGTAACATGGATGATAGCAACGGCTGGGTTGAACTATTTTGTCGCTGATAATGCAACATTATCGAAGTAGTTTTGGACGATTTCCTAATTATCCGTCTGCATATTATAAGGGATTTCTTTAACCATCGTTAAATCCCATCATTGTTACACTTCCTCTCCGTTTAACAAAAGAGTTTCATTTAATTATTCTCTTAATAAATTTACAAAATTCTAACATTCAAAATTGGGTTCGGTTGAATTTATTTAATTTTAGTTACAGTGTTACTAGCCAGCCTCATGATGGATGAATGGAAAGAAGAAATTAATTTGCACAAAAGTGATACTAGATTATGATATTGATCATATATATATATTGATCCACCACAACATACACGACTGCTAAGAGTGTCATGCCAGCAGGCCGGCCGGCCAATTGTTAACATGTAGTTTTGTTACTTTCCAACTCTTTTAATCATCTCTTCCAGTCTGGTAATGTTTTTTTTTTTTTTTTAAATATCTCATTAATAAATAAATAAAATTAAAACATAGGGAAAAAAAATAAAAAAGAGAATCCAAACAAACTAAGATTCGCAAGAGTAATGTGATCAGGTACGTAGGACTAGCTTGTTTGAATACATGAAGCAGGCCGGCTCAAAAGAAAAACCAGACGTAGCTAGCTACGTTCTGTCTGAAAATATGTTTGCATCATTTTCATTTTTTGGTCATGATTTCATCTTCTTTTCAAGCATATATAGTGCCAACTAGGAGATGAGGAGTTAAATCAAACTATTTGAGGTGGTTTGGTAATGGCTTAGAACCCTCAAAATCATTATAAATCAACCCAGCCTGACTCTATATATATTAAATATATTAGTGGTATATACTTTGTAATAGAAAATTGTAACTTTTCCAAATTATAAGATCATTATTTATTTTTAAAAGTTAATTTGAGATATATTCAAATTCAAAATTGTGATGATTTATTAAAAAATATAAAATAATAAATTTTACAATGAGTAATAATGCTTAGATAGTAGTTAAAAATGTTTGTTATTATATTGACTAAAATAAAAAATAATTCATGTTATTTTTTTTGCCTTAAATTGATTTCAAAAAATCAATATTAATCTCTCTCTCTCTCTCTCTCTCTCTCTCTATATATATATATATATATATATATATTGGGAGGGAGTATATTCTATTTTATTTTTACTTAAATGGCATCTGTATTCAAGTATAAGTTAATTTTGTAAACCTAATTAGCAGATCTTGTACCTGATTGTTGATTTGGAAAATCTAAAATTTACATTATGTCGTGGTTTATGTAGTTTGCCTAAATATCTTTGCTCTTTGGATTTGAAAATTTTGAGAATTTTATAAAGAAATGTCAGATGTTGATATTGATGGTGTCAGAACTAAAATAATTAATACTACTATCCAAGAAAATATAATAGCGGCACTTTTATAATTATTCTAACCGCACTTAACATGTTAAGCAACAATTAAGGAGGTGATTTGGGTGGCTTATAAACTAAATGATCAAACCAAAGCAAACCTCCGTATGATGGATGGTGTTGGTGGTTTATATAAAAAATTGATAAACTCATAATAAAAAATGATATTTCTATTTAAAAATCGAATTGTCAGTATACATCTATTGTGACACTTTTCAAGTGAAAATATCAAAAAATATTGTGAAAATATCAATTTCCTTTATATAATACTAAACCGTGCTGATTTAATTTGGTTATGACGTGACCCCACGAATCAATCAAAGCAATTAACCCATATCTATGTACACATTCAAATCCAAAAACACACGCACACAAAAGTAAAAAGTAGTAAAATATTTCTCTCCTATAACATTTTCTCTCTTCTATTTTATTACTACTATTTAATTTACCTTGAATGTGCATATTAATATATTCTAACCCACGTATACTCGCCCTAATGCCAACTGCCATAGTATTGCAGAGTGCCAAAGACCATTCAAGTAAAGTTGGTTCACAAGAAAAAATATTAGTCATCTTTAAACCTAATTATATATAAATATAAAAATATATATATATATATATATATATATATATATATATATATATATATATATATGTTGTCATCATCGTCCGGGATGTCTGTCTATATATATAGGAGGCAAATGTAATGAAAATTTTCTATTTGTTCTTTAGTCGATAGCAACTATGAATAAGGTTCAAGGATTTTTTTCAACTGTACGAACCACAGTCGATGATTTCGAGGGACAAGGAATTATCAACATTAATCTTGGAATTAGATGACCGTCGCATGCATTATATTATACTTCGATGATAAAAGGACAAGGTTAAAACTTTCCTTTAATAACCACACATTTTTATCTATTATACCCATAGGCATTAAATATCTCATATTTTTCTTATTCTAATTCTCCATCCATATTTAATAAGTATGGAGAAACGAATTACTAGAAAGTCGTCTCATGCATTGAAAATAATTATAATATATTATTAGACAATTTTATCATTTATTATCTTCTTATAGCTGAAAGCTAAACTTTTTTTTGGAGGAGTATTATATTATATAGCTGCTAGATTAATTCGTGGAATTAGTAATTCCTTCTTAAATATTTAGTCACACTATTTTCTTTTGTCCTTTTTTTTGTATAGAAATGTTTTATCAAAAGACCAATTATTAGATCTTCTTTTTTTCATTATTATAAAAGAATAGTTCGATCGATTGGTTCATCGATCTGTTCAAATAAAGAGATTAATCTTTATTCCCCATCTATCTTGTGATTTGTTGGTCGAGTATGTATCCATGTCGTTGGTGTAATTCTTAGCAGTTAAATGTGTCCAAGTATGTACAATGCAAATGTTAATATTTTTAAAAAATAAATAAATTATTACTAGTACTACTGAACAAGTATTCAGGCATGATCATGCCATAATCTGTGATTGGTGTCCTAGGCGTTAGTCGAGAAGGATTCCCAAGTGAATATGTCCAATTAATTCAGAGTTTTTTGATATAAGCAGCACCACCCACTTGCATTGGGACAGAGCACTATATATATTTCCCAAAATATAATCTGGTTATTAACAGGAGTAATAAACACTAGGCCTGCTATGATGTAGGTGAAAGTTTTAAGGCATATATAGTTGTGAGTCAATCGTAATCTACAAAGGAATAAAGAGGAGGGAAGTACATCCAAGTAAAACAAAAACAATTACGAATCTGGAGGAGGTAAATGACAAAAAGGTATGCACGCACTAGAGTATAAATGGTAGCAACATCTGTAGGTTATTGACAAGACAAACTAACTAACTAATTAAGATATATAGAGAGAGAGAGAGAGATTAAGGTGTTCGAGGAGAAATTAATTAAATGGCGGAACTCCGGTATGAAGATCCAAAGCCATCAAAAGTGCCATTAATTACACTTGGGGCAAGAATTGTGACAATTCTTTCACTTGTAGCATCCATAATCATCTTGAAGAGTGACAAAGTAACCTATAAACTTGACTCCAAGAAATACCATTTCAGCTACAATGATGCTACGAGCTACCAGTAATTAATTACTACTATCTCTCTCTCTCTCGTTTTCATCTTAATTCTTCTGTAATTAATGACACAAGCATGCATGCATGCATGATGCAGGTACGTGTTATTCAGTATGGTGGTGGGATTTGCCTACACCTTATTTCAAATTCCCTTTACAATCTATTATCTTAAAACTGGGAAGAGCTTAATAAATCATTCCAGCTTTGCCCTCTATGATTTATTTGGTGACAAGGTAAGTATTCTTTCTATTTTATTACTCCTGGTTATGTATATGTATATGTATATGTATATATTGTGTCAATGAATAGATTAATTTAGTTTCATACATTTTTAACAGCTTGGTTTGATCCTACTCGCAACGTCCGTGGGTGCGGCATTTGGTGCAACCATAGAGCTTAAAAGATCTGCTGACCACCTCAAAACAATTGATGGATTTGATGCGGCTGATTACAGATCAAAGATGGGTGATTTTTGCACCATGGCTTATCTATCTGCTGGATTTCTTGTAATTGGGTTTGTGAGCACTGCACTTTCATCCATCATGTCATCACTCGCCCTCTCCAAGAAACCGTGATTAAAAGCAAGGAGAAAAGTTTAGTCTTTTTTACTATTTATTCGCGGCCATGAAAAATTAATGTATTTTAAATTTTATACCCAAAAAAAAAAAAAAAAAAAACTAGGTTTAAATAAAAAAAGAAGAATTTGTTTTGCCTGGTCGATGCACCTGCACCTGCACCTGCACCTGCACCTGCTTAGACAAAGAATCATTTCCAGACAGAAAGGCATAAACATTGAAAATCCACAAGTAAACGTACGTATATTTCGGTTTTTCCATTTCATAGTAGTCTTGTGATACAACACCCCAATAATATCCGTGAACCATATACAGAGATATGTGAACGGTGTTCAATGGGGAGACCAAAATGACGAGAAACTTGAAGTGGAATACAAAGGCAGGGCCATGAGTGGGGAACAACTTTACAGTTAAGCCTTTGGGCACTGAGAAAATAGGATAAGAGAATGGAAATGAACTTTTTGAGTATTATTTCTAACATTATCTCTATTTTCACAAAATTAAGCTCACATCAGCCCAATAATCATGGAATGCCAAAGGCATAAGGCTTCGTGACGTGAGTTTTTTCTTCTTCTCTCTTTTCCAGTATTTAAATGATTTAGGACATTCAAAATTATGATTTCCATCTTTTACCCTGGAAGTCCCACTAAAATGTAGAGAGAGAGAGAGCATCAATGCACCACGGGCAATATTCCCCACTGATGTAGAAAACCCTCTCCCGTGGTCACTTCAAGTAAAAGAAGAACAAGCACTGCCAACATAGCTGCTCTTCCATTCCATGTTTCTGCACTTTTTGTCCATCCCCATTCCCAGACTGTCACAGGTGGTGGTAGCTCCCTACGCTGTGAATCATATGTTGCCAATAGTTCTTCTACGCTGCCTAGGGGGACGAGGGACTGCAGAAGGCATAGAGAAACCTCAAATTAGACCCAGTGTCAATAACAAATATCAGTCCACAAATATACTTTTAATCCCCAAGTCGCATTTCACACTTATTACCAGGAATATAGGCTAATTTGTGAGGTACGAAATAATGATGAATATCTATTCCATTTCCTTTTCCTTTCCAGAAGAACTAGATGGGATGTTTCAATTAAAATTTTATGTGTTTCCCTTCTGTTTCTTTCTTGTGTCCGTAGTTTATGTTTGTGCTAAGGGCGTTAGTTAGTGGAGATGGCATAAACACTTCTGTAGGCATGTAATTAGAACATCACACAATAAAAACCTCATTCTTCAATATTAAATTTTTGAACATTATGGGCAAACGATGTTTGCTTTGGAGGACATTAGTTGACCCTCTTCAGCCTATTCACACCGTCTCTTTGTAAATTCAGTATGGGAAAGAATTAGGCAAGATCCACTTGTCTTTTACACCTTTAGCGGCAAGCACAGTCTTTCTTGCCTCAGAAAACGGAGGGGGAGGGGGGGGGGGAGGGGGAGGGGGGGAGCAAGAAAGTCCAAGGAGAATTGCTGAGATTCTAACAATGAAAGTCTTCCTGGCTCTTGTAACAATCAGCAGTAATAATAGGCCAACTCTCTGAAGCATTCACATATATCAGGTTCCCTCCAATAAACGATATGTAAGCTAAATTTTGACGGAGCTGTTCTTGACATAACAGGTTTAGGGCCCAGTGGGAAAGACAAGAAAAGAAGGTAGCATTTCAGTTCTTTTGGCAACCAGTATGAGTTTGACTAACTCTTCTATTTAAAGAAGGTGTGGAACGTTCAGTAAAGGTGGAGACAAAAAATTTGTTGAGATCCAAAGAGGCTTGATGGTAGAGTGAATTAGAATGTCCATTGCAGGTCAATCAGAAACAAGATCATCACTTCTTACAAAAACTTATTGACATTTCCTGTTTCATGGTTACTGCCCATCTTTTGGTCATGGTTCTGATGGATCGATTAACTAATACGCACAGAAACCTGTCCTCCATAAACTTCCAGACTTTTGTGGATTGTTAATCAACTTGTAGTTGTGGTGTAGAGTGTAATATTTACTATACCCTTACTATACCCTAAATAGGCATGCAGGCTTCATTAATGCATTACCATACAACTCCAGAAAAAGAAACAATTGGACATTACTCCTACTCCACTATTGGTGCGATAGTTAAAAGGAAAAAAATCTTATTGTACCTGTCGAGCTTCAAGATTTGAGACTGCCATTGCACCTACATATGGAAGGCTTTCAATCACCGCATCTGCCAGATCCAATATGAAGGTAGGCTGACATCCTAGTGCAGGCACACGTCCCCATTTCTCTATGCCAGATTTCAGAGCCAATTCCTTGTACTCGACATCTATTTCCTCTAAAGTTTCAATATGCTCACTGACAAAGCTGTGAGTCAAGTGTAACAAAGCAACTTAATTCAACCAACACAATAGATGTGAACTATGCAGAAGTAACATGCCATTGTATTACAGGTCTCTGAAAGAGTAGAAGTACATAATCTAATAAGCATCATTCAAATAATCATTACTTGACAGTAAATACCTAATTGGGACAGCTAGAAGACTTTTAACTCCTCTCTTCCCAAGCTCAACAATCGTCTCATCTGTATACGGTTTCAACCATTCCACAGGTCCAACTCTACTCTGCATCAGAATCAAGCAGCCCATCAACTGAGTCACTGTCATAATCATACATGGCGCATGATAGACAAATATGTGACACAAAAAAAAGGGGGGAAATATTTTTCAAACAAAAGGAAAAAGAAAAAATGTAGATAAATGATTGGAGACTGCAGAGGAATTATTAATGGTTTGGTAGAACCATAGAAATAAATTAGTTAAAGAAAATTATGCAACTAGCTTCAATAAGAGCCATCTTGCATGACTCTGGTACATAAACATGACAATTCACTAAGTGATGGGTAATATAAGCGGATAATCACTTTGTGCATTTATACGTGCAGATCCCATTATCCCATATTATTTTCAAATTTATATGCCCTTAATATCCTTTAGTACAGCTACTACTATCAGTGTGTAACTTCTTTTTTAAATTACTCAATTTGTACCTTTCAATCAAGATAGGCACATACAAGCATGAAATAAGGTACCTGATAAGCAAGAGTATATGAATTATTAAGCCTTCGCTTTTCTAGTTCTTCCATTATCAAATCCACACATTCCTCCATCTCAGCCTTGTATGGGTCACCAGCTTCTTCCACATAGGCTAGTGGCACCCCATGAGCACTAAAAAATATCATCACCTATAAAGTATTTTCCATTAAACTTGTTCACAATAGCAAAAGAATGGAAAAATAAGGCTAGTTATATCTCAAGCATTCATAAAAAGTTATACAAGGGATTCTAGAAACAGGGAGAAAAACACGCATATAACATTATCAAAAATAATTCTTTGGCATAAAGGTACACAACTTGAAATAGCTCTCAACTATGATTTATTCTAAATATATTGAGCATTTATTGATTTCTATTGTTTTTACAGATAAGCAAGCCTGCAAATTGTACAAATTTGAGCATTCCTTTTGACAGTCTTCTTCAAGAGGCCTCGTATTCTCTATATGCTGACTGAATTTGAGAGTCTTCGCATGAAACGTAAATAAATAATTATATGACTAGAACCACAATCATATGCCTATATTGGGCACAAGTAACACGTAGAACCCGATACCTCATCAGATGGCTCATTCAATTGCCATGACTGTAATTAGCATTTTAATGTGTATAAAACCCCAATAACATGAAGGACTAACAAAGCGAACCATCAATATTGTATCATAATATGAAACCAATCTGAACATAGAAGGAAACAAGAAAGTGACTGGAATGAATCTAGCTTAGAACTTATTAGGGTTGAACCCCAAAATATGTCTAGGAATGGAAGAGAGTGGAAAACTGGAGTGAATCTAGCTTAGAACTAATTAGGGTTGAACCCTAAAACATGTCAAAGAATGGTCTTAAGGGAGTGAGAAATGTAGTATGTAATAATCCTGATTCCCAGTACATATGAAGCATCTAAAGTAATTTTACGTGCAATTTTGGAGTCTCATAATATTTAGATCTCAGAGGGCGGAAACAAAATGAATGAATTCCTAAAACAAATGAGCAAGAAATTATATTTGCACGAAAAAAGTAATACCTTTTCAGGATGATCAAAATTTCCCAACTCTTTTTCAATCAAATCTCCCATGGCTTTTATATACCCTTCACGCTGATACCAGGAAGGTATCACCGTGTGCTGCATATTAACAAGGTATTCATCCTCCCTAAGAATTCAGGAAACATATTTCCAAAATTTATTAGCTTTGGGATAGTAATTCTGGTAATACATAATGTAAAAGTAACATGTTCATCACCGGAATATACTCTCCAATAGCCGAAGGCTTGATCCACTAGTTGATATTGAGAATTGTGGATAAAGAGGTAGCACAACCAGCTTTGAAATTTCATCCTTTTTTATCTATGAAAATGAAAATTTTAAAAGAAAATAAATCATTGGTAAGCTTTGATAGTCCAAATAGTTTGCTTACAATTTCAAGCTAGGGGGATAAAGAAGTATCAACAAACAAAAAGATTGATGATTAAAGAATGTTATGTAAAATGATTTCTAAATTAAAAGATCAAAAACAAAGAAAGAAGCATTACATAACAGCTGAAATCACCATTCAGCCACACATAGGACAGGAGACATTTTAATAATAAATAGACAAACAACAGTGCTAAGTCAGTTGAGTCTGAAACAAGTGATATGTTCAAACAAATTTGCAATAATATATGCATCTTGAACTAAAAAACAAAGGGGGGAAAAGATGTGTCTGCTTCAATCTGGGAAATAATAATAGCATATTGCTCACAATAAATCAGTTATCAGTCTCAGGTTTTATGCAAAAAAATAAATTAAGGTAGTATTTGCCGATGCTCTTTTGAAGAACTTCATTAATTTCTGCTCTTTTTCTATTTTATATACGGAAGAACATGCAAAAGAGAAAAGGCAAAAAAGTGAAAATGTACTTTGAAAACATGTAATCAAATGGAATCTAACTTCTGTGAAAAATTAGTATCAAAGTAACATGTAAGTTTTGTATGCTCTTAAATTTCCTACCTTTTATTATTATGATATGTTTTCTTCTTTTTCATTTATTTGGTTGGGGTAAAGTTTTTTTTTTTGAAGTTTTTTATAATATCCTCATTTTAGGTACCAAAAAATCTCCTATGAATCCGTGCAAATAATTTGCGTAAAATGACACTAACACTCCCTAAGATTTCAGAAAATTGAGAATACTCCATTTCTTTTTAATTGACATAACAAGATTTTTCTGACGTCATACTCCATTTTATGAAATTGGTTAATTTGAAGATTGCAAAAGATAACTAGGTTCTATTTTGTTTTAAGAAGCATCCAGGGATCTAAACTTAATACGAAGACCGTCAACTTTGGGCCACAAAATTATAGAGTTCCGGAACCTGTTCAATAGCTTCCTCAGTGAATGGATGCCAATAACGCATACCGACGTACACCTTTGCTGGGACATCCTTTGCACAGAGTGCCTTTCTCAACTCTTCAGCCTGAACAAAGAAAATATTAGTCAATGAAAAGACATAATATGTACATAGGCTTATGAAAATAAGACCATTGTTGACGGCAACTCTATACAAAGCCCAATATGCCTCGTACCACAGTACAGATTCCCAAATAAATTAACATGACTGTAATTCTTAAGCAATTAAGTATTTAAACAAAATTCCAAAGCGAACTCTTTAAAATGTTAACGAAAATGACTAGGATATTGAAACTTAAACTACAATTTCAGTTACTTTTATACAATAAAAAAAGGGGGGGATTAAGAGGCTTTAATTCTTAGTTTCTTACCAAAGCTAGTGCTTCACCCTAGTCCTATTTCAAATGTAAGAATTACTCCAACATCCTATCTCTTTTCGATTAATTATATAAACTATAATATCTAAGTTATGTGGAATATGTCTCTTGACTAACATGGGGAGAAAAAATAAACTGAAAGACAGGGAACGACAATATCAAAAATGTTGATAAGAGAAGAAATTTTACACATCAGAATCAACGAAGGCATAATACACCAACATTGTTGGGAATGCTGAAGTAAGTTGAGTCTCACGTCGCAGAAAAAGTAAAAGAGAGAAGGACTAATATACATGGAGGTGTCAGTCTTATCTAGTTTTGCTGATCCATGAATCGTGTAAACTGTTTTCCCTGATTTCCATATAAATATAGTTGGTAGATCAACTTCTTAAGCTGCTACATAGAAATATGGCATTCAAAAGTATGTTTTCCATATAGAATGTAAATTGCGGATTTAATCACAATAAACAAAATATAATCTAGTTTTCTAGAGAAAGCCTTTCCCTAAACACCTAATCCTATAAATTGGTTGATGTCTATGTTTTTCTTTTTTCTCTTTAAGTTAAAGAAGAATTTTATTGAAAGAAGAGAAGAACAAGTAGGAGGAGAAAAAGTCATTGGGGAAAAAATACAAGAAACCAATAAAAACAAATTATTTGGATTCAAGTCACTCTCTAAGTCGCCTATCATAATCAACAGAAAAAGCCAATCTCTTGAATTTTCTCTCACTCCTAGCTGCTGAGATGTCCCAGTAACTTTTTTGTTGGCAGCCTACTAACTCGAGAGGTTTTTAAACCTTTTTCCATCTGTTATAAACTAATATTTTCAATCCATCTGTTTCTGCTCACATTTTTTCAAATGAGACTTCTTCAGCAGAGTAATTTGTAAATACCCATTAGGTTATAAATAACCAAACAGAAATCTTGAATATTAGGCCATCGATGGAATTGTTTGATCAGAAAGGAGATCTTCTATAATTTCGCATGTGAGGGGTTATTTCTTGGTTTCATCCAAAGCTTGTAAAGCTGGCACAAAAACAAAAATACTACAAAATAGAATACTGAATTATTTGAGAACTGAAGGTAAGTAGTTTCTTCTTTTTCATAAAATAAAAGAAATATAACATGCCTGTGCATCTGTTATCTGTCGAAGAGGAGAACCACCCCCAATTGAAGCATAGCCTTCCTTGCTCTTTGGGGCTCTGGCCACAGATATGAATTGCGCCAAGGGCTTTTGAAGAAAACGAAAAAATCTTGGCAATCGAATAATATCCTGTTCAAATGCAACAAGTTGAACACTGACATACAAAACATTACCAAGAACTTAAGTTTGACTTTAAGTAACAAATTAAGACTGGGAGGAGACCCGTAACCTTTAATTGAAGGTTTTGTTAGTTGTTAAAGGCAAGTTCAGATGCATATATTCGCTCAACAAAAGGCAAGGTGACATTAAAAAGGTACAAGCCCTCTAGGCAAGCAGAAACACACCAAAAGTGTGCCTCCTTATACTTAATATTAATGGTTTACATCCTGGATCTTTACTTATGATCCATAAATTTAACTGTTATAAATGTCAGTTCGGTGCTGTACAATACATCTGAGGGGTGTGATTGGTCAATTT
The DNA here is from genome assembly GCA_020205605.1 of Panax ginseng. NCBI lineage: Eukaryota > Viridiplantae > Streptophyta > Magnoliopsida > Apiales > Araliaceae > Panax > Panax ginseng. The sequence goes on along the minus strand of CM035149.1, from coordinate 10,146,751 downwards.
GCACTACTAAAAAAGAGGGGATGAATTTGAGGAAAAAGAAAAGAAAGTAGAGGACAAATAGACTCCTAGGCCTCATGCCCAATATTGACTAAAAATTCTCTTCAACAGTTAAGTTTTCCTCTTATTGCTCCCTTCCGCTACATTATTCGAACTCTCTGTCTTTCATAATCTCCCATTTATCCCTATTTCTTTTAATCAGAACATTTTGAGAAAGAGCCTTCCTTCCTTAATTCATAACAGCAAAATACAAAGTTTGTAAAGAGAAAATTGAGACACATGATTAACATACTAAAGAATCAACAAGAGTATGAATTAGTAGAATAAAGAAATATTAGCTTCTTCATTGTATTATAAAATTTACCGGGTCAGCAAAAAGGTTGAACAAAAATGGTTGCACGTCTTCAAGAGTCTCTGGACCTCCAAGGTTCAACAACAGGACTCCTACCTTTCCATCACCAGCTAGAGGTGAAGCAGATATGTCATAAGTTTTAGATGTCAGTAATACCCCCAATTGCAACAAGGACTTGTTGGTTGGTTGCTTTAAAGATAAGGATTGTGTCCCGGACCATCCCAAGGAGTATCTGGGAACTAGAGAAGTTTTTGAGGAGTTAAAATTATTAACAGAAGGCTCGATTTGGATCCCACAGCAAGGGGATATCATTTGAGAAGAGCACATTGTCCTTGACAGCAACCTGTGAGATAATATTACGTCGAAATATACATTAAATTCCGTTCTCAATAAGTTAGACATACAATACAAAACTACGTCATATATATCATAAAATATCAACTAAACAATATTCATCTATCCACCCATTCTGTTATTCAAATTTCAAAGAGAATGTTCGGTATGGTGTCAAATATTACTTCTTAAGAAATTAGTTATGATCACAAAATCCCTGCATGAGGTCTGAGCACATGACTTTTGGGATTAACCTGAGATAGTTAGACATAACTGCCATTTGATTATTTGAGGTCTGTCAGCTTATATATACAATGACAAAAAATACAAAGGGGGAGTAAGATGAGCATGGAGCATGTCAGCATCTAGTGTTATAGAATTTAGATGAATAAAATCTATATCAACTTTATCTTAAAAAGGGATCACTCATGTTTTTGTCTGCTTAGTATAGCAACACTCGAATCATGAATGAAGTAAGCCTTTCATTGGTCGCTAACATGCTCACTCCTCTCCAAATTAGGGATACATTTTCCTCTTTTTTTAGTTCATTCCAAAATTTGAGATACATTTTTATTTTAGGATATAAAGTTTCTAATTTGCCATTACTATTTAACTTTCATTTCCAGTATCACACCACCATCCTAAATCCTTAGCTAAGAACATAGAAATATCCTTAAAAATTGTAGTTATAAAAATGCATCTCTAATTTTGGAATGGAAGGAGTAGACACAAGGTAACATTTTTATTACAACTAAGAAACAGCACAATATCAAACACTCAAAATTATGTGCCAGGATATAGCCCCATTTTCATGAAAGTGGGTGCTGTATCGATGCCCATAACATAATTGGATATGCAGCTTAATTTGTGCGCGGATTTGCCCAACTGACGTTCCGCGAACTCAAATTTCCAATTTCGCGGCTTTGGGGTTCGCGAATAGGACTAACTAGTAAGTATTTCAGGTTGAATTTCAACACATGAACTCATAGTGTTCATATTTATTACTCAATAATTCTCCAAACACAAGAAAGCTAACTTAAAAAATTGGTATGTTTGGGAAATAAAGAAAGAGGAGAGAGAATTACTTACAAATCCATGTGGATGGAACTGATTGCTTAGCAAACGATGCCGAGATTTTGGAGTGGCCAGTACTGCAGCCTTCTTCTTATTCTTGTTTTTCTGTCAGACTTTGCGTTCTGTGCTTTTAGCTAATAGCTGTAGCCCTGAGCCTGAGGTAAAAGATCGAAGATAATGTTCGTAATTTTGGTTGTTGCAGGAAAATCCGACCTTCTTTCAGTTATTTTTATTCGACCCCAAACACTTTTTTATTTTCAGAATTTCTTGTCTCAGTTCGTTGTGGTAATTTTGTAAAATTCGCATGTGGTGTGATGTGAGTGAATACGCGGTCTAGTTTCTAAGATTATTATTAAAAAAAAATTGAATATAAATATTTATAATTTCTCTTATTTATATTTTACCTTTTAATATTAAATAATATTATTATCACATAATACTCATACTGCATGGGGTGGCACCATGAATTTATTATTGACATGACCCACTTAACTCAACAACAAATTTATGGATGTCACTCATGCAGTATGTGAGCGCCGATATGTGATACTTTTATGTGATAGTAACATTATTATTTAGTATTTGTGGATAAATATAAATATGTGTCGACAAGTAGTATCTGCATTATTTCACACCGTCTCCCATATTACGCACACACATACATATATGTATGTAAACCTAAAAATAATTATAAATATATTAAAATAAAAATTAAGGAGCTAACTATACCTCACATACAAAATTAGAGTGATATACAATATAAACACTCATGCTCACTGCTAAGTTATGCATTGTTTGTTTTTCTTTTATAGTTTGTACATTAATTAATTGATTAATTATTAGCAAATCATGTTCTTGTATATACGTGATTTGAATTTCAATAACTTAAGTGATTTTATCGAAGCTTTATTCTCACGGTTTTTGTCAAAAAATTTACTTCTCTGTTTTTTCTGACTTAACAGCTAATGTCATATTTTCTTAATTTTTTATCGGATTTTATTAGTTGACTAAAGTTGTGTAATAACTTCTTATATATGATAATTGACACGAATTATCAAATTTATTTGTTGTTGACGGCCTCCTTTAACAACAATTCCAATCATGTCATTGTATTTTTATTTGTTATCTTGATGGATTAAATTTTTATAATTATTTATTTTTAAAAATTTAAAAATTTGTATATCTGCATTTGTAACTGTATCCGCTATAATATTCGCACAGATGTAGATACGGATGCAGACACTTTTTGTCTTCGCATCGCGCTCTCCCCAAATAGTAACTAATTAAAAATAAAGATATTTAATTTAATCAAATAAAAAATTATTAATGAAATAAGGTAAACTATAAAATTGACCAAACTATCGTCTGTTTAATTTGTCGCAGTTGCAATTACGTTAATTATGGTTGTCACCTCATAGATAGGTAGATTAATAAGAAATGATGGTTATGAAAAGTTGTACGAACACTAAAACTTATAATATTTATTCTGATGGTCTTTATTTTAGAAAATAAAGAGTTATTCTAAGTTTATTGTGTTAGGTATAACTCTCTCTTTTTTCCCAGTTATTTTAGTCATTGAAATTAGTCAACAAATCAAAAAAGTTATAGATGGGTAAATCATGGGTTGACCCACTAGTTTAACCGCTATCATAAATATATAAATATAATAATTAATAAAATTTTAAAATATTTTGTTTTTGATAAATTAAAATATAATGGATTTGGGCTATAATAATACTAAAATAATTAATTTAATATTAAAAATTATATCAAAAAATATTATAAAATAATTAAAAAACTCTTTTCCCATCTTTGAAAACGTAGAATAAATAAATATTTGTGATTGCCAACTCTGAACACTAGAAATCACCCTCCTTCTACCAATGTTAATGTTAACGCCAAGATCTCTCGCCACGCCCCAATCACGTACGAAGATATCCCGATCCTCGCAAGACAAGAAACACGATCACACACACAAAGATCGATTACGACTGGATGATGGGGCCCCAAGCGAGAGTCAAGACAAGTGTCACAAGGGTTAAGAATGGAGGATGTAAAATATCTAAAGATTCCAAGAGGATAAAATGCTAAGCTGACCTTTGTTAAGACTCCTCATAGCTAGTTATACTCTTACGTCGATTTTTTTGTACACCAACCCCGATCCGACACATTTCACCTCTATGGTCTCAAACTTTTTGGATGCGTGCATGCAGTTGTCACATTTTTCATCAGACCGCCATTTTACCGGATAGAATCCCATCCACATTAATAACTTAAAGTGATTTTATCGAAGCTTTATTTTCACGTTAACATAGATGGATAAATCACGGTTCAACCACTATTAACCAAGTATATGGATACTGATGACATCATAAATATATAAAAATATTTATTATTAATAATTAATAAAATTTAAATATTTGTTTTTGATAAATTAAAATATAATGAATTTGGGCTACAATAGTATTAAAATGGTTAATTTTAATATTAAAAAATTATATCAAAAAATATTATAAAATAATTAAAAACTAATAGTTCACTAGGTCAATTTAACCGGTTAATGTAAACTGCAGTTTGAGTCAAGTTCGGATTAAGACTTAATTTACCCTTTGTATTGTATGAATAGTAATAGTATTAGGTATTTACATTAGTAACTTTAAAATTTATGTATTGTATTATCACAATATATTTTTATGTGAAATTGGAGTATTATTAGAGTCACCATGGTGGTATCCAAACCGACAAAGTAAAGCCCAGCCCACTTATGTCTTTTATGGAGGCCCAAAGCATTTCAACGAGAAAGGACGTAGTCTGAGTATTGGGCTTTTTGTAGATTGTTTTGACCCAACGGCTAGGCCTCTTTATACGTGTTATTAACCTTTGGGCTCTGCCAGACTGTCCATTCTTATTCAGATACTGATTGTGACTCAAAAATAAGGGTGACAAAAATTGACAAGGAGAAGTGGATACAAAATAATATCTCAAGTTGATATGAGTCGGTCCAAGATTATAATAATATTTTGATGACAAAAGATTTGATACAAAGAGAAGATATGTTAATGGTAATTATTGATTATAATTATGGATTAATTATATATTTTAGTATGTAATTAATCCATAATTAGTATGTATGTATGTGAATATTTTTAAGGACAATTTTTTTTAAAAAAAAAACACATACATTCACGTACAATAACAAATTGTTAATTTAGTAATGTGATATAACTATAAAAATATGGCAAGAAACTCGAAAATGACTAAAAATGACTTTTTTTAAAGTCAACATGAGATATTTTAAAACAAAAAACTACACAAATTCATTTAATTTTAATTAATAGAATGGTGAATAGTGTAAACTACTACATTTAAAAATATTCATTTGTAACTTTTAATGAATAATATCAAATTTAAATTTAAAAAATAAATAATAATCTTATTTATAACGTGAAATGAATGGATTACTTAATTTAGATTTATTAATTTATAATGAAATTGTGAGGATAAAAAAAAACCAAAGTAGTATCTTATACAACTATTAAAAGAAAATGTGATATTTATTTTGGAAGTAGTTTTAATTGAAAGATGGAGATGGAGTTAATTGCGGAAGTAGAGGGGATTGAAGACTTTATACCTACTGGGCGGGGCGCTACAAAATGCCAAGAAAAGATCAGATCCTACATGGTGGCTGGACTTGTTTTTACTTTGCATTAGTGGCCAAGGGATATATAACTAACATGAATTAATTAAGAAACAATTAAAAGGTGGTTCCTTAATTAATTAGCTAGTACACACTTTCTTTTTTCTTTTTTCTTTTCTTTTCTTTTTTAATTTATTATTATTATTATTGTAAAGGGAATTGAAGGGATATAGCAAGCTAGCTAGCTTGGTAGTGTAGTTAGATAATTATTGATTAATTTTCCCCCAACATTACATGTGATGAACATATAATTGAAAAGCAACTTTTCAAGGCCATTGGAGCCTGCCTGCCTGCCTGCCTGCCTTTCTAAAACTTTATTACTTGTTGCAATTCGATATGAGAAAATGATTCTCTTGGCGTCAATAAAGATTAGGACAGACAAATGGCTGGCTCAAACCCACTTTTTTCTCTTACTAACTTTTTCTTTTATTTTTTATTTTAAAGTACACATCTATCTGTTCTGACCCATCTATCACCATGGCCATGGGATTGGGGACGCCCGAATTAAGCCGAAGGAACACTACTGCTTTAATTGGCTTATATATATATATGGTAGAAAAATAAAAAGATGCGTACAAGCTAAGTACTAAGCTAGCCCTCAAGATTTATATATGTAATTCATTTGCACACTTATTTTCAAAGCTTATCTTTTATTTTTATTTTATTTAGTCCTAATAACAAGAAATAAATTAAGTTTTTTTTTAATTAAAAAAAATGGGAGTATATATATATCAAATATATATTCGATCGGTCACTTCATATTAATAAAATTAGTCTTCGTGTCCTTGGTGTGATCTGCAGGGACTCTCACATCACATGGTGTATAGTTGAACTGGTTCTTGATAATAAACAATAATAATAAGAAAGGTATATATAGGAGCTAGCTAGTAATTAATTAATTCATTTTAATTTGTTTGAAACCCTAGTCTAGTGGCTATTAGCCATGTACTACTATGTCTTTCTCTATCTCTCTCTCTACATCCATCTCCCAGTGGAGACAAAGGGCAGCCTACATTAAAAAGGTGTCAAAAGAGTTGCACGTGGTCCCAAGGAATGCAGCAGTGGGGTGAAAATACTAGAAAAGTTAGAAACCTCATCAGATAGATATAACCAACCCCGTAGTTGATAGTCACCTCCTCTGTTGGCTTTTTGCTTTGGTTTGAATTGTGTTACAAAATCAATGTAATATTAAGAACAAGTACTAGCTTGCTTGCTTCTTTTTTTTTTTCTTTCTTTCTTTTTGGCTTTATGACTAGTCATTTAGTACTAGCTAGTAGTAGTAGTAGTTTTAAATTTTTCACTTGAAATGGTGTTGAAAACTGGGAGTGTGTTCTTTGGGTTTGTTTCTCTAAATAAATGAAAGCTAAGGGAACAGTGTCACCTGCTGGCCTCTGTTGCTACTGGTGATTCTGATGATGAAAAAAGTGAGAAGAGTGTTTGTGTTTGGGTGTGTCTTGTATTTTTCCCTTGAGAGGGACGACTGCCTGCCTTCTAACCATTCAACTGTGGCACTGAAAAACATGGCGTGTTAATTATATGCATGCATTTATATGGACTGGAACATAAATTCAATGACACATCTCTCTCTCTCTCTCCATCTTCTCATTCATATCTATCTATATATATATATATATATGCTCTCTGTACGTACGTACACATTATATATATACATAGACCGGCAAATATTTGCATTCTAAATATATGCTCGACGCTAAAACAAAATTTGATTTTACTATAAATATTAGAATGTGATATTAAATGTATTTTATTTTTCACCACTCCATTGTAAGAATAATAAATTAAATTAAAATAAGTTGGTTTTAATTATAATGAAACAATTAATGTTGATAAAATAAAAATTGAAACACATGCATTTATATATATATGATCATGCACTTCCAATATGTAGGTAGTAATATATGTATATATATATATATATATGGTTCAATTCGGTGTTCAATTCAATAATACATCCCTGTTTTGGTGACCCCACCACTCCTCTTAAGATTGCAATATTCAAGCACTTGCATCTTTCTTCATTATCCTTATTTAAGATGACAAAAGTAGGTTTCAGATTTCACATGAGGATGTTCGCTTGCTTTTTATATATTCTAATTTCATCATCCCCGCCCGCAGCTTACTAGACTTATATATATATATATATATATATATATATATATATATATATATATATATATATATATATATTCTTCTCCCGATAGAATTACTATTAATGTATGATTTAATTACATTTGACACCTCTTTCATACTACTCAATTAGGTTGGTTAAAATATAGGATCGAATACTGGCCGGCCGGACATTGTTTGATTGCAGGGAAAACTCCCCGGCCTCCCCTTGCCTGCCTGCCTGCCTGCGCCCAGACAGTACTGTACGTGTAGCCTTGTGCTCACTTGTTATTGTAGAAATTTACATAAATAAAATTACTACATTTGAGAAGATATATTTAGTAAAAGTATATATTAATTGGAGGGTCAACAAAGAAATGAGTAATTGGCTAGCTAGCTAGGCAGGGCCCGAACCCCCTTACTCAAACTCGTTTATGTATGCACTGCATGGTGGTGATATACCATATCTCATGAGTGATCCGTATGACATAATTACGCCTTTACTTTAATCATAAGTGAGTACATGCATTATCTTTATGCAACTACTACATTTTAAGGCAGTCAAAGTAAGTGGTGATCAGCAAGTAAAGATAAATATATATATATACATATATATATATATATATATAGAAGAAACAATACTGTTACTGAAAACTGTATTATTTCATAGATTACGTTTGATACGCTCTTTTTGTTTCTTTTGTTTCGAAAAAGGAAATAAATTTCAAATTACTATAGCTAGTAATGATGCAATAAAGACTGTACCATCAGAACCTTTACTGACCACAATAAAACTATAACCTTAATGCATGGTCATATAAAAATATTAATTAATATTTAATGGAAGAAATATTCAACACAAAATGAAAATTTAAAATTTTAAAAATGAAGAAATTACATCAACACTTCAGCAATCCGCAGTTTGCAAAGTACTAGATCAAGGCCAGATCATAATAGCTTTCATAGGAGCTAGGAGATCATGAAAAATACATATAAACAAAAAGATTAGGAGAGAAAGCGAGATGCTAAAACACATATAGTAGCATGATTATAGTTTTAATTATTCATGGTAATATTATTTCTACTCTCCATCGCCTTCGGTAATAGCTGAGGACATATAACTCATGGCAAGGGAAGTCTCGTCAGCAACAGTAGTAGCACTAGGAGCAGTGTCCGTGTGAAATTGTTGCTTGCAAGCATGGCAAGTGATTTCCAACATGGTGGAGCTGATTTTCTTTGTAGCTTGCTCCTTTAGAATTTGAGCCTTCTCAAACTCACCCTGCGCTTGTTGCCTAATTCTCTTTGCATTCGCAAACTCCTTCTCGGCCAATTCAATCTGTCTCTTGGCTTGTTGTCTCGCTTCTTCTGCGAAAGCTTTTTCGGCCATCGCCATCTTTAGCTGCTCATCTGCCCCTTCTCTCACAACCCTTATTGTTTCAAATGTTTTTCCATTTGTATCACTGGTTTCGTTTCTAGTACTGCATGATGTCCCGATTGAGAGCTTTAAATGAGTTGCATGGTTTTCATGATTTCGGTTGTATAGTGAATAATTGGTGTTTGATGATGATGGTAGTAGCTGAAGCTCTAAGTTGTGATGCTGCTGACAATCACGATTCGTAAAAACCTGTTGATCAGCAAGAGGAGGAGGAGTTTGCATTGACATGGAGAATGATCTTGGCAATTGGGCAATGGTACTGAAGTTGGTGTCACTAGAAGGGCTAGTACTAGAAGCCGTACGAGAGACAGAGCAGGCCGGTTGCTGCTGCTGCAAAGTCACTTGTAAGTCATCCGGCTGGACTCGCCGTATAGTGCAAGCATCTTGGTGCTCAATGAAACTCTCAACTCTGAAACATTTAAATAAAACGAGGTATATACATAATAGAATGAATGATTGAAAGCTTGAAATTAAGAAGCAATAATTATGAATTATATATATATATATATATATTATAGATATCTATGGCTTGACTTTGGTGTCTTTAATGATAAAGATGATGTAGTACGTAGTAGTAGCAAGAAACTCCAGTCAAGAAAGCAATCAGAGGTTCCTCTTCTTCATGTAGGGCTACCAACTAACAAACAATAAAATATTACTAATATATGTATCAAGCTGGGATTCGGATTATGACTTGGTTACTAAATATTACTAAAATATTAAAAATAAATAACCCAACAAAATCTAGCTAGCTGATGAGTTGTGTTGTGTGTATTAAACTACTAAATACTAGTAGTATTTTGGGTATGATCAGTAGTATAGGATATTACAGGAAATGATGATTTATGGCCATATATACCCCTTCATTGGCTGCTGTAAATCACATATACATATACATGTAGCATGTGGTCATGTAAAACTACTAGTTTTGGAATCTGTTCTGTTTCTCGGGTTTAGCTAAAGATAATACTCTAATACAAGAGGAGGATCATGAGAAACACGAGAAAAGTAGAAGAGATTTAATGCCAAAAGATGTTAAGTATTTTTCACAGATACTACCACATAATTGGGTATTTTTGGGTTTCAGTGCATGTTTAAATTAATTTTATGAATAACTGATCATCTTTGAATTAAGACGGAATATATATATGTAGAGAGAGAGAGAGAGAGTATATGAATCATGAGAGAGAAAATAATGGTAGGAATATGTAATTACTAGTAATTAAGAAATAAAATACCTGGAAAAGACACGGCCACAGTCACAAGAATGGCCTCTGGTGCCACAAGTTTTGAGATGAGCCTTGTAATCAGACTGAACAGCGTAACCTTTTGAGCATTTCTCGCACACCCACTGTTTGTTATTGCTGTGTTTCCTTCTGAAATGCTTTTTAATCCCAACCAGATCTCCCAGTGCGTGGCACGGGTTATGGTGCAGGCAACTCGGTTCGGGGCAAACAAATACCCGCTTCCGCACATCCGGCGACTCTCTCTTGAGCAACTTCCACGGCACCTTGTGCCGGCGGCGGTGCATCTGAAGGTTCTGGTCCCTCTGAAACCCTTGGTTGCAGATCTCACAAACGTATCTGTCCGATTCCAATAACGTCTTTGGCGACAGAGATACCACCTCAGCATCTGGATCTGCACTAACAAATTTAATATTTTGGATTTCGAATAATAATACAGTATCATACTACACTAATTAAATAATGCTAAATGTTTAATTTATACTCTATACAAATACCTGGAGTACCCGCTGGTCTTCTTTTTCTTTTGTTAGAAACGCCATTTTCAGAGGAATTAGTAAAGGCATCAGAAGAAGACGATGGACCAGTTGAAACCGTGGTGTTATTCTCTAACATCATACTGATCGATCGATCTATCAAGGTAGAGAACAATAAAATTTGGTTCGTTTTTAATTGTTTCAGCTTTAATATTCTACAAGGTCAGGCCAGGCCAGTTAATAATATTACGGGTGGAGAGAGAAAGAGAATAAGAGATAGCTAGAAAAGATAAAGGGGGAAGAAGAAGAAGAAGGTGCTGGTGGTGCTTTGTGAAAATCAGCTTTCTTTTAAGGCATAGCTTTAAGCTTTTTCTATGAACTTTCTTGCTTTGTTTTCATTGACCCCCAGTCCCAGTCCCAGCCCCAGCCCCAGTCCCAGTCCCACCCACCTTGAGCAGGTAAGGTTGAGGCTAAGTCTTCTACTTACAAGTAAAATAGCTAGCTAGGCTCTTCTGGCTTGGCTAGGCTCAGGCCTTATTAGGCTGGGCGTGGGGTGACCCAGTTTCAGTGCTTCAAAATTTGGAGCCCACAGAGAAGAAGCATTTTGTACAGAAAAACAAAAAAACATCCCCTCCATATAAATATAACAAAACAAAACTCTCATAATTATTCATCCACAAATGTAATTTGCATGAATAAATGCATCCTCCTCTATTATGCTTACAACTTTCACTTACACCTTCTCTTTCCTCCAATTCACGTGACCTTCCTTCTACCTCACGTGACCTTTCCATCATCGATTTCTTTATCCTTTTTACCTTTTCTCTCTCTGTAAAGTAAAAGTTGAATTGGTTAAAAAAATACTACTGCATGCTTTCAGTTTATATATATATATATATATATATATATATATATATATATATATATTATTGACCGAACAAAGCTACTACCCGCATTCATTTGTTTTATTTTAAGTTATAATCCTACACACACACACACACACACACACTTATATATATATATATACTTGATGAGCTCAAAGTAAAACATGATTAGTGTTTTAGAGCAGCTTTTTTAAAAGATAAACGACGATGAGAGAGAGTGAATGAAGGCTTAAATTTTGACATTTAACAAGATTCTTTAAAATTTACTCAAAATTTAAAGTTAATAGAAAATGGAAAAAGAGAATCTGCAATGAAGGCTGATGCAAGATCATTACTCACTTAATTAACTCAAAAACACTGCGGTAATCATTTCAACAAGTTTTTATCCTACTCAAAAGTTATTTTAGCGCATCATGCATTGCCACCCCAAAAAAAACATATAAATAAATAAAACAATTGAATATACATATATATACATGCCTGATTAACTTTACCTTATTAGGTATTCCTTTTTTCCCTTAATTAAAACTATATTTTTTAAATGATGAATTTTAAGTATAATTTTATATTTTAAAAAAAACTTTTAATTTATTAGATAAAAAGTTAGTAGTTATTAATATAGTGCTTAATTTGATAGTAGAAAGATAATGGTAAACTAAGAATATACATAATTTAGTCTTAAATAAAATATATATATATATATATATTTAATATATATAATTTTAATTAGAACGAACTAAAAAAAATATCTCTAATTTGGAAGTCGGGGGAGTATTTCTTTCATTCTTGATTAATTATGGACTTACACTTGCTTGCACCCTTCTTTTTTTCATTTTTGGAGTACAAATATGATGGAAAGTTGTAATTTTATTCTCATGGTTTATATATTACTGTGAAGTTATAATGAGCACAAAGCCATAAAATGCACTGCTGCCATTCACCCATAAAAATAGTACCCTTGTTTTTGAATGTTGAGGTTTACATAGGATAGATACATCGAGACATAATTTTTATAAATATTCTTTTGGTATTAAATTTTGTCTTTCAAGCCTAGTATTGAAAATAAATATAAATAAGAATGTGTAATACGTACAAATAGTAATATATATATATATGAAAATTGATATTTTTACATGTATTTTTAATATTTTTATATAGTCATTTTTCACGAGAAAAAAATAAATTTTACTTTTATATAAGAATGAACCACGTAAAAATATCAAAAATTATAAAAATAATGCTCGATCCCCTATATATATTTGCAGGAAAAAGTACATTTGCAGGAAAAAGTACAAAACCAAAATAATAGCTATCAACTTTTCAAAAAGAGAGTACAAACGTGGGTTTGTGTGTGTCTATATATATATACATGCATATATGAGTAATAATTAACAAAAAGCCTACGATGACAAAAATATTTGACATCAATGTATTTAACTTTTATTTATTTATGCATATTTTTTACCTCAATCCAAAGAACAAAAATATCGTAAAAAATAGATAAAATTAAATTACAAGACATTTATCCAATAACCTTGTTCCATATTCATGTCTGCATAGAAAAACTCATATAATATATATTATATATATATATTATCAGTAATAAAATTTTATATAATACACATAAAAAGATCATATATACACATATATATACGCATATTGTGGGCCTCTCCATCGACATGTGGGACTAACAAATATGCATGTATGTGTATGTGAATATTATGTGACCATTTTTATGTTATAGTAGCATTATTTTAATTCATATTATGTATTTATCATGGATTAAAAATGAGCATACATCATTTCTATCGTTCAATTTAAAGTTTATTAACTCATTTTTAACTGAGTTTAAGATTTATTAATCTCTAATTTATAAACTCTAAAGCCTAGTTAATAAACTCTTAACCCTAGTTAATAGATCTTAAACTTTGGTTAATTAATTGAAACTTTAGTTAATAAAATCAAATCCCTAATTATTCTGATTAGCATCCGTTACTATTAGTAACAAATGGTACTAATTTTTTTAACCATCCGCTACTAATAGTAGCGGACATCGATTTTCAATTTTTAATTATGAACATTCTTCTTATTTTCAATGATGTAGATGATGTATGACCTAAGAAACCATAACAAATAAATGTTATAACACCTATATATATATATATATATATATATATATATATATATATATATATATATATATATATATATATATAATGTAACACCCTAGTCCTACATCAAAAGATATGAAAAAAAAAATTTGTATATAAAATTTTAAGTTACTAACAATAATACCTTCAGTCATGACCTTTTTGAGTGAGCCTGTGGTTAACCAAGGTGACCCAAAAATATATTATTATGCTAGTGGTTTAAGATTTTATTTGGATGTATTTGATTTGTTCCGGACTCGGGAGGAGTTTGTAACACTCCAATCCAACATCAAAAGATATGAAAAAATTTGTCAATACTAAATGAAATAAGTTATTAACAATAATATCTT